>CM057458.1:964307500-965507500 GCA_016271365.2 Neoceratodus forsteri | reverse complement strand
GTGAGACTGCTTTTCATGAGATCATATATCAACTTACCCATGCTCCAGTGCTGGCCTATGCCGATCCAAGAAAACCTTCGTCCTGCACACTGATGCTAGCTTGCAAGGGTTGGGGCTGTGTTGTACCAAAACGCGAGAATGGCCTTGAGACCAGTGGCCTTTGCCAACAGAAGCCTGACCCCATCCGAAAAGAACTATCCTGTACATAAGTTAGAGTTCCTAGCTTTGAAGTGGGCTATTGTTGACCAATTCCATGAGTACTTGTAGGGGCTAAAATACAAGTAAAACTGACAATAATCCTTTGACCTATGTGCAGACCTCAGCTAAGTTGGATGCCACTGGCCATAGGTGCTTTCTGCATTATCTATATATGACTATGCTCGAATACCGAGCAGGTCTGAACCACATAGATGCTGATGCTCTCTCCCGAGGCCTGTTCCCCAGAATGATTGGGTCCGATTGGCAGAACCTGACATTCGGGTACTCTGCGGAAGTTTGACAGGAGGAACGAATGTCCACGGACGCAGTGGACTGCATGGTGGATTGCTTGGGACCCTCTGAGAATTGCATACCTGCTGCTTATTGCCACTTTTCTGCAATAGACATTGGTGCACTGCCTCAGCTGGACAATGACAGTATTCGGCGGGCTCAATCCCGATCCCATGATCAAAAGCAGCTTTAGAAGCCCTCTATGCAGGAAAAGATGTGTCCAACTTCGCTCCACTGATTTGAGAACTGCACTGTTATACAAAGAAGGTCCTAAGTTGAAACTGATCAATAAACTGTTATACAGAGAAACAGTAGACAGAGGGGACAAGTAGACAAACAACTAGTGCTGCCCACTGCCTTCGAGACTCAGTACTGAGGTCCTTGCACAACCACATGGGGCACCTTGGTATAGACAGAACACTTGACTTGGTGAGATCCAGATTCTATTGGCCTAAGATGGGGGCTGATGTGGAGCAACACATTCGAACTTGTAGTCGCTGCTTTACAGAGGAAAGCTTTGCCCCAGAGGGCTGCCCCTTGTTAACATCACCACCAGTGCACCCATGGAGCTGGTCTGTATTGATTTTCTGAGTTTGGAGTCAGATCAAAGAAATATCAGTAATGTGCTGGTGGTCACTTACCATTTCACGAGATATGCCCAAGCTTTCCCACCAAAGACCAGAAAGCATCCACTGTGGCCAAAGTACTTTAGAAAACTTTTTGTTCACTATGGGGCTCCACAAAGAATCCATTCTGATCAAGGAGAGACTTTGAGAGTCATCTGATCAAAGAGATGCTTTCTCTGTAGGAGTACGAAAGTCCAGAACCACTCCTTACCACCCCAGGGGGACCCACAGCCTGAACGTTTCAAACGCACTTTGCTAGATATGCTAGGCACCCTGCACCCAAAGGACAAGCCTAGATGGAGCCAACAAATTAGCACCCTGGTACATGCTTATAACTGCACCAACAGTGATGCCACTGGATTCTCCCCTACCGCCTGATGTTTGGAAGAAGGCTGACTACCAGTAGATGTGTGTTTTGGGGTCTCTCCTGATGGGGTTCAAGCTGACAACTATTTACAGTATGTGCAAAAGTTAAAGGCCCAGCTAACTCATGCGTATCAACTGGCTCAAACCATGGCTGCCAAAAGAAATCTGGCCAACAAAGAAAGGTATGATAAAAGGTGAAAGCACAGGAACTCCAGGAGGAGATCGGGTATTGCTAAGAAATCTGGGACTGCATGGCAAGCACAAGATTGCTGACAGATGGCACCATCTCCCTCACATTGTAGTGGGCAAACTAGATGATCTGCCAGTGTACAAAGTAAGGCCTGAGAATAATTCAAAAGATGTAAAACAATGCATAGAAATCATTTACTGCCCACTGGACAAATCTTAATTGAGTCTGAGCCCCTAGAAGATGCCCCTCTGGACCAGTGACTAGAGCTGCTGCTAAGAAAAGATCAAGAAAGTCTGCACCTACAGAAGCAAAGTTAAAGTGTTCCCTCCACAAGTCCCAGTTGAGCATGACTGTCAGTCCATATCGGAAGAAAGTGAGTGACTTTGAATACTATCCTTCTTACGAACTGAGTCAATTGTTTCGGGGCAATCCCTAGTCAATACTGGAGACAAAGCTGGGCCTTCTGGACTGTCTAAGCCCCAGCTTCATCCCTGGAGCCAATGCTCCCAGAAAGTGAAGTGCAAAGCATCAGATCAGATGAAATGGAATCATTGTGCATGGTTGAACTGTTTGAGCTTTCAGGGAGGAAAATGATAGATTAGGGCAGACTGGTGATACACCGAACAAGAAGAGTATTTTGAGTGCCCTGACAGTCCACTGCCAGTGTCCACTCTCCATCCAGCCAAATGTTGTGGACTCAGAAACTGTAACTCCTGGAGCTGAAAGTGCCCCAAGTTCTAGCCTCTCTACCCCATGGAGACTCCCCTGACAAGTGAGGACAATGCTGAAAATGAGGCTCAGAGTGCAGAGACTATAACAGTTCCCCTAGAAAGACTGGTCGAGCTGTAAAGCCTGTGGTGCACCTCAGTTATGATTCACTTGGGAGGCCTGTGGACTTGCCTCTCAATGTTGTCCATAAAGGAGTGTATGTGTCCCGAGCTCATTGCCCAAACTGAGCATCAGTGCTAACTCCAAGTTACTTGTGTTGCCCTCTAAGTATGGTGCCTTGCCCCATCCAGCCCCAAGGTAACTGATAGGAAGGGCCCCTCTCTTCAGGTTTCATGTACAAGAGGTAATAACTTGAGTTATGGTACAATGTGTGTAATACTGTGTAAAGAGTGACGTACTGCAATGTTTCAGAAATGTGTTCTTGGTAAAATGATATATTGACTGATGATTACATGTGTGAGCCTAATGCAAATGTATATGGTTGCAGTTGAAACTTATGAGTACTTGCTTGTGTGAGACGTCAAGCTTTCCCAGGCCAGGAAGGGTGTAACCCCTCTGCAAATAGGGGTTCCCAAAAGACTTCCAGGAGCTTGCTTGAATGCTCCAAGCCTGAATGGTGTTTGCGTTAAGCCATTTATCAGTGAGTGTTTTAGAGCCTCTGGTACTGTCTCTTTAAGAGCTGTCTGCTTGCAGACATAATTAGTTTGTATGGGGGACTGTGTGCTTCTCTGAGTACCACTCGAGCTGCTGCCAATTCACTTCATTTTGCAGTCACTAGGAGTGCAAAGGGAACCTATCTGAAAGATGTAACTGTTTGCCAGAAATTATTTAGAGTAATAATGAAATTACAGTTTGTCTAACCTGCTTTCTTTGCAGTCAGAACTGTGTCTGCTAGTTCCCCATTCTAGTTTTGAACTGCTGAACTGGACCAATCAGTGTGGGGTAAGCTAGCTCTAAAATGGTGCCTTGACTAATCAGAACTTGGACTCATAATCTGAGCCAGCCACAAGAGGATTGTATGGGCAGTGACTCTGGGAGATGTAGTTTAGACTTCAGTGCCTTTTTGGACCAACAGCAGCAGTCTATTGTGAGTGACAGCCAATCCAGTCAAGAACTGGGAGAAACTCAAAGGAAGTGCCGGTTTTGTCGGTTGGAGTTTCAGTTGAGCTTTGGCAGTGAAGAAGGAAGGAGCCCTGTGCTTTTTCAGTGTGCAGTTTTAGTCAAAAGCGTGTGAAGGCCCAGAGTTCCGGTCTGCAGCTTGTGTAACAGCTTGTTAGGACTGAATCTGTCCTGTGAAAAGAATCAAAGGATCTCTGAAGAGTAGAAACCAGGCTCACCCTGTAGAAGACTGGAGGAATTGCTGAAAATTGCACTCTCGGTCTGTCAGGAACTGAATCTGCTGTGTGTTCTCCCGGTATTGTGCAGTAATTGAGATACAGATGCAGCCTGCCTGGTATAGTGCTTTCTTTTATATGGCTGTGTGAAGAGGTTTGTGTACCTCAAGTGAGCCCTGCTGACATTGAAGGACCCTATCTTATTTGGAGGTCGTGAGTACTAATTCAGGTCGCTCCCTGTTGAATTGCCACATTAAATCCAAATGGAATTACTGTACTGCTGACTGTTTAATTCTCCTTTTCTCTGTGTGAAAGGGCCCCTACCAGCTGCCACGGTTTGGACTAGCCACTGGGGCTTGGGTACCCAGGGACAGTAACTGATAGGGATAGGCCTGTGCACAGAGCCATAGGTAGATTATTAGAGTGATAAGCTAATTAACCTGATTTCCTGTCCTTGTGATATCCCCTAAATAAATCAGAGCTGCTTGTTTCAGCAAAGTTATGCTGCCTGAGGTATTTGTCTATGTTAAAGTACTGTACTGTGATTGTTGCACTGTATCTCATTTCACAGGAGGTCCCAGTGCCGAACCAGACCTGGGGGTAAGTGTATACTGTGAAGTAATTCTGATATATTGTGTGGGCCACTAGTGGGAAGAAAGGGGTTGCAGTGTCCCAGAGGCTGTGACCAAGTTAGTTTAACTATTGCAAACCCTGACCTCTGGGTGGAGGCACCCGCCATTGGATCCAGGCCCCTCAACCTGTTAGTGGCAAATCAGGCGGGGTAGTAGCCCTGGGATAGCGCCATCTAGGGGTTACAAACGCATAAAAATGAAAACCTGAATACACTCTACCTTCAGATTGTTAAATAGAAACTGTCTTACTTTACTGATGGATTTTGAAAGGTGCCACTCATAACTGACTCTTGGTTTGTTCAGATTAATTTCTTTTGACACGGTGGGTGGCTAAACCTACTCGTCCTGTTCCATCAAAATCCTCTGCAACTTAGAAATTGACAACAAACACAATGATTTACTCTGGTGAACAAAAAGTGCATGCCGTGAAAACTACCTATAACAAGGAAAACACCCATAGAGTGTACAACTGAACCTGTTAAGATGAGTGGTCGAGTCCGATTGAAAAAAAACATTTTTTTTTTTTTAAGAACACAGAGCAGCAGAATAGAATAGAAGGATGCCCAAAAGTCAAAAAGGGTTTTTAATGAAATAACGGACATCCCTACTGGCATACTGGATAATACTCTCCCACAGGAGCAGGCTCCTGGGTGGGTCCCACTGACAATGCTGGAGCTAACAGAAAAGGAAATTACAATAAGTATGAAGTAAATTTCTTCTTTCTGTAGCGCTCAACATTGTAAATGAAGTCATAACCACTGGGTTCTAGAAGCAATACCCAGAACAACCGGAAGCGGAGAATATTATCCCATATGTCAGAAAAACTATACTGTAATAAGATTACCTACTAATTGCTGCCTTTTAATATTCTGTAACCAAAGGTTACATAAATTGAGCTCTGAACATCCAATTCTAGTGTCTGGTGAAAGTGTGTGAAGACCATGTGGCTACCTTGCATAGCTCAAAAACAGATGCTCACCCTCTTCGCCCAGAAAGTAGCCATATAGCCCTGATGGAGTGAGCTTTGATAAGGGCCGGATGCCTCTTCTTTCCTATGACATATGCCTTGGCAATGCAGGCCCTTACCCACCTAGCTAGGGTGGCCTTCAAGGCTTTTGACCCATTTTGGCTGCCCAAGAGAACAAACGGGCTATCCGATTTCTGGAACACAGCCATCTGTTTGAGGTATGTCCTAACAGCCTGTCATAAATCCAACTTGTGCAACTCCTTCTCCTTTGGACGAGATGGTTGTGGACAGAAAGATGGAAGACATATTTCCTGGTTCACATGGAAGGCCGTAGGCACTTTTGGAATGAAAGACGGACTGTTCTGAGTACTACCTTGTTCTAGTGCTTAATAAGGTAAAAGTTCTTTGTGTGATAAGGCCTGGGCCTCACAACCCTCCTAGCTGAGCACATACCCACCAGAGAACACACCTTGTAAGACATCACATCCAGCAGAATGGATGACAGTGGTTGAAAGGCTCCTTACAAAGGAATTCAAAACCATATTTAGATCCCATGGAGGAACCAGATTTCGGAAGACTTGGCAAGTCAGCTCCTTCTGCCTGGCACATGCCTAAAAGGTGGACCATACACAGGCATAAGTCATGAGGTAGAAGATTTTCTTGCAGCCATTAGAGTATGCACTACTTTCCTAGTAAAGCCTAGTTGTAGAAGTCATAGATACATAGATACACAGACAGTGTCAGCAGATAAGGGCCTATGGCCCACCCAGTCTGCCCATTTGAGCTTGTAAGTTCAGTTTGTTTCCTAGAAGTCTGTTGCCCCTTACCACTGACCTCCAGAATTCCTTTTATGTCTATCCCATGCATTCTTAAATCCGTGGATTGTTTCAGCCCCACCACTTCCTCTGGCAGGGTGTTCCACTTGTCCACCACCGTTCTGTGAAGAAATTCTTTCTCATGTTTCCTCTGAATCGCCCTCCCTCCAACTTCATCCTATGCCCTCTAGTCCTGGAACATCTTTTTCACTTAAAATAGTGTTTTCCTGCACCTTCCTCCCTGTAAGATACTTGTATGTCTCTATCATATCCCTTCTCTCCCCTCTCTCCAGGGAGTACATGTTCAGTTCCTTCAACCTGTCTTCATAGGACTTGTGATGCAATCCATGCACCATCTTTGTTGCCCTCCTCTGAACCTTCTCTACCCTGTCTATGTCCTTACGTAGGTATGGTCTCCAGAACTGTACACTGTACTCCAGGTGGGGCCTCACTAGTGTCTTGTGCAGTGGATTATGACCTCCTTTCCTGCTGGTGATGCCCTGCCTATACATCCCAGCATCCTATTTGCTTTACCTGCTGCCTTGTCACACAGTTTCCTCATTTTGAGGTCATCAGAGATGACAACCCCAAGATCCTTTCCTGCTTGGTGCATGCTATATCCTCACCCCCAACTGATATATTGTGCCAGGGTTTTGTGCCCATATGCATTATCTTGCACTTCTTTGCATTGAATTTCAACTGCCAAACCCTGACCATTCTTCAAGTTTCTGCAGGTCCTCCTCATTCTGTCTACACCCTCTGGTGTGTCTACTCTGTTACAGAGCTTTGTGTCATCAGCTAACAGTGAAATTCTGCCTTCTAGGTCCCGCGCAATGTCACTGATGAAGATGTTGAATAGGACCGTCCCAGCACTGATCCCTGTGGTACCCCACTGGTCACTCTTCCCTCTGTGGAGGACAGCCATTTACCACCACCCTCTGTGTCCTGCCACCCAGCCAGTTACCTACCCACCACACTACTGTCCTGCCCACACCCATATTCCCAGTTTGTGTAATAGTCTTCTATGTGGCACAGTGTCAAAGGCCTTGCTGAAGTCCAGATAGGCCATGTCCACTGCCCTCCCCTGATCCACCTCCCTAGTCACCCAGTCAAAAATTCAATGAGGTTGGTCTGACATGACCTCCCCTGGTGAAACCATGCTGCCTTGGGTCCTGTAGTCCACTGACAACCAGATGTTCCACCAATCTCTCCTTCAGTAGTGCTTCCATGATCTTCCCCACTACCGAGGTGAGGCTGACTGGTCTGTAGTTCCTGCTTCCTCTTTGTTCCCACTTTTGTATAAGGGACTACATCTGCTGTCCTCCAGTCTTTGGGTACCTCCCTGTTTCCAGTGATCGGCTAAACAGGATAGCCAGAGGTTCAGCCACCACCTCTCTTAGTTCTTTAAGGACCCTGGGGTGCACCCCATCTGGCCCCATTGCCTTACCAACTCTTATTACTTCCAGTTCCTTCAGGACCCTTTCTCGTAAAGGGACTTGTGTCCATTTCTGCACCATTTTCACCCTTGTACCCCTTCAGACCCATTACCTCCTCTTCCTCAGTAAAGACTGAGCAGAAATACCTGTTCAATATGTCAGCTTTACTGTTGTCATCCTCCACGCTGCCCCCATCCTCCCCCTTCAGTCTCACTATCCTCCCTTTGTCTTTCTTTTCACTTATGTACCTGTAAAAGGTTTGTCCCTCACCCACTGATTTTGCAATGTGTTCTTCTGTCTGAGCTTTGGCTTCCCTTACTGACCTCCCTGCCTCCCTTTGCTCTCCTGGTACTTCTCCCTATCCCCTTCTGCCTGTGTCTTTTGTATTGCCTGAATGCAATCTTTTTGGCTTTCACTTTCTTTGCTACCTCTTTGGAAAACCATAATGGTCTCTCTTCCTTTTCCTCTTGCTAATCTGCTTAATGCATAATTCTGTTGTTCTTGTAATCCCCATTTTAAATACTGCCCACTGTTCCTCAACTCCTGATTCCTGTCCCATTCCCTAATGCCTCTTTCAAGTATCTCCCCATTTTCCCAAAGTCTGCCCCTAAAATCCAGGATACGTGGTTTTTGTGTGGTTTGGTTCTGCTCCTTCTGTGATTTCAAACCACAATGACTGGTGGTCACTGTTTCCCAGGTGCTCCCCACTGTTACCCCCATCACATTGTCCCTGTTTGTGAGCACAAGGTCCAGTATTGCCTCTCAGAGTTGGTTCCATGACCAGTTGCTTGAGGAAGGCACCCTGAAGGGAGTCCAGGATAAATCTGCTCCTAGTTGATGCTGCTGCTGGGATGCTCCAGTCCACGCCTGGAATATTGAAGTCTCCAACCAGTACTACTCACTCCTTGTCTGCCATCCTTTGATGGCTAGCATCAGCTCCTATCTGTTTCTTCCTCCTGGGCTGGTGGTCTAGATCACACTCACAGCGATGGCTGTCCCTATTTTCCTTTCCAGCTTAACCCACAGTATCTCTCCCATTTTGTTCCTCCTGGATCTCTGT
Source organism: Neoceratodus forsteri (assembly GCA_016271365.2). Classification (NCBI taxonomy): domain Eukaryota; kingdom Metazoa; phylum Chordata; order Ceratodontiformes; family Ceratodontidae; genus Neoceratodus; species Neoceratodus forsteri. The sequence continues at coordinate 965,498,856 of CM057458.1, read as the reverse complement.
GGCCCTTATGTCATTTTTCACATACAGTGCCTCCTCCTCCTTCCTGCCTGCTCTGTCTCTTCTGAGTATGTTGTAGCCAGGTATGGCCATCTCCCAGTCGTGGTTATCATTACACCAGGTTTCAGTGATGGCCACAATGTCCAGGCCTGACTGTACCATGACAGCCTCCAGATCTTCCATCTTGTTGCTAAGGCTCCTGGCATTTGCACACATGGCTTTCTATGATTTGACCTCCTAGACACTTTCACTGTTCTACTCCAGCCCCTTCCTTGGTTGTCATTTATTCTGGTTCTCCTTGCTGTCTGCCCTTCTGCTGAATTTTGCCCCTTTTCTGCTTATCCACCTCTTGGGCACTAATCTCCATCTTTTGCACACTGCTTTGCAGAGATAGCCACTCCTCTGGTTCACTGGTTCCACTGCTAGCTGTGGGGGTGAGCAAGTAGGTACCCTCCTTGCTGGCCTGCCACCCCTTTAGTGGTTTAAATGCTTGTCAATGTAGCATTTAAGCTTATCATTGAGTGCTTGGATTCCCTCCAGGATGGATGCAGGTGGTCAGCTTGAACAAACCTCCATCCCTCCAGGTGGATCCCCAGTCACTAATGAATCCAACCCTTCCTCACAGCACCAAGTTCTTCCAACCATGAGTTAAAGTTCCTGGTGCATGCACTCCTGCCTTCCCTTGCCTCACAGGTGGTAGCTACAGAGAAAGTGACAGAGTAGCTACTTGCTTGAGACCCTCCCCAGTTTTCTGAACTCTTCCTGAACTTCCTTTGGCTCCCCATTTGCAGGTCATTAGTACCTAGGTGGATAATGACATCCAGCTCACCCTCCCTGCTTTCCTTCCCAGTGATCCCCAGGATCTTCCTTCCATCCTTCCATGCCGTGGCACCTGGTAGGCACCTCAGCTCCCTGTCCTCCCCTCCTGTGTTCCTAGCTGGATCCCTCTTATGATGGGTCCCCACCAGGATTGACTTCCTCCTCCTCCTCTGGGGTCCACTGCTTTCCCCACTGGGGTCACCTCCTTGGCTAACCTCCACATCCTTTCCTTCCACGTCTCTGGGTACCTCTATTTGGTTGTCCTCATTTGCCAGTGTGGCATATGAGTTCTTGAGTGGAATAGGATCTGGGATGTGCCTCTGCCTGACTGCTCTAACCTCCCTGACCCCACTGTCATCCAAGTGCTCCTCATTCTCGCATCCTTTGAGGCAGTTGCATTGGACTGGGTGGTCCCTGGATAGGGGTGATGGTACTCCTGACCCAGTTTACTTCCGCTCACCTCCTTTGGGAGCCAGGCCGTGAGCTGCATCGCCCTTGGGTTTGAGTGCAGAATGGGACTCTGAGAAAGGTCTCCTGCACTAGAAGGCTAAAGGTGCTTGCTGAGCTAGGTTCACTAGATCCGAGAACAACAGTCTTCTTGGCCATTCCAGAGCTTTAGAAGAAACTTCCTCTTGAGTGTCTTATCTTTGTATGACTCTGGGAGAAGAGGCAGTGGAGAGAAGCATATGCTCTGTTGAAGGCCCCTCCTGGGACAGGCGCCCTACCACTGCTTATGAACACTGGTAGCGGCTGAAAAACCTTGGAGTCTGCCTGCTAGGTGGACTGCTAACAGAGTCAGAAGATTCTCCTCTGCCCACCTGAGAAGATCAGAGGCTTCTTTTAGCATCTCCCTGCTCTTTATGCCTCCTTGACTGTTTATATACGCCACTGTGACGGCACTGTCTGACCTTATTTTCACTTTTGACTGCAGCAGATTTTGAAAATGAAGAAGAGTTAGGCTGACCGCCCTCATTTCCAGGACATTTATATGGAGATGTTGTTCTGGACTGAGCAAGTCCCGCTGAGCGGTAGTTGATCCAGGACTGCTCCTCAACCGTGTAGACTGGCATCTGCTGTTAGAATAATTTCTGGGGAAATTCCAATGGGACCCCTTTGCTCAGATTTCTACACTCACCCACCAACTCAGGGATGATGTAGCTGAGGAGAAAGAGATTCTGGCTTGATAATCTTCCAATGTCAGATCCAAGGCCATCAGCAATCCCATTTACAGGGGCTGCTATGAAAATGAGCCCAGGGGACTAGATCTATTGCTGCCACCATGAGACCCTAGGATGCTTGGCATGCTGAGGACTGAGGGCAGTGGCTGAGTCCTGAGCCACTGAACTTACTTCAAGAGAGTCTCTTTCTGGGATGATGACAGGAAAACCTTGTTTCGTGTTGAAGACTGACCAACAGGTGCTCCAAGGTCTGATGAGATGGTTTGAGAGAGCTTTTCTCCCGGTTCACCACCCAGTTGTGGGAGTCAAGCATCTCCAAGAGACCTGAACACCAACTTCCTTGTCAAGGACAACGCCAGTGCACAGATAAGCAGATCGTCCAGATAAGGATAAACATGATGCCCTTCCTTTCAAAGTTGAACCACCAGGATTATCAGCATCTTCAAAAGACCCTGGGGGTTGTTGCAAGGTCGAAGAAGTGCCCTGTACTGGAAATGCCAGCCTGATATTGGGAACCTGAGATATTTCTGGTGAGACTGACGGGTGGGAATGTGAAGGTAGGCCGCGTCAGATCTGCTGATGCCAGAAAGTCCCCGGCTGAACAACACTAATGATTGACCTCAAGGACCCATCTTGAAAGATATGTAGCACATGAACCTGTTGAGATGCTTCAGATCCAAAATGGGCCTGAAGTCCCCTGCCTTTTGGGAACTATAAAATAGATCAAGTAGAATCCCTGACCTTGCTTGCTTGGTGGGACAGAAATTACTGTCCCAATTTAAATGAGGTGATTCAGAGTCTCTGACACTGCCTGTCTTTTTGTTATTTTCATTTTATTTGTTTTTACTTACATACATTTCATTACATTCAATTGTGCAATACAGTAAGAGAAGGAATCAAAGCAGTGTACTTACAGACATCTTGCAGGCACATTAAGGATGATTCCCTTAGAAGGTTATACTTAAACATATTCCAGACCTACCGGAATCCTTATTCTACTGTGCCCTAGAAGGTTTCCTTGGTACAAAAGACAGAATACTTAACCCGTTGTACTTACAGTTCAGACTCTATGTATCAGGAGAGGCAGAGGGTATTACACATGAGCGCCTAAAGTGATTCTCTTTATCATATCTTATTAAAGGATCCCCAATTAGGGGAAGCGGAGAAGCACCCCAGGGCACACACACCTCAGTACTGAATACTATCAAGGTACCATCAAGGCGCGGGGGAGGAGGAGGAGGACCCAAGGAGGCCACAGGAAGGCTATGGAACAAAGGTCCCATCTCTTAACATATAGTACAGGAGCCATCTGTTCCATCTGGCTCTAAATTCTTCCCTATCATTCAATCTATATGTTAACTTTCCATTTGATAAATCTGTCTAGTTATAGTCCACCAGTCTTTTACTGTAGGAGTATTAGAGGTGAGCCACCTTTGTAATGACCTTATTCCCTACTCAGGGGAGAATAGCCAACAGATACGGACACCCGGTCTCTGAGATTTCAGGAACATTGACAGGATAAATACCTGTGGAGTCAGCTGTATAGGATCACTGAATATTTCCTGGCGCCAGATGCATGCTGTGGATGAAAGACCGCAGTCTAGGGCATGAGTATACCACATGTGTGAGGTGGGCTTTAGTTTCACCACATGATCTCCAGCAAGCAGCTGAGCTACCCGAGTGTAATGACTAGTAATCTCCCACGGTATAGAAGTATCGGACTAAAAATTTCCATGCAAATTCGCCATTGGTGAGAGGAAGATGTATTGAAACCTGCCAACAGGCCCATTCCACTGCTTTATTTCTATGGGGAACCCAGTTCCTCCTGCCACCTCTCCAGGTGTCTACCAGGGTTCATATAGAGGTTGACATCAAGGCTCGATAGAGAGTAGATACCAGATGCCTCTGTCCTGGGAGGCAAACAGTTGTTGCAAGCTAAGTATTAAAGGGGAGACTTTCTAAGTTACGAACCATGGGAGGTAAGGCTTCATAGTCATGCCTTAATTGTAAGTATCTGTAATAATGGGAGTTGGGGAGTCCAAATTTTTCCTGTATATCCTGAAATGTAGGAAATATTCCTCTGGTTGTAATTTGAAATAGATAGTTTAGGCCATATTTGGCCCATTGTTGAAATGCATGGTCCAATATTCTAGGTTTCCACGACAGAGTATAAAAGGGCCAGAGGACTCTGTCAAAAGCCTTTTCAGCATCAAGGCTTACTAGGGCTGCAGGGCAATTAGAGGTGTGCATTTTACATATTATATGGTAGGTTCTCTTTATGTTATCGGTGGTGGTTAGTCGTCCTACAAATCCGTTTGGTCTCTGTGTACTATTTGTGGGAGTATAGCTTCTAACCTTCGGCTATTATCCCCATAAATATTTTATAGTCTGAGTTTAAAACAGAAATTGGGTGTACGATTCACAAAGTTGGGGATTTTGCCCGGCTTGGAATAACAGAAATTATGGCACAGGCCCAGGTAGGTGGAGGAGAATTTCCTCCAGGACAGAGTTACAGGTACTCAGAGAGATGGTAATAGCAGATCTCTTGCAGTTTTATAAAATTCTGCCCCATACCAGTCTGGTCAGGGGCTTTCATTGTTTTGGCGCTGCCAAAGCATTTGTTAGCTCTTGCATTGTGATAGGAGCCAGAAACTGTTCTCTTGATCCGGGAGATCCCGTAGGGCCAAGATTGCCTGAATTCTCTTATCTTTTCTGGGGCTGCAGGGCACTCTGGGGTGTAAAGGTTTGTATGTCTGCTGTAAGCGCCTCGACTATCATTAAGCTTATTCTGGGCCTACCATTTGTAGGGTGGCGTATGAGGTAACTGCAGCAAACTTTCTCTGCTTTCTTATCTGATAAGCCATTAGCCTATTAGCTCTGGTCCCACTTAGAAGTACCTCTGACGAGAAAAGTTAAAGAGATCTCTGTCTGTTGCTGTGCCAGTCTATCTAGGTCCTGTTTAACCTGTTTTAGCTGTGGCATCACAGAGTTATCACCCTTTTATGTGCTGCTTGCAGGAAATGTAAAGTCTCTTCAAGATTAGTTTTATACTGTTTAGCAGTCCTAGTGAGCTAGCATATGTGTTTAATAAGGTGACCCCTCAGCACTGTTTTATGGTATCCCAAAGGATACTTGGGGGAATATCCCGGTGGTGCTGTCATTAATTATTTCAGGTATCTTATCGGCTAGGAATTCAAGTAAATTGTTTAGATTTTAAATATATGGGGTTTAGTCTCCACATGGTAGTCTTTTTTCTGTAACCCCAGCCTCCAAGTACTGCTAATTTGAGCATGGTCTAACAGGGCAATGTCAGAAATTTGACAATCTATCAGCCGATCTAAGTTTTCTATTTCAGTGTATCATAAATCGATTCTGGAATATGTGTGATGTACAGCAGAGTAGTGGGTATAGTCTTGAATTGGGGTGCATATGTCGCTAAGTGTCAGTCAGGCCCACCTCAGCCATGAACCTGTTCAGGAGCCTTTGCTGCAGAGTTTTTCTGGGGGTATTACGACTGGAGGAATCTCTCTAGGGTTAGGGAGTATGTTAAAATCTCCTGCAAGCAATAGTATCCCCTAGCAAACTGCACCATTCTATCCAACAGGCATTGAACATCGGTGGCCAAGGAATCGGATGGTAAATAGATATTGGCCAGGGTAACCTCCGTCTCCCCAACAGCACATGAAGCAACACCATCCTCCCATTTGGGTCAATCCATTGGGGCTGCAACTCGCCAGGTGACATGGTGTGGTATTATTGTTACCACTCCCTTCTCCTCCCACCCCTAAAAGTCAAGCATATACCCTCCTAGCAACCGTCCCAGTTTAGCATGCTCCTGATTACTTAAATGGGTCTCCTGCAGGTAAATAATGTCAGCTCTGGATTTCTTAACCTGCTAGATGACTCTGGTACGCTTTGACCGGGGTAGAGCCCTAACATTCCAAAAATTAATTTCAAGGGGACTCTCCATATTAAGACTTGCAGTGAAAGAGATCCTATAAGAGGTGTTTTATGTGGTCCTAGGGAGCCCCCGTTGGTCGGGAACAGTACTCAGTTATACACAATCAAGAGTTACTGTACTATCCATATTACATAGAAGTTTTCAAACATAATAGAATTATCAGATACTAACTGGTTGCCTTGAAACTGGCAACTGTCATATATAGCAGAACAATCGATAGAACATGTAACAGAGCCACAAAGCATCGAATGAAGCAGGGCTTTAGGGAGGAGTGAAGCCAACCAGGCTACAACCATCATAACTAACAGTGAATTGTATAAACTAAACTTTTAAACTTGAACTTCCAAGGCGAGAGCACCTAGCTCCGAGAGTGAGACTATCTCACTATGAAAGGGGAACCTAAAAGAGATCCCTAGGCACTTCCAATGCCTGTACAAGGGTAAGGGAATAGGATATTGGTGAGCCACACTCCTACCTGCCAGCTTCCTGCATAGGTGGGTTACTTGGAGAGAAACAGGTATAACTTTAGGTCCAACCTGGAGAAAGAACAGAGGACAGCGAAGATGACAACCACAATGTCAACAACAACAACAAAAAAAGGGGAGGGGGAGGAGAAACCACAATCCTCACTCTTAACAGCATCTGGGAGGTGTGGATAAGCCTCGATTATTAGCTCCTTATGCCTCTAAGACCCCACCAGTTTGAATTTTCTGTAGGTATGGGTAATTAATTTACTGCCATAAGCAAACAGCATGAAAGCCTACTGCATTCACCGGCTTGGTTGCTTCATCTCTCTGGGGTATGGCAGTGAGAAATTTCAGTGCCGCCTTTAAGTAAGCGGAGCACAAGGGCAGGAATAACCCAGTAGCCGGGTGCCTAGACAGGGGAATACCAACTCATAATGCCACTACTACATCTGCCAACCAGAACGTCCCTGTGCTGTAGGTCAGTTGACGCATCTGAAATGAGAAAAGGTAAGAAAGCAATAGAAAGTCCACATAGGCAGGAAAGAAGACAAAATAAAATTAAAGGAAGAGAGAAACATCAGATTAGGTAGTAATACTGCATTTACACTTATCTAGTGTTAAGCTTAACTTATCTGATGTTATAAGAATGAATAAGAGGGGAAACAGTTCCAGTCCGAAATATCCAGGTGGTTAAGTCAAGACGTCCCTTCTGCCCCAAATTCAACGAACCGAGTATGTTCACGAGGCCGACATTATTAAAGTCAGGTTTGAGTCCAATTGTATTCAACAGCATACTCCTTATCTGGTAGTCAGCTCAAGTGTTTCTTTGTGCTTGTTCACGTGAGAGTCGACTATCTTCGAATTGCTTCCATGCCCTGTCGTCTCCTACCTTCTCTCCAGCCAGACTGCCAAGCTTGCTGGGCTAATTTGCTGCCAGAGTACCTTTGGTGGGCTTGCCTGGCAGTACCGGAATCTCCACTTTGTGTTTCCAAGATCTTCAAGCGCTTCTCCTGCACAGCTGTATGTAGCTGCCCCTCTGGGTGGTATACTATCAGCCTAGCTGGATAGGGTGTTCAGAAACGCAGGCCTTGCTTTTCAGCTCTTTTAGAATTGGGGCATATGCCCTGCGCCTGGCCATAATTTCCGGGAGTAGTCATTTTCAAAGTATACGCTGCCCTTTATAGTTTATAGTTATAGGGGGTCTGTGGCCTAACGTGCGACGCATCTCTCTCAAACTCTAGGGTATTTTCCTTCGGTAATTCAAGCGCTTGCATCAGTAGGTGGCGAGTAAATTGTGTGGATCAGTGCCTCCTCCTTCTGGGATCCCGAGATCCGTATATTATTTCGCTTCATGCAGCTTTCTGCATCTTCTGCCCTCTCCTGTAGTGTCAGCACCCACAGGTTTAATTGCACAATTGCTTGCTCTGTTCTGTCGATTCTGAATCAGATTCGTGCAGTGGTGCTCCAGCTGCTCCTGTTCTTTTCTAGTTTTCTGATATCGGTTCTTAGTGCAGCAGTAGTGGTCCGAATTCATTTCGAAATCTCTGAGCTCTGCCAAGACGGGTCATTTGTCTTTGCAGCGAGCTATAGGGGGCTGTCCAGAAGCACTACTACTGTGCCACGAGGTTGACTGAGGCCTGCGAGGCCTCACTGCCGGAATCCGGCAATCGCCTTCATCGGGAACAGGGGAGCCTTTTCAATGTTTTTCCTCATGCTTGACATCTTATCTCCTCCTTAACGAGTACCTGTTGAGCTTTTCCTGTAATTGTTGTGCAATCGGAGGTTTATGCAGGATTCGGAGGAGCTTCATACGATTCAGGCTGGCATCGGAAGCGTGACGCCACGGGAAGTCCGACACTGCCTGTCTCTTTGCAGCATCCTTGGAGACTGGGGATGGTAAAATCACCCCGTGAGGGAATTGTTAAGAACTGTATCACATAGCCTAGTGCTAGAATTTCCAGAACCCACGTGTCTGATATTGTCTGAGCCCATCTTGAGTTAAAGTCGTGTAGTCTTCCACCAAGGGAAGGCAGGCAAGGATGGGCCCACGCACTGATTGTGAGGTACCAGACTTCTGGTTTGGGCCTCTGCACGGCATCTGGTCAGGGTTCCTCTATTACTGTAACCCTGTTACCTGAGTAAGCTCCTCTATTTCTCTGGCTACCGAAGTTCAGAAAGGGATGAAAACCTCCGCAGTAAACTGCCTGTGCGGCGTTACATTGACACCTCTGGAGCTCAGGTAGTCTTAAGCTGTTGTTTTGACTCTGGAAGATGGCCTTCTTATCCTGGCGATCCTTTAAAATAGCATCCAGGCCAGAATCAAACAACAGCCCTCTCTCGAGGCAGGTTAAAAGCCCTGACTTTGAAGTCTGATCGGCAGCACAGTGCCTAAGCCATGCACCCCACATGGCGGTACAATGTGGTAGACTGAATGGGCTGACATTTATTTATTTATTTAGCTTTTGTTTGCCGACATGCAAGTTCTCCACTGTAGAATCATAGAGAAGGTGTAGGCAATGGCAACCAATTGCAAAATGCTAAACCCTTCTGAATCTGGCGGGGATGAAGCTGCCCAGCATAGTGACCCACAAGTTTAAGGTTCTGCAACAATAAAGGAAGCATATGAGGTATGAAGGTTTGTACCATTTGAAGCAAAGGTCTTCCCATGCCGCATCCACTCGCTTGTTGTGCGACTTTGATATGCCAAAGAGCACTCAACAGGGATGGTGGTGTGCTTCACTGAATTATACACAGCCTTGTCCGCCAGTGAGGGCTTTCCACCTGTGGTATTTTTCCGCTAAAAGGGAAAGGACCGTATCTTGGTTTTGGAAGATGCTCTTTGATCCACACCTGCCTCATTCTTGCTCAATAATCTGATCACAGTGAATAAAACTCTGAAAACATTTTGGAGCAGAGGAGGATGCAGACAGAATCTGATTAACATCCAAAGTTTTATGGACTGCTCCTCCTTGAGCTGTAAGGATCTACATGCCTCAGCTATCAAAAAGACAAGGACGTGTTGTTAAACAGGGTAGGTATAGGAATCCTTGATCTGGGTTCCGCCCACCTTCTTCCTCCTCCTACCCTCAGAGGGGATGTCGCCTTTGTCAGTAAGCAATTTTTAAGTCAGGAGTTTTCCCAAGATCCCCAAAATCCCATCAAGTAGTCAGGGCCGGGGTCTGCCTGCACATCTGTCTCCATGGCCTCTTCTCACTGCGAGCGTGCCTGGATATGCTCTGTATGCGCCCTAACCTGAGGGGGCCGGTTTGGGGTTGGGTGCGCATCTGCTGGGATGTCCTGCAGGACATCAGGGCTCAAAAGCTCACCAAGGAGCAATAAAAGTGATTTCAAATTTGATTTGCCACTGCCAACTGAAGATCCAGAGCCCTCTCCCGGCTCAGAGGACCAGCTGGGGAGACTGTTAAGAGAAATATTGTGCTGGGCAATACAATGAAGGCAACAGGAACCCATGGGGAAGGGCCTCATCACTCTTTGCAGGTCTTACACCTTTTCATAATTAATGGCCCTTAAGCCATGGTGCCAAATGATAATCCTATTTATAATAAAAACTCTATGGAAGTAGTGAAAATAACTATATTGCTTGTACTTAGAGATCCTTGAGACATTATCACACTAAATGCACATGCACACAACCTTGCATGCATGGTACTGCAAATGCGTAATATAGAAAATTGCAATGTGCATCACTAGCACATTCGTGCATTCACCACACAGCTTGTGTGCACTCTCCGCAGCTGCAGCAAAAATTAGATGCGTTTGCATCAGTGCAGACGTTGTAAGTACCCACTGGCACACAAAGGCAAGCGTGCAAAACTGGAACGAAGAAGAAGCATGTGCCCAACCACCGCAAACAGCTTAATGGCAGTAAGCTTGAGTGTTCAGAAGGCAGAGGTAAAATAAAATACTTAAGCCTCCTGAATGCCAACAAAACAGTACAAAATAATACAAAGCACTGATGTCTTTTTTTCCAAGTATCAATAAAACCTGAAAACTGGAGGGGAATGAAACTGAGCACGAAGCGAGAGAATTCCCAGAAAACCTATGGTACCCCAAAATAAAATATAATGTAGCTACCCGTGGCACTTTCTTTATTTAAATCGGAGACCATTAGAACACCCTAGAGCAAGGCAGATATAGCCCCAGTCTACAAATGGAAATAGGTAAGGCAGGTTAGTCAATTTGAAAGCCACAGCTTAACAGGCACTTTTTAATTTAGGGTGCTCCTGGAACCAGGTAGTCCCAACCTGCTATGCTGAATTGCAGCCTCAACTGAAAATCCTGAAAAGTCTTGAGAGAAGGTAGACAAGCTACTTCCTGTGAATGGCACAGCTGAACTGGGGAGTTGCTGCTGCTTGGAATCCTCATATGCCCAACATCCTAAAGCTTGGGCTGTCAATTTCTAGGTAGGGGCACTATACCGGTGGTTATGACTTCCCATTGACAATGTGGAGTGCTACAGAAAAGAACAGTTACGTGAGAAAGGTACAGTTATGCAAGAACTTACCGTAACAGTAGATCTTCGAGAACAGCTCTCGGCAGGTAACACCCATTGGACTGAGGCGGCGCAGTGCAGGACCCCACAGAAATCTTCTAGCCAGCAGTCTCAGTGGGGACCTGCCTCCACCGCCGGCCCCGCCCCGAAGTCAGGCGAGTACATAAGGAGGCGGTCCCGCCAGATTCCCCAGTTCTCCCGCCGGAGACTCCCGGCTGCAGGATGACATCAGAAGGGGAGACCGAGGATCCGCCATCAGAAGAAAAGAGCTAAAGCTCCTGCCAAGGCCTAGTAGGCTACACTCCTTCAAGGGGGAATGGTGGGCGGAAGGTACCTGTTGCAAGAGCTGTTCTCGAAGATCTACTGTTACGTAAGTTCTTACGTAACTGTACTATCTTACTGAGATACAAAGCCTTGCAGCAGGCAACACCATTAGGACCGATTCCCAAGCAACAGCGCCTGAAAGCATTCTGGGAGGAGGAAATTAGGAGATCTTGAACAAGTCCTGACTCTAAGACAGGAGACCCTACAGAACAGCTAGGCGAAACTGCTCTCCGCCGTGATGTAATATCCAGGCTATAGTGCCTAATAAATGTGTGCACTGAGCTCCAAGTAGCTGCAGCACAAATGGCGAGGTGGAGACATTAAGCAGTGCTGCAAAGGGAGGTAGCCACCCCTTGTTGAGTGGCTTGGACTGTACCCGGAGGGGCTTGTCTGTTGTTGTAGTAATGAAATACACTGGACAAGCCAGCAGAAAGGGTCTGCTTTGGAGACTGGCTGGCCCAGCATCCTCTCAGCGTAAGGAACTAATAGTTGTCTCACTCATAGCTGTTTGGTTCATTCAGGTAGAACCTTAAGGGAGCGGTGAACATCCAGGGTGTGAAGCAACGCCTCCTATTAGAGTACTTGGGAAATACACAGGCAAATCGATGTCCTGGTTGAGAGAGGGCAGAGACAACCTTAGGCAAGAATTTAGGATTCGCCCTCAGAGACACTCTGTCCTGGTGAAAAATTAAATGAGGCTCCTTGCACAGGAGAGCGTGAAGCTCGAAACTCTCCTTGCTGACGGACAGCAACTCAAAAATAATGTTTTCCACAACAGAAAACGCAGCTCGCAATCCGCTGCAGGTTCAAAGGGGAAGCGTGAGTTGTTCCAGGACAAAGAGAAGGTCCCAAGGAGGAACGGGATCCTTGATGGGTGGCTTCCAGGTAACACCCTCTCAGAAAGTCTCGAGAGGCATCAAGCTGTGCCACTGCTGCTGTCCCACTGGGAAGTGGTATGCAGAGATCACGCAGAGGTGCACTTTAATGGAGAGTAGGCAAGCCCCAAATGGAATAGGAAAGAAGGTATTCCAGCACCCTTTCACCGGCATTCTAAAGGGAAAGGCCATGTGCCTGCGACCATAAGAAAACGGCGCCACTTCATGGCGATGTCACGCATGCGTCGGCTTTCTGGCATCGAAAGGACTCTCCGCCACCTCTGGAGACCCCAGACGTATAATGGCTATGCTCTAGGAGCCATGCATGCAGGTTCAGTGAGCATAAGTCCGGTGGACTAGTGAACCTCCTCCTGAGACAACAGGTGGGAGCTGAAAGACAACGGAACTGGAGGTTCCCGGGACAATTGTGCCAGCATGGGGAACCAGATCTGCCTAGGCCAGAAAGGCACTACCAGGATCATTGTTGCATGCTCCCTAGCAGTTTGAGAAGAACTCTGGATCAACTGGAAGGGAGGGAAAGCGAGAGGAATCTGTCCGCCCAGAAGAGGGACAACGCTCTCGCCAGAAAACACCAGGCCCTGGATCTAACGAGCAACAATTGGGCAGTTTTAGTTGGATGGGGAAGCTAATAAGTCCAACTCTGGAGTGCCCCATCAAGAAACAGATTCTGTTACCTCCTGAAGAAGTTCCCACTAGTGGGCTCTGGCCTGGGAATGACTCAGGCCGTCTGCGACAGTGTTGTCCACTCCAGGAACGTGAACTGCAATCAGGCTCATGCCGTGTTGGATTACCCAATCCCACACCTCATAGATTCCCTGCAGAGGGCAAGAGTGTGCACCTCCTGTTTGTTGAGGTAATACATCACCGCCATGTTGTCTGTTTGAAGCAGAAGGGTACTGATCAGTATTTCTGACTGAAGGGCCTGCAGGCGTAAGGACCGCCTCATCTCCAGCTCGTGATGTGGAGGTGAGATTCCTGAGGGTCCATGTTCCTGGGACCTCACCCCATTCAGGTGCGCCCATCCCAACCCTGAGGAGTCTGTGGAGAGGATTGTCTTCGGGACAGCGCGATAAACGGACACCCGCAGAAGTGTCTCCGGGTCTAGCCACCATTGACAGTCTCGAATCACGGTGTTCGGGATTCTGACCGGATGCTGCATGTGGTCTTGCCTTTGGTCCCACTGCACCTTGAGCATCCACTGAGTTACCTGCATGTGGAGCCTTGCCAAAGGGACGGTTGGAATGGCCACAGCCATGTGTCCGAGCAAGCGAGGGACCAACATGGCGGGACGGCTCTTTCGCCGAAAAGATCCCTGATGAGGATCTGATGTTCGCTTTTTCGTCGGGAAGAAAGGCTTTCCTTGACGGTGTCCAGAACAGCGCCATGAACTGCAGCTTCTGGATGGTACTAGGAGAGACTTCGTAGTTGATAAGAATGCCCAGAGACTGGAACAGGTCCTGGGTGGTCTGAATAGCCATCAACAGTGCCTTTTGGAGGGCCATGAGAAGCCAATCGCCCAGGTACGGGAACACGAGTGGCCCTGTCTCCCTCAGAGACGCTGCATTGCCATACACTTGGTAAAGACCCTGGGAGCTGAAGACAGTCCGAACGGAAGGGCCCGAACTGAAAGTGGTGGCCGAGAACCTCGAGGGCAGGAACCTCCTGTGCTGAGCTACTGGGATGTGCAGGTAGGCGCCCGATGTCCAGGGACGCTAAGAAGGCGCCCTTTTTCAGCATGGGAATGAGTCCTTGGAGGGTCACCATGCGAAACGCTTAGAGCACTGACATGTTGAGCTCGCCGAGGTCCAGGATTGGATGGAGGTCCCTCGTTTCTTTGGAACCAGAAAAAGTGGGAATAGTATCCGGATCCTATCTGGCTCTCTGGGACATACTCCACTGCTCCCTTTTGCAGGAGCGTGAGTACATCTTGCCTGATGAGTGATCTGTGCTGGCCCGAGTAATGGGAGAGCAGAGAGGCCTTGTGGGTGGCTTTTCCACGAATTCTATAAAGTGGCCTCTTTCGACCTACTGGAAGGACCCATCTGTCGGTGGTTATGGACTGCCACCCTGGCAGGTGGTCCGCAATGCGCCCCGACCTTGGTGTCCTGTTGATCCTGAGGGCGGGGCGAGAAGGAGTCATGCTGTGGCGGCTGAGGTCCAGCGGGCTGGGCCGACTTAGCTGGTCTGACTTGACCCGCTGGCGACTTCCCTGGGCTCTGTGAGAGAAGGAGCCCTCTGTTATGGACCGGCGCAGGACTGCTGTCTCTGCATCTGGCCTCGAAACGGCTTTGGTTCCTCACGAAAGGAACTAAGCTTGGGTCTGTACATGGCCTGGACAGACCGTATCGCCTTTCCCGGCCTCTTGAAGTTTGGTGAGGACCTTCCGAGGACTCACCAAAAGAACTTCCATGAAACGAGGCATCCAGGATGTTCTTCTGGACGTCCGGGTGAATCGAAACACGGAGACATGAGTGTCTCCGAGGCATACGCCTGAAGCTGCCGCTCTGGCCGAGGAGTCCGCGAATCATACACGCTCGCAGCACCTGGGTTCCCAATGCCTGAACCCGCACGTATGAGTTGCAGTAACTCCTCCTTCTGCTCACCTTCTGGCATCTTTTTCCGCCAGATCAGTCCCTGTTCGCCAGGCGTTTTGAAACCGTACCATGTGGGTCAAGTAGTTGAGGGATCTGATGGCGCAGCTAGCGGATGCACGCGGCGCTGCCCATAGCGCCCAGCTGTTTGGACTCTGGGTCCGTGGCATGGTGCTGAAATGTTGCAGCCTCTGGGACCGGTCATGAGAGGCTGTAATGACCAGAGAGTCGGCCAGAGGATGTGATGCCAAGTACTGGTCCTCCTAAGGCCTTGTACAGGCGGTCAGCTTCTTCAGCATTGCCGAAGCGTGTGGACGCTTCCACGCCGCCTTGGTGACGCCCATTAATGTGTCCACCAAGGGTGGCACCACCACAGGTTAGGATCTTTCTGCCAAGATATCTGGCAAGGCGTAATCTCTCGGGCCTAGTTCCTCTGCGTCCCAGCTCATGTTCTCCTGGATATGCCTCTATAATCTCTGAGAACGATGGGTCATCCGGAAGATATCCTGGAAGCTCATGTGGGTCCGGAGAAGGGACGTTGATCGGAGAGGGGATCTGGATCCATCCGAGAAGTCCGATCCCGTGTTCTCCGTCAAGGTGAACGGCAGCGCCTTCTGGGTCTCTTGGGGCTGGTGACCCTGAAGAAGATCTGGACGGAGGTCTCTTTTTTCTGTTCTACTCCTAGGAAGATCCGTAGGCTCCTAGGGAAGGTACTCGCCTGCATCCCTGGGTGAAGTAGGGGTGCGGGGCCGGAGGTGGAGGAGGAGGAGGTGTGGAACCACATCCTTCTTTATGGTGTCCCACCAGTAAGAAAACAGCTCCTTGATCTCGGATAAGCTGAGGCCCGATGACGGACCGGGCACTGATGGCGGTCGTCAGGTTCTAGCGCGGCTCCCCAGGGGTCTCAGGTTCCGCGAGGGTTCCCTGGGGTGCGACAGGACCAGGTTCGCCGTCTGGTCCTCGGGCTGGGTCAGCTCCTCTTCCGTGATCGCTTCTTGACCGACGCCGGTGGGAGGCAAAGGGTCCTCTTCTCAAGGCACGGACGCCGGTCTCCCCGCCGGCATCCATGGAGGCTAAGGCTTGACCTGGCGACGGGCGCCTGGCGGGTCGCTGGTTCTCGGACTGATGGTGTTTGGCCGACGTCGGGTGGGCTGGCGTCTGGTCCCGACTATTCAAGTGAAGTCAGTTCTTTGGTCTTCCACTGGGGAGGAGGAGGCAAAGAAACTGACCTCGGCCGGGTTCCAAATGGCGGGAACCAGACTTGTGATGGTGATGACGGTCCCCGACCTCGACAGGGCCTTAGTGGCCGAGGACGAAGAAGTTCTGGAGGTCTTGGCCTGAGGAAGAGAGGAGGAACCCAAGAAGTCTTCACCGCTGCAGGAGGAGGCTGAGAGCGGCCCGGAAGGAGCGGTCGGACCGGGAGCCGGAGCTACAAGAGTCAGAGGCCCTAGACGGGATCTGGATCTCACTCTCTCCCTATGCTTCTCGAGGTGTCTCCGGCCTTGTTGGAAGATTCCCCTTGGAGGCTGTGTCCATGGCTTTAATCTTTTCTCGAGCAGGAACGCCTGAAGGGCCTTCTGGCGACGGATCCTGGTCCGGCTGTTGAACCCTGGCAGAAGGAGCAGGCCCGGTGTCATGGTCTGGGCCTAGGCACCGACGCAGGCTGAATGCGGTCTTTGAATGGGATTTGTTTCCACAGGCGACTTCTCGACGGATGGCCTTCAACGGAAGTTGGACAGGGCATCAGACAGAAGCTGAGCAGAAAAACGAACTTTTTCTCGGAAGGAAGAACTTAACCAGGCGCTCAGCTAGAAATGAACCGGAGGGTCGAGACATGCAAGTCGACGGGCGGAAAGAACTGGGGAATCTGGCGGACCGCCTCCTTATGTACTTCACGCCTGACGCCTGGGGCTGGACCGACGGCCGGAGGCGGGTCCCTCGCTGAAGACTGCTAGCTAGAAGATTGTGGTCCTGACGCCTCGCCGCTTCAGTCCTAATGGTGTTACCTGCTGCAAGAGCTGTATCTCAAAGTAAGATCTGGGGAATCTGGCAGGATCGCCTCCTTATGTACTCACGCCTGGCGTCGGCGGGACACGCCGTAAGGCGGTCCCTGCTGAAGACTGCTAGCTAGAAGATTTCCGTGGTCCTGATGCCTGCCGTTTCAGTCCTAATGGTGTTACCTGCTGCAAGAGCTGTATCTTGAAGTAAAATCTACCGTAACAGTAAATCTTTGAGGGGATCTCAGTCATCAGGTCACACCATAGGAACTTCACCGTCCAGTGAAGCAGGAACCACACAGAAAATTTTCAGCAGTACAACTGGGGCCACCCACGCCCTGCAATGGCTGTTGACGCCACCAACCCTATAAAGGTGTGAGCAGCCTCATTCCCTCCTAAGTTCTTTTCCCCAGAGACAAAGAGAGCATAGCTCTAGCCATGGGGATCCAAGGAGAGAGAGAGAGAGAGAGAGAGAGAGAGACAGAGTCCTGGCCTTTAAGAAAGGCTGGATACACGAAATAGCCAGTTTCAGGAAGAAGCCCCCAAAAGGGATGGCGGAGGGAAAGCAGACCTAATGACTTGAGAGACCCTCAAGATCTACTGTTACGGTAAGTTTTTTATGTAAAGTACAGTTGCATAAGAACTTCACCCAACAGTAGATCTTCGAGAGAATCTCTTGCAGCAGTCTGTAACATGTAGGAATGTCCAATCGCAGCGCCACTTCCTCCAGATGATTTTTCAGCGGTCAACCTGGAATCACCCCCGACGGCACCACATGGTGTGTCCTGGCATGTATAAAAGGAGGCAGTCCCAGAAGTTCTTGGTTCTTTTCCACCTCAGTGACCGAAATGAGAATATTATCTAGCTGGTCTCCAAAAGGAGGAAAAGGGAGTAGCCTAATTTCTATGGACAAAAAGGCATGTCACCCTTCTGAAGCAGGAAGCAAGGGAGATGGAGGAGAGGCAGCATGACCTGCTGCAAGAGATTCTCTTAATTTCTACTGTTACGTAAGTTCTTGTGCAACTGTACTATCTTCTTCAAGAAAATCTCTTGCAGCATGTCATAACATGTAGAATGCGTCCCCAGCAGTTGGGATGCATCGGGAGGAGAAGACAAACAATGACTTAGGACAACAGGCCTCTGGAGAATGTCCCATCCAAAACTGGTTCACTTTTTGGAGGCAATGTCCAGGCTGTAATGCTTAGTAAAGGTATATACAGTAGACCAGGTAGCAGCTTCATAAATTTCAGTTGCTGAACGCTTAAAGCATGCTGAGGCAGCCATACTGTGGAGTGAGGTTTCATCACCCGGAAAGTGGCTTACCATACTTGTTATAACAAAAGTAATGCAGTTGGCCAACCAAATGGACAAGCACTACACGGAAACATGAACACCTTGGCTACAGGGCTATGAAACAAAAGATGCTCTGATTTACTCAAATCCTTAGTGCGGAAGATAATATCGAAGATTCTCTGAACATCCAATGTGAGGAGTAGATATTCTCCTGGATTAGCAGCCTCCGAAAATACACAGGTTAAGTGTATGGTTTGATTCAAAGTAAATTCAGATACCACCTTTGGGAGAAATTTAGAATTCTTGGAGCGTAAAGAGACCTATCCTTGTGGAAATTCAGGTAGGGTTCCTTGCACATCAGTGCATGGGACTCTGAAATACATTAACCTGACAAATAGTAACTAAAATAAAAAAAAAAAAAGAGTTTTCAGGAGAGAGATTGTAGCTTTCGGTAACTGCAGGCTCGAAGGACTTAAATGAAAAGACGCCTGTGTATTTATGATTTGGATATGTCTGATGTATTTTTGATACCTTACATCAATTACTGTACATGTCAATAAGAGATCAGTCATTTCTTCTGTTGCAACACATATTGAGAGCCAGAGGCTCTGACGCAAGGTAGTAAAGTGTCAAGCAAGCCTCCATTTACATGCAAATGAGTGACTTGTAATACAGCCCCTCCCATTCCTTGATGTCACTGCAGCAACAGTGCAAAAGATAACATAAGGGTATCAATACTGTCTACCCTGATTTTAGTTTAAGTTGCAATGGCTTAAGACAGTTCTGTCATACAACTCATACTTATAGCCTTAATACTGTATGTAGAGCAAATAATACATCTAATAGTATTTCATTCACAGGAATCAAAATATGTTTCTTTGTACTGCTCATTTCTTCTGTGAGACAGTTGTAACATGTTGTGGAGAGCAGTACACTGAATCAGTAAATCAATCAGTCAATCTGTATTGAACCAGGTGAACACCCTTGAGAAGATTCATTTACAAGGTGGGCCTGGGCAGTTTCCCAAAAGATCACACAAGACTAAATTCCTCCTTTGCACAAATGATACAGCCCCTTTCAGCAGCCTGAAAGTAGAGAGCTAGATCACTTGCTTTATAAAGTGTATTGTTTTACTTTCAAATGCTCCTTAAATCTGAGTTTCTGACTGGAAATACAAAGACACAGAATGCATAAGACATGGGAGGAGTGAGCTAAGCAAATACAGAGTACTACAAACATTGAGGCTGATTAGTTTCTTTACCTACAACAGCTGAAGTGTAGCATCTGATTTGTGAGGACATCCTACTTCAAATAATGGCATTACAAAGCGGGGAGGGGCAGCCACAGCTTGTCCTCAGTACCTTCAAAGTGAAGAGCTATAGCTCTCACATCACTGCTAATGATTTATAATGGGAATGGGGGCACTTTTAAAGTCATGGACCTGAGGGGTCATCACAGTTCCCAAGGAGGTTAGAATTTGTTAAGGATTCTGAACTAGAGTCTCCCAGTTCTTGTGCCTGTGCTTTAATCACTAGATTAGCCTTCTTCCATATGCTGCAGCTGATGCGTTCCTGGTAACCTATTCCTTATTATAGCTGTACTTTATTGCCACAGCAGCCATCCAGTCAGCGACTGCCTAGTTACAAAGGAAAGGGCATATATTGCAAGATTGTTTCTCACTGCTGGTGTCAATCAAAACAGAGAATGCTAATACACACAGAACATAATACAACAACTGTATAATACCACTTAAAACTCTTGTTGTACCCTGAGTCATTTATTGGGTAAACTGTTTTTGCTAACACTAACACAATACATACAGGCAGATCTTATATGAATATTATATACACCTAAAATCAGTGCTGCGTCACATTCACATGGTCCTAGTCCTATTAGACCTGCACTTCAGGATGTGCACACCACTTAAAGGGTTCCTCCATTACTCAAGTTGGGAACCAAACATTGTGGGTTTGGTTTACTGGTGGAACTGCATTTAGTGCAGCACCATAATGTGCTGCTCTGATGACATCATCCTCCAGCAACATTGATGGTAAAATGGAGGACAACACATTGTAAATAAAAATATACAGCCCCCAAAAGTTATCAATCTAGATTTGGACAGCAATAGGACTGCTGGCAACTGGAGGAGGCACACAACAGTTACACATAAGAAGTTGGGAAAATATTTGGTAGCGAAACTATGGGAGACTTCCCTTTAATGTCAGTTTGTCAAGCACAAAATTCAAGTCCCAAGAAGGGACTAGGTCCTAATGGGGGTTTAAGATGAAGAATTCCTTCAGGAAGGTCCTCATAACTTGAAGTTGGGACAATGGTTTGTCATCCACAGACAAATGAAAAGCAGAAATAGCTGACAGATGGACTTTCACGGAGGAATATTTGAGACCACCAGTAGACAGAGAGAGCAAATAGTCCAGAATGCGCTGTGGACAACAAGCATGGGGTGATTTCCAGCCCACAAGGAAAACTGTTTCCACTTCCACGGAGTATGAAGATTGGGTAGACCGCTTATGAGCAGCCAGTAGGACTTCTGTAACTTATGTGGGAGACCAGGAATCTAGAGAGGGCTATGTCCTCAAGAGCCAGGCACACAGATGCTCGGAGCAAAGGTCAGGGGAAGGAGACAGCCAGCGCCTGAGATAGAAAGGGCCTGGCAGGGGTCTTGGACCGTCAACAGTGGTAACAATAGGGCCAGATCTGTCTCGCCACAGAGGCATGATGAGGATCATGGCAGCCTTGTCCCGGATAAGTCCGAGTAGAGCCCTCTGTATGAGATGGAAATTGGCGGGGAGAGAAGGTAAAGAAATCTTCCTGTCCACGAATGAGATAACGCGTCCAGCCATAAAATTCAGGACCTGGCTCGAGCAAGCAATGGCGAGGCAGTTTGGCATTTGCAGAGAGGCAACAGATCCAACTTTGGTCGGCCCCAAAGAGGAAGACGCTTCTCAGAACTTCCTGGAGAAGTTCCCATCAACATTTTGAGATGTGGATCTGCTCATAGTGTCTGCTAAGGTACTGGTTACCCTTGGGACATATACATAAGGAAAGGAACTCCTTTTGGATTGCCCAATACCATACTCACACTGAATTCCCTGCAAGAGGACAGGAATGAGTTCCCCTTGTTTGCTCAGATAATGAACTACCATGGAACTGTTCGATTGGACTTGCAGACAATCCTGAGGAAGGAGGGTCATGAAAGCCTACAAGGCATACAGGACCACTCATCTCTAGGATGTTGATAGGGAGGCATGCTTCTTCATTGTCCAAGTCCCTTGAGAGCGAACATCTGCCAGATCGGCACCCCACCCAAGGGAGGAGGCACTGGTTGTCAGAATGAGACAAGGGATGGGGGACTGGAAAGGAATGCTGCACAGAAGGTTTTCCAGGGACATCCACCACTGTAGTTCCTGGAGAACTGGAGAGAATCACAGAACTGGAGCTTGAAATTGTTTTCTTTCTGGTCCCATTGGACCCTCAGAGTCCACTGGAGGACCCTCATGTGTAGCGAGCATGAGGGACCGTGGAAATCCTGTCAACACTGAAGGAGCTGATGACCCGGTCGAAGCGACCACCCACCCTGAGTGTTGGGTGGAGGCGCTGTCGGTATGGGTCTGGTGGGCACAGAGACCTGGACAGTGTTTTTTGTGTTGGGGCAGCCACAGATGACAAAGAACCCCAGAAAGAAGATGGAGAGGCCATCGGGAAGTGGGAGCAGCCCTGATCACGGTCTTTTATTACTTTTCCCAGAGTATTCGTCCTCAGGCCTTGAAGGCCTGGGAGCTTAACAACCCTGCGGTGACTGGGAGGCTGGGACCCCGAAGGAACCCTGCCTGGAACTGGCTACCTGTTCTCCCAGCAGAATATTTTTAAGAGCATTCTTGCATCACCTTAGGGTTGTCTGATTAAACTTCTGGCAGTGTTCACAGCTGGAGACTTCATGGTCAGGCCAAAGACAGCAGAACAGAGAGACTGTTCATATGTGGAGGCAATCTTCTTTCTGCAGCAGCAGAGACAGAAGACAGAAATTGAAGGATTAACTCTCAACATAAACAAAAGAAAGGAATCTCTAAAGAGGTTCTAAAATAGTAGGTTGAAAAAGCCATAGCTGAAAAAGGCAAAAACTGCATTGGAGCTTCTGCAGAGACCCCATGCAGAAAGTCAATGGTGGGAAAGAACTGAGGATGAAGCAGGCCACTCATGCCTTTATAGGGTTGGTGATGTCGATGGACATAGACGGTGTGGGTGGCCTCGGTTGTACTGCTAAAATCTTCCATGTTGATCCTGCTTCACCGACAGTGAAGTTCCTACAGTGTGACCTGATGACTAAGATAACCCTGAAGAAGATAAGTAAATAGAATAAAAAAGGACTATGTCACAGAAAGGGTAGTGGAAGGTGAAATACACTTTCAGAAAAGGTTAAAGGAGCAGAGACAATATCAGGCTGAAAAGAAGCTGGAATGCAATGAAGGAGCTAGTGCAGTGGCTGAAATTAATAAGTTTTACCTTTAAGGTAGTCAGCTATCCCTTTAGAAGGTAGTCAGCTATCCTTCTTATATCTCAAGTATTTTTCTCTTCTGCATGAATTAGAAGATTTTCTACCTGACAATACTAGGTGGGATGTGTGGAACAGCACTCTAGCTGAGGGCTGACACAGTCAGTTCTGTTCCACCCTATACAACATCAACATTGTGACTTCACTGACTGTGACATTATTAGTAACCAAGAGAAGCAAATCTGCTGCTTGACTGGCAACTCGTGAGACATGTTACAAATCACGCAGCAGAGCCTGTGATGTGTGAGGTCACGCCAATGATGTAGTGGGAAGAACAGAATTACATACGTATGCTTCCAGGTAAGGCACTTCTTTTCAAATTACGCTGTGCTATTAGGCGGACAACCATCTAATGAGCACATACTGTAAACAAGAAAACACTTCAGAAATAAAAAATTAAGAAGTGGCTGCTTTTAGAAATCACTTAAATTTTCTGCTGCTATTTCTTTGCAGTACTAGGTCTTTAATGTTAAAAAGATTCTGAGTAGGAATTTTGGGACAGACCAGATTGACTGTTGAGTTTTTTCTCCTGTTCTTTTCTCTGTTTTTATTTTCCTATGTCTGAGATACCCGATGCAAATGTTTGACCTTAAAGAAATATGCATCTTTGAGATATACTGCAGTACATGTGCTACAGAAAATAACAGATGAATGAATGCCTCTTTCATTCAGTGAAACCCATCTACATCATAAATGCATACCATACCTCTCAACTGTCCCTGATTTTCAGGGACGTCCCTGATATTGCTCAAATTTTTCCTCTGTCCTCATAAAATGTGTGTTCTTTTGACAGAACAGTGGGATTAAAAGCACAAAATAATGTAAAACATTAAAGTAACACACTTGTTATTCTTCATAAAATGCATCTTAACATAAATCCCTTTATTCTGTCAGCTTTCTGAATGAATAGTACCAGATTTTAAGATGTGTCCCTGATTTGAGTCTTTGTCCCTGATTCATGAGGCAAGAGGTTGAGAGGTATGATGCATACACTGGTGAACAGAAACACATTAGCCAAGTGACCCGCTGTGCCTCAGAACCTCGAGCAATAGAGCCTATATGTACATATTACTGTCACTCATAACCATGGTCATAGAACCTGAAGAATCATGCCTGGAATTCTACAAAATCTGATGGAAATCGAGGTTCAAGTACAACCCCAAAGCATACATCATTCCTAACTCCCTATCCCATACATAAATAAGTGCAGGGATTTTTTTAAAGGATTATTATGCATTATCCTCTTTTGATATTGATAAAAATAATCAGTTAACATCAATTTCTGTCACGCATGGCAAGCAACAACTGTTTCTGCTAATGATATCATAAAACGTGGACTGAATTTATATCAGACCATAAAATAGAAAGGAATTAAATATTCATGAGTACATTACCTTTTCCCTGCTGTCAATAAAGAATGCTTGGCTTGAAAAGGTATATTGAATGTTAACGTAATTATGGTGGAATAAATTGACCATGGGCAATCAATTGACATCTGAAAAAAAAAAGATAGAAAAGTTCACCATATAGCTGATCCATTCCACTTCTACATGTTTTGAACAGAACAACAACAAAATTACAGATCATTCTCCCAGCTTAGGTACGGATTCTTTAACCAAAGAGGTAACATGTAACATTTTATTTCACCAAGCTAGTATACTTTTGATTCAGTTGGCCGAAGTAAACCTTTATAAATTAATACTTATTAAACAGTATTGGGTATGTGGGAAGACACTTATTTCCACACTGTGCTTAGGAGCAAGAATAAGTTTACTTTCAAGTGCACCTGTAGCTCCTGTACAGGTTATCACTATTATACTACAAGTTCTTTCTTTTTAAAGAATAATTATTTAAGCAATAACAACTGAGGAAGCTAGCCATTTCTGAGGATTAATGACTGGTTGGGAATGGGTGGCTCAAGGTGCAGCTTAAGGGCCACCTCCCGCCACGTATCATTAATCCAAGAAATGACTGGCTTCAAGGTTGTTATTGTAATTATAAGTCTATGCGCAATAGCAATTTTCATTTTTAGGTTTATTTTAAGTTTTGAGGTTTTAAACAGAGTGGTGTGAGTGATCAGGTGAGAGTCTCTCACTGCGTCGACATTTCTAAGAGATTTTAGACTGGCACAAGAGTCAATCAATGAGCTACTTTAGCTCATGAATAATTAATTAGAGTTATAATTCATTTTATTGAGCATGAGTGTTTATGTTCCCATTTTGTTAAGGCTCCAAGACAGTCACCTGCAAATGCTATGCGCTGTCCCTTACCCTGGCGAGCCAATCAGGTGCAGTATGGTTATGGAGGCCAAACCAAACAGTGGCCCTGCATACTGATCAGAAACATAGACAGTAAGGAGAAAAAGACACACGGTCCATTGAGTCTGCACTGAGACGCCCTCACATTACTCAAACAACTTTTTTCATATTGTCTGAGAAGGCCAGCTTGTAATATACCTGTAACTATAAGCAAGATCTACATTTACATGATTACACTATTAACAAAATCCAGTTTGCTAGTGCTGGTTGTACAACTCACATTGTGCTATTTTTTAAAAAAAAACTGTTTTGGTAAAATACAGTACAATTAAACAAAAGAAACTGTTTTGGTAAAATACAGTACAATTAAACAGAGTGTTAAGCCTGTCATATGTTTCAGGGACAACCCATCCATTATGACATGTTTTCTAGTAGCAATTTGCTCTGTTAGAACAAATAGGACAGCTACAATCGCTGTCGTAGAGTCCACAAAAGATGGCAAGCTGACTCAACTCCAGTAAAACTACATAAAGATGTGTGATTTTTTTTTTTATATTAGTACTTTTGCAGAACCACAAAATATGCAAATGTTTGTCTATATATATAGATACACTCTTGGTTTCCAAATTCAAACAGAATAATTTAGTTTTAACAATACAGAAAAAGTAACGATCTAACCGTATTTGTCAGAGTTCATAAGATAATGGTCAAACTAATGGCACTTATTCCTGCTAACTGTCCATTTAGAGCTTGTGAGCAAAGATGGACCTGCATTCCTCAAGCGGAGTGACTACTAATGCAGTTAGGTTCCTTGACGCATGGGGAATTACCTCTATTCTGCAGGAACTTTAAGCTTCAGAACACACACTTCTTTGTTTCCATAGCCTCGAAAGCGAAACTTACCATGGAGTTGCGACCACTGTCGAAGGCCTCTGCAGCCTTTATTGTAGGACAGCTGATTCTTGTAACTCAATAAAATCTTCTCCTTTCTTAAGGCCCATCAGGATCTCTTGCAAATACAGATCAAACTACATGTCACCTGTAGAAAACCCACTGAGTGAGACTTGGATGAGTGGCCTACCAATCAATGTCTCAGCTAAATCAGCCTAAAAGACACCACAGCTGTGGTGCAGCCTCTCACTAGAAGCACACAGGCGTTACACCGTGGAGTCCCCTAAAGGAAGCTGACGATATGTACCTCAGTAGGGGATCTCTGGCTGAAGAATCTGCCAGAAGCTCATCCGCCACTGCTGTTGACCATTCACATAGTGCTACGCTACAAATGTTGAGGACGACTTGACTGAATATGCATGTTTACAGGATGTTTGTTGACACTTACAATTGGGATCTGCAGAGTAGCTGTGCCTACAGGAATAACCATTTGTTTAATTACAGGCGAGATGGCTGCACCTGTAAGAGGAAGAGCCTCCCATACTGTTCGACCAACGCAACAAGAATCAGAGTTTGACTTAGCTGCTGCTTCTTGTTCACATTATCCAAGGCATCTTGAACTATGTACGCAAAATGTTTAAATTCAGGAAGCACTTAGTACTCCCTCATGAGAACAAGATGGGAGAACATTCAGCACAGTGGTGAATTGTGTCTCAGGTAGCTGTATAACCTTACATGTCTCCTTGACTAGAATGAAAAATATTTGGATGACAAAAGAGATGGAATCTAGGAAGACTGATTATCCCTACTAATTCACCTTCCCTTCATCCTCTCTAAAATCCTAAAGCCCTCTGGATTCTGAGGGTTGGTGGGCTTGTACTGTCTCGGGAGTCTTCCAGACCATTTGGTGAATGTATGTTCCTTCCCTCACCGACCTGGGACTATATTCAGATCTCGGAGACTGTCTTCTCTACCCAAGTTTTATGATTGCTGTCCAGATGCATCTGAACATGCTGGTTCTGATCCCTCTGAGGGAAGGGTCTGCTCGAAATCAGGTATAAGAGTAGGAACACCCTTCTGCACCCTTGATGCTAGGTCTTTCTTTGGAGAAGAGTTCGCTGAAGGAAGAGATCTGTGTAACACTCTATTGCCAGTATCAAATATGAAACCAAATGTATTTCATCAAGTCACCAGCAGATGGGGACTGGTGCCAAAATTAGCATTGGTCTTGCTAGTACAGACCAGACAGAACATCCCATACAAAGACTATCTCAAGGTCTTATGGCATGTTTTACATTTCTTACTAATGTAAGAGGGACTGCTGAGTAATGCTGCCTTCTTTCTTTTTCTACTGAAAAGAATATGAAAGTGAGGACTGCGCCAGAAGACTTAGACACTTGCTGCAATTTTCTTCTCATTTGTGTCAATACCTAAGCACCTGCATTAAATTTCTCTGCACCTGTCTCAATTTTACCAAAATGATACAAATCGTAGAAACTGCTGTAACTGCACCAAAAACATTGCAGTGATCAGAAAAGTAAAATAGTAATAAAACAATTTCAAAAACAACCGAGTACCCCACAGCACACCTCTGAACTGTCCCCGATTTTCAGGGACATCCCTGATTTTGCCTCCAAATTTACTCTGTCCTCCTAAAACTTGTGTTTCCATGACCAAACAGTGGGAGTTATAAGTACAAAATAATGTCAACCATTAAAGTTACAGACTTATTCTTCCTTAGAAAATGCATTTTACACTAAGTCCCTTATTCTGTCAGCTTCCTGAGTGGATACCATCTATTTTGAAGATGTGTCCCTGAATTTGGTCATTTGTCCCTGATTTATGAGACAGGAGGTTGAGAGGTATGCCCCAGAGGGTACTGAAAACTTTCAAGAACAGGACAGGAACCCCATCCAAACAATCATACGATGAAGACTATCCCAAGAAAATGACGAGGAGGAGAACTGCCCTGAAAGAAAAAAAGCTGCAAAAAAGGCTTACTAGGCACCGGAAGAAACTGAATCGATTCAGTCAAAGCCAGACTGCATAAATACATACTGGTTGGTGAAATTATGCAGTATTATTCATAAAATATAGAAGCTAATTATGGGATAAAATCTTTCTTCTCCTTCACCTTTAGTACGAACCTTTAGCCTTTGATAAAGGATCTAAGAACCGAATGCATCAGGCAGGCTAATGTCCTGGTTGTAGTGATGCATTTCTTTTGTTAAAAAAAGACAATGTAATTGTTCATCTTTCTGGCATCAATTCTTCAATGAGGTGGCGACTGCCCGGCCTTCCTGTGTTAATGTTGACGTTATAGTTGTGAGCACCACCTTCCAGTGTGGGACACTATTTGTTAATTATGAACCTTTAGAATAAATGCAGACCACAGTAGCAAGACCATTAATACTTATCGTACATCCTTTGAAAAATTCAAGCAGAATAATTTCCAGCCTCTGAAACAGATCTAGGCTTCTGAAAAGGACTGGTTGGTCCGAAAGCTAGAGCACTTTGTTCTTGTTGTTACATCTATGTTGGTCCATTAAAGGTATCAAATCATTTGCTTCTGTATCTGTTCTTGCAAGGACCAATACAGCAAATACTAAATCTAGATTTCAGCCTCTGAAAGATATTTGGGTTACAGCAGCAGCCAATTAAGCAAGTAAACAAGAAGTATGGTTTAAATTTATAGTTTCTGCTTGTAAAACAAACAGGAGCTGGCCTGCTGTCTACTTGGGAGGAACTTCTGATAGACTGTAGATCAATGCAAATCATATCTGCGAGAGCCAGTCTGGGATGATGAGAATCATCCTACCCCTGTGCCTCCAACTTGAGCAGCACCCTCTGAATTAATGGAAGAGGAGGGAAAACATACAGGAGCATCTTGTCTACTGCAGTGAATACATCCTGACAGAAAACATTAGAGTCTGGATTTCTGAAGCAGGATAGAGGCAGTTTTGCATTGAGAGGGATGCAAAAGGACCTGGTCCAAACTGCCCACTCCCTGCAAAGAGGGTAGGAGGACGCCCCACCCCTTCTTGCTGATGTAATACATCACAGCTTTGTCAGTATTTATGACATGAGGTTCCTCCTGGCTCCACACCTGAGTGTGGAGGTCTTGACAGTAAGTCTCCCATGAGCGATTTTGTCCACAGCTCTGTCGTTTTGTATGGAGGATTGCAGATGCGTGGTCTGAACCACTGCTTGTGCGGAGGATGCTCAGAGTCCCAGCATCCGGCTCACCCAAAAAGGGCCAGAAGAGATCATTTCTGTGATGTAACGAACCATCTGAAGATGTCATTTCTCCCATCCTCTGGAGCAGACACGGACACCCTGGAGGTATCCAGGAGAGCTCCTAAGAAGAGGAGCCGCTGGGCAGATTAAACTGGCATCTTCCCAATTCGAGAACCCCGGAGAGAACAACTGAGAAGCTGTAGCGACTGCTTCCTGTGTCTCTTGCCTGGATGGACTGGCTAGGAGTCAAATATCCAGGAAATGAAGACTTGAACACTGAGGTTTTAGCAAACTCCTCCTTGAACAGATACTTGCTTAACCTTCCAAGGCTGACAATGGGCACATGCCGCTTGTTATCTTGGAACTAGAAGCAATGGAAATAGGAACCTGTTGTCCGTTCCACTGTAGAACAACTTCTACAGCCCATTTCCCACAGAATCCTCGTTTCCCAGAAGCAAGAGTATGAGTGGGAGGTGGACAGACTGGGCTGCCGCCTGGGTGGAAGGTCTTGGAAAATCTGTGAAACTGGGAGAGTATCCCTCTCGGACAATCCTGATGACCCATATGTCCGCTGTAATGAACTTCTACTGGTTGAAAAACAAATTAGATGCCTGTCCTACCACTGAGACGTGTCCCCTCAGATAGCTGAGGTGGGACCTCAGGCTGGATCCACAGAGGTTGGCATAAGGCGCCGGGCCCTATGCCCTCTACTACCACGCTCTCTTCATGGCTGAGGGGTTGGTTCTGATAAAGGCACCAAGGCCTCTACATTGAAAGGACTGCCTGTTATGAGAATGTCGACGGTTCCCATTCCTCTGAGGTGGCAGATGTTGCCTGTTGTTTAAATGGCAGCCCTGTTGTCCCGCATGGCCTCCAGAGCTCAACCTGTGGGCCAAACAGATATGCACCATCAAGGAGACATTAACCACCTGCTGCCAGCAGCAGCTGCCCTAGAGGCAGAGTAGTAGGTGTCCAGCTTTCAGCTGATTATTGGGCTATATGCCCCGAGCAATGGAGTTTTAGATTTGGAGGTTCTCAACCATTGCATTGATTGTGTTCCACAGGGTGTACTTTTACTGAGGAATGTAGAAACTCAAGATGCAGAATTCTGCTTTGGTGCACAGATAAAGGCTGAAATGTTATGGTGGACCCCATATCCTGAGGAAAAACTGGAAAGAAGATCTTCCATCACACTGATGCAGAAGGCTTGCATTCCAGTCCATAAATGAGTCATCTGCTGCCTTCGATAAAGCAGAATATGGAGAGATTATCCAGATCCACTTCTATCCTAGAATAACCTCTAAAAGGCAGGTCTAGGCCAGGAACACGGGAGGCCTGCCTCCTGGGTGGCAAACAGTTCCAGCCCTCCGCGCACGGCACCACATTCAGCACCTGTGCCACACACAGCACCATACATGGTGCCAGACCTAACGCCACACCAGCGCCCAGCACCATCCAGTGCCAGGTGACACAGCACCAGACCTGGTGCCAGACACCGTGCCGGGCACCATACCTGGCTGCTGCAGCCAGCACCACTGCTGACCTAGACCTGAAGAAAAAGGGGAGAAGGAAAGCGGTACCCATGCCAGCCCCTGAAGGGAAATGGAGGAGTAGGCACAAGGAGTCGCTGTTGATAGCACTGGCACTGGAGAGGGGCGCCCGCGCACATCCTGGCCCGACTGACTAGCCACGGCCCAGCAGCTCCAAAGCCTGAAGGCCCCGGAACCGGTCCCTGGCTAGGGACAACTGGGCAGGCACTGTACCACCTGCTCTAAAAAGGCAGCCCGGAGGTGAAACTGCTCACCAGGATCCCATTGAGGACAGAGGCGGGATCCGGTGTTGAAGATCAGGTGGAGCCACAGAAGAATCCACTGGAGCTGGTTCAGGCCTACTGGTCTGCACCACCGGCGACCACCACACAGGCGTGCCCCTAAGGTGACTCGGGTGGTGCAATTCTTGCCACTGACACGAGGAAAAAGCTCGAGTTAAGTGGAGCGGGTCCCTGATTGAGGTCTGGAATGGGACCGCTACTTTTGTGCTTCATGCTTACCGCCCCCAAGCATCGGACTGCCGGTGGTCAGACCCCCCACCCCAAGGAATGACGGACTGGACACAGCCCCACTGCCACCACAACTTTCAAATGAAGTCTCACTACCATCACCACTACCATCTAAGGTCGACTCCGTTGATGGCAGGCTGAGAATTTCTTCTTCATCATCATCATCTTTTTTTAAGAAAGAACACTAAAACGGTAACTTAATCGAATACTGAATGGCTATAGCTGCTATTGTATAGAAGAAGACTCGACTCCCGGCAGGCGAAATGAAGGTCATATTAAAGCACACACCCAACGGTGGAGAAAGGAACTGAGGTCGCTGGAGGGCTCATCACTTGAGACAGTCTCATGGTGCCGAGATGTGCAGTCTTATCTTGGCGCCAGCCCTCCTGAAGATTTTTGCTTCCACGGGTCCTAGCGCCCAGCATAGTCCCATTAGTGTGAATGAGTGGTGGAGACTTTAAGTCCCAGGAAGATCAGAACTGTTCTCCCACCACACACACAGACACAGTGAGAGGCATGACACTGTAAGAATTCAGCAAAAGCATCCCAATCTCCTTCACAGTGTGTGGCATTTTCACTGTCTCACCGCTTGTCCCTGGTCTGTCTGTTGAGAGGGAGGAGGCACTTTGAACACACCCACAACGACACAGCTTGAAGACAGATAGTATCAAGGGGACTGCTGTCACTTGTGCTCTCTGTGCCTCTCCTTACCGATGCTGTGTGGCTGTTCACTACAGTCTGTGTCGCACCTGTGGTCTTGCTGTGCCCGTTTCACCTCTCTCTCTCTCTATATATATATATCTGTGCCTGCACACGCTGCAACACAGAATACCGTCCCTGTTGCAGCCCTTTGCTGTCCCTATTTCTCCTCTCTCGCTAGTCGGGGCTGACACCTCAGCTCCATAACAGCACACACAGCAACTGAGCCGCGGTACAGTCACAGTTCTTGTGGGGCCTGTAAGTGCTGGACATCTCTCTCTCTCTCTGTCTATCTCTCTCAGCGCACTGGGACAGAAACGTTGGGGTGGGGAGACCTACCTGTCATACAAACCTGGACACTTGCCATCACATACTGCTACATTAAGAAGCAAATACTCTGTCTTCTCCTCTCCATGCATCGCTGCTGCCTTCAACACTATCGTGCCTGTATTCCATTTGCCTTGCTCACTTCACGTGTCGGCAACAGGGAGCCGCTGGTCTCTTGGGGCTCATCCGATGTCTCCTGTTGTCTGTGCAATATCCCCAGCTCGACTTGCACTCACCATTCTCTTGCCCCTTCACCCCGCATGGTTGCCCATCATATGTCACAACAGACAGTGGGTCTGTGCAATGCCTACAGCCATAAGTAGGCGGAGATAGGCACAAGATCGGAGCCCATCTGGGATCCAGGGGCGGGTGAGTGGGGAACAACAGAGTTGGG
This sequence comes from Neoceratodus forsteri, assembly GCA_016271365.2. NCBI lineage: Eukaryota > Metazoa > Chordata > Ceratodontiformes > Ceratodontidae > Neoceratodus > Neoceratodus forsteri. The sequence continues at coordinate 965,466,385 of CM057458.1, read as the reverse complement.
GTTGTACTGTGTGGCATGGTCCCCAGAGATACGCAGGGCAGATGCGTGTAGGGACACAGTGCAGATTTAGTGTACTGCTCACTGAGTGGAGATCCACAGGGTGCATGGGTGGGAATCCACACACTGGGGGCTTCATTTGCTTGTGCACTTGGATACCAAACTGGGGGCGAGAGGGGCCACAGTTGAGTGACAACACCAGGACACTGAACAATGACTCATGATCTTCACTGGGTCTCTCACTTACCGACAAGCTGTAATGGCTGCCGTGCTGCTTTCTCTTGCTCCAGGAGGCAATATGTTCCGATGGGACTGTCACAGAAGTCCCTCCATAGAACCATGCATTAAAGAGAATTTAATGCATAGCCATGCAGAGGAACTCCACCAATGGGGTTGGCTTTCTCAGTTTCCTCAGCCATGTTATAATTGCACTTAAGAAACCCTTTGGTACCACCTACTACTCCAATCTATGCACTCTGGAGCAATCCCCTACTTCACAACAGATAGCTAAATATCTTACGCCCAATCAACTTGCCCAAGCTAACAGAATCCCAGAGGGAAATTTTAACTATTTCAATACCAGAATCTGAACTAGCCTTGGCCTTAGCTAGAGCGAAAACCCTCAAATCCCCAGGCCCCGACAGGTACAGAGTAGAATTCTATGAGGTAACTAGACCCCAGACCTTTAACAAACTTCTCTGACTTTTCAACACGATCCTTGAAGGTGACTCCCCCAAAGTCCCACGACCCTCTCAGTAATTCCTTAATCCGGGAGAAACCTCAATTATGTAGCTCTACAGCCCAAGCTCAGTCCTCAATGTGGACTACAAATTATTTATGAATATTCTAGCCCATTGCCTGGATACATATCTCTCCCAACTCACAGAGACCAGGCAGGTTTTGTGAGAACCGTTCTACTACGGATAACACAGGCGACTCTCCACTTATCACATCAAATGTACACCACTAAGTTACCCTCAGTTTAGTGAGCCTTGGCGGAGAAAGCGTTTGACAGGGTGGCCTGGCCATTTCTGTACCAAGTTCTACATAAGATAGGGATCCACGGACACTGATTAGGTTATTCAGGACATATACTCTGTCCCCAGGCATGTGTAAAGATAGATGGGCATCACTCCAGATATATATGACTAGTGCGAGGGACCAGACAGGGCTGTCCTCTTTCCCCACTCCTATTCTCAATATTTACTGAACTGCTTGCACAAAGCATACGTGATTCACAGAACATTACTGGGTCTCCTTTGGGAGGCAGAGCAGCTTGCATTGTATGCAGATGATGTGCTGCTTTACCTCCAGGATCATGAAAGGTCATTACCAGCAATAAGACAACTTCTGGATGATTTTGGCCAGGTTTCTGGATACAAACTTAACTTATCCAAGATTGAGGATGAGATCCTCACATATTACTATTCTCCCTCCCTAATATACAAGAGCTATTCCCCTGTAATTGGTCCCTGACTAAGCTGAAATACTTAAGTATTTACCTCTTCCCAATCACCGACAGATTATTACAAAATAACTATATCCTGTTTTCCACCCAACTTAAAACTGATCTAGCCACCTGAACACCCTACTGTTACGTCTCTCAAGGTGAACAGAACTACTTAGAATGCTGGTTCTCCCCAGAGCCTTTATATATTTCAGAATGTCCCCATCCTCTTAGCTGAGAAAACATTTCAAGCATGGAACCATTCCATCTCTAGATTCATATGGTGGGGTAGAGACCCAGGGTCCACATGAGATTCTTACTCTTCCTAAAACAGAAGGGGGCGATCACTCCCTGTTCTCCGCTGTTATTATAATGTGGCCGTTCGAATGCACTTGATGGCGAGAGCAGACTGTTACTACCAACCCACACAGGGTGGAAAGGAGTATTCCCTTATTGGTAACAAAGATTATTTTGGGAAGATATCACGGACAACACAATGACCCCTTCCGCCCCACCTTACAGACCCTGGGTAATTCACAATTCGAATGCCTGGAGTGCTATCAGGAGCTCACAACACCTAGAGCCATATCTTCCTCTCACATGTCCTATAGCAAACCTAGCTCAGTTCCTACCCAATAGGATGGACCATGAAAGCCTTAATATGGGAATGAGTAGGCCCTCTGACCTCCACAGATACTGTCACAGGAAAGCCTGTGGGCCTTCACCGAGGCCGTGGGATTTTATAAATATTTGCATCTACACCACTACTATGAAAACTTACCAACCTTCTCCAAACCCTGCACAACTCCCCTCTGATTAACCTCCAAATACACCTGAACACCTCCCATGAGCAGAGACACCTATTGTCAATGCATTATCAAACTCAGAAATCTCAGCATACTCCCTTACAGACAGTATAAGGCTTCAATGGCAAGAGGAGCTCAAGCTCCCTATCACCTTAGAGAAATGGCAAAAGAGTGCGGTATATCTCCAGGGTGACTAGCTCTCTCAGAGGCATGAATACATCAGGAAAAATCTCATTAGATATTTCAGAACTCCTATAATCACCAGCCATTATACCCTAATTGCACAACTGCATGCTGGCGTCATTGTGGAGAGGTCAGAGCCACTCACACACGTCACGCGGGTTTGCCCCAAACTCCGAGCCTTTACTATGCACTGCAAACTCACCTACAAAATTCTTTGGTCCTCAGCTGCAACTAACTAGTGAAATGTTCATTCTACTGCTAATCCCCAGAGAATTCCGAGACCCCACCACTAGATATCTTCTCCACCTCCTCCTTACAGCAGCCAAGAAGAGCGATAACCAAGCTGTGGCTGACTACAAAACTTCCAATTATTAAAGACTGGTGGTGCATCACAAAGCAGATATTTAATATATGGATCATGAATTGAATATGCTTTTAAAGCATACAAAATATTTATGAGTAATACCATCACTCCTGAAGTGATAATACCACACTTTGAGAGTGATAATACTATCGTTTCAGGCCCCATAATAGTATCGCCAGGACCTGAACAATAGTATTATCACAGAAGATTACCAGCACGGGCGCCAGTCTCTGTGCCCACGCCTCCAAGCATGCCCTACCATTGGTACCTTTTCCTGTGTGGGCAGTCAGAAAATGTAAACCACATGGCGGATAGTTTTCGCTAAGCGAGACCATTTCTCTCTGATTATTGAAATTTTTTATTGTCCCTGCACGCCGTAAAAGGGACAAATGGTCACAATCTTCCATTCCGGAACACAGAAAAGGTAGGATGTTTAGTAAAACAAACAAAAAAGCAGTGTCCCGCCAGTGCCTGTCTGTGTGAGCGGAGAGAACGGGGAGGGCACACTGAAAGTCTGTGGCACTTGGCCAGCATGTAGAAAGTCCTGCTGTGAAACAAAGTTTGCATCCATATATTTAAAAATAGCAGATGGCTAGCTGGGTGTTACCAGTGAGGCAAACCATCTCGAGGTTCTGGACACTGTAACCTCGAGCTTCGCCTCTCGAGGTTCCTACGCTTCCAGAACCTCTCGATGGTATTACTCACTGGTAATACCCAGCGAGCTATCCATTATTCACTTTATTACATGGAACAGATAACTCATAACCTAAATGACCAAAGAGATCAATTTAGTGCCAGATGGACCAGGTGGCAGCTATACTACATGTTGTAAGACACCACCTTTGTCCCCTAGTCTCCTGCTAGACTCACCTATCCTTTCTCTCACGAATACCCCTGCCTATTTTCCTTACTTCCTTTGGTTCTGGGCTGGGTGCTGCTGGGTCCGCCTTCCCTCACCTACTTACTCATATTACCCTTTAATCTAACCTACCTCCCAGGTTAGGGAAAAGGCCTGGGAACCTGATTACCCTTTGATTTTAGTGGGGTGAGAGGTTCAACCCAACTAGTGTGCACTATATCTAGAGGTGTGCCTGGTCTCCCAGGTCTTCAGGACAATGATGAACCTGAATAATCCCCACTCAATGTTTTTGATCTGCTGGGGCCTATTAGTATGCCTGTGTAAGTGTTTCTTTAGACTCCCTGATTAAGTAGTCATTTATCCCTATGTATAAGACAACCCAAGCTGCTGTTTGTAATGAAATTTTTCCAAGTTTGTATGAAATACTTGATCACTTGTAAGCAATGGAAAACTGTCAACTATGTATGTCTGTTGAAAACTTAATAAAATGAAATAAAAATAAAACCCTTGAGCTCGTTAAGAGCAGTCGGAGGCCCGGTATTTATGGTGATTGCTGAGCTCAACCCAGGTGTGCTCCTGTAGCTTTAGCTGTACATTCAACTGGCTGGGGGTGGGGGAATGAGGCAGATTGCAAGAGACAGGAAAGAAAATGACTACCAGAGGCTGAAAGTACTGACAAGTTATACTAAAAGGGAGAGATACTGAAAGACAGAAGTTATGAAAGAAAATTAATAATTACAGTCAACTACTGAGTTTTACATGATTCAGCTGTGGGTCTGGAATAGAAATTTTGTTTGCATCCTGAGGTTTGGCTGACAGATGTACAGAAAAGTACTGCACAGTAGGTATGTACTTTCTATTCCACTCACATAGGGTACAAGTTAGCAATGATGTTCTTGGGATTTTTTAATCCATTTTACTGATACAAAATCTTTGAGATGTGAATTCAAAAATAAGCAGAGGCTGGAGTGATGGCTCACTCACCAAATAATGTGCTTTTCATAACATTTTATTTTATTCAACTGGAAGTTTTGTAAATTAACATTTTGTGTGTATAACCACACTTCCTCAGCAAATCTGTACACAAAGCATCTATAATTTATTTACAAAATAAAATGAATTATTATTATTATTATACTTTACATTAAAGTTCTTCAATGTAATCTGCATGGGGGCAGCTAAACAAAACCCATTTTTTCCCATATATATTTCTGTTCTGTTTTGTCACAGAGGACAATTTCTATCTAACACAAAATATAAAATAAGTTATGTCCCATATACGTATTTACACAGATCAGTTATTAATTTGATTTTTGCCTAGGTGCTGTACCTTGTTACTACTGATAGAATATTACAACATCAATTTTATGTATTCCTCTCCAAAATCTTTAGAAACCATGCCGAGGAGAGGGAGATATTCATAGGAAAAGTATGTACATTTATTTACAATAGTAATTACAGAAGCTAGATCTGACTCAGTCTTTAAAATTCATTAAAACTCTTACTCAGCTCTCTGGCTGTTCAAAGAATTCATCGTTTGCCTCTTTTACATTTGTTTATCTGTAAGCATAAAACAGAGCTATCTTTTTATATAAAGTCATTTATTTATCTCTGGCAAGGAACCAGACTGTTCTGTTTGTACTAATAAAGCCTTAGTTGTATTCTCAATGGAAAAGCTGCTCCGCTTTTGGACTAACTCAGTTTTTAAATTATATGCTAAACAATCCTTATGTTAGTGTTAATTAGAAAATGGGCTTTTTATTTCCTGGCATCTGATTGGCTAGTACCCTTGCCAAGGGGTACATTAACTTTCAACAGATGCCCAGGAAACAAAAAGTACCAGTCTACCGAGCCTTCACCCAGTAAGTATTGTAGTGCCCACCTGCTACATAATTGGCTGCAACAACTCATTTAAATTGTAAATGTCGCCATTTTGTTCTCTCGCCAGAAAAGAGCCCAACCACCATCAGTTCTCCGGTACACTCCTTCCTGACTTAAACAACTGCCTGCTAGCTACATTAATTTTTAACGTCTGTTTTAGCGTCTGTTTTCTAAATAAAAATATGCACCTTGTCCCATGCCCCCAATTCCCCACACAGTTACAACAAAAGCTTGGTCACCGATGACACTCTCGCTCCTCCCTCCTCCTGCTGGTTGCAGCGTCTGTTCAAAAAGATAAGAAAGATTTCAAATGTATAGTACTGCTCACCTCTAAAACACTGCCGCCACTGATCTTTCCCCATGCCCCGCAATCCCGATACTGTTACGGTGAATATTTGGGACTTACATTCCCACAACTGTCAGCACTCTCGCCTCCTGCTGCTCCAGTCAGTTGCTCGCCTTCTCGACTGATCATCAGAAGCAAACAGACGCCTCCTTCAGCAGTCCTGTGGCTAAAATAAACACTCTTCTTCACAGTCCCGTTTACATGGAAGGCAGCGAGGACCAGGAATGTATAAAGAAAATAAAACAACTGGCTCCCGACAACACCTGCTTACTCTCCTACTTCGCTTTCCATGCCACCATCGCAACCTCCTGACCTACCCCAGTGTGAAAACGCAACTTCTGACCTGTGTGAAAAAAACATCAGCAAGACAAAACAGCCTCTCAACATAAAAGAAAGCAAGTGTACAGAGTAAATAAAACAATTGTAATATGTGTGTGTGGGGGCTGTTCAACTAAAAAAGAAATGAAAGAATCTGCTGCAATCTGCCAACTTTCTAACTATCGTCTGCATTTGGACAAAAGACCATCCTTGTAAAGCAATGGAGGAACTATTTCATTTCAAAGCGTTCCAAAAAGTAATTTTAGTGTAATTTTTTTACAGTGCCCATTTCTAAGCATAATAATACCCTTGAGGTGGGCGGTATTGAGGCATGCGGACCTTCCAGAGGCTATAAGGCCCTCCGCCTGCGGCGTCGGGCCTCATTATCCCTCGGCGGTCCGGTATTGCTCACCCTATCCCACCTCGGGAATTATTGCTTGCTTAGCTCACCTATTAAGTGCAAGCCGTTTTTCAAAAAGACCAATACACACGCACTCCCCTAGAGTAAGACATAGAAAGACACATTGAAACTCACAGAGGAACATTTTGATAGTGATGATTTTATTTTCCTGTTCCATTTCATCCAGTGTATCTTTCCAGTCTAAGTTATGATATTGAGATGTACAAGCAGAGTCTGACACAGAAGGGAGGAAAACAGCAGCTGATAGTGCTGTACTATATTTATTAACCTATACCTTTATTCCATAATAGACACCCCTCACATAGAAAGCAGAGACTTTTGGCAGATAAGGACCGCTGGCCACACTTTTCCTTCCCTACCTTGGATAAGCTGCAGATCCTAGTTAACCAACAGCCTCCTTCCTCCTTCCCCCCACAAGAGTGTCTTATGTCTATCCCATGCATTCTTGAATTCCCCACTGTTTCTGCCCCACAACCTCCTCAGGAAGGCCATTCCCATCGTCCACCACCCTCTCTGTGAAAATACTTCCTCACGTTGCCCCTGAGCTGCTCCTTCTTCAAATTGTGCCCCTTGTTGTTGCACATCTCTTTTTCTGAAAGATGCTACCTCTTGGACTTTTTGATTCATATTAATATATTATGAAGCAGTGGAACTGCCTCCAGCCCAAAACACCACTGTAGAACAGAAATTTTGTTGAGAATCTTCGATTTATTTAATGCTTTTGCTGGTCTCCCCACTCTTTCTGTATAGTAGTGGTACCTTCCATGAGTGGTCATTATGTTCTTAAACTCCATACATGGCATGTAATGGTGGCTGCTTACAAGCTGTGTAGTCATGACAGCTGAGGCCAACTGCGGATAAAACATTTGTTTACTTTTGCCAGCATGTTTTGCATTCTGCATTCCAAAGAGGAGCTAATCATGGAAACAGAGAGTTGCTTGTATGGTGGCTGCAGGGAGTAACTGTGGATAAAACATTTTCATTTTTATTTATTTATTTATTTTTACTTTTGCCAACATCTTTGAGCTTTGCTACTACTTTTAATGAAGCACTGGTTTTACTGCATGTCAAGAAATCAAACTGTGAGGTAAACTTTATAACATTTTCATTTATTTTAAACGTTTCCCAAACAAGTTTCAGCTTTGCTATCATCTGCTGGTTAGTGTTTTCCATTCCACTCTGTGGCTGAAGGTCTGCTCGTTTCAGAAAAGACACTGACAATTTCTCAGCATTTTTCTGACTAAATATAAATACATTGATTTTTTAAAATCGGGATTCTCTCTCAGCTGATTCCACCATGCGATTCTGACAGGAACAATGTGAGAAGCTGGTGTCACTGGGGTGGAATCAGCTGTGTGAGGAGCGTGAGGTGACAACTGTACAGTGAGTAAGAGGTACAAGTAATGCTGTCTTCTAGGCTTGTCACGGTATGAAATTCTGACACAGTATGATAACCGCTTACATGTAACAGTGCACTTGTATTGCAAAACAAGTAATTTTGCACAAAAAAAAAAAAGGCTCCTCAAACTCCTGCATTAGGGAATGTTGGTGTGGAAGGACAGTTGTCGCTGAAAATGCAAAAAAACCTAGTTGACAGGTCTAAATACCATGGTATACCATTAATCATGGTTATCGCAGTACTGAAATTGCCCACAGTATCAATACTGTGAACTTCTGTAATATCATGATACTCACGACAACCCTAGGGTCCTCGGATTGCGGAAGCAGTTCCACTGCTTTATAATACTGAAAATGCGCCCCTTCGTGGGTGGCATTACAATCTGCAGCAGGGCAGACAGCTAGGGTGGAATAAGGAATAAGAAAACAGCCTTGGAAAGACTAGACAGGTGGTAAAAGTTCTGGCATCTCAAGATTAGCCCAAAAGTGTAAAGTTATGCATACAGACAAAAGGAATCTTAAACGGACTACTGAAGAGTGGGCACTAGGGTGGGCTAGACCTCCGAGGAGAGAAACCATCAGATTATCGAAAGTGACTGCCTCAACTATAGAGCCCAATGAAACAAGGCATATGGGAAGGCCAACACAGTATTGGCTGCAGTGGCAAGGATCTTCTAGTGGAAGAGAGCAGGGTTCTCTGGAAAGGCAAACTTGGACCCTCAAACTGGCCCTGCCTGCCTACAATTGGTCTCTTATAAACAAGTAGCCCATGCTGGACCAAGCCCTTAGCTTTCTCACTGAGGGTTTCAATTCCATCTGTGACATCTATGCACCATACACAAAATGGAAAATTTTGGGGAGGTCAATGGCGGATTGATGGAAAACTCCTCTCCCTCCTAAAGGAGAGGATTGCCCTGGGAAACAGCCTAAATTTGGGCAGCAAGATGACTTACAGTGCTAAAAACTGCTTCAGAAACTGTTGCACCAAGCTTATTAGGCTCACTAAGGCTAGCTTCCATAAGACCCAACTTAACGATGGGGTGATGGAAAGCGTTCTGGGATAACATTAAACACATCCTTGAAAGACAGAAGCAACACCCTAAGACAGTCAATATAAATAACTCACCCTCCTCAGACCGCTTAGCCATAGCTGATGCCTTTAACCAAGCCTTTACTGACCTGTCCCAGTGCTGCTGCCAGACTACCTTCTGCCTCATGGAGAACTTAGGCAGCACCAGCCTGCAACAAACAAACCAATTCTCTACTTTAAGAAGGTAACAGCACAGGAGGTCCTAACAGTGGTCAGGGGAATCCTAGGCAAACCAGACTTGGAAGTGACGGACTGGACATGAAGATACTATCCTCACTCTCGATGTTATGATCACCCTCATAACAATGCTATTCAATAAATCCTAGCTCTAGCTCAATTTCCTGAGGCATGGAAACAAGCCCTGTGGACGCTGTGCACAAGAATGGTGATAAGGCACTGTGGCCAACTACAGGCCAATATCTATCCTCTCCCTCTATCCAAAGCACTGGAAAAATTGTGGCAAGTCAACTGACAGAATACCTAAACAAGTACAATCTGCTCTGCCCAAACCAACATGGTTTAAGCAAAAACACATCAACACCACAGCTCTGTTGGAATACTCTGACTTTGCACACAAGGCACTGGATGAAGGAAAATTGGTGGGGTCCATCTTCATTGACCTCACCAAAGCTTTTGACACCGTGAACCACCCACTATTGCTACGCCAGCTCAAAGATTGGGTGTAGCACCAAACACTCTAAATTGGTTTGATGACTACCTGACACACAGGAGTCTGTGAGTCAAAATCGGGCAGACATTATCCAGCTCCAAAGATGTACTCCTCAAGGATCAGTCCTAGGGCCCTACTTTTCAGCCTATTTGTAAATGAGCTAACCTTGGCTGCGAACACTAAACTTATCTTTCTATGCAGATGATGCCGCGTTGCAGGCAGCAGCAACTCTAATGCAGCCATACAATCTGAACTAGCGGACTCCTTCAATAAACTCGAGGACTGGTTCAGTAGACAAAGCTGCTACTGAATTACAAGAAGACAAAGGCCATGCTTCATTCTAGCCTCACCACAAGCACAGACACACTTGCTCGAAATCACTAATACGGCTGAGTGAGCAGATTGAACAGGTACATGTGTTCAAGTATCTAGGGTCGCCTATGACGACTCACTCACTTATACACACCACATTGACTCCTTTGTTGGGAGCCGTGTTAATACAAAATCAGAGTCCTCTATAGACATAAGAAATCCCTCACCCTGGAAGCAATCCTGCATTCTGTCTCCAGCTCCATTCTCTCTACGATTGACTATGGGCTGGTGGTTTATGGTGCAGTCTCTGATACGGCCTCAAGAGGGTCCAAATGGCACTGAATAAGGCATGTTGCCTCACCCTGTCCGGTAGATAAATACACTCACACTTGTGCCTTGTATGAGCGCATAAACTGGCTCTCAACCTAAAAGACAGGATCAAATACCAAACCTGTCTCCTGGCAAAGAAGGCACTCCTTGGTAAAACCCACCCTGCATAGGAAATCTGCTTGGGACCTGTCCAATACCTTACCTCACCAGAGGAAAGAAGAATGGAGCACTGTCTATCCCATTCTGTAGCACCTCTCTTGGGCAGTGCCAGCCCAACCGGGCCCCCTCCTGGTTAAATTAACTCCTAAGACTTTACAAACAAACAGAGTATCTCAATTCAAGGCGAGCCTCAAATAGCATCTCATGTCATGAGCAAAGTGCACCTGCAGCACAGGAATCACTTGATAATCTAGGCTTTCAACCTAGGTCCCCAAGTGGGGCTACCTAAAGAACCCTGACCCTTCCCAGCCCAGCCTAGTGTGTAAGTAAGCTAATCGTATCAGAACTTATGTGTAATGCAGTTATGCCTCTCCCACCCCCCAACTAGACAAAGGCATCTTGTATTTGCTCCACCACCACCACACCCCCAATGCACTCCTCCCACCACCCCCTTTTCCCGGCCCGGGAGTAATTCAAACCCTTCCTTTGGGTTTATTTACAACTAGCCGCTACCACTGGAGTATTCTCCTAACCACTTCTCAGACTTATCAACTTTAGTCTAACAAGTGATCCTGGAGGTCGCTGTGGGTAGGGGATGGGGGTGGGGTTTAAAATTGGTGCATTTAATCCTGTTACTAAAAATCTTCTAGTTCTAATCCTTGTTCATAATTTACCCAACCTCTGATGTAATCTGCTCTGTATGCCAATTGAGCAGTCTCTCTGCAACTGCTGTATTGTTTATTGTCCCACTTGTCCACTCCTGACGTGGAACCTTTGTAAACAGCGCACGCTCAAAGGTCTCTCTGAAAGAATAAATAAATAAAAGAAAATAGATGATTCTCCTCTACAGTGCCATGGTGAGGCCACATTTGAAATACTGTTTGCAGTTCTGAAGCCTCATCTGAAAACAGATAGGACTCACAGGAATGGAGCAGCGGAGCACAACCAAGATAATAATACAGGGGCTGCAGGGGAAACTGTAAGAGGAGTGGTTGAGCAGCCTGAATATGTACAAGCTGGAGGCAAGAGGGGAGATATGATGGAGACATTTACATTTCTTAAGGGGATCAATAGGGTGGACTGCCAACAACTGTTCAGGCACTGTGAGGGTATAACAAGGGACACAACTACAAGGGAATTCAGGGTGGAGGTGAGTAAGTACTTCTTCATGGAGAGAGTGGTGGCTGGTAGAATTTGAGTAACCAGTTTCAAAAGAGGGTGGGACAGATATAGGGGGTTGGTGAAAGCATAGGTTGGGGGCGGGCAGGTAATAAAATGGAGAAGCTAAGAGGTTGCTCAGCTCAGTTCAGACCAACAACTGGCTGGCCTGCCACGGGTAGGGTCAAGGCAGACTTGATGGACCACCGGTCTTTTTCTGCTTATGAATTTCATAATTGCAGCAATCTTCCGCCAAAAGCTGCATATGCCATCTGAACACATTCAATCAACAATGCTTTGGAAATCCATGAACAGATTATATAAAAACATAGCCATGTACGGACCTGTGCGGATACAGTATCTGAGGCTGTACTACTACCCATGAACTGGCTGCTGCTGTAGTTAACTCTGCCTGGACTCACTCTGGAGAGGGAAAACTTACAGCTTTATATGCTTCCTTATAAATGCCTTGATGCACTTGCCAAAATTATATTTCTATGCTATTTACCCTCCTGTGATGTAGGGTCTTTAAGACAAGACTGAAATATTTGGTTCTTTCCAGACAAAATTGGAAAGTCCACCTGATAATATTATACAACTGTCTTGTCAGTGGACATTTTTGTTTTGTTTATTCTTTGGTAACCGGGTAAGACCCACAGGGTATAAGGCCCATATATAGGTTTTGTGCTCAGGGTCACACATATGCAAGTGTAGGTTTTGGCCTGTTGGATGTACCAAGCTCATTCACAGCTTGTAGTGCTTACCTCTAGATTAGACTGCTGGACTCTATCTGGACAAAGAGATTTATTTCTGGATTCATTTGGAAAACCAAAAGTACTTTGTATAAACAGAAGGAAGAGCAGAGGCAACTTTCTCTGCATGAAAGATGAAGTAAGGTTCCCTACAGGGTGGTGTGTGAATATACCTTCCAAGCAGGACAGATTGTTTAAATGCTGAAAACTATGAAGATCATCTGACAGTGCACTTAAAGGGAAACAGTCAGCATTAACAGCCCCCACCCAAGTGTGGGACTAGTCCCAATCTGCATTTTGTTTGATTGCATCGGACTGATTCTGTTGGCTTCAAGCTAATTTATTCTTTAACTATGATCCCAGATCCCTGCAGCTAACATCAGAGCAGGGCTACAGCAGATAGGCCATTCAATAGCCTACAGTGCATGTTAGAGATTTTAAAAGCTCTGATCAGATGTTTGCCAGTCCTCGTTAGCTCGAGCTAGGCACAGTCTTCTGTGACTGCACTTAGCCCTGGAAGAACAGCAGCACCATCAAACAAAAGATCAGAGTTTACAAAACTCTTAACGGCACTCTCAGACTACTGAATGTCCCACTGCTGCAGCCCTGCTTTGATGCCAGCTGCAGGGGAGTCTGGGATTTACAGTTACAGAAAATGTTGACTTAGATGTCAACATAATCAATCTGCTATAATCTACTATACTGCAGTGAACAGTAAGTGATATCGTCTACTACACTGCAGTGAACAGTAAGTGATACCATCTACTACACTGCAGTGAACAGTAAGTGATACTGCTCTACTGCACTGCATTGCAGTGAACAGTAAGTGATACGTCTACTGCACTGCACTGCAGTGAACAGTAAGTGATACTGCCTACTGCACTGCACTGCAGTGAACAGTAAGTAAAACATTTTTTTGCACACCAAATGCAGTTGGAACCAGTCCCACACTTAGGTGTGGGACTCTTAGTGTTGGCTGTTCCTCTTTAACAGCGTAAACAAGAACCACAGAAAGCATTAAGTTTAGGGTTTAGCATCGATAGTGTGGAAAAGGTCTTCTGGTATGGACAGATCCGGTTACAGCCTGGAACAATCAACAGACAGTTGGGTGAGCAATTACAGAAAACTCTGTTACCTTAAACTACACTCAATATAGACAGCCATACTTGTTGCAGTGTGCTCACCGATTAACCTTCATCTTATGGTCAGTTTAGTCTGCTCAATTGTGTAACTCCCTGTGTATTCACAGTGGAACTGCCCCCACCCTAGTTTCCCTTTTGACCTCCTCAACTCCCCCACTTTTTATCAACAACTTTTCCCTCACCTTTCCCAACCCCTGTTAAAGCTGGAGTGTCCACCTAAACCTAAATTTAGATATGGGCAGATGGATAGTCTGGGTAGGGCTAGAATAAGGTACTTTCCTTGCTTCCTGATAGAGATCATAGGTTCTGCATACTTTTTACCACTCTGGGATTGTTCACCACCCTGTGAGACAAGCATCCATAGTGAGGATCATTTCGTGGCGGAAGAAGGGCCATTCCCATATCTAGGATTTCCCATACTATCCAGCAACACTGGGAAGTGATAATTTGGATCTAAACTTAAAGCCATGCCTGATAATCCTGACAGGACTGAGCCAATCTCTTAGGAGAAAAACTGCAGGCAGGTCACTTAAGAAAATAGTGCCCAGGATATAAGGCTAAGGGGGCTTTATCAAGCCCAGTAGCTGAAAGCATTTTCAGCTGTGATCACCAAGTCACTGCACAAACTCCAAATAAGATCAAGTTATCCACCCTGGGAAGTAAGAAACACTTGATCACGGTCTGACCTGAAAATGGTTTCTGGATGCCACAGAGATTGGCTGGATAACAGTAAACTCATCTCCATGAGGATTCCCGAGTTATGGTCCTTCAAGAACTGAATCACTGCTTGTACTGCCCACAATGATTCCTTTGGAGAGGGTGGTATGATTAACAAACTGTCCAAGTAAAGCAGCTGCCATGACCACTAGACCCTTCATGAATACTTTTGGACTGTGGTCAATATGACAGGAAATTTCAGTTCTGACAGTGTTTGAACAGAACTGTAGCTCACAGAAGTCTCTGATGGGATGGACAGACTGAAAAGGGCGGCTATATATTATTCAAATTGAAGTTAAGAGGCTCCTGGAAGAACCACTTGATATGGAAACCTTAATTCAGTTGAAGGCTCCTGTTCTTTTGGAAGGATGGGGTGGAGTCTGTTCCAGCTGTTTCTCAGGCACAAGAACCATGCCCTATTTTCAGCAAATGCTCTAGAGTCTAAATAACAGCCTGACTTTACCAGGTTCAAACAGCAGGAATCCATTAACGATGCTTTACAACAAGCATCATCAAGAGTGTGATGCCCGGAGACAGAACTTTATGTTATGTTTAGAACTTAGAATACAAGTTCAAACTCTGCACTGTGGTCGTACTCCCCTAGTGTTCTAACATCAGATTTGTTTCTCTGCCTGAAGAAAGCAGCCACCCCAAGTACAGCTCTGGACTTCTGGTCTTTACTTTATTTGTTTATAATTTTAAATTATTAATACTTTACTTTCACGAGTTAGCTTGAGCGACTCTGCATTAGTTAGAGTTTTTAAGCGTATTTTGTGTATATTTGGCAGTTTCTCCATTACTGATCAGTTCCAGGAAATGGAAAGACTGTTTCACATTGTGGTTCCCACCTGAAGGGAAACGACAGCTACTGACAAAATGTAAGTATTAACTTTAATAAAACTGTCGATTTTACTACATTTAAACTGGTATTATTTAGTTAACACCCAGTTCCCATTTTCTAGGAACTAGTCTGTTTTTCTTTTGACTGAAACAGGGCTGCAAACAATACAGTTTCACTATCTCTGTGAGGAACGGCAAGGCAAATTTTATTTATGTGGCACCCAATCCCAGAGGCTCTGGGTGCCTAACAAGAAAGACAATACAATTAGTACAGGCACACTGAAATGTCAGACCGCTTACAGTCAGATGAGAAGAAAATGAAACAGAGTTAGTGGAGGATCTCACAGATGCTGTGACCCACCATAAAAACCGAATTTACAATGGTGAAACAGGGGACCGACTCTGGACCTAGAAATCAATCCATTCGGTCAAAACCGAAGCTCACGCTTGGTCAAGAGGGCTACACCGCCAGAGGCCCCTCGAATCGCAGCTCAGAGCTCGCCTGGTCGAGAGGGTTGGCACCGCTTCAAAGGCTCTCCCCACCCCCAACGCAGCTCAGAGCTCACGCTGGTCGAGAGGGCTACACCGCTCAGAGGCTCTCCCCACCCCAAATCGCAGCTCAGAGCTCATGCTGGTCGAGAGGGCTACACCGCTTAGAGGCTCTCCCCACCCCCGAATCGCAGCTCAGAGCTCACATTGGTCAAGAGGGCTACACGACTTCAGAGGCCCCCAATCACAGCTCAGAGCTCACGCTGGTTGAGAGGGCTACACCGCTTCAGAGCTCACCCCCCCTAATCGCAGCTCAGGCTCACGCTGGTCAGTGGGCTACACCACTTCAGAGGCTCTCCCCACCCCCGATCGCAGCTCAGAGCTCACGCTGGTTGACAGGGCTGCACCACTTCAGAGGCTCTCCCGAATCGCAGCTCAGGTACAGACTCGGTCACACTCCTTTGGGACAAAGAGAACTGAACTGCAGCCAGCAGTTGTTTTGGCGCCTTTTGGATTTTCAAATCCTCTCTTATTTACTGTCCCCCAACAGTGAAGATAGTTTTTATATCTTGCTTCTGTACTTTTTAAAGGCTGTTTGGTACTTTCTGTTCAGTAACCTTAATTTATTTGTGGTGCAATCATTTGCTAAAGGCATTCTTTAATTATCTAGTCACTGTTTGTTTGCAACACTGTCGTAGTTGTATCATCACTCTACTGAAGTGCAATTCGGATTAGCATATGATCGCACTGCACAACAATGTGATATAAATTGTCCTACCTTTGATTTCCTTAACAGAGCTCATGCTCGCCGAGAGGGCTACACCGCTCAGAGGCTCTCTCCCACCCGAATCGCAGCTCAGAGCTCACGCTGGTCGAAAGGGCTACACCACTTCAGAGGCTCTACCCCACCCCGCAATCGCAGCTCAGGTACGACTGCGGTCGCCCTTTGGAACAAAGAGAACTGAACTGTAGCCAGCAGTTGCCTACCCGCCCGCCCCCCACCCTCCTCACCCCTTAGCTGGTGTTAGACTTATAGTGCGTTGTCCTCACTGATATGTGGGACTGTCTCGCATTTTTTTCTAACACCCTAGTTTCCCATCTGCTCCTTATAGTTGCTTGTCACAAGAGGTTGCCAAACCTTAGTGGTTTCTTATTTTTATCTGTTCTGGTGGATCCTGTCTCTCTTCACCCTCCCATCTCAACCCATTATACCTTGCTCTCCCCTTTCCTTGGCATCCTAACCCTCCTTGGTTCCACTTGCATACTCCTATTGACCTTATGGCTTCCACAGCTTTGCCTACCTTCTCTCTGGTGCTATTTTGCTACTGTC
Source organism: Neoceratodus forsteri (assembly GCA_016271365.2). Taxonomy (NCBI): domain Eukaryota; kingdom Metazoa; phylum Chordata; order Ceratodontiformes; family Ceratodontidae; genus Neoceratodus; species Neoceratodus forsteri. The sequence goes on along the minus strand of CM057458.1, from coordinate 965,449,376 downwards.
ACTCTCTGCTCTCACCTGTCCAGTCATGATCATCTCACCCTCTAACGTATGCTCTCCTGGCAACTTTTGCTTCTCAACCTACTAGCTTATGCCTCTCCTACTCTTTTCCCCATCTCGCGCTTATCATCAGCGCCTGAGCTCACTAGCTAGATACATCCAGTTTAGGTTTAAAATCTCCCTGGTTGTTCAGCAAGGGCTTACCTATTGTCTCACTCTGGATATTTATCCTGTCCCTTACGCTTGCGGGGATGTTGAGGCTAATCCTGACCTTCCTCAGGTTTCTAATCTTTCAAGACTCCTCCGTGCTCTGCCTGCCACAATCAAACGGTCTCACATTTACTCATATAAACTCCGGAAGCCTTCTTGCCAATCTCCCAGACCTGCAGGCATGGATCAGTGTAAACTGCCGGATATCGTAGCCATCACTGAAACATGGCTTAAGCCCTCAGTTACTGATTCCCAGTGCTCCTTTCTTGGCTACAAAATGCTTCGGGCGGATCGCACTGGGGCAAAAGAGGTGGAGGCCTGGCGCTCTACTTTAAATCACATCTGAACATCACCTTAATATAGGATCCCCGCTGTCTAACTGCAAGGTCCTTCATTCCCTCCTTCTGCTTGGGGAGTAGAGAACTCCATATTTTCAGCATATATATTCTTCCATGAACTCCAAGCAGGGGCTTACTGAATTCATTGATTATTTGTCATCAGTTACAGGTAAAAGTGACATTATCTGTCTTGGTGATTTCAACCTAGACTGGGCAGGACATAGCTCCTCCCACCTAACCTCCCTGGTTAGCAAGGCCAACCTCTCTCAGCTTATTCAGGAACCTACCAGGATCTTCCCTGGGGTGCCTGCGCCACCCTACTTGATTGGATCCTAACAATAGGAAGGAATATATCACCCTCAGCAGGAGTACTCCCAGACACCATTAGCAATCACTATCCAGTTCATTGTGTTTGGGACACCTCCACCCTCCATCCTCTAAAGTTGTTACCTTCTCCAACCTCTCCACGTAACGTGGATGCCTTCACTCTAGATCTTGGCCTAGTTGACTGGTCTCCTCTCTTAACTGAGGACATTAACTATGCTACTGGTTATTTCAACTCTGTACTACTTTTGCTGCAAAACAAACACATCCCTGTCACCATGCGTAGGGGTGAAAGGGAAGGTTACCAAAATGGCTCACGCCTCTGCTTCAACTACTGAAACGTAGGATAAACTGTGGTCTGTGGAAGGTCTCTCATCTACGACTGATTTTGAAGCCTATAGAGCCTCACGGAACAACTGCAAAAGGAATTACGCCTGGCTAAAATTCTTACTACAGGAATCTCCTTATGTCCTCTGCCTCCAACCCTCAAAGGTACTGGGCAAAAATCAAGGAAATTCTTGGTGATGATAAGCCACAGACACCTACAGACATGTATATACAGGGTGCACACTGTAACAATTTGCTAGCTATTGCCAATGCTTTTAACTCTCTTTTCCTCGCTACCTTCTAAAGCACCCACCAGGATCCAAGATGACTGGCTTACTGCTTCTTCCACGCCCCCACTCCATCCACCCTGGCGCTGGCTCCGACCACATACCAAGAAGTACAAAAACTTCTCAAAACCCTACCAGCTCGTGGGGCCGGGCCCAGATGGAATCCATCCAGGGACACTCAGGAGTTTGCGACATGGCTGGCCAAGCCCGTCACCAGGCTTTTCAACTTTTCAGTCAGTACTTCCTCAGTCCCCTTACCTGGAAAATGGCCAGAACTATCCTTATATTCAAAAGGGAGATGACAAACTTATGTCCAACTACCGTCCCATCTGTCTTCTCCCACTCTCAGCAAGCTTCTCGAGAAAGTAGTCCATCGTCAGCTCTCGAACACCTTACCAAGTTCAATCTTCAAACTCCCTGCCAACATGGCTTTAGGGCTGGGCACAGTACAACCACTGCTCTGACCCAACTCATCTGTAATGTCAAAAGTAATATGGATAAGGGCCTACTCACAGGAGCTGTTTTCATTGACCTGTCCAAAGCATTTGACATAGTTCACACACCCACTTATGCTGATGAAGCTTCATTCCTTTGGTGCCTGTGACTCCCTCTATCCTGGTTCTGCAGTTACCTCGACAACCGCACTCAGGCTGTAACTTTCCACAAGGCTCTATCCTCCCCAAAGCCTGTCACCCTTGGCGTTCCACAGGGGTCCATTCTTGGCCTCTCCTCTTCTCCCTATTCCTAAATGATATTCCTAACCCTTCCTGCCACAGCAGCATTCTCATGTACACCGATGACATGGTTCTTTATTCTGCATCTAAATCAATTGATGACATCAACCTCAGACTCTCACTTGACTTTCAATCCCTTCAATTATGGCTCTTGAACAGCCATCAAATTCTAAACATAGATAAAACACAGGCCATGCTTTTGGCTCCTCAAAAACTGCCCTCCACGGCTCCCAAGCTCCTGGTTCACTGTAGGGATGGAACCTCGGTCACTAACACATCCTCCTTCAAATACCTAGGGGTTACACTTGATCCTTCCCTCGATTTTTCAGCCCATGTCAGCAGCGGTTAGTCGCGCTGTCAACTAAAAATTTGGCGGTGCCTACTAGTGTGCCACTCCCTCACACCATCTGCCAGACTATCTGTAGTGAGAGGTGCTTCTCCTCAGCTCCTATATGCTCTCCCAGTTCTTTACTCTGCCAATACCAGTGTGATTTGCAAATGGGACACTTCCTACAATAATATCTGCAGATTAGCCTATCTGCCCCTTGCCTTACTCATCATGCCTCCTTTACTCCAGCTTAAACTGGTTGTCACCCAAGGATCTCCGAGCCTACTCCCTTGGGTGTCTTATCGACTCCTAACTAGACCACCTTGCCCGGACTCACTGGCCGACTTGCTTGTTCGAGTTTCCCAATCCGCACCCTCAGGTCCTCCTCAGTCCCAATACTCTCTCTTAGATCTTGTGCTACAAAATGGTGAACAGGCATTCTCAATTCTGCTCCAAAGTTCTGGAACTCGCTCCCCTCCATGTTAAAATTCTGCCTCCCATCGGGTCTTTAAAAGCTCGCTGTTCTCTCACCTCTACACCCTAGGTATTTGCAAATGCTCCTAAACCTAACTCCTATAGGCCTCCTGGTTGGGGCTTGACCTATTGTTATATTATTGCTTTTTCAATGTGTTCTTGTCATGTACTCACTTGCAGGGACTAGTACAGTTAGTGTGCAAGCACTTCCACTAGACTACCTAGACTCTTATAGAATCCTGTATTACTATCTTGTTGATTTATCCTAGCATGTATTCTGTACTATATTGTTTGAACTCTTATGTTGTTTTTATTTATTAATTTGTACTACTGTGATTATCTGTACTTTTGTCTTGTACTCTCCTGGGTCATGCCTGAAAATAGGTAGGATTGTTGCCTAAGCGCACTTACCGTTACCAAAAGCTAATAAATAAATAAAATAAAACAAGAAATAAATAATAAATAAAATTCAAAACACAGTTTATGATATATAGATATATGTCAGCAATAACTGAATAAAAGTATTTATTTTGTGACTGGAACTACTAATTTTACCGGGCTCTCAGTGTTTGGAATGCCTGACAGACCAAAACAATTCACAGGACCTACAGGCTTAAAAACATACAATTTATTTTCAGCTCTGGCAAAGGCAGACTGCCACAAGCTCTGTTTATGGTGCTTGGATCCAGATCATGATTTTCTCAATTGTGAGCTGTGTAAAAGGTTTTATCCTAAAACTCAAAAGAATAGGGCCAAAAAAGAATTTATAGCTTCTCAGTCTGCCGTTCACCAAAACACAATAAAGGGTCTGAGTTTCTAACTGATGGTGGAAAACACATCAGAGGTTTTGTCTCCTCATAAGTAGTAGCAGTCCCCAGCAAAGGGACAGACAAAATGCAAAGTTGCTCAGTCATCAGGTAGGCATGGTGAAGATAAAAGGATGTAAGAAAGAGGAACCCTGATTTCAGTGATTGCAAGAATACAAATAAAAAGCCTCTAAAGAGGTCCTGGAAACAGTGCTTGCCAAGGAAAAAGACAAAAGAGAAACATGTCCATGTCACTTCTCCTGCAAAGAAAAAGAGCAGGCAGTGGACCAGAGACAACTGCCCTCAACAAAGGACATGACTAAGACACAGTGGTTTTCCAAGCCTTCCAGGCTATAGGCGACTTCCTTAGCGTGCCTGCCCTCCTTCCAAGGATCTGGTCTCAGACCATTTGCCTGTGGAGAATGAAGAAATATATTACAGGAGGAGAAGAAAGGTGAACCTACAGAAGCTGATGGTCATCTCATCAAAGGTTTGGCTTCCCTCCTAGGTCCTAGGCCCATAGAGATTATACCTTTTACTCCTTGTTCAAACAAATGGCTAACACCCTCAACATCCCCTCATGAAACAGAGGAGGATGAGGAATTGGAGTTCATGGATATGATGGGGCTAGCTAGTCACTACAGAAAGCTACTTCATATATCATGTCAGCACCCAATTCAGCAGCTGACATTGATAAAATGTAGAAAAGTATCAGGTGGATAGATGGGGTGGAATACCTCGCCCATTCTGATCATGAAGGAATAGTCCAGGCACCTGCTTGTGAGAAGACTAAGGTCCTATTCCCTACACATCCTTCTGAAAAGGATTCCAGGAAACTGGATACTATAGCTTATTTGGCATACATAGCTCAGTACCAGAAAGCACGGTGAGCACTGGCACTGACTGATAAGGTTGATGGTCAGGTGCTACTGGACCTGGCTGCCACAGCACAGTCAGTCCTGGATGCTACTAAATACCAGTTCTACATAGCTGTCGACATCAATGACTCTGCTTCACGGGTCTTAGCCCCTGCAGTGGCATTGAGGAGGTATTCCCTTGCTGAGGGCTACCTATCATCCATTCTCAGGACACCCAGACTAAAGCCACTGATTTCTCTTTTAAGGAAAATTCCTTATTTGGTAACAAAGCTGTGGCATACATGAAATAGTGGACAAATACAAGACCACTTATAAAAATAACACTAAAGGAAAATGCTTCCACTTCCTACAGGATCTACAGAAGGGAGGCAAGGATAGAGAGCTACTATCAAGGCCCTATGCACCATGAGGTAGCAACCCCAAAGAGGTTACTACAGAGGCAGAAGGGGCTCTAGATGTGCTGCTGCAGCACTAGGCCCCAAGCCACAGCTAAAAACAAACCCCTGGCGACAATTTTGCCCAGATCACCAGTCAACCATCACTAGTGGGAGGAAGGCTGACATATTACTTTCAGGAACAGGTAAAAATTATCACAGACTAGTAGGTCTTGGAGATAGCGAGTGAAGGACTGCGCTGCAATTCAAAAGGTTTCAAAGTCACAGAGATCAAAAAGCTTTTAGACCATTCACCAATAGAAAGAATTCTGCTGGAACTGGAAGTAAAGGAACTGCAGCAAAAAAGCAGATGTATTTATCTCATAGCGGGACAAGGGCCTGTTTTCAAGATGCTTCCTGACCCAAAAGAAAAATGGGAATGGCAACCCATTTTAGACCTAAGATACCTGAACAAACATATCAAAAGAAAAGGTCACACTAGGCACAGTGATACCATCTATACTATCAGGAGATTGGTTGGGGTCACTGGGCCTGAAAGATGCCTACTTTCACATTCCAGTCAGACCAAATCACAAAAGATATCTCAGGTTCAGGCTGAGATACTGCCCATACCAGTTTATAGTCCTTCCCTTCAGCCTCACCTTGGCACCAAGGGTTTTCACAAAGTGCCTAGTCATGGTGGCAGCACACCTGAAAAAACAAGATGTGGTGTTTTTCCCTACCTAGACAAAGAACAGTTATGTAAGACCTGATGACAGAGATATCCCGAAGAAGAAAGGATAGTTATGTAGAGCGTACTGTAAAAGTAGATCTTTGAGGAATCTCTGTCATCAGGTCACACTATGAAACTTAGCCATCAGACACTAGGATCCCACAGAAGCTTTTTCTGCAGCAGTCTAGTAAGGGCCACCACGCTGTCAGGCTCTGACATCACAGCCCTATATAAGCATGGCGGTCCTGCTCCCTCCTCAGTTCTGTCTCTGGCCGGAGGCCATGGGAATAGGAATCCCACCAGGGAACGAGGGACAGAGTAAAAGGTGCCAGCTAGCAAAGGCTGGAGCAACCAGGCAGTCGAGCTAGAAGAGAGAGAAAGAGGATGGAGGAAGGGACAGCATGACCTGATGACAGAGATTCCCTTAAAGATCTACTGATACAGTAATTTCTTACTTAACTATCCTACCTTCTTCGGGATATCTCTGTCATCAGGTCACACCTACAGAACGAGTCCCAAGCAGTGCACGGCAGAAGACAGTCTTGATGGCAGGAGGCCCAAGACTTAAGAATGAAGCCCTGCAGCACAGCTAGGCCAAAGCTTTCTTCTGGAGGCGATGTCCAGACAGTAGTGCTTGGTGAAAGTGTGGACAGTACTGCGAATGGCAGCAGCACAAATTTCCACAGCTGACATGTTCCTGAAACAGGCAACAGAAATGTCCATGCCTCTGGTTGAATGGCCAAGAACCACAACAGGAGGTTCCTTACAGTACTTCCTGTAACAAAAAATAATTCAGTTGGCCAACCATTTGGACAAGCACTGTTTAGATACCAGGCGCACTCATGGGGCAAAAAGAAACAAACAACTGAAAGGACTTTCTGCAATCCTTAGTGCAGTGTGTATAGTATCTGAGAATTCTATGCACGTCCAAAGCATGGAGTAATGCTTTCAATGGATTGGCATGCTCTGGAAAATAAACAGGCAGGTGGATGGATTGATTCAGAGTAAACTCAGGCACCACCTTAAGAAGAAAATTATGATTAGTATGCAGAGAGACCCTGTCTTTGTGAAAAATCAAGTAAGGTTGCTCACACGAGCCTGTAGCTCTGAAATTCTTTGAGCAGAAGTAATAGCAACTAAAAATAATGCTGTCCACAACAGAAAGTGTAGCTCAGAAGATGCGTCTGGCTCAAAAGGAGGTAGGGTCAGCTTCTTTTTAAAAATTCAAGTTTATTGCAACTTCTGGGCAGATAGACATGTTATACAATCAGCTGTAGTTCATTCCAGGTTTTTTCCTTTTGAGCGATCTATTTTTCTCCCCTCCGTGCCTGACTCCACCTCTCCCTTCGGGCACCCAAGGTCACCAGCACCTTTTCTAACCCCTCTCCCTGGTCCCCTTCACCTCACATTGCAGCCTACCTTGAGGTAGCTTGGTGTTACCATCACTGAATGGGTCCCTCTCTTCCGAGGAAGGCACAGGTTGAGGCAGCCCAGTACACTATATTTTCCTCAGCTTGGGTGCTGCTGAGATGGCGGCCAGGAAGTCTTCGGTGTGTTGGTAGACTGGATGCTGTCATCCAGCCAATCCAGAACATTTTTCCATGTTCTGGCACTTCCCACATTGTGGCGCTTTTGTGCAGTGCTCCTGGTCTCCACGGGGCTGCTGCAAATGACGACCCTGGAACCCATCCAGGAGAGGAGAGCAGTCCTGTGAGATGGCTCAGTCTCTCCTTCCCTGCCGACCCCGATGACCAGAGTCTGTTCCGAACCCAGGTCGCTAGTGTGGTGTGAGGTAAGGTGCCAGTGCCTCAACCCTCTGTGCCACCAGGCTGGCATCTAGTTAGTTTTTAAACTTATCAAAACTTAATTCTTTGTTACATATTTGTATTGCAGTCATTTAATCTAGACAATTGCTTAAGTTAACAGTGTGTGGTTCCATTTCCAGATTAGTACTACTAGTTATATCTAGTTTAAGTTCTCTACTAAGAATACACAGGACACATCAAGGAACTTTTCCCTGTTCAGTTATTAGGACTAATCAGCCTCTGCACCCCAGCCCCATCCACCTCTTCCTTCAAGTCCATCACACTGTGCACATCTACCCTTCCATAGCCCCCACAGATAGACCAATGCACATCTCTGGACAAAATCATTTATGCTGAAGTTAACTTTAGGAGTCAGATCCTCCATGTCTTGGATCTCTTGGAAAGTTGCAAGCCATTGGTGGAAGGTGAGGTGGGGGTGGGGAAGTCTGGGGCAAGCCATTTTCTCGTTTTGGCTTTGTGGGCAGATGCTATCAGGATATTCCATATGTATACTCTGTCCTTGCCTTCACCTCCCTGGGCACCAGGCCTAACACCATATGGGCTGGGCCTAGTGGCTCCAAGAGTGAAAAGATGTCCTTCAGGGCCTGTATTATGTGGTTACAGTATTGAGCTAGTTCTGGACACTGCCAGAATATATGTGAGTGGTGTGACAGAGATTCTAAGCAGCCCCTCCAGCGGTTGCTGGGCAGTTTCCATCTCATTTATTCTGTATGACAGGGGTGATAAAGAAGCCTGTTCTAACTTTCCATTCAAACTCTCTCCACATTGAAGAGTATGTGTTTTACTTGTTGAAGACTACTGCTTCCAATTCCTTCTCTGAAGCTGTTCACCCAGTTCAGATTCCTTTTTATTTTAAGGGTTCTGGAGTGCTCAGTTCCGTGTCTCTAAAGGCTCTGTATATTGCTGAGATATGTCCCTGTGCATTTGAAGACTTAGTATGTCTTTTATGATTTGTAATTTACCCTGCAAAACTGGGGAGCTCGGGACTGCCTCTGTAGAACCTGGATATAAGCCCTAATTTGTAGGAACCTGAAATGGTCTGAATGCCTTAACTGAAACTTTTCTTTAATTTGTCCAAACTCTTGTATGGTATCTCCCTCCAAAAACTGCCTTAGGTTATATAGTCCCAATCTTTCCCACCTTCTAAAGGTAAGATCTTGTTGCCATGGAGAAATGCTTGATCCCAGCAAACCATCTTAAGGGCCATAACTCTGATGAAAGTTTGTATTTACTCCATAGTCTACGCATTGCTCCTAGTGTATTCCTCATGGAAATTAGTGGGATGTTTTTATTTTGGGATTTTAGTTCAGGGTTTACCACTCTGGCTCCCAAAGGGGTTCCATCTGAACATGCTTTCTCTATGGATTTCCAGTGTGCCCTCTACTCCCCAGTCGACCACAGTAGCGCATTTCTCAATTGGGCTGCTATATGACAGTACTCTAGATTTGGAAGGGCCCTCCCCTCCCCATGTTTTTTATTTGCTTGCATTAATATGTTTTAATTCTTGGCCTTCGCATTGCCCAAATAAAGTTTGTGATAATTCTCTGCCAGATTTGCATTTGGTTTTGATGGATCCTGAGAGGAAGGCACTGAAAAAGGTAAAGGAACCTGGGTAAGATGTTCATTGTGACCGACTGAATTCTGGAGTAAAGTGGTAGGTTCAGCAGGTTTCAACCCTTAATGTCTTGTTTAATTTGATTTACCAAGGGACTGAAATTATTTGTAAAGAGGGCATGTAGGTTTCTGGGGATTTGGGTACCTAAATATTTTATTTTTGGTTGGTCAATCTCAATGGGAGTAGATGGCGTATTTCTGAGGAAGGGTGGTAGTGGAATTTGAGTATCTCTGTTTTAGTTTTATTTAGTGTGTAACCCATATTGAGCAAATTTTTCCAGTAGCCCCCAGACCCCAGGTATAGAGTCTTCTCGTTAGCCAGGTAAAGGAGGACGTTGTCTACATAAAGTGATATTTGTGCTCCATTTCTCCACTTTCAGTCCTCAATACCGGATCCTCCTGACTGCCTGGGCCAGAGGCTCGATGTATAGAGCAAAAGCAGGGGTGACAGCAGGCACCACCCGGGTACCCTCTCCAGGCTAAATCTTTGTGAAATGCCCCACTGGCCTTGACATATGCCTCTGGGGAGGCACATAGAGCTTTAACTGCTTCTATGAAGGTTGATGGGAAACTCATTCTCTGCAGTACAGAGAAAAGAAAATTCCATGTGACCCTGTCAAATACCTTTTCGACCTTGAGGCTCATGATGCAGGTAGGGAATATGTTGTCTGTTAATAATATCTATTATGTTTATAGTTAGTTTCACACCTTCTGGAGCCTGCCTTCCCTCAATAAAACCTGTCTGGTCGGGTTGTATTACTTTTGTGAGTAGGGGTTAAGACAAGCTGCTACTATAGCTGTGAACATTTTATAGTCTACATTTAGTAGTGAGATGGGGTGATATGAGCTACATTCTTGGTAGCCTTACCTTCTTTGGGTATTACCGTGATGGTGGTGTAGTTCAGGATGGGGTACTGCCTCACCCTCGTCCAAATTGGATTGTATAGGTTTTAGTAGGAGTTGCTTCTGATAGGAAAGTTTTGTAAAACTAGCTGCCAAAGCCATCAGGCCCTGGACATTTACCTTCTTTAAGAGCTTTAATGGTAGACACCATCTTAGCTTGAGATATTGGGACCATAAGGTTTGTCTTTGGGTCTCATTAAGCCTGGGCAGTTTCAATTCTCCCAGGAATTTAATAGCCCTCTCTGTATACAAGTCCCTCTGTGGGTGATAGAGTGATCTATAGTAAGTAACCAGGAGTCTGCTATTTGTTCCCATCTGTGTGAGATTAGACCCGTAGTTGGGTGTCGAAGACCTGTAATGTTGGACCTTGTGGCTTGTTGTCTCAGTTGGTAGGCCAGCAGTTTAGCTGCTCTGGCCCCTCCTTCATAATAAGACTGCCTTAGGGAGCAAAGTGCCCTCTCTATTTCTATCTTATTGAGATTCTGGATTTTGTTTTAATGGTTTTATTTCTGTATCACTCACCCTACACCATTTGTGTTTTTGCTGTGCTTCCTGGGTCCTTAACTGCTCTAAGAGGGTGTCTAGCTGCCTTCTTCTCTCTTTTTTTTTTGAGGTTGCTATCGATATTAATTTCCCCTTACCATCATTTTGACCGTATCCCATAATATTTGCGGCCTTATTCCCGGGTTGTCGTTAATTTCAACTGTTTGCTTGATTACCTTCCTGATCTCCTCCTTCACTTCCTCATTCCTTAGTAGGCTGGTATTCAGTCTCCACTGGGTTATTTTCTTTGGGAGCTGTAAATCAGCCTCTAGAAAAATGGGCTGATGGTCAGAATGTGTGGCAGTCCCCACTCACACAGAGTGGAATGAGGAGAGATCCTTTGCATATGTAAAAACATGTCCAGCCTACAGCAGATTTTATGCCTATGTGAGTAGTAGGTGAAGTTTTTAGCTGTTGGATATTTCTCTCTCTCTCCATATGTCAGCTATACCTACATCTGTCAGGAGTCTAGAAAATAGTCTAGCCATCCTACCATCAGGCGTTAGTATCCCCAATGTGGATTCCAGTGATCTATTTAAGATCAAGTTCCAGTCTCCCCAGATATGACTAGGCCCCTGGCCTTTTCAGCCATGAGTCTGATCAGTTCAGAGTAGAAGGCAATAGGGGAGCCTGGTGGCATGTAGACATTTATTAGTGTTACTAATGTATCCTGGATTTTACCTACCACCAGAACATACCATGCCCCGTGTCCACCACCCCTCCAGCTCCTCAAAGACGGCCGCTGATAACAAGACTACCACTCCCTTTTCTGACCCTATCTAGAAGCATGGTAAAGGGTTGGAAAGTCCCTAGTTTCAGTTTCTGGGCCTCTGAGGGCGACAAATGGGTTTCCTGTATAAAGTTGATATCACACTTCTGGGTCCTGATAATTTTTGCAGTTCTTTTCGCTTAATTGGGTGGTTTATTCCATTTATACTGCAAGATAATATTTTGGTTATAACTTGAGTCATATTCACTTTTTGGAGTATTTATTTCTCCTTCCTCCTCCTATTGGTGTGGGAGTCTGTCTCAACTCCCACAGTGTAACCCCTACTAAAATGTATACTTATTAGGAACCATTCTTCCATTAGTAAAATCTGACCATTGGAATGAGTTTTGGATAGCCATTGCTGTATCCGATCTTAAGTTGTGCCCCAAACAATTAACCTTTCTTGTCAAATACCTTAGTCTCTCCAACGCAAATGAGACAAAACGTCAAAAGTTCTTAACAGGTTTCAAACTTTCTCCACTAGATGGGGTATAACCTTTCTGTTGCTTCTTAACATTCTAATCAAAAACCTTATAACATAACAATATAAAGCTTGAGTATTAATTATCTGGTTCATTATGTGGGGCATTTGGAATAGCCCACTGTCTGCACCATTCACAGCTTTTCGTGCATGGGCCTTTCTTTCCCATGGGGACCTGGAGTGGCCATCGTTTATAAGGTGTTGAACTCGGTTCCTTATTTGGGCTGCTGTCCTGGGATGGATGAAATCCTCCCTTGGTCGAGTACCTTTCTTGGTCAGCCCAATAGATCAAATATGGGCTGGGTTGTGTTTCTCTCCTGAGACACTTTGCCCCATGTTGGAGAGAAGGCATTGTCTATTCACTGGGTAGCCAGTAGGTCCAAGCCTCCCTCCTCCCAGGCAAACCGACATCAGCCGTATGAGGATTGTCGGCAGAAGCACAATATGCTTTTAATCTATCTCCTCTCTCCTGCCCTTTGTTTACATTTATGAGGGATGGGGTCCCCTAATGGGAGATGATGGGGCACAGGTTCATTCCCTCTCCCCCGATTTAGGCATCCGCCTGTTTATACTGTAAGGGGCTCATCTCCTGCTGGCTCACCCCAGTAATTCGAAGAACAGGGCCCTCTCTCCGTAAATTCCCATGTCAACCGCTTCCTCTGCATTCTTCCCATTATATACAATGAGAACGGATTTTTATTTGACCTTCTGAGATCAGTTGTTAGTGTTCAAGTTCATTAAGGTTTTGATTTGTCCTTCCTTTCATCTGGGGATATTAGATTGGGTTTTCTTTTGTCTGTGAAGTTTTGGTCAGTTAAACTTCCACTTTTGACTCTGAAGACAAGAAGGCACTGAAAAGTCAGGGACGGGATAAATGCCCTCCATTCCATGCCACAACCCTCGCATCAAGTGGGGAAGCAATCAAGATGACAGTTGCGAGGAGTGCCTCTTGCCCCTCTGAGGAAACCCCCACCCCAAACCAGTATCATGACCATGCGTCTAACTTTGTACAGTACCTTATTTTATCTGGGGAGGGGATCCCTAAATCAAAGAAGTATATCCTTGGGCCTCTTCGAGTTGAGTCAGGGGCCTGCATTGGATGGTCCAGCCTCCATTTTGTCTAAAGCCTCTGGCGCTGTCTGCCTACCTCTTACTGCGATACCCTCTATCTGAACTGGTGAACTGCATTGTTTCAGCAATGAGCAGATATCTGCTCACAGGGTTGTCGTCTGGCCCAGATGAATTTGGTGTTGTCTGGATGCTCCCTTGCAGGCTACAGACCATGCTGAGTACAACAGCTCCTTCTCTAGGTGCTCCTTTGCCAAGTGTGGGACCACAATTCCCAGGTCCTCCAGAAACTGCGATGCAGCCACCAGATCCTCAAAAACTCTAGCGCCTTTACCTGTGTCCACCTTAATCTTGCAGGATACAACATCTGGGCTTTCAGATTTTTGGCCCGTAGTTGCTTCAGTATTGGTCAGAGAGCTCATCTGCTTTCCTGAGCAGTGGTAGTGTAATCACTGTCTATGGTGATCGATGTTCTCCATAAGATATTGTCCACATTCTCCATGCTCTCCTGGTATTTCTTCTTTGGCACTGTAGGAGATCAACTTTGCAATGAAAGATCTTGGCGTACTTCTGGATTAGTAGGTCTCAGGACCAGGGTGCAGGCGCCCGCGCTCCAGGCATCGTCAAAGTTGGGAGGAGTTTAAGGATTCCCAACACTTTTTGTAGAAAAGTAAATCGGGTCTGGGCTCCCATCTGGCCCTCTGGAATGCCATGTACCTTGATATTTTGGCGTCTACTGCATCCCTCCAGGTCATCGAGCTTGCTGGTCAATTCTCTCTCTGGCCATTAGATACAAAATCAGCAGATCATGAAGTCGGCCTGTTCTGTTACACTCATAAGTCCCAGTTCTATTTTATCTGCTCTGTGTTCATTTTATTTATATCAGCTTTAAATTCTGTTAAGGTGTTGTGGATCTTTGAGACTGTTTTGGCCGTTTGTATTATAGAGGCTACGAGCTGCAAGCAATCTTCTTCTGTTGTATGCACGGCGCCATGCAGGCCTCCTCCTCGGAGGTCGTGAACATCGGCCCATTTTTCCTGTTGTAGCAGAGTTTGCAGTTTTTGTGCTCGAGTCTGGGCATTCCTGGCCAGAATTGCCTTTGATCTCATTGCTTTTGCTGGTGATTGCATGCTGTTTTGGTCGGATGCCTTTCGATTATCTTTAGGGCTAAGACAAGCTAGGAGACTAAGCTGCCAACAAGCTGCTGATGTCACGAAAATCAGGGTCAGCTTCTCAAACACAAACTTGAGGTCTCAAGTTGGGACCGGACTCTGGATAAAGCTTCAAGTGTAAAGTGTCACTCAGAAAAGTGCAGGTCACATCCAACTGGGCCACCATACAGCCATCAATGAGGCACATGAAAGGCTGAAATGGCTGACAGTTGTACTAATAGATGAATACTGAAGTCATGCATCCGATAAGGACAGCAGATACTCTTAAATCTGGTTGACTGGAAAGGCGAAAGGGTCCAGGCAGTGGGAAGTGGCCCATATAGCAAAGCGCTACCACTTCATTGAGTAAGTGGCCCTGGTGGAAGGTTTCCTGGCAGCCACCAGGACATCAGCCACTTTCTAAGACACCCCAAAATGGGCAGTGGCTGTGTACTTGGGAGCAATGCATGCAGGTGGAGGGACTAGGTCCAGATGGACCAGGGTCCCCTAAGCCTGTGTCAACTGGTCCCTGCAAAGGGCAGGGGAACTGGAGGTTCCACAGCCAACTGCTGCAGTAATGGAAACCATATCTGACAAAGCCAGAAAAGAGCCACCAGAATTAGGGTAATGCCCTCCATCTGTAGCTTGATGTGCATCCTCTGAATCAGAGGAAAGGGTGGGAAGGTGTAAAAAACTTCCCTTTCCAGGAGAGGGACAATGCATCTCACCAGAAAACTCCAGGCCCTGAATCTAGCGAGCAGAAAGGCAGTTTTGCATTGAATGGGAAGCAAAAGGTCCAACTCTGGACAACCACACCTGTCGAACAGGTCTTCGACCAAGATCAGCAGTTCCCACTCATGCATTCTGGCCTGTGACCAGCGAGGCTGCCCACCAAGATATTTTGGGCACCTGGCACATGGACAGCTGACAGTTCTAGACTGGCTCTAGAGGCCCAGTACCAGATCCTCATCCCCTCCCCGCACAGGGGACAGGAACAATATCCCTTGCTTGTTGATGTGCAACTGGCCACCTGAGGTTGTCCATCTGAACCAACAGTGGGCTGGAGAGAGATGGATCTGGAAAGCCTGTAAGGCATACAGAACTGCCCACATTTCTAGAATGTTTATGTGGAAGCAGGTCTCCCACTGGGACCATATCCCTGGGTCTGATAAGGGCCTAGGTGCACTCCCCAACCCAGATCTGAGGCATCTGTGGTGAGGGGATGAGAAAGGGACCCCTTTAAGAGAATATTTGGGTCCATCCACCACTGAAGTGCCATTTGTACTGGGGAGGAGACAAGGACCAGCTGATTCAAATCATCTAAGCGCTGATCCCACTGGACTCTGAAGGTCCACTGCAGGATCCTCATGTGTAACCTGGCCAAAGAAACCATCACAATGGTCGGGGCCATTAGGCCTAGCAGCCTCAAGAGCTTCCTGACTGGGACATACCAGCAATGAGCCACTGCCTGGGCCTAAGTTATGAGGCAGTCCACTCTGTCCTGTGGTAGGAAGGCCTTGCCCTGAGTAGAGTCCAGAACTGCCCCAATGTACTGCAACTGCTGGGATGGGGTCAGCACAAACTTGGGCAAATTGACAAGGATGCCCAAGGACTGGTACAGCTGCAGAGTGCATTCTAGAGTCAGCAACAGAAGTTCCTTGGACTGGGCTTTCAGTAACCAGTCATCCAAATATAGAACACATGAAGCCCTTTGCACCAGAGGGCTGCTGCTACAGTTGCTAAGCACATGGTAAATACTCATGGCGCGAGGATAAGACAAGGGCAGCACCCTGAACTGGCAATGCTCCCCTGGAAGGGGAACCGCATGTACCGCCAGAGAAGAGCAAATCATGATATGCAGATAGGTATCCTGCATGTCGGGGGTGCATAACCAGTCACCCTGCTTGAGCAGAGAAGGATGCCGTATAGGGTTACCATCCAGAACTTCCTGTAATGGATGAAAAGATTCAGTTCCTTGAGGTTTAGTATGGGCCTCAAGCCCCAGTTCTTCTGGGAACCAGGGAGGACTGGGAATAGAACCTCTGTTCCTTTGCCAGCTGGGCCTGGTTCTATGGCCTTTTTGTGCAGCAAGGTGCACACTCCTCCAGGCTTGCAACCGTGTGGTCCTCAGGATAAGATGCAGAACCGGGGAACATCTGGAGACTGTTCCAGAAGTTCAAGGCATGACTTTGTTCGATTATTTGCAGGATCCAGGGTCTGTGGTAATGATTCTCCATTGGTACAGATAGAGGGAGAACCAACCTCTGCCACCACCTCCTGGCTTAGAACAGAGGAGGGTGGTCTGGAGAAGTCATGCTGAGGCGGAACCAGCGGCAGGGCCACTTCTCCTCCTGGAATGCTCAGCGGAGGGACCAGTGGTGGAAGAGGGGGCAGACAAGGCAGAGCTGGCTCCTGCATTTTCCCTGGAGCTAGTTCCTGAGCCAGATTTGTGAGAGACCTTATGAAAGGAAGGCCTTGGTCTGCTCCTAGGCTGGGTATGATAATGGGGTGGACTGACCTAAACAGCCCTTTCAGATGCCATCAGGACCTAAAGGTTTGTGACCCACAAAGGGCATTTAACACCTTTGCTGGCCATCAGCTGCAAAGCCAGAGAATCTAAGCCAGGAGAGCCTTCTAAGGTAAATGCCAGTGGCAGCTGTCCTGGCTGTAGTATCAGTCATATCATAGGTGGCTCTGAGGAGATGCTACGGACATCTTCTGAGGCCTGGAGAATTTAAAAAGCTCTAGTCTCTGGGAACCCTCAGGAAGGGCCTGAGCAGCAGCTCTGCCCTTCTTCCAGAAGGTATTCTGATACCTAATCAAATGAGCCACACAGATGGCAATACCTGAGGCCACAAGTGGCTGAGGCAAAGATCTCTTACCCCAGGGTCAGTCCTCAGAGACTCCCAGTCAGGCGGGGATGGAACTAGGTGCTAGGGCACCTTGGACCTGTCTTGATTACCACCGAGTTGGTTTCCAGCTGGGCTGCATAAAAGCAGCCCCAAAGGTGCCTGGTAAACTTATCCAGCCTTTCTGGGCATGGCAGGTACCAGGTGGGGCCCATGCCAGGCAGCAGTGGCAGCATCATTCAATGCTGGAAGCAATGGAGGAATAACTTTTGGTGTAGATTCTGGGATCTCAAGAAATCCACCAGGTTTCTTCTAGTGACATCCTTTTCTCAGTCTGGAACCCCAGAGTGGAGGAGCTGTTTCATAATGTTTAAAAAAAGGGGTCCTCTGAGGTGGACCTTGGGTATGTCTGACTGAGTCCTCGCTCCTGGAAGACAGTAACCCTGTCAGGAAATTGATTTTAATGTTTTCCTCATCCTCTTCCTCAGGAGAATGAGATCAGGGTGATAGTCCTCCTCTACATCAGCCTGTTCTGCTGCAGGGACCCATGGCCGGAGAACCAATGGCTCTATGGAGGCGTGAGGTGGAGCGGTCGAACTGGCGTAGACAATGAAGCGGCACCTGATGATGAGGGCGAAGAAGGCCCAAGCCGTGGAACAAACTGCTGTATGAGAGTCGGAAGTTATGGAAGTAAGAACAGCATTCAGGTTGATGGCAGGAAAGGGAGCATTGTTGACACAAAGTATCGATGGAGAGGTGAAGAGCCCAGCTCCAATGAATGCGCCACTAGCCACAGTAGGCGAAGGGGCCCAGCGCCTGTGGACCTTGGATTCAAGAGGTCTCGACAGTGGGGCAGGGCCGATGGCAGAGACAGGCGGCACCTCCGCGGCCCTAAGAAGGCTGGGAGAACTCTCCTCCATGGGGGGCCTGATAGGGCCAGGGCCTCCATGGGCGAGCATCAAAACCGAGACATTCAATGGTGCGATCCCAGGAGAGAGGAGGAGGAATCCAACAGGGATCGTGATCACTCAGTCTTTATTTAACCAGGTGGAACACCCTTGAGGAAAACTCATTTACAAGGTGGGCCTGAGAAAGGTTCACAAATAATACAAATAAACAAATATACAATACACAGATAATCCTGGCACAGCAGGAGGACCATCGTGATACATACTACAGAGGGTAGATGTTATAACAATGGGCATTACATTGAATTTCAAAGATGCATACATAAACGTGCAAAATCAAAACAATGGTCAAGTTACGAGAAGGAGATTGCAGGAGATGGAACTGACAAAAGAGGAGCCCTACTAGTCAGAAAGAGGTCACACAGGTGAAGGTCATAAGTGAGGAAGAGGGGTGAGAAAGAAGGAAGAAGGAGGAGGGAGGAGGATTGGCGTAGCAGATACAGAGAATGAAGGGCGTTATAGGTGACAATAGGGGAAAAAGACACACACAAGAGGCAGCTCCCACACTGATCCCACCGCTCTCTGTAATGCACTCAAAAATCTTTTACGGAAGCAGAATCCTGGTTGTTCAGCACAGGTAATAATTGTAAACTACAAAAAAAATGAAGTCTATGGTGTTTGTCCACTCCCAAAGCAGTAAAAGTGGGCCACCCCTGTGCATACTGAACTCCCTCAATGACCCCTTGAGCAGGTTACCTCTCAAGTACCTGGGTATCACCCTAGACTCAGAGCTCAACTACCATGACCATATCTGAAAACTGAGCACCACTGTTAATGTGCGTATTGGTTTACTGCACTGGTACAAGCACTGTCTCCCACCTGAAGCCCTCCACCTAGCTGTTTCAGCTTCAGTACTGTCACTCATAGATTACGTTATTATAATAACTGGCTTTCCCTTTTCCATAGAAACCATGGCATAATTGCTGTTATAAAGGGAGGCGTTTATAACGGCAAACAGCTCACCAGTTTCCTTACTCTGCGCATCGTCTTCCTGCCATTCCGATGCTTTCCGCTTTCCTTTAGCGAATATAAAACTGCCACTGGGACTCGGTAAGTGTTTACAAAATAAAATTTATACTCAAACAAACATATGCCTGCCCTACTAAACCAAAAAGTAAGAGATGTGTCAGTCCTGGCAACCCAGGACGCACTGAAACCAGACCCGCAGTCATGAGCAACAGCTTTTTATTTTATATATTTGCTGTGGCAAAAGAAACCAACAATTATATAAAATAAAAAATGGGTTTATGTAACATCTAACCCCTCGGGTGTGTGTAAACTTCTTGTTACACCCCAACCCATACTTATTCTCTATATAATCTATGGGGCAGCTGACAACACTCACCTAAACAAAATCAGGCTGGTTCTTAATAAGGCCTGTAGACTAATCCTCTGGTTGCACCAGACTTACATACACCTGTGCCCTGTATGCCTCCACCAACTGGCTTAACTTCAACAGGGCTCAAATATCAGACATGCCTCTTTGCTAAAAAAATAACTGCAGGTCTACTCCACCTGCCCATACCCCCCTACTCCAGGCACCCTTGTCCTCCCCCTACTCCAGGCACCTTGTCCTCCCACCACACCTGGCAATCTACAACAACCCACTTCTGGGTACCCTCTGCAAGACCTCCTCAGGTCAAAGAACATTTAGGACCAGGCCCCTAGCTGGCTTAACTCCCCCTAACTCCCTCCTCTCAGAATCTAGACTTGGCTGGTTCAAGTCCCAACTACATGACCTAATCTCTCAAGGCTCAGGCTGCTACTGTTCCTGATTTTTGCTCCACCATGTCAGCCCCTTGTATCTGGACCTCACCCCAGGGTGTGCTTATACTAGGACAATGGACACCCCCAGTCCAGCCTACTTTCTGTAACCACTTTTGCTAACGTACAAGCTTCTTTGTAACTATTAAGCGCCTTATTTGTTGCCACTGTATCTTATGTCTCTGTATATAACGACGTGGAACCTTTGTAAAGGAGTCTTTGACTCAAAGGTATGTTATCCGATATCTTCAATAAATAAATAAAATTAAGAGCAACAGGTATAATAGTTGTGCAAAGAATGTCTGAGGAGGGTTTTGAAATTCACAAGACTGACAAAGGAATTAAGTTTAAGGGAGTTTTGTAGATTATTCCATATGGTGAGAAGAGCATGGCTTATTAAATGACAACCATGACGGGTTCTGATTCTCGGAGTTTCTAACGAGATGAAGGAGTATTTTCTTGCGAGTAACTCCTGCTAGCTATGGTCAATAACACAAATATACTTAGGAAGTTTATTAATTAAGGCTCTGTGGGTCCAAGTAACCGCAGTTTTAGACATCTAGTTCTAAGTGAATGCCAACCCATTATGGCATAAAAGGAGCAGTGGTGTGTTTGAAGGGTGCACGGTAAACCTTATAGTCACGTGGTACAAAGTGTCCAGTTTGGCCAATGTGGAGCTGGGTCTGTGACTATAAATAATGTCTGCATAGTCTATAAGCAGTAGGAAAGTTGAGTGTACCAGCCTGACTTTAGCATCTTGCATGAGCAGATGCTTAATTGGAAAAGAAGGTCCAATCTCTGCTTGAGTTTTTTGATTACTCCTCGATATGTACTGAGAAAGAATGTCTGCTATCTATCCAGACACCCAAATATTTAAATCTCATCTACGGTTCCAAGGATTCCCCAAACATGGTGATCGCGGAATGGACCTGTCGGCAGGGGAGGAGGAGGAGGGATGAGCTTGTGGAGAGAAGAACATGGCTTTTGCTTTTTTGCATTAAGCAGTAATTTCAAGTTCAGTAGGTTATGCTAGAAGATATTAAACTCAAGCTGCAGTGAAGTACAGGTTTGCTCAGGTGTGGGCTTTGCAAAATATGTCACGGTATCATCTGCAAATAAATGTACAGATGCATTCTTTATACTGGTGTTGAGGTTGTTGATATAAATCGCAAAGAAGCGAGCCCAAAACAGACCCTTGGGGAGCTCCCCAGCATTAGCTTGGGTGGAGAAAGGTCACCTTGTGCCTTAACCTGCTGATGTAGTCCAGTCAAATACCACTGAAACCAGTCCAATGCTGCATTATCAAGACTCGTGTTGTGAAGTTCAGTTAAGAGCAGCATGTGGTTGACTGTATCGAAGGCCTTGCTTAGGTCAGGAATACAAGCCCCACATGTTTTTAGCATCTAGTGCCAAATGCCACTCATTGGTGACATTGGCTAAAGGCAGTTGCAGTGCTATGATTCGATTGAAAGCCAGATTGTATGGGGTTAAGTTTATTGTGGGCTTCAAGGTAATTCCGCAATTGAGAATTGACAATTTTTCCAAGATCTTGGAAAGAGGGTAGAATAAAGATGGTTCTATAATTATTAAGGTCTGCTGGGCCCCTGATTTGTAAGCGGGACGATGTGGTAACTTTCCATAGATCCAAGAAGTGCCTTGTGATCACCGTTTGGGGAGAGGCGGTCCTTAGGCTGATCCTTATCCACGACAAGAGTGTTCCCCCAGAAGGACTTGTCCTGGTGTGAGTAGCCCAAAGAGGATGCCGGTGACAGGAAGGGGCCCGGAGACTCATGCTCTCCATTGGCTGTCTGTTGCTCCATGAGAAATTTCTGCAGGGCTTTCTTATGTACATACGCTGGGTGGTGAAGTTAAACTTCATGGTAAGGATTCGCGAGCCAAGAGCATTGTGACCAGGCGAGACAGCAGTCACACAGAGCTCATAGTTGTCAGTTGAAGAAATTTTCTTTCCACAGCAACAGAAAGAGCTGAAGAAGTAGTTATCGACATACAAAACAAAGGAATCACTTTAAAATAAAGTGAAGTTAGAAGGCTGAATACAAAGAAAAGGTAAGTAGAGATTCTGGTGGTCAAACTGAGTGGAAGGCTTCTACAGAGTTAATGCGTGAATGGTCAATGGCAGTAAAGAACTGAGGGGCAGGGCTGCCACACTTATATATGGCTGTGACATTGGAGCCTGACGTCAGCATGGGTGACCCCTACTGGACTGCTGCAGAAAAGCGCCTGAAGGATCCTAGTGCCTGACAGCTCAGTTCCATAAGTGTGACCCTCAAGGACGGAGATATCCCCAAAGAAGATCTGACTAGGTTCAGGAAAAACAAAGAGACAAGGTGCTCAATCCAAAGATAAAGAGCTCCTTGAGAACCTTGGACTCCTAATAAATCTACAGACATCTTAGAAAGAACCAGTTGATTTGCTGGACTTCATAGGTGAATAGCTGGATACCTTGCAAGGATATGAAATCTGACCTGACATCAGTGGTGGGCAAGGTGATGGAGGGCATTGTCAAGGAGAGGCTAGGGGGGACCTGGATAAGTCAGGGTGCCTGGACGATAGACAGCATGGATTCATCCCAGGGAAATCGTGTCAGACAAACCTGGTGGAGTTCTATGACTGGGTGACAAGTGCCTTGGACCTGGGTAAACCAGTGGATGTCCTCTTTCTAGACTTCAACAAGGCATTTGACTCTGTTCCCACGTGGGCCTGTTTTGGATAAACTAGGAGAAATGGGGGTGGGAAACCAGATGATCCGATGGATGAGCAATTGGCTCAGGACGGACCCAGAGGGTCGTAGTTAGCGAGGATAGTCTCTTCCCAAGGAGGGTCATTAGTGGGGTCCACAGGGATCAGTCCTTGGGCCCCTTCTGTTCCAGCGCCTCGTATCTGACATAAGGACAGGGAATCAGGGTGAGATGAGTCTCTTTGTAGATGACTCGAAACTGGGGGCGGTGGTGGATGGGGAGGAGGGAGGGTGGCCCTGCAGGGGGACCTGGAGGCTCTGGAAAGATGGTCTAGAAAGTGGAAGCTGAGGTTTAATGCAGGGAAATGCAAGGTACTCCACCTGGGGCCAGAAACCCAGGCCAAGTGTACACCCTGGGGGAAATACTACAGTCTCAATGGCTGAGAGGGACCTGGGGGTGGTGGTGGATGTCAAGATGAACAACTCTGAGACTTGTAGGAGGGCAGCAGCCAAGGCCAACAGGATGCTGGGATGCATCGCTGAGGATCACTTCCAGAAGGAGGGAAGTGATACTCCTTTGTATAACTGCTTGGTGAGGCCGCACCTGGAGTACTGCGTGCAGTTTTGGAGCGCACTTAAAGAGGGATATTAACCTCCTGGAGAGGGTCCAGAGGAGGGCAACCAAAATGATTTGGGGCTTGGGGACAGGACCTATGAGGAGAGGCTCGAAGAGCTAAATATGTACACTTTGGAAGAGAGAAGGGACCGAGGGGACATGATAGAGGTCTTCAGGTACATGAAGAGGGTAAATAGGGAGGAACAGTGAGGGTGCTTGAAGGAAGGAGGAGGGGCCACTAGAGGGCATGGGTGGAAGCTGGAGGGAAGATTCAGGGAGAAAGGAGGAGGTGCTACTTCACTGAAAGGGTGGTAGAGCCATGGAATGCACTACCTAGGGGCTGGTGGAGGCAGAGACAGTGGAGGGGTTCAAGAGGGTGGGACAGGTACAGGGGAAGGGTTCAGGAAGCAAATCCAATGCAGCAGAATATCCGGAACTGGGAAGGAGAAGCCAGAAGGCGAGGGGGACAGCAAGGTCAGCACCCAGGGTGAGGCTGACCAAGCAGGCAGACCGCAGACCATTAGGCCTATTCTGCTGGCATTTTGTATGTTAGTATGATTGCTACAGCAGAATCCTTCACACCGACCACCCAAGGCGTACAATGGATTTCCTGTAGTTACTCGGCCATATAGCCTCATCCACAGCAGTGGTACCATAGGTCAGATTTCAGATAAGGAACATTCAGTATCACCTAAGGGACCACTGGTCTCAAAGGTGGGATTCACTGTCAAAGCTAGCGCCAGTCGCAAAGACCTTTGTGTAAGCACACTGAAGTAGTGGGACGGAGGAATGCAACCTGAGACAGGCATTCCCACTTACTCCAGTTATCCCCAAAGTACCCCACAACAGATGCCTCACTCTAGGGTGGGGCACCAACCTGGAGGACCTCACAGAGAGTGGTGTCTGGAGCCACAGGGGACTCGGGAGCATATCAATCTCCTTCAGCTCAGGGCAGTACTGCGGCAATGAAATCCTTTTCCTCCCGCTACAAAGTACGGCTGTTCAGATCTAAACAGACAGTACTACAACAATGTACTACATAAACAAACTAGGAAGAACAAGAGCCTTAGAACTGTGCACAGAAGCCATGAGGATCTGGGATTGAGCTTATTCCCTGGATGCAAAGATGTCTACGGTACATCTGCGGGCAAGACAATGTCTTGGCAGACTCCTTAAGCAGAATCAGTCTGCGAAACCATGAGTAGATCTTAATCCAGCAAGTGTAGGCCTCAGTCTTCAGAAGGCAGGACATTCAAAAATAGATCTGTTTGCCACTTGAGAGAACAACCATCTTCCACAGTTTTGCTGCAGGACACCAGCAAGGGACACAGTCCCAGAGGATGCCCTAGTTCTGGACTAGACAGAGAGGTTCCTTACGTTTCCCACCATTTCCACTCATACAGAGAGAGCTCATGAAGCTCAGGAGACAGCCACCAACACTGATCCTGGTAGTCCTGAACTGGGCCAGACACGCTTGGTACTCAGTGCTCCTGATCCTGTCCAGCAGTACTCCAATCAAGCTGCCACTGCGATATAACCTGCTGACTCTGCTTCAGGGCAGAATAACACTTGCAGACCTCAGAACATTATGCCTGAGGGCAGGGTTCTTGAGGAGCTAGAATTCAGAAGCAATAAGGCACGATGAGGTGCTAGGTTAACAGTTTGTTAATCACCCTCTGGGGCGTAATGTTGCACAAGGCACAGCCGAGTGCCAGATTGCCACTAGGGTGATTAAATGACTGTTAATCTAACTCCTGAAAGTGCTTATTGCTATTATAAAAATGATTTCAAAGAAAAACATTAGAAGTGTACTTTTGAATGTTTTCTTCATTGAGAGGAGATTTTGAAAAATAGTAATCCACCAATTGTTTAAGAATGCTGGTTCAGAATCAGAATGCATCATTCCATTCATTCAGCAGTGCCAGCGAATGAAATGCTGACAGGATGAATTCATGCGCCATGGTGATCAGGCTATACACAACAATGTAACAAAATAATGTATAATACACTTTGAGTCTGTTTTTCTGGTGTTTTCAAACCCTTGTTCTTCACATTTCGAATGCACAACCTGTTGTTCTTAACATTTCAGAACATGAAAAGGTTTCTCTAGATCAATTACAGCCGCAATCTCCAATAGTGCTGTGGAAGTGCAAGATGAGTGGTCACGGCAGCAGACAATCACGTGCCAATTCAAAATTGGCAGTTTGAACCTTTGTAATGCATTCCCAGTCTCGACCTAGCAGTTGCACTGTTCAATATTTTGAAAATGGAGCAATAATCATATATAAAAGGAACAGTACGCTCCCCAGATTCAAGCTGCTTGATAATGAGGGAGAAAGGATATTATTTTGAATCAAGAGAACAGTGTCACTTAAAAATAAGACAGAAAATGACATTAGGCTTTTAAGCAATATCTTGCTGAGGTAGAGAACAACAATGTTTTCTCTTTAACACTCAGGCAACTAGAATGTAGAAAAACAGTCTCAAATTGTATTATAAAATATAATATGACCCCCAATCGAGAACTGCAGATTGTCAATGCATCATTAGTTCAGTACATCAGGAAGGCATTCGAGCTTAGCTCCTTGGCCCTAATGTCACTGATCTAACTGGCATAGAGAATCTGCTCGTTCTCAATGAGAGGGATTAATTATTGTATATAAGGCTCTCAGAATGCTGACAGCCAATCAAACTGCAGCATTTTAAAACCCTTTTATGTTGTGCGCTTGTGCCCAACATCTTCTTGATAGTGCAGATTTGGAGGTGTGGTCACTGTTGGGTGAATACAGGAGACGCATCAGTAGGTGCATCCCTCATTCCCCAATCAGCCTGCATGCTGGCCACACACCACCGAGCGAGCATATCCTAAGAAAAGGTCCGCTGTGTCCGAGCAAAGCTTGTCTACGCGAGGACCTCGACGTGCTTACCGGAAACACAAACATAGCGGCACACTGCCGTAAACTGCTGACCTGAGGTGCCCAATCCCCTCTGCATACTACCTGCCCCAATGTATGTGCTGACGGGAGCCCACTCCTGTTGGCATAAAGTACCCCCCCCATTTGTTATATGCCGAGGGTGTCCAATCCTCGGCTCTTGCCCCCCCGCTGTCCTTGTGTTAGCCGACGAGGTTGCCCAATCCCCATCGGCATAAAGTAACCCCCTTTTGTTGTGTGCTGACAGGAGTGCCCAATCCGTCGGCTACAGCTGCCCCAAAAAACAAGCTCCGTTGGCGCTGGGAGCCCACCCCAGCATGCCACATGCCCCTATAAACAGGAAAATGGTCCCTCAATGTTTTTTGTTTTTTTGTACCTGTGGAAAAGGCAGGTCCCTCTCGGTCTCCCTGCCCTCCACCCACAACCAGCACCCACCCACTGGCACCCTGCCTCCCACACCCTCCTCACCCCATACTACCTCTGCGGAGTCAGCGCAATGATCTTTGGTGGATCGGGAACACGCCTGCACTCTTCAAAGCCGACCGCGAACAGAGAAATGCCAGTAAGCTGTATAATGGAATAAATAGGGTTTTCAACTTTGATGCATATCTCAGGCATTTTGGAATTTTAGCACCAACTTTTCAAAATGGGGTTTTGGGACCCCCTCATGAATTCTGGCACTGTCATGGCGTTACTAGGTCGAAGGTGATTTCTGGTCACTGCGGCGGAATCACCTTTTGGGACCGATAACAAACGACAGTGCCACAGTTCATGAGGCAGGCTCTCAAAAAATCTATGTGCAAATGGTGACAAAACTCCTAAAATGTCTGTTTTATCGGCGCTGGCGCTGTTTCTACACACGCCGTAACGTCATGAATTTGTAATATTTTCACTCCAGATTTTCAAAATTGGCATTTTCCACACCTCCTGATGAACAGTACAGCTGTCATTTTACATATCCAGCCCAAAATGTGTTTTGCACATTCGGTAGCAAAATAGCGCAGTAGCTGTGCGAAATCAGTTTCGGGACAGTTTGAGAAATGATGGTGGCACAATGCGTGAGCAGAAGGTCCTAAAATGCCTATGTTGAAAATTTGTGGCGACGTCCATAAAATGACTGTGTTGCAAGCGCATTACGCAGTTTCCACGCACCCATGTAACTTGCAAATCTGCAATATTACCATGCTAGATTTTCAACACTGGCATTTTTCACATCTCCTTATGAATAGTACAGCTGTCATTTCTCACATCCGCCCGAAAATGTGCTTCACCTGTGACGCAATGGCATGGTCACTATGGAAATCAACTTTTGGGACAGATTAACAAAATCACAGCACCACTGTTTATAAGGAAGGTCCCAAAATGCCTATGTTACAAGCGTGGCTACCAAACTCCCAAAAATAATTGGGTTACGGACGTGTGTTACACAGTTTGTATGCATGCTCATTGCTTCACCAATATTTCATATTGTCACTCCAGATTTTCAACGTTGCCATGTTTTATGCCTCCTCATGAACAATACAGTTGTCATTCTCCACATCCGCCTAAAATGTGTTTTCATCCTCTGTCGCCAACCGGCTAGGCCGCTATGCAAAACCACCTTTCAGCTAACAAAGCGATTGTGTCGCTTTTATAAGGTGGCCTGACAAACAGCCCATGTTGAATATGTGGAGTGAAACTACCACCACCGCCTCACGGTGTTAGGATTTCCAACTGTAGCACCCCACCTGGTACAGACTGACAGGCGTCAGGGGTGTGATTTGGGATCATCGGATGTAATGCTTATGCCATAACACCCCACCCCACCCTGCAGCCACTGACAGGCATCGTGGTGTGCCTTGCGCTGTTAAGCCACAAAGTTCACCCCGCGCTCCTATACTGCACCCATGTCAGCGTATTTCCTTATGGAATGGGTCTGTATAGCACCCAAAGACCCAAAGCACACCCACGACACTTATCAGTGTCTACAGGGTGAGTGAGGTACAATGGCATGGCGTTATAGTCGATTTACCAAAGGACACCCAGTGCCTGTCGCTTTTAGGGTGGGGTGGGGTTGGCGCACTTCAATACTTTACTGCCGCTTCTATTATAGGCCTCTAGCTCCGCACTGCCAATGCCAATGCCAGAGCGACAACATTTGGCATTGACAAATGCTTGTTATAATCTAGTTTGACTCTGTCAGAAGAGGTGCTGAGAATTTCCAGAAAACCAGCAAAGGAAAGCACATTCCGCTATGTGGAAGAGATTTTCATACAGGTGTGTCCTCAGGAAGATAACTGCAATGCAGGCACAGCTGCCTACTATTCTGGACTGCCTGGTTCAGTTATATTCATTAGGTCTGAGGCCCTCGACCCAGAAGGTAAACCTGGCAGCAGTGTCAGCCTACATATCAGCAGGCAAAAGACAAGTCCTTGGCCTCACAATCTGCTTTTAAAATGTTCTTTAAGGGCCTCAGTTATCTGTATCCCCTGTAAGTCACCCAATCTCTCAATGACCAAGGAGGAGCTACCGGCTTGGGAGTGGGGGAGGTTCAGCTAGTTGTGAGAGAGGAGGAGGAGGAGGAGGAGAAGGATCTGGGGGTGATTATAATTGGTTCAATGAACAACTTAGCACAATGCAGGAAGTCAGCTGTAAGGCCAACAAAATGCTGGGTTGTATTGCCAGGGTATATCTTCAAGGAGAGGCAGATTATCCTGCCACTGTATGAGGTCACAGGTTAGGCCACACCTGGAGTACTGCGTGCAGTACTGATGCCCATACCTGAACAGGGACACTAAGTTACTGGAGGGGTGCAGCACAGAGCAACAAAGATGATCCCAGGACTAGGGGACATACCCTCGTGAGCAGGCTAAGGGAGTTGAACATGTACTTACTGAAGGAGGGAGAGACAGGAGGGATATGATTGAAACCTTCAAGTACATGAAAGGAATAAACAAGACAGGCAAGAGGGACTACTCAAGTTAAGGGGCTAGGGACACTTGAGGTCATTATCTCAGATTAGAGGAAGTTTCAGGAGGAAATGAGAAAACACTATTTTATGGAGAGAGGTGTCTCGGTGGAGCGTGTCGCCTGCAGAAGTGGTATCCTGTAGAACAGTGGACTGCTTCAAAAGGGATGGGATAGGGTAAGAGGGAGGGCAGGGAGGGAAGGACAGCTGCAGTATAAGGGTTGCTAGCTGCATACTCGAGCAGACTCGATAGACCATAAGTCCTTTACCTGCTGGCAAATTCGTATGTTTGTATGTTCATAATGGGACCTGGATATCTGTCTTGCCCAGCTGATGGAAGCTCCCTTTCAGCCTATGGCTATTGCTGATTTAAAATGTCACATGGAAAACAGTTTTCCTGATCGCCATCCATGACATCTTCCAGGAGGATATGTGAACTGCAAGCCCTCTGTATGGATCCAAATTACATAATCTTCCACATGGATAAGGTAGTCCTTAGGACCAATAGGAAGCTCCTATCCATGGTAGTTAGTGTTTGAATACCATCTGAACCAGTCAGTTGCCTTTCATGTGTTCTGCCTGAACATTCCAGTACAGGTGAACAGAAACTGCACTGTCTGGATGTAAAAACAGCACTAAGCCACTACCTAGATGGGACAAGGGATGACAGGTCCCAGGGTATATAGCTTTTCACTACCTATGGAGAGGTGAGCAAAGGTAAGCCAACATCTTGGAGAACTACCTCTCATTGGCTAGTCTCCTGCATATAATTATGGTGTGAAAAGGCTGGTAAAACACCACCCAGAGCCCCAAGGACACACATTCCACAAAGGGTACCTCTGCCTCTGTGGCTGCTACAGGGCACTTCCTTCTATTTATTTATGTACAGTTTTAACCAGGAAAGGTACACAAAGCTGTGATAGGTTGTTTCCAGGTACATCCTAGGGGTATGTTACATGGGCCTGTTTTACTGATGGAGGAATGTTGGCAATGATACCAGGGCAACTCCCTCACTCTTAATCGGTAAGTGCCATGGGATCTTTTACTTACCACAGGGTAGTAAGCAGAGATGGGCAGAAGGGACCTCAGTTTAATGTCTCATCTGAAAGACAGTACCCATGCGTGCAGCACTCCGCTCATACTGCACTACAGTTTCAGTTATAGGTATTACCCCAAGTACCTAGTGTGAGATTAGAACCCACGACTGTCTAGTCTTCCGGCTCCAGAGGAATGTGCTACCAACTGAGCCATTGACATTACCACTTCTAGACATATGCAAAGCAGCCACCTGGAAAGCAGTGCACATCTTCAAAAGGCATTACTGCCTGGACATAGTCCAGGAGGTGCTGTATACCAGTTTTGGGACTGCTGTCTTGCAGAACCTTTTTCCCAAACAGGTCCTGGAACCATCCTCGCATGGCACTGCTAGGGAATCCTTACTGTAAAGCATCATTGATGGATTCCTGTTGTTTGAAGAAAAAATTACTCACCATAGTGATGTTGTTTCTTTTCAAGGGTCCATCAGTGAAATTTGATTTGAAATTTAAGGTTTGAAGGACCTTGTTAGTTGAGCAATGGCCTTGGTTTGTTGAAAAAGGCACTCTAAAATGTTAAAAATAGTACTTCAAAACAGACCCCTACAGAAGTCTATGGCATGCGCCCCATGCTCTCCATAGTTTTACCGAAAAAAATGTGAAAGCAGGGATGTGCCTCAATTCGGGAAGTGGAAAGAATCGGCTCTTGGCTCCATGAAGCCAATATTAGATCCCTTCCCTCCTCTTTACTGACAGCAAAAATTAAAAGTAAGGCAGCAACGAATGTTGGGGCAGGTTGGAACTGCTGTCTTGTGTTTCTTGGAGGAATTCATAAATTATGAGAAAAGGTGCTCTTTAAAGGACTGGTACAATTATTATTACAATCCTCCTCTACATATCTCCCACCCCAGTCTGTCTCTTGCTCTCTCAGGAATAAATCAGCAACCTGATTTTCTTTACTGAAGGAACTAGATTCATCTTATGAGACTGCTTGTTAAAGATGGAAAATAGTTCAGGGTGAATCTACAAATTCACTTCAGTCAATCTCAAAAACAGAGCAGTTAGATTACCAGTGGAATTTGTACTGTATTTAGAGAAAACTGGCCAACATATGACATACTGTTAGGACCCCAGTAAACAAATGTCATGCTCTTCTTACACATTTTGCACTTCTTAACTTGTGGCATTTGATCTGAATTTAATCAAAGTAACCTGTGGCCAGTCTCCTGAAAATGTTATACATGCGGTATAACATATTTGGCAGAGGAACACCCTACAGTATGCCATCCACCTATGTTACAACGTCAGATGGGTAACCATCCAAATCTTTGAGCCCTGTGCAGGAGGGTGCTGAATCGCTGAACCTGACACTAAAGGAGGATAAAGGGTAAGCTTGGCAGGCTAGGGAAGCAGTTTAGGAGTCACTAGACTTTATTTTCTAGATGCTCAAAAGAAGCAGAAGGAGAAGGACACACACATGGCCCAGCTAGGAATGGGAGTTTCAGTTTGAACCTGAATGATCTGTGATGAAGGCCTGCAGGCTGAAAGATAGACAGACTATGGAGGACTCTGCCTCCCAGGACTGTCCTGAACCACCAAACTAAATTGCCTACTGGGGAGAGGAATGGCAACATATAAACTACTGATAGTCCTGCATCATTTGAAAGCCTGCTGACACTCTCTTCCTCTGAACAAATGGGAAAAGAGAATCATTACCCAAGAGAGCTGCAATGAGGGTGTGAAAACAGGTGTTTAAGATACATGTGGCACATGCTCAGGAAAGCAGCAAAGGTAGCTTGAAGTGGTCACAGCTGTGGCGGAAAACTGACCCAAGTGAGAAGAGAAATATTCTAAGATAAGCCCAAGAGGATCCACGGTTGCTGACCTGTCCATCTAATATAGTTAGTCCCTCACTATAGTGAACAATTTTGGGGTCATCAATCCTGTTTGTTATAAAACATTGTCCATTACATTGAGGGATGCCAAGCTAGGACATGTTACACAAGTATTCCATCCCTGCCCTTATTTCCTTATTTTAAGATACAGATACTGTATTTAAATTCCAAACCTTTAGTAACAACTGCCGGTAGCTCCAGCTGTCATCCTGGTAATCTAGTGCCCCCTCCCCAAAAGCACACCAGAGTAATACCCCAAACAGAGTATGGGAAGTAGCCGCAGTCATGATAGTGGCTAACAACTCTGAACCCAGAAGTCAACTAGCAGTGTCTGGAAATGACTTGGTAACTCAGAAGAGTGCCAGCTTCAGGTACAGTACTGTTACTGTGCAATACTGAGAGCAGCATTAGTGGCTGGTGTGAGAGGTTAGAAGCTAGACCTAAAGCAAAAACATTAGTGCTCACACTCAGTCGCTGAACTGTGTACTGCTTCTGCAGTAAAGATTAAAGGGCTGGTGCAGGAGGTACTCGAATGGGTTGCTCCATACTGCTGGCTACTGCCACTCCTCACCTTCTCCTGACCTCTGCAACTAGTTGTGGTATACACATCATTTACTCTTCTGCGGTGATATCAGCAAACTGCAGCTTTACCTTGTAGCCACACATGGCATTCACTATAACGGATTATTGCTACGACAGGGTTCATTCTACAGAGGAAGCACTGTATGTCTATTTAGTTCCAAATGCTAACAAATATCCACAAAAACAAGGCAGAATGACAAAAGTTTTCCCTTTTCTTCTGGGAACTATATAGATGACAAACATGCTAAAAGTGGTTTTGAAGTGGCTACAGCAATGGCGAACAGGATCGAAAACTTGAAACCCCAAACATAACAAGACCCAACAATAAAAGACATTTCCCATCTAGGACAGAAAATCCCACATCAAAAAGAATAAAAAGGACTTCGGTGACATCATGAAGGAGTGAGCAGCTCAAGCGAGGCTCCCCTGCAGTACATACAAAACAAAGTATTTAAAACCGGGTAAGCGTTAAGTACACTAATCACGCTACTACAGAGGTCTACAATGCCCAGAAGCGAGGGGTGGATAAGTCTGGACCTTCAGCTCAACCCGATGGGGACAGATCCAGGCTCGAGAGTCAGATAGCGAGGACTCACAAGTTTCATCGGCCTCCCATGAGTACCGCTCAGGCCGACGCGCTCCCACCGATATTCTGCAGAGGCAAATGGCACAGATGCTTGCAGAAATTGGGATTTCCGAAAAGAAATGCGGTCTCGGTCCTGCCATCAGAACAGACCTCAGCAAGTTAGAGGGCGGCAGGAGGATTTCGAGGAACAGCTCACCGCCACTGATAGACGGGTGGACACCACTGAGAGGGCCATAGCACAGCTACACACACATTCAAGCCCTACAAGAACGAGCTGAAGACGTGAGTGCAGAAGCGGCGCAACAACATTCGGCTGTCGGGAGTGCGGAAGGAGATGAGGTGCTGATTTTATTAAGCATTTGCAGGAATTACTAAGAGAAGTTCTCCCCTACCTGACAGCATAACCTTAGAGATGGAGCCAGGCACGCATGC
The DNA here is from genome assembly GCA_016271365.2 of Neoceratodus forsteri. Taxonomy (NCBI): domain Eukaryota; kingdom Metazoa; phylum Chordata; order Ceratodontiformes; family Ceratodontidae; genus Neoceratodus; species Neoceratodus forsteri. The sequence goes on along the minus strand of CM057458.1, from coordinate 965,415,907 downwards.
GTTGGCCCAAAACCTCCGGTGGGGGCCGCGTCCTCGGACTATCCTAATTAAATTTCTCAAACATCAAGAAAAGACAGTCCTACATACGGCGTGGAAACAAGGCAAGGTGCTGTATAAGTCCCACCGGCTTTACTTAACGACTTGCCCAGAGGTAATGGCTAGACGGAGGCTGTATTTCCCGTGATGAAGGCCTCAAGAATGCTGGAGTTAAATTTAGGTCCCTGTACCCAACAAAGCTGGTCGTCTACTTTTCTGAAGGGCACATGACCTTTGAATCGGCGGCGGCAGCAACAATGGAGCTCAGTGCCAGGAAAATTGAAGTACAGCAACCCGCCCCCAGATGGGATTCCGTTGGCAACAAAGCTGGCCGGAGGGCATGGTGACTACACAGCGAGAAAACAGACGTAAACAGGGTGCAGAGGCCTTACAGAGCATAATTAGCTCACTAAAAACGATGCAGCTATGAAGCCCAGACCCAGAATAGCTGCCCAAGACACTGCTACTTGAGAGACTGGGGAATGGTGATATGAAATCTCGAACTGCAAGTATAACCCGAGGGTTTTTTTTTGTTTTTTGTTTTGCGGCCCTGGTTTCTCTTCAGACCAGATTCCACACATAAGAGACTCCGACTATGTTTCTGGGTGGGAGGGTGGGAAGGAAAAAGATACCAGGGGACTGGGAAGGCTTAGAAAAATAAGTAATTAAATTAATACAGCCTCATAAGCGGAATTATTCTGGAGTCTTTCTTCCCGCCCTAGGTAGCGTGGACTGGACCCCCTCGTGTGGCTTCCGACTGTCTGTGAGACCTTAATAGTTTGGCAGGCCTTTCTTTCTTTCTTTCAGAATGCCTGGACCTTCCTGCCACTGGCTTGAGGGGATGAAAAGGGGTGGGAGGAGGGATGGTCTTCCTGGCGGCAGTGCCAAACTGAACCATACGGATGCTGGCCTGAGGTGAACAGCTGGGATTAGGAATTGGGCGGTTTGGGGAGGGTTTGGGTAGCGAGGTCGCGGACTGGGTGGTGGTTCAGATGTCCTCTGACTGGGTTGCATCAGGCATTGCGCTCCGACCTGTAGGTCCTAGGAGGAATTTGCCATTGCTGTTCTGAGTAAGGAGGTGGACAGCGGGCGACCCATGCGGCAGGCTTGAAGGCTGAGTTGAGGTACAGTAGGCGGTCGCTTGGATGATCCTACCAGGCCCCTCTGTTCCGCCCTTGATAAGTTTTGGGAGGGCAGAGCTCGTGAGCGGATGGAGGGGCTCCATGCGACGGGCCTAGATCCTGAAGATGAGTCGCCTGCTGAGGCAGGGGTTCGGGGTTGGGGCTGGGGAATCGGAGGTGGTTTTACGAAATAAACCTATTCAGCTGGATTGAGGCGAATACTTGATGGTTGGTGGAAGTTGGGGTGGGGGCTCGAAACCAGGGCACTCGGTGCTGGTCATGGGTGAGAAGACGAGGTTCTTCTTCTCCCCTTGCGCATTCTGGCGGGCTCGGGCCCCCCCACTTTGAGTTGAGGTGTCCACAGTGCGGATTACTAAGGCTTCATTCAGGTTGGTCCTCTTGGGATGTGGAGGTTAGGGACCATTGCCTAACCGCGTCAGTGAAGAATTGAGATTAGGTGGGGGTGGGCGTTTAAGAGGTGTTTGATGCGAAGGGTTAAAACTTCAGTACAGTGGGACGTTCGGGGTCCTGTCTGTTGGCAAATCAAGAGATATTATGTGCAGCTTACCATAGAAAGATGATGGCAGGCCTTTCGAGGACTGACCCGCAGCATGGGACACCCAGCAACCCATTCTCATGGCCGTGGATAGGGTTTCTGGAAGATGGTGAGAGGTGGGGTAGCTCTCTGACTGCGGTGGGCAGGCGGTAGTAATAGTTAGGAGTATAGGAGGCTACTGTAACATGGTGGGGAGGGGCATAGTAGGCCTGAAGTATGAGAGAAAATGCAAGCGGGCATGCTGGGGAGGAGGGATGGAGGAGAAAGGGTGAAGTATGAAGGGAGGCAGGGAGGAGGGAGGTGCTGGGGGATTTTTTTTTTGTTGTTTACTACCGCCTCATCACTGAGTATCGAGAGGAGAGCTAGGATAGATCAGTGATGGGCCCACCAAAGCTCAAAAGGGTTTAGAGAACTAACCCGGGTTCAAGGCCCTCAGCCCTGATAGATAGGCGCATTCTAAGCGTGGAGGACGTCTCAAGCCCTCGCTGAGCTAGATGCGGATCAATTGGAGGAGCCTGGCACCTGGGAATGACTCTAGCACGGGTCTCGGATACGACCTGCCTGACTTGGTTGTTCAAGAGAGGTGGGCATCTGTTTTTTTTTTTTTTCGAAGAATCGCTTGGGAAAGGACTGCATCTCAGGGCATTGAGGAGCATTCTGAGATACCACTCTAGATTCTCGCTTGTGAGTGGGTATTTTGTGTAGACAAGCTAACACCTGGGACTGTCACCAGAGGGCTCACCCTACTATAAATGTATATCCCCTGTATAAGGGACTTCAGGAAGCACTGTCTGTGGCTGCCAAACCCCATTACCCTTTCCCCATAGGTACTCAGGTACCCAAGGTCTTTGAGTCAAAAGACCGCACTGGTAGAATACATAGGCCCTATCAGTAGTTCTGGGCTTTCCCAGACTAATGGAAGTACCAATGTTTTTCTAGGGCCCTGTTGGTCTACTGTTCTTTGAGCAGCAATTGGCTGCGTGTGGTTTAATCTGATATTGTTAATGTTATTGTGTGAATAGGTCTTGAACTGCTTCTGGCCTCTACAGCAAAATAGGCGATCCTCAGGGGACCCCTGGGGCAGGGGTTCCAATGCAGCCAGAGACCCACCGATTAGATATGATGTACTCCCAAAATTAAAACTACTCTCTCTAAATATTAACGGCCTGGCCTCACCCATTAAAAGATCAAAGACACTGCTGTACCTTCGAGAAATAAAGCCAGGTCACTACCTTCAAGAAACCCATATGAGCCAACAGAGCATGCAAAACTAGCTAAACTAAGCAGGGTCAATCGTTCTATGCATCCTATAAGGGGCCGGAGTAGAGGGTGATCATAATTGTGTCCCCACAGATATCATATCTCCCGGAACAAACTTGGTCTGACCCAGAAGGGCGAATGGTGTTAACCGGGGTAAACTTAATAGTGAGAAGTCACCTTTGCTAGTGTACCTCCCACCTGGTACCACAGTCTCACAGCTGAGACCACTGCTGGACAAGGTTGTGCAGTTTACTTGGGGCACCTTGTTACTGGCGAGGATTTTAACCTAATGGCCGACCAAGCCTAGACTCCTCGAGGCGAGGCCACGAAATTGACCCATGACCAAAAGTTTTCAATAATTTTGTTTCAGAAGTTGGGTGGTGTGGCGTCTGGCGAAAGTTCCACCAGCGGTCTCGAAATTTTCCTATTACTCTCAGGTGCATAACACATATTCCCATATAGACTATGCCTATACACAAATTGAAAAATTGCATAGCGTAAGTGAAGCGCAACTGGGAGATATTACTATTTTGAATCATGCACCCGTAGTTACCCACTGGGATCTGGGCCTCCAACCTAGAACCACCCAGTGGAGACTAAACCTTGTTATTTACGGTCTAAAGAATTCCAGAATTTGTGTCAGACAAGATCTCGGAGATTATCTCTGAAACCCAATCACTGATACTTCCCTTCGGTCCAATGGGATACAATTAAAGCTGTCCTGAGGGGCATATAATTAAATATGCAACACGAAAGAGAAGACAAAGGGAGGAACAGAGAGCCACTCGGAGGAAACTCTGCACTTCCTGCAGCAGGCTCACCAACAAGGTGATGAATCTCTCCTTCCTCAGATACAGCGTACTAAGCAGATGTTAGATAAACTTGCCCAACAACAAACTGAAATAGCACTAGCATTTTGAAGCACAGATTCTATGAGGTAGGGGCTCGAGCTACGCTGATGCTAGCATACCAAGCCTGCAGGCAGAAGAAGGGCTCAACAATTGCTTCCATTAGACACCCAGTTGGAGGCCACCCGCTTTTTAAAACCCACGACATTGCTGGAGCTTTTCAAGCGTACAGAAACCTATACACCCCAGAGTCTAGTCCACCTTTAGATAAATTAACTGAGTACCTGGGAAGCTTGCACTGCCAGCCCTCACGGAAGAGCAGAGGACTCTCTTATCAAGCCTTTTACAGCTGCGGACATAGTCCAGGCTATAGCTAACTCTAAATCCCAAAGGCCCCAAGGACCCGATGATTACGGAGCCGAGTTTTACAAACGGACAAAATCCCAAGTTCTTTCTTCCCTTCTTAGTGTATTTAACTCACTATTGAGGCCCCGGAATCATGGTCATATGCTACTATCTCTGTGATTCCCAAGCCAGGAAGAATCCCCAGGAGTGCACTTCATATCGGCCAATTTCCGTACTAAATCAGGATTACAAACTGTTCATGGCTATACTAGCTAAACATATTGACCAAATCTTGCCCACTTTAATACACAGAGATCAAACAGACTTTGTCAGGGCCATACCACCACCGATAATGTCAGGCGACTCTGTATTTGGTAAGCCAAATGAGCCAATCGAATACACCTGCAGTAATGATCAGTTTAGATGCTGAAAAGGCCTTTGACAGGGTGTCATGGCCTTTTTATATGTTGTCCTGAATAAATTAGGCTTCCCTCAGGCTTTACCCAAGCCCTGCAAACATATACTCATCCCCTCGGCCTGTGTGAGAGTTAATGGTCACCATTCGGGATACTTTCAACTGAGAAGAGGTACTGACAAGGATGCCCACTATCCCATTACTATTTGAAACAGTGATAGAACCCTTGCACAACATAATCAGATTCCGCTCAGCTGCAGGGTGTTTATTCGGAGGAGCGAGAACACAGGATAGCATTATATGCAGATGATATACTATTATATCTTCAAAACCCGAACGATCTATTGCAGAGATCCGCCAACTTAGACTCCCATGGCGAAGTGTCAGGGTATAAACTAATCTCAATAAGACCCAAATACTCACATTCAACCGGCCCCACCCAGAAGATGGTGGATTCCTCCCGGCAGATGGAATCTGGCAAAGCTAAAATATTTAGGTATATACATTCCCGGGAACAGACTGAGTATCACAAATACAATTACGTGCCATTTATTACACAACTAAAGCAAGATCTTGAAGGTGGTCAGTAATCCCCATGAACCTTCTGCGCGACGAATTGAGCTCATTAGGATGATCACCTCCCCAGAGCACTATACCTCTTCCAAAATGTCCCATACTAGTTCCTTCAAAACCTTTAAAGAAATCAATCAGGTAATTGAATTTTGTATGGGCGGGACAGAAAGCCGGGTAAGTATCGCGTGCTCTCCTTGCCGCGGTCAGATGGGGACTTGCCTTCCAGACTTAAAACGATACCAACAGGCGTACACATAACTAATGTTATGGCTAGGCAAAATAGGACAACACTTCCACATTGGTTGGAGATGGAAAGGTTTCTCCTTAATGATGTCTATTACTTTGGGTGATATATCAGCAGGGACGGAAGTCTCGCCAATATAGCCGCTTAATCCATGGCTTCATGGCACTGTTGCGAAGTTGGAGCCTGCTGAGAAGGGCATATGAACTATCTCCTATTTACCTCTAATATCCCCAATCCAGTCACTTCGGGTTTCACTCCCAGTGTCCTAGATAATGGATTTGAATTATGGGGCACGCTCGGGTTAAGATTCCTCCCAAATAATGATAGGGGAGGCTGTGGACCTTGCAGAGATTCAGAAAAATTCCAATTGCCTCACAAAGACTTCTACCGATATTTGCAACTCCGACATTATGTGGATAACCTACCCATAAGTCATCTGAAACCCTGAAACCTACCCAATGATAATACAGTGCCAAATCACAGTGAATAAGGTGGGAAACAAGACCATTTAATCTCCTACTACCACCAATCCCTGAGCGTGAGGATATTAATACTGAGAGAATCCGCTCGCAGGGAACAGGGACTTGGGCTACCAACTAAATTTGACTGATTGGAAAAGGTGTAACCAGGTCTCCAGGGTCAGCAGCTCGCATCAATGGAGAATTTGCCTGGAAGGTACTGATTCGATTATTTTAGAACTCCCCAGATCACTAAGCACTATAAGCCTAATAATACAACAGTATTATGCTGGAGAGGGGTGTGGGGAACAAGAGGCCAACCTGACCCATATAATATGGAGCTGCCCAGCTCTCTCCAACTACATACATCAAACTGAAACTCAACTCACGACAGTTTATTGACTCAGGGATACAGCTTACACAGGAAATGTATATATTCCTCATATTCCCGAAACCTTATCAGGGACCCAACACTAGGTACCTTCTTTCTCTGCTCTCACAATAGCCAAAAAGGCAATCACTAAGCACTGGCTATCTGCTGTGGTCCCAACCGTTCAGGAGTGGTGGGACATCACTAAACAAGTTTATAACTTGGAGAAGATGACTCACAACCTGAGCGACCGGAGAACTCTTCTTTGAGAGATGGACACGATGGCAGCTATATTATATGTTAAAGTACCCTTTGTTTATAGTGTGAGAGTCACGGACACAGAGACTCTGGGAGGTCCTAAAAGCAGAGATGGCTCCCGCTCCGGTGGGTTCTGGGGTCTGGATTCCCCGTCCCCCACCCAAAGATGAAGCTGGAACAGCAAAAATAGTTAGTTTAGAAGCGTGGATTTTATGGCTAACTTAATAGCTGAAGAAACAGAAGGTACATAGTTCGATACCCTATTGATAAAGGCCTCACTGTAAATTATATGACTGGGGGATAATAAATAGGTTGAAATTATTTGGACATTTGAAGTTTAGAATTATCTGTCGCTCCTTCAGAGGTGTGTATTTTGAATGGCCAGATGTATTATTTTGTGTAAAGTCAGAGTTGACCTGTGATAAAAAGTTAAATGTGAATAATAAAAAGAATATTTAAAAAAAAAGAATAAAAACTGCAAAACTGCAGGTAAGACACTGGAGAATTATGAACCTCACGAGAGAAGCCCCAAGACGGTTGACAGGTGGGAGAAAGACAAAGATATGCTATACACCACAAAGCCAGATGACCTGATTTTACAACTGCAGGCTGTGGGACTGTTTTCTCTACTGTGAGACAGCATGCTATTATACACCATTTTGTAACTGGCTGCGATATTTTGCAGCTGTGTCTGTGCAGAGGTGAGCTCTGTTGCTGGTTGCTAAGCAACAGACCGAGGCACTGAACAGGAAGAGAGTAAGGACTGCAGTCTGTGTAAATAGGACTACAGAACTTGGACCGCATGACTAAATTTACTTTTGAGCCACTAGGAGCTTGGAAAGGGGTATAACTAACTGACAGAGTAATAAAATATCAAAAGTACAACTCTGGGCCCTGGCGCGAAGGTAGTGCTACCGCTGTAACACCATCGACCTGGGTTTGGGAACAAACCCGGGAGATGGAGAGCAAACTGAGGGAGAAGGCTTGCGCTAGAAGACAGCTCGCCTTCTCTGGGGAGGAGGGATGAGGGTTGGTGCCTGACTGACCTCTAGCGGAGGCAAGAGATGCAGCAGGCACTGAGCCATCTTCAAGAGGGAGAGGCGTGGCGGACGCCGGTGCGGGCGCCTTGGCGCCATGTGCACGCTCATGCCTTTGGGGGGTGTATTCGGAAAAATACCTGGCACAACACTGGCAAGAGAGCTGGATGTATGGCTCTAGCCCCACCAGCACCAAGGCCCACGGATGAAGGTCCCGATGAGACAATGAGAGCGACATGAGAGATGGGGTTAAACTGGGAGCCCTCTCCCACTTTGTTCCCTCCTGAGGGGGGTAGAGCCACGGCTTCGTGGGGGTCCTCCTGAAGGGACTGAATGCTAGAGAGGGTTCAGCCAGGTACTGTGCTGGACTACAGGTCATAAATAGAAATTACAAAAAAAAAAAAAAAGTACAACTTTGTTGGAGCACTCACTTAGGGCACGGTGGTCACATGACCCGCTCGACTTCCAGGTTGTGGCCTACAAAGGAGTGCCCAGAGCGAGCAGGGTGAGCTTGAGCAGGGTGAGCACATGGTCATCGCATGCAGAGATGCACGCAGAGAGACATATATTTAGCATGTGTCCTCAGGGCACAAGAACAAAACCAGACTAAAACTAGGATCAAAAGAGTGCCTATACTACTAAGTGGTATTATCCAAAATAGCACCATTCTGACTAAAGGGTATTACTTCAGTATATGTTAATACTATAATTAAGTGCTTATAAACATAAGAGGAAATGAGAGCTATAACCCTTCAGATAACTTCCTAACTATCCTATGAATGATGGAACAATAGTGAAATGTTGGAATTGTCAGATGTATACAACAGAAACCAATGCACAGAAATGGGGCATTTACTGAGAGAGTAAACACCCTCAAAGAACACGTGAGGGGACAACACAAAACTATAAATGCGAACAAAAAGATAAAAGAAAAGAGATGCACAGAATAAAACTAATGAGGATGGTAATGAGGCAGATTCTGACTCCAAAATGGATCATGAGGATGTTAATGTGCCAGACAGAACTTTCATGCAAAAAGGAAAATAAAGGTGAGAAGAGCACTTGGAAATTACGTATATTACAAAAACAGATATGCTCCTCTTAAAGATAATGAAGTCATGGGGGGTAACACTACACAGGCCATAACGCTTTGTTATCGGAGATGCTATCCTCACGAGAACAGATACTATTATTTGTGGACATGATCAGGAAAATAGAGAAGCAAATTGCCAACTGGGTGCAAATGTAAAGGATGTCCAAACCATATTAACGAAAGTAATTCAAAAAGTACCAAGAACGCAAATGGTGGTTGTTCATGTAAGAACAAATAATGTAGAAAGATCAAAAAAGATACTGTTGAGGAAATAATGGATTTGTGTAAGATAATTAATGACAAGGGACAGAGACTATGATAATTGGGATTTAGTTACTGAAAGGTCATCAGAGAAACACCACCATTCAGCGTATAAACAGTCGGTTACAAAACAGATGCAACACTATGCGACTACCTATATAGACACATGAGAAACTGTCTATAACAAAAAAAATACCTGTATTCGAAAGACAGGTTACACAGAGTATCACTGGCACAAATACTCTAGCAACAATGATTAATAGTGCTGTCCCAGTAGAACATTTAAACTGACCCATGGGTCATGGGGGGTAGTGTATAAAAATAATATAAATGTGGCATGGGGAAACAGAAACTCAGATAAACCAGAATTGATTGAGTGTCACTTGCTAAATGCAAGAAGTTTAAACAAGAAGAGGAATGGAGACATTGTCAAAGTAAAATGGGAATCCGGACATGGCCTTCATTACTGTAACATGGTGGACAGATCACGATCAATTGGCATAAGGACATTTAGAGATATCATTTGTACCGCTTGGATAGGACAAGGAAAGAGGTGGGGAATAGAAGCATATATATATCAAATAAAATAAATTCAAAATATATATAGCATAAAGTAAAAAGGAAAACAGAAAGGCCTGGATATTCAGAGCTGGCATGAAGCAACCAAGATGCTTGAGCGCAGAATGCGAATCTTGGCATGGCGATATTCAGGAGCTGCACACAAGCATGAAATACTGATGTGTCTTGTAGCAATAATGTATGCAGTGCAAGTGCAGGGCGTTCCCATGAATATGTGGCGCAACGGGATATTCAACTGAGAAGCCATGAAGCAAACCCAAGATATCGCTGACCAGACTTGCTCCCATAAAAACAGGGCTCAAACAGACAGACAGCAGAGGCGCCAAGAGTGAGACAGACAGACAGGGCAACAAACACAGAGGGAGAGAGAGACAGAAGAGGTGGAGGGAGAGGGAGAGATGGGGGAGAGCAGAGAGAGAGAGAGAGACACACACACACAGGGCAGCAGGGCCACAGACAGGCAGCAACCGCCCAGGGGGCACACAAGGAGGAGGGAGGATGGACAGGCGTGGTCCAGATGGAGGCAGTAATGAGGGGTGTGAGGAGGCAGGAGGAACAGGCATATGGCCAAAGGGCCCGGCGGTGGTATGCCAGACACAGGCAGTACCGTGCTTGCATCACATTCGAGAACTATAGTGACACAAAGATGGTGGGCCAGTACTGCCTGAACAGGGCCATTCTGAGGCAGCTCTGCAAGCTGTGCAGTGAGGAGACACAGGCACCCACCAACTATAACCATGCCATGTCTGTGGAGACCAAGATGACCGCTGTCATGTGCCTTCTCGCCATGGGCACCTTCCAATGACCAACAGGGGACACACAGGCAACACCAGTTGGCCACATCCTGTGTCCGCACAAGTTCCTCAACGCCCTGCTGCCACATGCTTGGGAGTACATGCATTTCCCCAGCACACATGTGAGGCGTACAGCAAACATGCAGGCCTTCCACAGGGTTGCACTCATGCCTGGCGTGCTAGGGGCCACCTGCTACACCCATGTGAGCATCCGCATGCCACCCAGCCCCAAGGGCATTGCATACATCAATAGGAAGGAAGCCCAACCATCAACTGCCAAGTGGTGTGCAATGCCACGGGTGCATCATCAATGTCTGTGCCACACACCCTGGGAGTGCACACGACGCATACATCTGGCACAGCTCTGCGCTGTGCCACAGGTTTGAATATGGGACATCCTGCAGGCCACCTAGTGGGTGAGTATGGCAAAGCCCAGGGGTGAGGCGTTGCAGACCGGGATGGGGCTTGGCAGGAGGCCAGGGACAGGGCAAGGGGTTTAGAACAGCAGAGCAGAGGCTAACCATGTTGATCCCACACAGGTGGCGGTGCGTACACGCTGAGGCCTGGCTGCTCACCCAACCAGCGACGGCGTCCCCACAGAGGAATGGTATAACGAGACACATGCCAGCACGTGCAACATCATCGAAGCGTGTCTTTGGCATGTTTAAAGGCAGATTCGCTTGTTCAGACAGGTCAGGTGTGCCCTACAATACAGCCCCTCAAAGCCTGCGGCCTATTCCTGGCCTGCTGCATAGTGGACAACATGGCCCTGGACCACGGAATAGCTGTCGAGGCTGAGGAAGGCAACAGTAGCAGGGATGACAGTGACAATGGACTGAGGGGTATGTAGCCACCCCTGGGCGAGGAACCCCAGACTTGGGCAGCAGGCATGACGTCCTACCACACAGTTGCACAGGAACACTTTGGAGAATGCAGGTAGGTGGTGTGGCACACATGCATGGGGCCATGCAGACCAGTATATCACACACATGCAGGCGTGCACAGTGAGGGCATGCACAAATAGAGATGCTATGCAGGGGTAGGGGTGGCAGTGGCACACCAACACACACACAGGCAGTGAAACGTGGCGTGGATCAGACACATTGCACCAGTGCCATGCACAACTGGTACTAGTCTGCCCTCATCACGCCATGTCTCATGTCCCAGCAGCTGGCAGGCACACACAGGCAGCATGCGGCATGACATGCATGTGCCACCCAGGTGTGATGCGATGCATGCACGCCACCACAGGTGTGAGCTCACACACCGCCCATGTGCACACAGGGCAACAGCAGCAGAGTGTGGGCATCGGCGCATACCTCAGGGCCGCCACGTGGCTGCGCATCGCCATGAGGTGTATCAGACTTCTACAGAACAAAGAAACATAGAATTTGACGGCAGATAAGGACCGCTGGCCCACCTAGTCTGCCCATTTTCCTACCTAAAAGATAAGATGCAGATCCTGGTTAACCAACAGCTTATTTCCTCCTACCCCCACTAGTAGTAGTAGTAGTAGTAATGATTTTATTCATTATAATGAACAAGGTAAATAATCCCATTGAGTACACAAATACACTCATTTTCAAGGGACACTTCTAAAATACATAATCTGGTTACAGTATAGGAGAAAATATACAAACATATAAAATACAAATATACAAATACACAATAAATAAATTACACACATAAATCAAAACATAACAAATCAACACTAACGAATAAACATTCACTCATTTCCCAAACCCACAGCATTCATGACATTTCACACTCCTATGATACCAGGATTTAATATTCAACCAACTTATTTTAATACCATAACTTCTCAAGTCAGGAGGTAAACTATTCCAAATTTTAGGACCCAAATAAAACAGTGTTGTGCACCCATTCTTTGTCCTAAACTTTGGTACTTAAACTCTATATATTGAGCTGATCTCAAACTCTTATTTGGCTGTTTAATTTTCAAACCTTTAGCAATATATCCAGGTAATTTATTTTCAAGAAACTTATACATAATTCTAGCTACATGTTGATTTCTTCTAATATACAGATGATCCCATCCTATATTTTTATATAACTCACAGTGGTGTGTATGCCCATGCATCCCTGTAATATACCTAGCCATCTTATTATACAAAATATCTAATTTTTCAAATCAACTCTATTTGCACCCCAAAAATTATATCAGCATAATCAATTACTGGCACTAACATTGTATTAATCACATGAAGCCTTATGTTCCTAGACAAATTACCTCTTATTCTATATAACATCCCTAATTGTTGACTTAATCTCTAACTAAATTTTTATATGGACAGTCCATTTACAATACACATCTAGCCATAATCCTAAATATTTATACTGTCTACTATCTGTAAAATGGAACCATTCTTGCTATTATTTCCAATAATTTTGTCTGTAAAATTTTATTCTTTTGTTGGAATAACATTACCTTAGTTTTAGTAGTATTCAATACTAATTTATTCTTAACATAGTATTCTTGTAAACCATCAAAAAGCTAGTCGTAATGTATGTTGTATACTACAAATGTCCACATCTGAAACATATATAATAACATCATCAGCGTACTGATGATATTCCAACTATCTTGTTTAAGATCTAAATCACTTGTATATAAATTAAATAATATGGCCCAGGACTGTTCCTGAGGTACCCTTGTTTTATTAACCTAAAGTCTGAAGTATACAATTTAAAAACACTTTTGTTTTCTACCTTTAGATAGTTTGAAAACCAGGCCACCACATTATCCGAAAACCTATATTTAATAATTTATTAATCAATATATCATGACTTAAAGAGTCAAGCGCCGATAAATCAATCATAATTGCCCTGTCAACAATCCATTATCCATGGCAATCTGAATATCTCCTGTTACTTTTATCAATGCAGTTTGAGTATTATATCCTTCTCTAAAACCTGACTGATTTCATATAAAATATTCTGTTCTTTTATATATTGCTTAACCTGCTTAGCTACCATTTTTTCACAAATCTTTGCTACTACCGGTATCAGAGATATTGGACGATAATTACTAATCTCTTGCTTTAAACCAGATTTAAAAATGGAACCACTTTTGCACATTTCCATTCATCTGGTATTTCGCTAAATACAATGATAACTCAAAGATATGAGTCAAAGGACAAGCAACAATCGGGCTGCAAATTTAACAATTTACTACTGATCTCATCTAATCCAGTTGCTTTTCTTTCATTAATGTGCAACAATTCTAATAAAACCTCGTTTACACTTATATGACCAAAGTCAAATGACCGATCTAACCTTCCTTATTATCAACAAACTTTTGGTTTCTGAATTAACAACATCTGTAACCTCCTTTTCAGCTCCCATATTGACAAAAGTCATTAAAACAATCAGCCACCGCTGGGCATTGTTCTATCTCCTACCATTAATGTTAAAATTTTGTGGATAATCATTTTTCCGAATTTGTAATCTACAAATTAATTTCCAAAACTTACCTGGTGTGAAATTGGGTATCCTTTAACACATATTTATAACAATCTGCCTTTGCCTTCCTTATATCCCTAATATATTTGTTCCTTAAGGCCCTATAATCATCCCAATCCTTCTGTTTCTTTGATTTCTTTGCCTTTTGCCACTGCAAATTTCTCTTTTACGTAGATTATGCAAACTGCCATTATCCAAATAGAATTTTTAATCCACGATAAACTTTTCTTACAGGTGCATGTTGGTTACATACATTTTCAAATTCTTCCAAAATACTGCCATGCCTCATTTATAGTTGGAATTAAAGCTATTCTCCCAATTGACTTTTTCTAAATCCAACATAAAGGCAATATAATCAAATCGTTTAAATGTCCTTTTAGAAACCCAATAGCCTGTTTTAATACTTTTCTCTTTACCTCACACACACCCCTGATGATCACTGAAAGTATCTAACAGAACACTACTAATTTATATTTTTCCTTTCTCGTAGTAAAGATTAAATCAAGGTAGAAGATATCTCACTATCTTTACTATTAATTCTAGTAACCCCATTAATTAACTGTCCAAACCAAGTCTATTTGATAAATCAACGAGTTCATGATCAATTGAAACTTGTTCCCAATTGACATTAAAATCGCTAATCAACAAAATTTCATGTGTAGTTTTAAATTTATATAAATAATCATGCAAAATCTCAAATTTTGATGAATGAATTTTAGGAGGTTTATACACACCCAATATCACTATGGGTAAGGAAAGGAAATCCTAATTCCATTGCTAACACTTCAATCCCTGAAAATCCATATCATTTTGTAAAATGTTGATGTCTAACTGCTGTTTAGCGATATCGCAACCCCCACCTTTCTTATTGCGATCTTGTCTAAACAGCAGGTAGCCATCAATCTGAATACAGAAGATGGGGTCTTTGTACTTAGCCAGTCTCAGTTAAATAATTAAATCTACCTGATGTTCTAACACCCATTCTCTAACAACATCCATTTTATTACTCAAACTGCACATTAAAATGTACAATTGAAAAATCTTTTCCTTTATAGTATCCATAAAACTGCTTCCTTTTGTGATGGACCTGGATTCAAATGTATGTTCCCACTAAGAATCAATAATGTAGTAATAAAAACATATTTAATCCATTTAACCCCACTAGTACCAGCCTCAAGTCCTACTATGATCTGCAATCCAACATAGGCAGCAAAGAGAAATACAGGGTACCCAAATTATAGAAACATAGAATTTGATGGCAGATAAGGACCACTTGGCCCACCTAGTCTGCCCATTTCCCTACCTAACGGATAAGCTGCAGATCCTAGTTAACCAACAACCTACTTTCTCCTACCCTATCAGTAGAATTGCCTTATGTCTGTCCCATGCATTCTTGAATTCCCCCTGTTCTTGACTCACAACCTCCTCAGGAGGCTGTTCCATGCATCCACAACCTCTCTGTGAAAAAAATACTTCCTCACGTTACCTCTGAGCCTTCCCCTCTATCTTCAAATTGTGCCCTTGTTCTTGCACATCTCTTTTTCTGAAAGATGCTAGCCTCTTGGACTTTGCTGATTCCCTTGAAGTACTTGAAAGTTTCTATCATGTCCCCTCTCTCCCTTCTTTCCTCAAAGTTATACATATTAAACTCCTTTAGTCTTTCTTCATATGTCTTCTGGTGCAGACCCTGCACCCATTTTGGTCCCTCCTCTGGACAGCCTCCACTCTGTCTATGTCTTTATGGATATGAGGTCTCCAGAACTGCACACAGTACTCACATGGGTCTCACCAACTGTCTGTACAGAGGATAACAACTTCCTGTTTTCTACTATTAATGCCTCTTCCATGCATCCCAGTATCCCCCAGCCTTCCTTACTGCCTTCTCACATTTGCTTGCCCACCTTTAGGTCATCTGATATAATTATCCCCAGGTCCCTTTCCATTTTACTGTTGTTAGTATCTCACCCCCATTGTGTACTCTTCCCTGGGTTTTTGTTTTCCATGTGCATTACCTTGCACTTCTTTGCATTGAATCTGAGCTGCCATACATTTGACCATTCCTCCCAACCTTGCCAAGTCCCTTCTCATCCTTTCCAATCCATCTTGTGTATCAACCCTGTTGCAGATCTTTGTGTCGCCTGCAAAGAGACATACTTTTCCTTCCAGTTCCTCTGCAATGTCACTTATAAAGACATTAAAAGGACCGGTCCCAGTACTGAACCCTGCGGTACCCGCTGTAACCCTCCTTTCTTCACTGTGTACTCCATTTACTACTACCTTTGCATCCTATTGTCTAGCCAATTTTTATCCAGGCTACCACCTTGGGACCCACTCCAAGGCTGGCTAACTTGTGTATTAATCTTTGTGTCGGACTGTATCAAATGCATTGCTAAAATCTAGGTAGGCCATGTCCACAGCCCCTCCTGGTCTACTACTTTGGTCACCCTGTCAAAGAAATCTATTAGATTATGTCTGACACGACTTTCCCATCGTGAATCCATGCTGCCTTGGGTCCTGTGCCCCACTGGCCTCTAGGTGCCTAACAGTTCTTTCTTTCAGAAGTGATTCCATCATTTCCCTACCACTGAGGTCAAACTAACTGGCCTGTAGTTTCCTGCCTCTGTCCTACTCCCACTTTTGTGAAGAGGAATCACAGCTGCCCTCCTCCAGTCCTCAGGTACCACCCCATCCTCCCATGATTTGTTAAAGAGAGTAGTCAGTGGTGTCACTAGTTCTACCCTTAGTTCTTTTAGAATTCCTGGGTGAATCCCATGGACCCCATTACTCTGTCCACCTTCAATTTTATTAGTTCTTTCAGAACCCTTTCTTCTGTAAATGGATTGAGTATCGACCCGTCTTCAGAGTGTTTCTCTTGTTTGGTTTAGGTACCTCCTCCTCTTCCTTTGTGAATACTGAGCAGAAATATTCGCTCAGTATCCCTACTTTCACTGTCACCTTCTACCCACATTCCCTCCCTTTATTAAGCCCTTCAGTATCCCTCCTTTGGTTTTTTCTTCGCCCCTAATGTACCTATAAAAGGTCTTATTCCCTTCTTAACGAATTGGCTATCCTTTCCTCAGTTTGGGCCTTTGCTATTCTGACTGCCTTCCCAGCCTCTTTCTGCTTTAACTGATAAAGTTCTCTGTCCTGCTCCTTCTGTGTTTCCTTATATTTCCGGAATGCTATCCTTTCTCCCTTAACCTTCCCTGCCACCTCTTTTGAGAACCATAGAGTTTTTCCTTTGTTGTGTTTATGATTTGCTTTACACAAAGGCTTGTTGCCTCTGTGATGGTTGTTTTGATTACTCCCTATTGTTCCTCCACCCCTCCTTCTTGCCTGTTTGCTAGTGCTTTTCTGAGGCACTCTCTCATTTTCCCAAAGTCAGCCCTCCTAAAGTCCAATACTCTTGCTTTTGTATGGCTTGACTGTATGGCTGTGTTTATCGTGAACCATACTGTTCGGTGGTGCTTGTTCTCAGATGGCTACCCACTTCTAAATCTGAGATTCTTTCTCCATCCCCATTTGAGAGTACCAGGTCTAAGGTTGTTCCTCCCGAGTGGGTTCCAATACTAGCTGTCTGAGGCAAGCCCCTGTAGGGCATCAAGAATGACCTACTCTTGGATGTACCTGCAGCAAAGGTGCTCCAGTTAACATCTGGCATATTCAGGTCCCCCATCAACAATATCTCCCTTTTCTGCCATTCTAAGGAAGCCTTTATCATTTCCTTGTCCATTCCCTCTCCCTGAGATACGGGACTGTATACAACCCCATGCAGATTGTGGTGCCATTTCCTGTCTCCAGGGTGACCCAGAGTGCCTCATCTGCTCTCTGTTTACTCTTTAGTTCTGTTGCTTTGATCCTTCCTTACATAAAGAGCTACTCCTCCTCCTCTTTTACCCTCCCTATCCCTCCTGTAGATTGTGTATCCTGGTATATTGACATCCCAGTCATGGTTCTCTGTGTACCATGTTTCTGTGACTGCCACAATATCCAGGCAACCTCTTCCATCAAGGCCACTAGTTCAGGAGCTGTTACACAGACTACGGGCATTGGTACTCATTACCTCACTTTTGATAGCCTTGCCCCTTTAGTCCGATTTCTGTCCTTACTGCCTTTTGCCTTTTTACATTTACCTCTGTCCTGCTCCCTAATAACTTCTCTACCTTGGTGTTTACCTCACTAATTACCATGTTTTGTTGGGGAGGCTGGGATTTCCCCTGCCCCTTTCAGTGCCCCCGGCCAGTTTAAATGCCGCCAATGAAGCATTTAAACCTCTCACTTAGGATATGGTCCCCTGGATAGATGCAGACCATTGCACCAGTATAGGTCTGCATCCTCCAGGTGGCTCCCCAGTCCCCAGTGAAGCCAAAACCTGAGCTCCATGCCAGTTTTCAACCACTCATTGAATTCCCTGGTGAGAGTGCCTAGCATCACCCTTGCCATAGACAGGCAGCACCTCCGAGAAGGTTACCATATCGCTACTTGTCTAAGGCCCTCCCCAACTCTACAAACTCCTCTTGCACTGCTCTGATCCCATTCCTAGCCAGGTCATTTGTCAGTAGGTGGACAATGACATCCAGCTCCCTCCCTCGTGCAGCTCCTCCGTGATCCTGAGGATTCACTCCTGTCCCTCAAGCCGTGGCGCCAAGGAAGGCACCTTACCTCCCTCCCTTCCTCCCCATTTCTACCCTCCTAATGATTGAGTCCCCAACCAGGAGTTGTTTCCTTCCCTGGGGGTCCCATGCCACCCTCCTGTGGGTCTCCTTTGTGAAGGTTCCCAGCATCTTCCTTGGTCTCCACTGCAGGTGCCTCCATAGAGGAACCACTATCCACCAGAAGAGCGAATGAATTGTGGAGAGGTACAGCTGGAGGATGCAACTCTGTTCCACCACCCTCCTTCCCTGAGCCCACCCTGGTCCAGCCTCCTCTTTCTTGGCAACCTCTGAGGTAGTGGCATTGGCCCTGGTGGTCCCAAGTGGGAGAGAGGTTTCATGAATCCTAGCCAGGTCAGCCTGGAGACGGGCAACCTCTCTCTCAGACCAGAGAGGTGCCTGCAAATTAGGCAGCATCACAGCCTCCAGAATGTCTCCCGGAACACTGCCACCCCACAGCCATTGCACTGCACTGCACCACTCCTATCATGTCTTATTTTGTGTCCTCTCCTGTTTCTTTGTATGCTTACTCTCCTCTCCTTACAACTCTCACCCTTCCTGTTCTGGGACAGCAACTTCCTATTTTCTTCAGTAGCCTCCTTCTTCCTTGCTCAATGTCAGACCACCAGTAGGTGAGGGGAGAGTGAGCTACTTTTTTCCTTTAGGGTTGACAAAACCAATGTTTCTCTATGATCCTTCCTTCCTACTGCCAAACAGGAAGTTCCTGTTGACAGTCAAATCCAGTGGCTATAAAGTAGAACTGGCTTAGGGTGGGTGGGATGGAGGCAATTAGTAAGAAAAAGGCTAGCAACAGGAAGTTGTAATTTGAGTCACCTGCTTTTATAGTGTCTAAGCCACACCCCAATTAGCTCTCCTCTCTCCTCCTACTGGTTTAGCAAAGTCAGCTGATACAGTACCCTTCCCAGCACAGAACACACTGACTTTCTTTCCTTTCTTTTTAACCCTAAATAAGACCCCTTCTACTTATAATAAAGTATCTGTCACTTAACCTCAACAGACACTGACTCCTGCTGAGATATAAGTTTTAAATTAATAAGAAAATGCACAGTAGCTTCTTTTAGTTAGCTGCTTTCTGCTCTACAAGCAAGGCTAGCAACAGGAAGTTGTAATTTGAGTCACCTGCTTTTACAGTGTCTAAGCCACACCCCAATTAAGCTCTCTCCTCCTACTGGTTTAGCAAAGTCAGCTGATACAGTACCTTCCCAGCACAGAACACACACTGACTTTCTTTTCTTAACCCTAAATAAGACCCATTCTACTTCTAATAAAGTATCTGTCTACTTAATCTCAACAGACACTGACTCCTGCTGAGATATAAGTTTTAAATTAATAAGAAAATGTAGCTTCTTTTAGTTAGCTGCTTCTGCTCTACAAGCAAGGCTAGCAACAGGAAGTTGTAATTTGAGTCACCTGCTTTTATAGTGTCTAAGCCACAGCCCCAATTAAGCTCTCTCCCCTCCTACTGGTTTAGCAAAGTCAGTTGATACAGTACCCTTCAGCACAGAACACACACTGACTTTCTTTTCTTCTTTTTTAACCCTAAATAAGACCCTTCTACTTCTAATAAAGTATCTGTCTACTTAATCTCAACAGACACTGACTCCAGCTGAGATATAAGTTTTAAATTAATAAGAAAATGTAACTTCTTTTAGTTAGCTGCTTTCTGCTCTACAAGCAAGGCTAGCAACAAGCCCCAGGGTGGATGTGCGGGACCATGACAGTGCCCTCACAGGCTGCACAGGTGGCCAAACGGACCAGCCCCAGGGCATGCGAGAATGCCTACAGCCGAACCCGGCATCCCACTGTGATAGCGTCATGAACACCGGGTCCGGGGTGGATGGCACTGTTAGGGGTCCCCAGCACGTCACACATAGTGGCAGCCAGCAACGTGAAAGCCATCCGGCAATGGCACCAGCAATGTGATCCATGGCCGCAGTCATGGCCTCCTGCATGGCTGTTAGCCTCTCCAGGATCTGTGCGGTGCCCCTGTCCTGCTGACTGGCCAGCTGGTGCACCTCCGCCCGCAGTGCTCACACCCCAATGCGAGCAGCACTTGTTGCTCAATGGATGCCTGTGGCAACGGGTGTGCTCAGCCAGACAAGCGGCATCCTGTGGCACCTGCCTAGGATGTCGATCATCAGTGGGTGACCTGTCATGCTGTCCAGCCCCCTCTGGTGGGCGCTGCACAGTGGGGTCTACAGGGAGGTGTACAGCAGGTGCACAGGCGGACCCTGTGTCCAGCTGCCTAGTGGCACCGCGGCCTGCTGCTGCCACCTGTCCTGCTGCTCCTGCCACCCAGCACCTGCGTGGCGTGCCACCACGGCGAAGGGCACGGCAGTGGCACCTCTCATCACTACACCTGCAGTGCTGGCGGGTGGCTGTGCAACCGCAGATGTGGCACTGGGCCCTGATGCTGCCTGTGATGCTGGAAGGACAACTCCCCACAGTATCACCCATGCTGTCCAGGATCATTGCCATGTCATCTTTGAAGCTGGACCCACCCTGATCTGTGTTTTCGTGCACAGCACACGAGGCTGGCATCCTGCAGGAACACATCAGAGCCTCGTCCGAACCTGGGCAATGGACATCCACCGGGCACCGTGGTGTCCAACCCACAACCTGTTAAGCTACAGATGCCGGTGGACGTTGAAGGTCCATCCTTAGGGTCCATGCAGCCATCCATAGGGGCTGTGGCGCCATCCCACTGTCTGCAGGAAGCCATGCCAGAGCTGCAAGAGAAGGAGGTAGTGTAAGTGATGCATCACCTCCATGTGTCTCCTGGGTACACCACTGCGTTTGTAGCCAGCTATGTGCCATGCTACGCTGGTGCACATAGGGCATGTGGGCCAGCAGCATGCACACTGGCATGCACATGTACACACCCTCAGGGCCAGTGTTTGTGCATGACCGACATACATCCCATGCAGTGATGGGCTGCCACCTGTCTGGAAGCCCCTATGGCACACCCTCCACTGATGTGCGATGGATGGTGGCTGCCACCAACTCCTCTGTAGGTGTCAGTGTGGTGCGTCCGCTAGCCCTCTGCTGGTGGCATTCAGGATGCTCTGATGGCCGCCATCTTCTTCTTTAAGAACGCCTGTCCGTCCCAACCTTACTTGCGGCACTCCTGTGCTGATAGCTGGTGGCTACCGTGCTGGTTCATGTAGGCTGCCACCTCGTCCCATCTGATGGCCCTGTTGTGTGGCATGCCCGTGGCACTGCTCAACAGGGCCTCCCTGTTGAGGTAGGCCTCAAACAGAGCTTCAGTCTCTCCTTTTGCGAAACTGGGACTGCGCTTGCATGCAGGCCCATCCGCATCACCCGCTTCCTGTCCCGACATGTTGCCACCTATGATTATGGACAGCACAGCGTGTCAGCAGCCGCAGAGTCCGGAGCAGTCCCACCATACAGTACTGCTGTCTCCTGTGTTTGCTGCATCCAGCACTTATCTGTCACGGTTGCAATAATGATCCATGGCCTGTGCTGTTCAATGGCGCTTATCAGGCGCATCTCATGCAAATTAGGTTGTGCATAGCGGTAATTATATGCTAATTCACCCCTGCACTGCACACTGGCTGATGAGCTCATTTGCATATGGCATCTGAATATTGCAAAACTGAGCTGTGCACATTCTATCACCCTATCGTGCACATCTTGGACGGCTGGTGACCTCTGACCCATGGGTTGCCTCGTGACCCGTTGAGCTCTGGTGTTGTGCGCATGCCATCATTGTGTAATGGTCCTGCATTGCATCTGGCGGCGCATCCATGTGTTGCATGATTGTGGCAGTGTGTTGATATCGTGCACCCTGCATATGGCAGTCGTGCGCGGCTGTGCACCGCCACTTGATCTGCCACCTCAGATGTCAACCATGGTGCAGGGCACTGGTAGACGGGCAGTGAACTGGAGCAAGGTGGAGCTGGTGAACCTGGTGGCAGTTGCCAAGCCCTTTGAGGGCAACTGTTTGGGATGGTGCCACTACAGCAGGCCAAGGGAGAGGTGTGGCAGTCGGTTGCTGTGGCCTGAGAGGAGGGCGGGTGTGCCACAAACACCGAGCAGTGCAGACACCGCTATGGGGACCTGCAGCGGGAGGACACCCATCTGCCTCCAGAGGATGCAGGCACGTGTACGGTGTGGTGCGGTGCCACAGCCGGGTAGAGTGTTTGCATTGTGCCCGTCAGTCTATCGCAGTACTGTAATGTTGGTATTGCTGCCTGGCATGAGCAGCAGTGGGTTACATAGCTGTCCTGCCATAGCCACCGTCATGCCCGGCTGCCGCGATGTGCTGCGGCCCGTGCTGGCGTGCAGGCCACAAGGGCAGACAGGGGCATGCACTGCGGCGTTGCAGGCACTGCTGGCATGCTTGTGTACTGATGTCCACTCTCATGTTTCCCCTTCCAGGGTCAGAGGACCACAGCAGGGTCTGGGCGGTGGTGGAGCAGGCCAGGCGACATGCTCACCTACAGTGGGCAACCACTGCCAGCAGTGCAGTCCAGTGTGGGAAGAGGTACTGTCATGTCGTTTGTCACTGTACCTAGGGGTGGCGGTGGGATGGAGTTGACCATGGACACCTGTGCCATGTGCCTTGACAGCTGTGTGTGCGCACAGTCCGTCATGCCGCCACAGTGGCCTATACATTGGCCACATATCCCAGCTGTTGGTGGGGTGGGCATGCACCAGATACCACCAGTAGTGCAGCGGTGCTGCTGTTGCTGTGTGCCATGTGGCCGACACTGTGCGATCCTGTGGCCACTGTGCGGCAGCGCCCGCCTCTTTGCACTGGGCGTGTGGTCTGTGCCATGGGTGGCCATTGTCCCCCTGTGGGGTTCCATACCAGACTCTCCAGGGGTGTGTCTGCATTTTGCCCATTGTGCTCTGTGGGTTGGCATGGTTCCCTGGCCCATTTCACTGATTACTTGTCTTGTCCCATGCCATAGGTGTCAGGCGGACTGCAGGTCGGGAGGCAGCGGAGGCCCAGACTACGACTGCTGTGCCAGATCCTGACCATGGTGTGGAGGGTCCTGGATGTTGTGGTGGCTATCCATCATGTCTACGGCCAGAAGGAGGAGACGGCATGTTGGGGAGCATCCAGCCGTGGGCGCCGCTTAGCTGGACTGTATATAGCCCCTTTCACTCTTGTTGGCCCTGTTCCCTACAGTCCCCTGTTTCTGTGTCTCTTTCACTTTTATACCGCTTTACCAACTACTTGCCTGTGTTCATTGTTTCGTTGGCGGCTGATGCAGCCATGTCGCAATACTCAAGTCTCCATCCATGGTGTTTGGGGTGGGGCTGTGTGGTGCTACTGTGGCTCCCTGCTGTGGCAGTGGTCTATCACGTTGTGCTGGGGTTCCCTGCCCAGTTTGGTGGGTTTGCCGTGTGGCTTCAGGCTCGTCATGGGGCTGTGGTTGAGGATGGGTGGGTGTGTGCATGGTGTTGCCACACTGCCATGATCCTCCTTCTGAGCCTGTCTTCCCGCTGGGGTGGGGGTGTCTGCATCCCTGTTGGTCCCCAGTCCCATGTGGGCTGCCACTCTGCCTGGGTCGCGTCCTTCACTGCCCAGCCTGTGGGCTGTTTGTGTATGTGGGGCCTGGGTGTGTCTGGCTCCATGATCCTGGGGTGAACATCCACTGCGGCATTGCGGTGGGTACAGCGGGCTGGTGGGGGTGCCATTTGCAGCCCTGTGGTGGCCATCCTCCCTCCTGTCACCTGTTGGCTGTGCCATGTCTGTGTTCTGGGTACCGGTTCCTGGGCATGCTCCTGTCCATCACCGGTGGACCACCTATGGGTGCCATGGTGCGCGGCACCATTACTGGTGGCTGTGCTCCATCACTTGTGGTCCATTCTTCCACCACGCACTGTGCCTGTGTGCCCTGCTGACATGGTCCTGTGGCCATTGTCTTTGTTCTTCCCGCTGTGTCCCTGGGTCAGCTGTCTCTGCTTGTCCCCCACTGTTGTTGCTCAGCTTTGCTAGGTGTTTTCGCAGTTGTGCGGTGTATCTCTGTTGCGCTATGGCGCACCTGCCATATTCAGCCACGTTGTGCTGGCATGCAACTACTGAATATGGCACCCGCTAGACACCACACAGCAGACATGCGCTGCACTGGACTTGTGCCGGCCTTTGGCACAGTTCTGAATATCCAGGCCAAAGACTTAATCTATGTGGATCAAAACCAAAACCACAAAGGATAAGAATATTATCATTAGCCTGTGTTACAGACTACCCAGTAGTAACAATGACATAACAGGAAATAAACAAGGAACTTTAAACTGCTTGTGAGCTAGGAAGTAATTTTCAAGGGGACCAAAATATGGGGATATCAACTGGTACACTAAGGTAACAACAAACTCTCAAAGTATCACATTCCTAAATAAATGGACTTACTCTAGCCTTAGACAACACATAAATGTCCCAACTAGAGGAGAGAATATTCTGGATATAGATTAAGCTCAAATGAGATAAATGTGTCCAACTGTAAAATGCAGGTGCCACTGGGAAATAGTGATCGCAATAGCGTGTCTTTCATGCTCCAAGAATGTATACAAATAAACAAAGGTTGCAGGAAATTTACAATTATAATACAGCAAGCGAAACTCAAATTCTTGAAGACTTTAATAAAATAAACTGGGTGAGATATGGGACATTATTAAAAGCATATTTTCACAGTATGTGACGGGAGGTTTACCATGTTGCAGCAACACCGCCGCGAACATCTAACAGCTACAGCGCGGTGCAGTGCCGGCAATGTGGTGTCATGGATGCCTCCGTGTTTACATCAGGGGTTGCATCCCTGAACCCCCCATTGGGGCTCCACCTCACCCCCCAAGTCTCTAGGATTCTAACTCTGAGTTGGAGTTGGACCGGAGACATACACCCTGCGAGGCAGTCTCGGTGTCTGGCAGAGACCATCACAGTGATGTGTAGTTTGCTTAATCCTGTTGCTGTGATGGTCTTCATTAGTCCTGGGCATCGCTCGCGTCAGTATACCGTGACAGGAATATCAAAAAAATAAAGAAATACAACGCCTAAAGGCATCAAATCAAAGTGGCTGACGAATAGTCTAAAATGCTTACTAAAGAAAAAGGTGTCTGTATGACCTACATGTTAAAAATAAAACTGATAAATGGCGCAAGAATAAGAAAAATAAACAAAAGCGGCACTCAGACTAGCACAAAAGGCAAATAACAACAACATGAAAGGTTTCTATGGCTATATAAATTCTCTCCAAAGTTCAAAAATGGATTATGTGCCATAACATCAGGTGACCAACTAATTGAAGAACCAAAGGAAATTACAAACATAGTTAATACATACTTTGTATCTGTTATTTCAAAAATGAATCACACAAAGTTGAAATCCATAAAGGTGACACAGTCGGAATAAATGTAACCACTGAATGTATAATTAAAACAATAAATAATCTAAAACAGTCTCACTCAGCAGGCCCAGATAATAAATCACCTGTAATGTTAAAACTATTGCCTAACATAGCATATCAATTACAAATATTATTGTCACGATCAATTTCCAAAAACAAAGTCCCACCTGATTGGTTAAAGGCATTGCTAATACCAATTCATAAAAGGAAGCAAAACAAACTATACTAACTACAGGTCAATCAGTCTAACCTCTGTCCCAGGAAAGATTTTGGAGTCTATAATTAATTGGGGTGCACTGTACATATATTTGGATTTTGTTAAGGTTTTCACAAAGTACCACATAAAGCAATAATACAAAAACTAATTGAAACAAAAATGGATCACAGAGAATCATAAAATGGATTCAAGGATGGCTAGAGAAGAACCCAAAGGGTTACTATAAATGGTTACTATCAGAACCTATAGCGGTGGCAAGTGGCGTGCACGAGGATCAGTCCAGGGCCAGTCCTATTCCAAATATTTGTGTCTTATATGGGGCAACAGGTCACAAATTGGCTATGCAAATATGCAGATGACACAATGCTCGCAGACATTGCAAGAACACAAATAGATGCAGACACAATCAAAAGGGATCTTGACAACATAGCTAAATGGGCTAGAACATGGGGAATGAGTTTTAATGAAGAGAAGTGCTGTGTTATTCATTTGGGCAGACAAAAAACTAAAGCAATATATAACCAAACCAGAACACTTTAAGAGAATCAAGCGAGGAAAGGGTTTAGGAATAACAGTCACTGAATCACTAAAATATGATCAGCATTGCAGTGCTGAAATTGCAAAGGATAGGAGACTACAATGAAATATAAATGAAACGTCAAAAGTAGGGCGGGAGAGTGATAATGCCCCTGTACAGATCCTACGTTAGACCACTACTGGACTATGGAAGCCCAGTGTGGGGACCAATCACTAGGGGTCCTACAAATAGAATAGAAAAGGTACAGACAGGCAACCAAAATGATACACAATCTAAATACTGTGGCATACAATGAGCAGTTGAAAAACAAACCTGACGTCCCTGGAAACAAGAAGGGTATGAGAGATCTACTGCTGTGTTACGACATAAATTATCTAACAAGTGAACAGAGTCTTGAGTTTAAAAATGATAGGTTAGGTACAAGGGCCACCATGCAATTGAGACAAAAAGTTTAATACAAATAAAAGAAAATCCTTTTATACACAGAGAGTGGTTAATCCATGGAATGAACTACCACTAAACATTATAATCAGTAAAGATAAAAAACAGTTTAAAAACGAATAGACTACTACATCTCAAATGGAAACACACTGTCATAATACGAGTGAATGGTAAGACACATATGGGCAAGCAGCCTTCTTAGCTCCTTACACCTAGTATGAACTTTAGTATAAGGGGAGCTCTAACTAAGACATAAATCCAGCACCTACTTGAACAAGACCAAAATTCAGTGCCAGGAGCTAAAAAGCTCAGACTAAAATTTATTCAAGGACAGACATTGCTGAGAATTTAAGTCTGAAAACAGATGTTCCTCCAGGAGCTGTCTGTCACTACTGCTATTTCTGTGAAGACAGGAAACAGACTGGGGGCATAGCTAGCAGCAGAGTAACATCACTACAGTTTTGTTGTTCCTGTTGGTATAAACAGGAAAGAAGCTGCTCCTTGGCAAAATCAGGAGGTACTGGAAGGAATTCGTGCACTTTTGCTTGCTTAAATATGTTCCTGGTTTGGGCTGAAAGCGAGACGTGAGGGGCCCAGGAAACTGCTAATCACCATCTTGTAAGGACTGCAGACCACCAGACTCAGCAGCCCATCAGGGAAGAGGAGGTCCACACATGAGGCAGGGAGCATGGTACAAAAGGCTATTAAATCAAGCATTCCACGTGTGAGTGCTGTGGACTGTGGGTGCCACAGAGCAGGAATGCAGGGTTTGATGAGGAGCATTTGCAGGGTGACTGCAAGTAAACTCACATCCTTCAGGGAACTCTGCTCTGGGGAAAGGTAGGGATGAGGTGCATTACACATCAAGAGGGAGAGAAATGGGGGAACACTTGTGATGGAGGCAGTTGAAAAGGAGATAGTAAGAGTCCATTCTCTGCAGGAGTTAAGACACCTTATCTAGGGTCAGGTAGTAAAGCAATAAGGAAAATGGGTCAGGAGAGTGCAGAGGGTGGATGGGATAAGTAAGAGAAGTCCAGGTGAGGCACACAAGTTAAGAGGGTGAGACAAGCAAAGTAGAGAATGTTATTTCTAACTCAGGAGGAAAGACCTTATTTGGGTAGGGTTAACCTGTGGCTAAATATACTGTGGTGCAATAACTAGGAATGGAGGAGGTCAACATGGTGGCGGTTAGTCAGCTGCAGGCACTCAGGCAAGCGCATTCCTTGGACTAAGCTCTGGATTGTTGGTCCTTGTTGCTGCCTCATATGCAGGAGGTTTGAGGAACTCCATGCACCAGCTGCAAGCTGCACAGGAAAAATATTCCTACACACACAGCTAAATTGATTCAAGAACCTCTACCATTACCCACTACCCTCCCATAGAGGCCCACTGGCCAAGGATAGAGGGTGGTGGGAAGGGGTATACAGTGTGTAGTATGAAGCAATGTCCCTCAGTAGGGACTGCAAACAGTTTGCACCCTTGAAGTAGGCACAGTTACCTGATACCACCATGGGAGCATCGGGTCAGTCATGAGAGAAGAACCAGGCAGGAGTGCAACACCCAAAGGATAGTGGGAAATAAGAAGTTAGCCAGTAGGGAAGTAGGTATTAGGAAGGTATTCAGTGAAAACTAACAGTGGGGACTTTACAGTGAGGGGTGTGGAGAGGGTTGTGTGGAGAGATTTTATCTATTTCTGATTCGGACTAGTACCTTTGAGCCAAAGCTCGTTTACAAAAGTTCCAAGTCAGGCAGAAGACAATACAATACAGGCCAGCCTGGTGGTGCCGAGGTTGAGGCACTGGAAGCCACACCTCGCACTACGCTGAGACCTGGGTTCGAGGGACGAGCTTGGGTCGGGAGGGAGGAGTATTCAGTGTCCCAACGATGCCTCCTCCCTCTGGGGAGATACCAGGGTGCAATCGCACCTGACGCCCAGAGAGAGTGACGGTGGAAACACAGACTCTCAAGGGGTTGGCAGCTCTGGTCTAACGAAGTCAGGAGGGAGACATCAGAAGCGTTGGAGAGGACGCGCATCAGCACGCCTCCTCTCTGGATGCTATGCCCTGCGCCGGTGTCTCAGGGGCTGGGCTGGTGGGGAAACCACAGAAAATGGAAAATACCCTCGGTAGTCCTTAATGATGACCGTCCAAGCCATCCAAGACCATCAATTCGGACAGACCCTGCTGTGCAGGAGGAAGTAAGAGGTGAGGCACTCTAGGGGCAGATCCAGGAGCAGGGGGCAGAGATGGTGATGAGCAGCCCCAAGGGTGGGCACCAAGTGTAGACAAGGGGAGATAAACAGAAAGTATAAAAAAAACAAAAAACAATTACAATACAAAATAATGCAATACAATTTCATACTACATAGTTCAATTCAACAGGCGAGATGCAAGAAGGAATGGTTTCAAGTAGAGTGTAGAATCATTATAACAGTGAGGAAGTGCTCAGAATGTCTCTGCACTACAAGATTGCGATGCATTACTTAGATAAATGCATAAACAAACCTTAGTTCAAGATGCAGGCTATGAGAATAAGGGAAAAGCAGCTGGAAATGGCTTTGTCAGTTGTGCAGAAGAAGCCGAAGTGAGTCAGTAGTAGGTGGAGGGACGAGTTGTCACAGGAGGAGAAGGAGGGAAGAGGTCAAGACTAAGAGGCGGTAGGAGAGCAGCTGAGGCTGGGCAGTGATGGTGAGGGGTGGCAAGGTGGATCAAGGACTGGTGGGAGTCAGGTAGTGCAACCACAGATGTTTTCGTATGCAAGTAGGGAGAGGAGTCTGGTTCTGAAATGTCATAGCTTGCTACATTCAATAAGGGAGGTGGGCAGTTCGTTGTACCATTTGGGTCCTCGGAAGGAGAGGGATCTCTGTGCTAGCGATGTGTGTTTATATGGTACCTGTAGCCCTCCTTTAGTAGCACTTCTGGTGCTGATGGTGAGTAAGGCGATCCTGAACAGGCTTGAGGTTGAGTTAGGAGTAAGCCCTAATATTGATTTTGCTAGTAGGCAGGTCTGGTATTGTGCCCGAGGTGTAGTGTAAGCCATCCTGTCCCACTGTAGAGGATACAGGTATGGGTTAGGTGGTCTGCCCAAGGACAGGGTGGCAGGCCTTGTTGAGTAGAGTTTGACCCTTTTTAGGGTGGTGTCAGAGCCAGCCCCAGATACCACCAGGCCATAATCGATGGTGAATAGGACTAAGCAACTCATGACCAGCTTTAAGGCTTCAGGGGTCATGGAGTGTCAGCGACAGTAGAGGACACCCAATTTTGTATTTCAGTTCTTGATGATGTGGTCGATGAGAGTGGAAGAGAGAGAGAGAGAGAGAGTCGTCAGGTGCACACCTAGGTATCTGAATGTACAGATCTGCTCCAAAGTATCTCTTTGTGACTCTGTATCATAAACGGACCAAAGTTCTTTTCATGGACCACGAAGATCATACTTTTGGTTTCTTTGTAGTTAAGCATTAGCTTATTCTGGGTGAACCAAGATTCAATTTTACTGAAGTTGGCTTGCAATTCTGTGGAGACAGAGGACTGTCTTTTTCCAGTTACTGAATGATGGCATCATCAGCATAGAGTACAATATGTGCCGGGCATGCGGAGGGTAGGGAATTAATGCAGAGGCTGAATAAGAGTGGTCTGAGAATTGAGCCTTGAGGGACTCCAAGGCACACCTCCCTAGGTTCCGAGAGATCACAGCTGATTCTGACGCACTGTGTCCTGTTGGAGAAATAGCTGTCAAACCAGGCTACGGTGTCGTTGGACAGACCTGTAGATAATAAACAGTTCAGGAGAAGCTGATGGTTCACGGTGTCAAATGCCTCTGCGAGGTCTATAAAGACAGACCCCACTGCTAGGTCATTATCTAAAGCATCGTATAGTTTAGAAGTGTATTCAACTAGGGCGGTGAGGGTGGAGTGATTCTTCCAGAATCTGTGCTGCTGTGCGCAGAGTAGGTTGTTCTTTCCAGGTATTCTGTGAGTTGATCGGACACTACTCTTTCCAAAGCTTTGGAGAGGTGGTAGAATTGAGATGGGCCTAAAATTAGCCAGTTTGGTTCTATCACTGGATTTAAAGATGGGGGTGACTAGAGCTGCCTTCCATCTGTCAGGGAACAAAGCTGTTCGGAGAGAGAGAAATTGAAGACTTTTGTGAGTGGTTCTGCAAGCTCATTTAGGGTGAGGGCAATCAGCTTCATGTTAACTAAGTTGCTTCCCATCCTAGTCTTCCCAAGGACCCATCTAATGTATTTTTTCGTCTCTGCACTGGTAATCTGCCTGAAGCAAAAAGACAATATGTTTCTTCTAGGTGGGGAGGTCGAGTTCTCATTTGGGGTTGACCAGTGTTGGGGGGTGTATTCATTGGGTAGCACGGCACTGAGGTTGGTGAATGCTAGGTTGAAGGCAGCTGCAATGTCTTTGGGCTCCTGGAGTGTCTCGGTGGCTGTTTGAATCAGGTCACGTGGTGCTCTAGAGGCCTTTCCTGTGAGTGATTTCACCAAGTTCCAAACCTCCTACCATGACTCCAATTCTTGCGTGAAGATCAGAGTAGTATGATGCTTTGGCTATCGGATACATTCCGTGCATTTTAATCTGACTGCCTTATAAGCAATGAGGTCAGCCAGTATCCCAGAGGCCTTGGCCTTGTGCCACAGACTGTCTCTATGGTGCATGAGCTCAAGGAGGATCCAGAGAGCCATAAGTTGATAGACCCTTTGAGTTTTTGGTCCAATACGGGCGAAGATGTCACATGCCTTTGTGAATGTCATAATGAAGATGTCATGGGCTTGGTTCCTGTCCAGGCTGTTGCTGAGGGGACAAGTCCAAGAGCATAGAAACTGTTTAAAGGCCTCTAGCTGCCCAGTTCTTAGGGAACTATTTCTGGAAACCTGGGTGGGGGTGCACTTAATGAATCTATTTGTCTAGTTACACATTACTGGGAAAGCGATCATTGCGGGAGTCTGGTAAGATGGCTACCTCAGTGATGTGTTCTGGGCATGTGGACGGGAGGCAGTCAATTAGTGTGCTGGTGCCCGTCTGGTAGTTGTGCCTAGTGGCATGAGACACCATTTGAGTGAGGTAGTGTTTAGATATCTGGTCTCTGACTGTTGATGCATTCTAGGACTGCCAGTTAATGTTAAAGTCTACAACAATTATATGCTCCCAGTTATTTCTGGTCTGCCCTAGGTTGCTAGAAATTGCTCAGGGCCAGTGGAGTTTTAGGAGAGTATATATACAGTTGAGAGCAGCAGAGTTTTGTCTTGAAGGCCTATGGTGAGCCTTAGATTCAGGATTTGTGCCTCCATGGTTTGCAGGCTGTTGGGCAGTAACTGACCTTTACAGTACTCCTGAGATACAGATGGGTCAATGATGGGGAGGTCAGATGCTGGCCAGGTGTATCAGCCATTATGGGTAAGGACAGGAGAGGAGAATGGCTGACAGGTTTGGGGAGGATGTGCACATGCCCTCATACATTTGGGTACAAACAACCTGGCAAACAAAGGCTGGAGGAAGTAAAATTCAACTTCTAAAGGATAAGGGAGGGAAGAAGACGGGGAAGGCAGCCTCGCTGGCCTTTTTAGAGGTGCCCAAGTGAGGGGCAGGAAGGAGGAAGGGAGAGAAGGCTGAGGCAGGGGAAACAGAGGTATAGGTACTGCATGACTAGTAGAAGCGGTAGTGTCAGGAAGAGGAGTACAGATTTGAAGGAGATGGGGAATTTCGTGAAAGAAGGTTATTTACGAAATGGCCTTCATCTAATGAAGAGGTAACAAGTGCACTGGGGCAGAAACTTGGCGTCTATCGAACCATAATTAAATGGAGGCATGGAAAAGCGAATGCAGGGAATCTCTAGTAGGAGAAGGAGCAGAATGAAATTAGCAGGACTCCTGAAATGGGAAATGGACAAGGGGTACTAGTGGTGGCATGGGCAGAGAAACAGAAAAGGGACAGAAAGGAAGGGATGGTGGGGATAATGCCAATGCAGCTAGAAAGAGAGAAATGGTGGAGTACAAAGGTGTTATGGGTAGGAAGCAGGGAACAGGTATGGGGGAAGGGAATAGCGTTGGACCATAGATGGCAGGCTACCTAAATGCCAGAAGCCTAAACAACAAGATCAGCAAACTGCAAGTAATGGTGGCAGAGACCAAGTTGGAGCTGGCAGCCATCTTGAGCCTCTGTGCACAATGATTGCAATCTGAGCAGTTCAGTGTGCACCTGTAAATAGAAGGGAAAGATGCAAAGCTAAAGGGGAGGGTGAAGTACTCTAGATCAGTGAGGGAATAGTCTTCAGAGGACTGGGTACAGCTGACTATGGCTGTTGGAAAAAGATTAGATTGGGGTGGTCTACAGAAACTGGGGCAAGAATGAAGAAAAATTATTCACCATAGTGATATTGTTTCTTCTTAAGGGATCCCTCATTATATTTGCACTTTATGCTGTCATCTCAGCCAAGAGTGGCACCCCGGAGAAAGAACCTTTACAATTTTAGAATTTGGAATGTAGGCTCAAACTCTTCATCCACCTCCACTCTAATCGTTACTCAGATCAGTTTCCAAGCTGGAGTAGAGTAGCGGCTAGTGAAACTAGCTAAAAGGCTACCAAAACTTTTGAAACATTTTTCATAGAATTTGAATAAACACCAAACCAACTGAAAGCAGACTTGGGAAAAATTGTCATATAAACATAACAACAACTTACAATTGTAGGAACTGTAATAGTAATGCTCAGGCAACCTCAATAAAAATAACCAATTCTTGTGTGAACCTATGTCAGTTCTGGAAGGAGAGCAGGGTTAGAGATTGTAAACATAGTGAGGGGTCCTTAAGAAAGAATTGTTACGTAAGAACTTACTGGTGCAAGCAGAAGCTGGGTAGATCGATTTCTTTCAAGATGGGCTTCACTATATGCCAAAAGACCACTGTAGGTCAGAAGTTGCCTAAAGATTATGTTCCAAAGGTGATAGACTTTAGTTCATTCTGTGCCAGACAAATACAGCAGCAGAAAAAAAAAATACCGTAATGGCAGCTATTCGAGGTGTGCAAGTTGTTCCAACCAGCGGTGTGTGGAATGCTCCTTTATATCTAGATATCGGGAGCTGTATGATGGCTGACTGGCGAATGGGGAATAGCGGCTGACAAAGGCAGGTAACCTGCGTGCACCTTCATGTCCGCTAATTGTTGAATGGGTGAAGCTGTCCTGGGCTGCAGTTTCAAGGAAGTGATTAAGTCGTTAGATGTTTATGGCATTACCTCAACTGATCCAGACAAAATAAACTGTTTTAAAGCTGAAGGCATTGCAAGAGAACATGTGGAAGAGCTGTGTAGTAGGCTAATGGACTTTGCTGAAGGTATAGATGTCGGTAACCAATGTAACACATTTGTAAACGAAAGTGACTGTGGTTCACATTATGCAGAACCAGACAGTGATTGTGAACTAGATTAATAACATACGGTATGTTGTGTGTCCAAATGAATTGTGTTTCTCTGAAATTTGTATTGAAGTACTTTGTATCTTATCTTAAATCAAGCTAGTAAAAGTTAAATTTTAAACAAAGTCTGACTCTGAATCGTACTTGGGGGTGGGGGTTCTAATTTGAGTGACTCTGGTGTTAATATGAGGTGGCGCTTTCGGCTTAAAAGCAGGGGCAGCTTCAATTGCTAAGTTTATTTTCACGAGGGGGCTAAAAAGTCGAGGGAGGCTAGAAATCGAGGCGGCTACAAATGATGAAATACAGTATGTGAAGGCTTGATATACCAGATAGCCAGTTCCTAGACAGGAGCCCCAAAAGGGGTGGAAGGAGGAAAGCAGACCTGATGACTGAGATCCCCTCAAAGATCTACTGTTATGATAAGTTCTTACATAACTGTTTTATCTTCATCGGTGTTGTCTCAGTCATCAGGTCACCGGCAGGAACCAGTTCCAAGCAGTTACAGGTGCAAACAGTCAGTCTGGGAGGAGGGTTCTCCATAAACTTAAGCCAGGAAGCCCAGCAGCACAGCCCTGCCAAAACCTGCACGGGCTCATAGCAAATGTCCAGACTGTAGTGCTTGGTAAAGGATGGACAGTACCCCAGGTGGCAGCTGCACAGATGTCAGTGGCTGAGACCCTTCAGAAACAAGCCACAGAGGTAGCCATGCCTCTGATGGAATGAGCTTTGATAGCACCAGGCAATTCTTTGCCGTACTTGTAGCAAAACACAATGCAATTAGCCAATCATCCGGATAAACACTGCTTAGCAACTGAAGTGCCCTCTCTACCTGGGGCAAAACAAACAAACAACTGCTTTGACTTTTGACTTTCCTTGGTCCGAAGCAAGTAGTATTTCAAAGTTCTGCACACATCTAATGTATGGAGCTGTGCTTCCCTGGATTAGCACAGTCAGGAAAAAGAAACAGGAAGGCGGATAAACTGATTGAGTGTAAACTCTGAGACCACCTTAGGGAGAAACTTAGGATCTGTCACAAAGTCTTTGTGAACAATCAGATAATGTTCCTCACACCAGAGGCCTGAAGCTCACAAATTCTTGAGAGCTTAAGTAATGGCAACTAAAATAATGCTTTCGAGAGAGCAGCGCGGGTTGCGACTGGCTCAAAGGAGAAGGGTCAACTTCTCCAATATAAAATTCAAGCCCCAAGCGGGACCAGAGAATGGATTGGGGTTTCAGATGAGGATGCTCCTAAGAAAAGTGCAGAGAGACATCCAGCTGAGCAATCGTCTGGTCAACCATGGTCTTATGAAAAGCAGAGATGGCTGAAAGGTGCACCTTAAGGAAGGAGTAATGGAGACTTGAGTCAGACAGAGAGATCAGGTAGTCCAGGATGTGGTTCACCTGGCAGGTGAAAGGTCCAAAGCGATGTTTGGCAGCCCAGATGGCAAACCGCTCCACTTCATGGCATATGTGGCTTGAGTGGAAGGCTTCTGGTGGCCATAAAGATGTCCGCCACCCTGTTTGAGACCGCAAATCTGGTGATGGCTATGGCTTCAGAAGCCAAACATGCAGATGGAAGGACCTGAGACTGGGATGGATCAGGGCCCCTGATCTGGGGCAACAGGTTCCTGCATAGAGGAGAGGGACCGAAGGTTCCTCCGCCAGCTACTGTAGCAGAGGAAACCATAGCTGCTGGGGCTAGAATGGATTCACTAGAATTATGCTGGCCCCTCCATCTGCAACTTGATTAGTACCCTTTGGATCAGAGGAAACAGAAGGAATGCATAAAGAAACCCCCGCTTCAAGAGAGGGACAAATGTGTCTCATCAGAAAACTCCAGGCCCTGGATCTAGTGAGCAGAAACTGGGCAGTTTTGCATTGAGTGGGGACAAAAAGGTCCAACTCTGGATGACCCCATCTGTCAAGCAAGTCTTCTGCGACAGATGAGATGCTCCATATGTCATGCTGGACCGAGTCCTGCTGGATTCTCCACCAGAGCGTTTGTCGCCTGGCACGAGGACTGCAGAGTGTGTCACACTGATCCAGTGCCCAGTACCACACTCTCATGGCTTCCTGCATAGGGATATGAATGAGTCCCCTGGCTTGTTGATGTAGTAAACTACACCCAAACTGTCCAACTTCACCAGTAGCTGACAAGGAGTAAAGTGATCCTGAAAAGCCTGCCAGGTGTAGAGCACTGCCCTCATCTCCAGGACACTGATATGCAGAGAGGTTTCAGCTGGGATCAAAGCCCTGGGTCTGGAAGAGACCCAGGTGTGCTCCCCAGCTCAAACCGGAGGCATCCATGGTTAGGATCCGTTGCAGGGAGGAGATCTGGAATGGGATACCCTGAAGCAGGTCTCAAGGGGTCCATCCATCACTGCAGTACCTTGCAGACTAGAGAAAAGACCAGGACTGGGCAATCTAACTCATCTGTGCACTGGTCCCACTGTACCAGGAGGTCCACTGGAGGTGGGCATATGAAGTCATGCCATTGGAACAGTGGGTATGGCAGCCGCCATCAGGCCCAGTAATCTGAGGTACACCCTGGCAGGAATGTAGCAGCTTTGAGCAACTTCTGAGCTTGGGCTATAAGACACTATGCCCTGTTTTGGGGCAGGAAGGCTTTCCCTTGTTCAGAGTCCACAACCGCCATATATTGCAGCCTTTGGGATGGTACCAGAACGGGCAGACTGACTGACCAGATGCCCAGGGAGTGGAAGAGCCGGAGAGTCCACTCCAGAGTCAGTAAAAGCTGTTCCTGGATGGGATCCTTAGGAGCCAATCGTCCACATAAAGGAAAACATGCAGACCTCCCTTCTGAGAGCTGCTGTGATCACTGCTAAGCACTTGCAAAGACTCACATCGCAGAGGACAAGCCAAGGGCAGTGTAGTAGAAGCGTGGGAGTCAAATGAAGACACCAGTTGAAGTGCAAAATCAATCAGCTTTTATTCAGCAATTCCAACAGAAATGGTTCTAAGCGTACTGTACGACAAAAAGAAAATAAACTGGAACTATGTATCCAAATAAACATAACAAACAGAACTTCACAAGCACCTTATAGATGAAAATAACCACTGGAAGGAACCAGTGAGATACAGGTACAGCCCTTGCTAAGCCTAAAATGAACTAACTAGCCATAGTATTTGTCATTCATTTCAGTATAGTGCTATAGCATCATGTGGTACAGGATTCTCTCCCTTTTACATAATTACCATAGAAACTCTACATTTGCTATATTTTATTACAGTCTTCCATTATTAATTAGTATGGAGAAACAGATCTACAACATTAGAGGTCCCAGAATCTATTATTAGTTTGGCTAATCTAAT
Organism: Neoceratodus forsteri; assembly: GCA_016271365.2. NCBI lineage: Eukaryota > Metazoa > Chordata > Ceratodontiformes > Ceratodontidae > Neoceratodus > Neoceratodus forsteri. The sequence continues at coordinate 965,378,180 of CM057458.1, read as the reverse complement.
ATTCAGTAAAAGAAATGCACTGTCAATCACATCCAAACTCCTCCCTTTAATTTCTAAAATAAATTGAAGACAGTCGAGCCGGCTCTATAGTGCAGCACAGAAACACAGAGGAAGCCTGGATATAGGGGATTGAGCATACACAGCTGCTAGCACAGCGGCAAGCCTGCTACAAAAGGTACAGCTTCCACTGCATTCTGCTTTCCCTGCCACCAACAGAAATGCTAAAGCGAAGTGTGTTTTGGTGCTAACTGACTCTTAGGACTGAGCTGAGACACTAAAAGATGGAGAAGTTACCACTAATGTTGGCTGAGTTGTTATACTGTTCGGCTGAATTCTTTTACTTTACAGAGTTCTACGAGGGGGGGGGAAGACAGCTATAATCCTCGGGACATTAGGCTAGGGCTAATTTTATTTAAACTCAGCCCTTCCATTCACCTACTTCAAAACAGGGTAATCAGCTCATTTGAAAGGAGGACTGTAGCGACCTGTATTTAAACACAATTTCAAAGGGGTTAACAGTTAACTTAGGCAAAATGAAGCAGGACTTTGTTATTAAGTAATTATTATCGGACTGCTACAGCATTAATCGTCACATTCGCAATGATGATGTGCACATAGTCGTGATAACATGCATTATTGAGGAGCACATGAAGCGGATTTACAGTCATTCTGGGAGAAGAGACCACAAAAAGGACAGAAGGATATTAGGCAGGTGGCCTTCCTGCCTAATGGGGAACACAAAAGGAGTAGAAAGGGACAGAAAGAACAAAGTGCCGCTGCAACAGACTTGAAACAATGGAAGGGGTCTCCCCACTGATACTGTAATCCTGTTACAGGCAGCACCTTGAACTGATAATGCTTGCCCTGAAAGGCAAAACGGAGAAACTTCCTGTGAGGCGGAAAGACTGAGATGTGCAGGTAGGCATTCTGCATGTCCAGTGAGCAGAGCCAGTCTCCCATTTTGAAGAGGGGCATCAGGCCTGGCAAAGTTACCATCTGAACTTTTTGTACTGACATACAGATTGAGGTCCTTTAGGTCCTGAATGGGCCTCAAATCGACTATCTTTTGGGTACAAGGAAAAACCTGGAATAGAATCCCTGTTTCTCTGGTGCCTGAAACTGGTTCAATGACCTGTTTATGTAGAAGGACTGTACCTCCTCCGGAGAACAGGAAAATGAGCCAGAGGGTGGAGAAGGGTTTCTGGAGGTTGCTCGATGAGCTGCATAGTGTGCCCCTGCTCTATGATTTGCCGAATCCATGCATCTGAAGTTATGGTTCTCCACTGATTCAAGTGGAGAGAACCGGCCTCGACCACCGCCTCCTGGTCTGGGACCAGAAGGGGGTCCGGCAAGGAGTCAAGCGGAGGTGGAGTCAGCTGCTTGGGCTGGTCCATCATTCCTGGGACGCTTGGCTGCAGCTCCAGCACTGGCGAGGGGCAGGGTGGGGAAGGCAGCTGGGGCCCTGTGTTTCCCTTTGGGCCAGGGGTCGCATCGGCCTATTGGGCGCCTATGAAAGGGAGGAGCTCACTGCCTCTGGTTGGTTTGTATGGTAGAGGGAGGGACAGACTTGAGGGCCCTGCCCGAGGCTTGCAGGTCATTAATAATATCTTGGACATCAGGGCCAAACAGCTTAGTGCCATTAAATGTGGCATTAAGCACCTTTACTGAACATCAGCAGCAAAACCAGATGCCCTCAGCCTGGAGTGCCTATGGTGGCATACACCTGTGGCAGCTGCCCTGGCAGTGGTATCAGCCATATCGTGAGGGCCCTGAGGGTGCTTACTAACATCTTCAGTGGCTTGGAGGCACTGAATTAGCTCTTGCTTTTGCCTGCCATCTGGAAGAGCCTGTGCCGTGGCCCTGACTTTTTCCAACTGGCAGTTTGGTACTTCCCATGTGAGACAGGTAGTTTGCAATCCTCAAACCCAGAATGGAGGAAGCATACACCCTCTTTTCCCAGAGGTTGATTCTGTGAGATTCCTATCTGGGGAAGAGAACTATGTGCTTAGGTGCCTGAGACCTGTCATGTTAAGATCTGCAACAGGGTAGACACCTGGGGGAGGGGGAGAAAATGAGCGGGACCTAGGAAAGCTGGAAAATTGGCGCAATGTATGGCAATTAAAATTTAACTCAAGAAAGTGTAAAATCATGCACCTGGGGTGCAGAAACCCATGCAGAGAGTTACAGGATGAGGGGAGTCGCTGACGGGTACCAGGGAAGAAAGGGATTTAGAGATAATCATCTCAGATGACCTAAAGGTGTCCAAACAGTGTACCAAGGCTGTGGAAGGGGTCAGTAGCATGTTGGGGTGCATAGGAAGGGTATCACTAACAAAAAGAGGGAGATGGTGATGTCACTGTACAAAACGCTGGTGAGGCCTCATCTGGAGTATGGTGTACAGTTCTGGAGACTGCATCTTTGTAAGGACATAGACAGGGTGCAAGCGGTTCAGAGAAGGGCAACAAAGATGGCACAGGGCTTGCACCAGGAGACATACAAGGAGATTAAAGACCACAATATGTATACACTGGAAACGAGGCAGGAATGGGGAGATACGATAGAAACCTTAAAGTATCTTAAGGGTATAAACAAAGTGCAAGTGGGCAACATCTTTCAGTACAGGAGGTGTGCATAGACGAAGGGCATTATATGAGACTGGAGGAGGCAAGATAAAGGGAATGGGGAAGTTTTCTTCACAGAAAGGGTGGTAGATGATGGAATAGCCTACCCCAGGATGTAGTGGAGCTAGCCCAGTGAGGATTCAAACATGCATGGGATAGGCACAAGGGAACACTAAAGGTGGGTAGGAAAGGCTAAAGCCAATGACCAAGTAGGGTCTGCGACCACTGATGCAGGCAGTGAATATGGGCAAACTGGGTGGGCCTAGCAGTCCTTATCTATCGTCAAATAATGTTACCATGAGCTGCCTGGATGACCACTGTGTTTGTCTAGGGCTGACAACACTGCAGGGAAGACCGTGGGGGGCATGATAAAGTTTATCATCCCTGCATGACATAGCTGTCACCATGTCTGGTCTGTGCCAGGCTGCTGTGGCTGCATTCTAAGAGCAGGAAGGATTGGAGGAATGATTTTGGGGAGATTCAGGGACCTCCAGGAAGTCTACCATCTCTTTCCTGGTGGCATCCTCTTCCTCAGTGTGAAGCCCACTGCAGAGGACAGCTGATTCATCACATTGAAAATGTGGGCTCCTCAGGGAGACCTAGGAATCTGCCTTATTGAATCCTCACTGACAGAGGAAGCAGCAGACCTGTCAGAGACCAGGATTTCTTCCTCCTCATCCTCAGGAATAATGAGGTCTGGATGGTACTTCTCCTCAACGTTTACCTCTTCGACTTCTAGATCTGGCATTGGATGCACCGACAACAGCTCATGGGAGCTTTCCATGGTGGACGAATAGGCGTCGATGCTGAAACTGCCATTGATGGCATTGCGAGGGGCCTAAGGGGCCCAGCTGCTGTACCAGCACGTTAGTGAATTTAAGCAGGGCTTCGCTCAAGTCGACGGTGGTAGTCAACGGGGTGAGATCGGAGGTGTTGATGACCGCCTGTGGGTCCTGAGAAGTCAAGAGCCTGTAGCCCCAGAGGGAGAAGGGCAGGCTTCGACGAGAGAGTCATTGATGAAGGAGGGCTGTTGACCTGGAGAATTGGGTGGAGAAGCTGTTGGTATGGGTCTGGTGAGCACAGAGACCTGGACAGCAGTTTTCCACATCGGTGCAGCCACAGCTGATGCGGATCCCAGAGGAAGGAGAAGGGCTGCTGGGGACGAGATTGTTGCTGGGGAGCAAGCACAGTCTCTGTCTTTTTCATGATTTTCTCCTGAGGATTTGTCTCGGGCCTTGGAGACCTGGGAGCGTAATGATACAGTCGTGGACTGAGAAGTTGGGACACCAGAGGACCCCTGCCCAGAGCTGCTTACCTGTTGATTCATCAGGAAATTTTAAGAGCCTTTTGCATCGCCTGAGGGTTGTTTGGTTAAACTTCTGTGGTTAAGCTTCCTGTGAGCTGCTTCACCTAATGATTTCACCGCCTGTGTGCACAACCAACCCACCCATTTCCTCTCCTCTTCACCTCAAAGTATTATCTTTCCAACCCTTGCTCAACCTCCTACCTCGGCCTCCCCCACCTCCCCGTCCACCCTACTACCAGCACCCGCCACACTTTCTACTCATGTACTGACAAGGCCTTCTGGCTGCTTACCCCTCTACTTCTCTCTCTTCCACTTCCTTTGCTCTGTTTCACCTCCCATTCTAAAGTTTTAATTCTTGATATAAAGTATGTACTACTGCTGTTTGTTTAAACCTTGTCTTTGTCTTCCGCCTTTGTATGTTTGTTCACCCTTCCCTACTGATGTGGAACCTCTGTAAATGAGCCTTGCACTCAAAGATATTGTAATCGGAGATTGAATAAATAAATAAAACTTCTGGCAGAGCTCACAGTCAGAAACTTTGTGTTCAGAGAAGATAGCAGACACAGAGAGAGTGCTCGCCTGTGTAGGCAGCTCTTTCCGCAGGGGCAGGGACGGAAGAGAGAGGTAGAAGGATTAACTCAAAATAAACAGTTGGAAGAATCTCTTCAAAAAGAGATTCAGAAAAATATTGAAGAAAAGGCGTGAGGCAAAAAATGGTGCAATACTGCATTGAGGTTCTATGGAGACCCATGCGAGCAAGTCGACAGTGGGAAAGAACTGAGGAGGAGCGGGCCGCTCATGCATTTATATGGTTGGTGACATCAACAGAAGTCGACAGCGTAAGCAACCCCAGTTGTACTGCTTACTATCTTCCGCTTGATTCCCTTCACCAATGGTGAAGTTCATGGTATGATCTGATGACTGAGATAACCCTGATGAAGATCTTCTGTGTTTCTACAGGTTTAGAAAGTGTCGGAGCTGCAGACAAAATCCCCGGTCCACTACTTTCAATACCCATTTGTCTGAGGTAATGTTTACACATTCCTGGCTTCCTCCCACTGGCAATGGTTGGGCACCATGGACAAAACTGTTAGGGTTTTGTTTTGGCTGTGGCGTAGGTGCTGGAGCTGCAGCATTACACTTGGAAGCCCTTTTTCCACCTTCGCCTATGGTAACCTCTTCATGACTGGTACTGAGGGGCATAAGAGACATAGGTTCTGGGAAGTAGCCCTGCCTCCCTTCTGTATGACATGTAGGAGGTAGAGACCTTTTCCTTCCCTATGTTACTTTTGAAAGAGGTTTTCTACTCATTCACCTTTTTCATATAGGCCTTTGTTTTGACATCAAATAATGATTCTCCCACAAAGGAGAAAACCATACCCTGTTTTGAGTATCCTGAGAAAGAATGGTAGTCCTCAGAAAGGACACTACATGAGACAAAACTCTAGCAGCAGTGTTATTAGTGTCCATCGCAGTGTAGAAAGGAATTTTGTGGCATCCAAGGCTGATCTTGCTGTTGCAATCATTTCCTGTGCCAGATCATCATCTGCTCTTTCTGATAGTGCCAGAATTGTGTTCCAAAGTGCTTTTCTGATACTGTGCTACATGTGCTGAATAAGAAGCAGGAAGCTGCTGTATAAACCTTTGCCATAGTATCCAATTTTTAGAGACTTTTCAGGGGTCTAGGCAGATGATTTTTGCTCTCTCACAAGCAGCAGCCTAGACTACCCCACGATGATCTGAATGGGCATACAGATATTCCACACTCTGCTTGTCCACATGATATTTTCTCTCAGTTTTTCTATCACTGGCTGCAGCTGAAGCAGGTGCAGTCATGATTTTGCTATGGCCTTTTAATTAGTATATGCAAGGGTAGTAACATCCTTCCTCCTGGAGCTATTCCAAACATCCCTAAAATAAGCATCCTCTTTATCATCTTCTGTTTCTAGTCGGGGATGCTGAGGCTATCAACCGCTTGTCTGACAAATTAGGAAAAAAGGTGAGTAGTTCTTAATTTGCCTTGGAGGAGGTTCAAAATCTTGTTCAGGTATGCCTTCTAACTCCATGGGATCACCTTCCTCCATATGCACATATTATTATTCCTCCTCCTCCTTCACAGGCAGAGAGGTTGAAGCCTAAGCCCTGGGAGGGATGGCAGGTATCTTATTCAAAGTTCCCATCACCTGGACCGTCTGGAAAAATTGGCACATTTTTGCTATGTCCTCAGATGATGGCATTTTTTCTGTGCCATCTACCTGCCCTTTCTCCGTGCAAGAGGAATGGTAGTGACATTATTGTCTTTCAACATCTTTTGGCAGACACCGCTTCCAGTGCCTGCTCTATGGCTCTTTATTTTTATTTTTGCTGTCGCTGGATTCAGGGTTCCCTTTCGGACATCCTGATATCTGAACCATCTTTACCAAGCCCTTCCAATGACTGTGCAGCTTTATCATTTTTATTTTTCTTGTCACCTTTTAAGTTATTTACTGCTGCACATAAGGAGGGACCCTTCTGATGCATGCTTCCTACCATCGTTGGGACCACCCTCATAGCTTCATTATTTTAGATGACACAGAGGCAGACAGAGAAGGCATGCTTCTTTTAAAATGTTTACCCTTTCAAATGAGCTATTTGGGCAACACATGACAGGAATTACAATTTATAAAGTCATGTTGTGGACCTAAACACTTTAAAATAAAGCTTGTGACAGTCTGCCCTTGCCAGGAGCTGAAAGCTATTTGCACAATTTTTAATGGTCCATAAAATATAAACACAAAATAAAAACCCGACTGAAGAACCAGCCACTACCAGAGTTTACAACAGGGTGACTGCTCTCTTTAGACAGAGACACAGATCTATGCAATGGCCAGAGTCGAGCGTGGATGCATAGTTTGATTCTATATTCCAAATTCTAAAATCTGCATAGGTTCTATCTCGGTACATCACTCTTGCCCAAGATGACTGCATAAAGTATAAATATTTAAGTGAGGGATTCTTGGGATTAGATGGAGATAAGGAATTGGGAGAAAACAGAAAGGAGGTAACAAAAGAGGATCTAGTTACAGCCCTCCCAGATCTGGTACAGCATTTCCTGTAGTGCACCTCTTTTTCACTGTATTTCCCCGTAAAACTGCAAAGAAATTCCTGTAGATTTTCCTGTATATACCATCTGACTTGAAGTATGAATTTGTACTTTTTTTTACATGTCAATAAGATTAAATCACTGCCTAAACAAAGTTATATGACCATACTTGGGGAAGTAATGTTAAACCCCACTACAGAAAATATACTAGACACGTAAATGTTGCAACAATTTAAAGCTGAATTAAATTTTTTTAAAGGTTTACTAGCAAAACTCACCAAGCCTGTGCCCACTTCAATTCTGTTTACAGCATTTCCGCTAACATACAAATGCCTTACTTAGCCACATGTCCCACAGTGTTTTGCACGATCAAGTGTTCTGTCCAGTCAATTCTGACTGGATTTTTTAATAGATTCAGGGCATAGCAAGGTTGGCATCGCCCTGGTGCAAGGAATGAAATGACCCCATGTATGGCTAACAAATGGGTCACTTAGACCCCGCTCAATATTATGTTTTTAGCAATTAAATAATGAGAAAACTTAAACCCCTAGCCAGTCAGCACCAACTACTTTCTTGTTTCCAACCTAAACTGAATTCCTTCTGGCCTTAACCTTAAATTTTAACCTTCAGGTTTGTGTTTGATTAACTTTTCCAATCTCCTTCTCCCTCAGCTTAGCTCAGTCCTTTTTCTGTACATCAGGGTCTCAGTCTCCCTCTGTTCTTGTTAGCTTTCTGTAGTCTCTGTCTATATAAATTTATAACTTACTGACCCCAATGTTATGTTTTATTTGGACAGAAAAGAAAACTTAAACCTCTACCCTAGTCTCTCCAACCGATGGTCAGACTGACCTCACTATTCTTTCCCACTTGAACTTCCTCCTCTCCCCAAAGCCCAAAAGCAGCTGAGCCATGGCAGCCACCACCACACAGCATCCACCCAGTGTTGGTAACTTGTGGTGGGTGAGAGAAAGCTGTGAGAGTAACAGAAAGGTGTAAATTAGTTAAAAGTCTGAAGTTTGCTTGAACAAAACAGCCATGGCTCAACCAGTAATAACAGTAACAGTGCTTTCTGGAGCTAAGTGCCTGACGTGATGACTTCACCAGGTCTTCTTTCTCCACCTCCCACCTGCCCCAACTCACTACCGCAGCATGTCCATTGGTCACAGAGACAGGCAGCAGTCTCCATTCACTGCCTCATCTGTCACTCAGTCATGAGTGATGATGACAGACAGACGACAAGGCGGTTCCTCTTGGCTCAGACAGTAATCTGCAGCTGCTCCTGGCCCCACCACATGGTGTGTTACTTAGACTGTCATGTGGTGGTGCCTGTTTTGACTGAACAAATCAACTGTCAATCAAGAAGACAGACAGATTCAGATGATGGGGCAGGCAGGTGGCGATCACTGTGGCGGGCACGCACCTCATCTGTCAAAGTCATACTGTCACACAGAATGACAGTCGGAGCAGAACAGTGTGGCTGAGTGGTCATCGGGAATGGATCATGGGCCCTTCTGCTCCTGGTCCCCAGGGCAGTTGCACCACCTGCACACTCCATCGCTATGCCCTGTATAGATTCACTTCATAAACCAACTCCCTGGTTCAAACACACAGATCACAATATCGCCTCAGTGACAGGGTAACAAAACATTATTTTTCTACAGATGGCTCCAACCCAGTTACACCCCTCACACACACACACACTCTCACATACAGCCATAGGACAATACAATCAGTCATTCTTAATTTCTGTTAACTGGTAGCAATTAAGCACCACAAATAGAGCAGTGAGTGGTTTATGTACCCCCTACACACACACACACATGCACACAGGTTGGCATTTTAAGTAGTCAGAACAGCCTGCTTATGCAAGAAACAATATTGTTAGGCTGCTTGGTCCACTAGCCAGGAAAAAAAACCAACAGGTGTATGTTGCAAGGAAGTACTGCCCAAAATAATAATATTAATGGCTCAGAGGTGATCTTTAAAATATTCATATGCAGGTACATGGGAGGGAAGAGTACTCCTGTTTCCAATGTTGCAGTTTTCTGCAGCCTTTGTACTAGATCAAACTCCTCCATTTATTATTTGGATTTCTTGCACACACATTTTAAGTCTGAGCATTTGATTTGCTGCCAGTGGTTCACCCCCCCATGGCTCGCTCTAAGGAGCTTCCCGAGTCCCAATCCAGACCAGCTACAGAATGTAATTTAAATACCTGTTTGGAGTCAAGACCCTGGTAGTGATTCAGAAATCGATCTTGTGCTTGTGCAGTTCAAAACCAGTCCTGCACACTCTATGCATATAGACTTTTCCGCTGAGACTATCTCGCATTCCTGCTTGCTACAATGCATGAACCATACCACCTATTAATCAGAATTCAGAAAAGGGCTAATTTCTCACACTGGAATGCTGGCATATTTATACTTGTAGCACCAGACTGAAGAGTGCACCTGAAGGAAATTCAAGCAGGCCAATGCACCAGAACAATGTTGAGGGGTCAAGGTACTGGACCAATCAAGAATTTCAAAACATTGACTTGGCAGCCATTTTACAGACAGGTGACATTGTCCTTAGTTGCCATTTCAGGGAGAGGTTTGTTCTCCCGTAGAATTATGCAAATTGCATTTTCCTTCCGTATCCCATTTTGGGTCAGAAATTCTGTAAAATATGGGAATCCTCGACATCTGGGAGCCCTGAAGTTCTTGTGGGGACCTGAATTGCTAGAAAGACTGGGATACACCCATTGCTAAGAACACCAGGAGTGAGGCACTGCAAGACAAGATGCAGGACTGCTTACTGGTGCAACTGGCCAAAGATCCCACATGACAGGACACCATTCTCGCCTTAGCACTTACCAACTCAGAAGTGACGGGAAGGGTGGCAGTCAGGGAACCACTGGGGTCCTGTGACCACAATCTGTATGATTTAAACTTGAGATGGGGAACACTGGCCCCAATGAGGGCAGTGGTCCTGAACCTCAAAACGGTAGATTTTAGTCAGATGCAGGAAAAGGTTAGGGAAAACTTGGTGGATACAGACTACATCGAGGGAGTTGAGGAAACTGAGAAAGGTCAGAGGCAATTCTGAAATAACCGACCCTTGTGCTAGAAAGGTCACCAAAATAACAAGCACAAAAGGCTGATCTGGTTCTGAAAGGAAGTAAGGGAGGCTATGAGGGTGAAAAAGGGCATTCATAAGGTACAGGGACAATAAGGGGAGAAAAATGGGAGGTGTACCAGACCAGGCTAAAGAGGCAAGGGTGACGGTCAGAAGAGCAAAGACAGACATGGAGCTGCAGACTGGGGAGGGTATGAAGGAGGGGAAAAATCATTTTTAGATACACAGTACTAGGATAAAAGGAAAGCTAGGAAGGATTGTCAGGCTAGCTGGGCAGGGGGAGTAGAAGATAACGAGCAGAAGGTCAATGTCCTAAACAATTACTTCTGCTCAGTATTCATGGTTGATGACAATGAGCCTCTACAAGAAAGCAGGATCAAGGCAGCCACAGTGGGTGCAGGAAATGAGGAAGGTAGTGATCATGGCTGAATGGTGAAAAAGGGCTTGAGGCCCTCATGGTGGATAAATCAAAAGCCCAGATGGCTTGCACCCAACTGTACTCAAGAGAACTGGCTTCAAAACCAGCTGAACCCTTGATCCAGCTGTTTAATGACTTACTGAATCTTGCAGTAGTGCCAGGACTGGGGTTCTGCAGACAGAGTCTCACAACACTCCCACATACCTTTAAGAACGGAAGCAAGATATGCTCAAAATGACAGAATTACTGTGCTCCCCATAGGTGGTAAGGGTTCCCATCATTAGCCATTCCCAAGGTATACGGTATCACACCTTTTCTGAAACTTGAGTGTCCTCCACAGATGCTGTCACATAGACAGTGGTGCACAAAAAGGTCTTCCCTTCCTAACGACCTCAAACACCCCTAAAATGAAAGAGTGGTACTAGAAGCCCACAAGACCACCGTGACACTGGCTTTGCTCCCTGAAGTGCAAGGAAGGCACCAGGAGCCATAAAAGTAGGGAAATGTAATGGTAAGGGTAAAAACTATCCTGAGTTTAACTGAATGTGTGGTGTGGTGTTCCTCCAACAATTGATTGATGTAAATGTAGGTGTTTCCTAACTTTGGCACTCCTCTTCAAAGCACCAGTGTATAAGTAAATGTATATGACCCAAAAGACTGTGCTAAAGTAAGGGCAATGCCAATGCTGTACCGAGCAAACATTCAAACCACAGAACACCACACCCTCATTCACCAAAACTCATGACACATTTTTACTTCTAACATGGTCATTTCCTACTTTCTGGCTTTACTTCAACCCTAACTGATGCTAAATGTAGTCTGTGCAATGTATATTATACATGGGAGATATTCCATAGGCCATCCAGGAATATGATTTTTGTTCAATCTGGAATGCTGCCAACAATAAGTGGCAGGGTGAAGCCGTGAGTGCTAGGCTGCATTGCTGGCAACACTCTGGTCAGAATAAAAGCTTATTCCAAGATGCTCTACTGAATGTCCAATATATATCATTGGTTATAGCTTGCCATTATTACAGGCGCTGACGGCGTAATAATATGAGCTGCTGTGAAATAACATGTTATTTCCACGCAGAGCGAATTACATCAGAATAACCATGTTTTAGTTTGCAGTTATTCATCACTCCCATTGTATAAATATTTATATAACGACTGAGAGTAAAAATATCCCTATTTATGTATTTCTGTTGGTGATGTTCCTGGAGTGGAACTATATCCTTTATACCAATTAATACTAAACAATGACACTGTAGTGTAGCAACAGAAAGAGCTACACTGTTGAGGTACCATCTCTTGAATGAGATATTAGGCTGATGTCCCTTCTGCTCATCTCCAGTTAATCACCAGATAAAAGTTAAAGATCCCAAAGCACTTAAAGTAAGAGTAGTAGATTACCCTGGTGCTCTGCCCAACATGTCCCCTATCAATAAAACTGGTCCATGTAATCACTCCTGAGGACACACCTGGAGCTGAGCTGTCACCCAACCCAGTGTGCCTTTCCTGGTCAAAAACTGCAAATCTTAATAAATAAATCAATAAATAACTACTGAGGGATGGAAATGTCATTTATATCGCATAAGGTTACCTAAGTTTGCAAATCTTTTACGCATTGTAATTTATTCTCTGAGTGCTATACTGCTAATTCTGCACTCGTGTGATTTCCTTTTTTCATTATATTTATATGGTTTATGCAGGTCTCCCCGCCACATTAAACACACTTGGTGCTACACACCTAAAAGCAGTAGCTAGTTCTAAGTAGTCAGTTCAGGCCACACTTGTAACAGATGCAAACATGTGAATTTACTAAGGATGCAAAATAGCAGTGCTGACAAAAACAAACCAAAAAACACAGTCCTGTTATCCAGCCACATAAAGTGCACTGTGCTAGAGGTTACCAAGAGAGACAGACTTACCCACAAACACCCCAGCACTTTGGCTCCTAAATGATGAGTGTTCATCAGGCCCCTGACAAAAGCTAATTTTAGGAGCCAAAGTGCTGGGGTGTTTGTGGTAAGTCTGTCTCTAGCTTGTAACCTCTACCACAGTGCACTTTATGTGGCTAGATTACAGGATTGTGTTTTTGTCAACACTGCTATTTTTGCTTCTTTAGTAAAGTCCTATGCTTTTGCATCTGTTACAAATGTGACCCGAACAGACTATTTAGAACTAGCTCTACTTTTAAGTGTGCAGCACCAAGTGTTTTCATGTGTTACTATCATGGGCTGGCTGCCCAGATGCTGCACTCTCTTCCAGCAACAAGCATGTCTCACTGTGTTGTTGTTTCTCTCCCAACCACGTGATCTCTAAGCTTGCAACCAAATGCAAAGCATTGTGGGTGTGTAAATCTTGCATGGGGCAAGCAGACAATATTTAAGCATAACGGAAGTTGCCTTTTAATTGACTTTTCACAATGTTGCAGCACAAACTGAAGAAAGAACAAATTACAGGCACAAGCTCAGTCCTGTATGGACTCCTAAGTGCAGTGGAGATGCTAGCTCAGCAAAGAACAAGGTCAGCCCCAGAGGAAATCTGATATTTAGTACACTTTGAGGTAGCCGCCAGTGAGTCAGACTGGAAGAAGAGCAGTGTGCAGGATCCTAAATGGCTGCATGTAGACAACTATCCCAATTGCTTGGTTTTTGCATGTCTCTACTGAACAAAACACACACATACACACACTATGAAGCTTCAAACCCACTGCAGGGCATCGTTGCATCTGAAGACCCTTGTGAGGGGCAGGGTATCAAGGCTTAACCAGAAACAAAAGACGCTTTTTAAACAGGCTCTCACAATATATCAGAAAAATATTTTGTCCTGTTGAGAAGCTTTGCTGCAGTGCAGATGCTTGTCTCGCCAAGAACCAAGTCAGTCCCAGAAGAAATCAGGCATTTAGCTTACTCTAAGGTAGCATGCCTAAAGGCAACTTTGTTCTGTTTAAGCTATGTCAGTCCACCCCATAAGGATTTGCAAACCCATGATGCTTTGTAGCCTCAAGCCCTGTTAACACGGCCATTTTGTGCTGGAGTAACCTGATCACTCGGTTGCTCCAGTGAAAAGCTTCCTTGTGGACACTTACCTGATCGGGTAATCCACTCAGTAAGATGCTCCTGCATTCTTTTGAAAACTGGGGATGCCGAGTGGAGCCAACAACTTACAGCGGATCAAACCACTGTGTGGACAGTCTGCATCGCAACAACCTGCCCGCTGTGGTGAAACATACAGGACAAATTTCCAGCCCCCTGATGCACGCACCCCTCACCGAAGCAGATCGTAGCAGTACACAGTGGGGCCATGCAGATATGCAGACCACCAGTAGCAGGTGGTGGGATTGCGCTGCTGCTGTGTCAGCCTTTTATGCACTACTGCTGTAAACATGACTTTAGAGTCAGTAGGTAGGTTTATTTTCTTACAGAGTGTTCTTCCACAGCTTAGAGTACTGCATATTATTAAGATAGGGTATTTGCATAGTTTGACAGACATACAAAAAACAAATTATTTAAATATTTGTTCTTTGAATCCATTTTGGATCTTACATACTGCTTTTCTTCCAAACTGCCTCTCTGCTATGCTATATCAGAGTGTACTGAATGCCTGCTTTCCTTCACATGTATATGTTTAACAAAACATGGCCACAATTTGTTAAAAAACTATGTTTATACTGGATGAAATCATGTCAAAAGAATGGTACCTCCTTACCTTCTGATCAACAAAAGCCATGCATGTCTCTGGTTTTTGTTTTCTTTGTTTTCCTGGGAACTCTCTGTTGGTGTTGGTGGGTCTGTCACTCTCAGTTGTCACCGGAAGGCTTACTGGCAAATGACAAATCACTTCCAGTTCAAACTCGATCACATGATAGGCTGGAGCCAATGGCAGGCTGATACTGGTGATTTTTTCAGATGACTGGATGACTAGGGGGCATTCCTTAACCTTTTCTACAATGAAAATGAGCATCTCTAATTAATTTCTCAAAGGCATTGCATTTGTTTGCCTGATTTTACTGAAAACCAAATGGAATATGGGACAGTTGACAATGTGTGAGGTTACCCTAGTGATAAATTACTAAGATACACCTGCTAGAGGAAGCAAAACCCTGCATGCAAATGGACTGCATTAGGTGCTGGAAACACAGGTCAATTTCTTTTAGATCCATTTTACAACACTAAAAGTGACTTCAGGAAGATTAAGGGCCACCTGGAATGGAAGAGCTCAACTACCCTGCTCAGTCATATTTACCTGCCTGGATATTGTTCAGTATTAAATAAACTTCCATAAAGCTACAAAATAATAGTGAGCTACAAGCACCATAAGTGAATGTGCAAAGCATGCATCCACACACGAGGGGTGCTGAGAAGATTGTAAAAGTTGAAAAGCTAAAGGTTGAAGGGCATTTGTTACAGTATAAAGGGTACATTTTTCAGTACCAGTTGTTGATACACAGAACTACAATAAATGCACATTTATGATGCCAGTAATAATGTCAGGAGTACATTTACAGCATATGCTAATATTGAATATTAAGACCTCAGCTGACCCATTACCTCCAATAGCTCCATATGAAGTCAGAACCTTTAAAGTAAAACAAAACTATGAGTATATATGCAATACGCTTGGTACCTGGAGATCCAGGTTCAAATCCCATAGTAGAGCAACTTAATGGTTGCATGAGGCTGAGCAAGTCAATTAACACTCAACTTCTCCTTGCTTTACTCTACTCATCTGCAAAATGAGAAAAGCAAGACTAGTCTGCAAAGTGTCAAGCCTGGCTATTCTGTGTCAATACATAGCAAAACAACGTGTGCATGTACTTATATTTTTCCAGTGTTCTCATGTGATGTCATGAGCTCTTTAAAAGGATGACAGAGGAATACCTGCATGCATTCAAACAGCAGACTGGTTTCTATAGGATTGCATTTAGTCAGATTTGTGTCTTCTATACTGTTTAAGCAACAATGCACAATGTCACACACATTCTGGACTGCAATCCAGACTGAGCAGCTGGATTTCTCTGAAGCCGTCTGAAGATAATACAGGACAACAACCTGTATGAGAAACAGATTCTTTAAAGTACCAGGAGAACCACCATATGGTTTTACGCTGTAGCAATGTGGGGTCCTTGAGTAAGTCTCTTATCTTTTATATATATATATATATATATATATATACACACACACACACACACACACACACACACACACACACACAGTTTCTCTCTCTCTATCTCACCACTTACTGTTATTTGAATGGTAACTAAGAGTAAATCTGCCACAAACACCAGTATTGTATCAATGTGTCATTTAAAAACATTGGGCATTAGACTTCATTAATTTAAACTCCTGTTATATTTCAGCATAACAAAATAATAGCTTTTGATAGCTGAAGAATGTAAATCAGTTATGGGGGATGATGATGAAAAAGTTTATTTTATCCAAATACATACATTTAGGGATATCCTTTTCAAAGCATGCCCTGTACATGTTACAAAACTTGACTAAAATCATTAAGAACATATAACAATGGCATTGTATGGCACTGTACTCCAACCTGTCATCCATTCCATCAGTGTTTAAAACTCTGGTGCATTTCTGACATCCTTGTATTCATCATCAGTGTATTTCTCTAACTCAGAGATTTTAAAACAGCTTTTATTGCTAGTTGTGAAATGTATTATTCACATCAATAAATATGGCTGCCACCAGCATTTTTGTAAACATCTCTTCCTGGAGGTTACCTTTTTTATACATAACTGGCATACTATAGATGGTGCTTACTGCTTGCATATGCTTCTGACAGTAACACAGGAAATGCTTTCAGCACAGTAATCATGCGTAGTATTTATAGAACCGTGCAAAAAAGAATGCAATAAAACCTTTCATTTGCACATGTATGATGAATTATGCAGACTTTAGATTACCAATGCCTAACAGTAATACTGGCAACTGGCAACCTCCTTAAATATTAATTATGTCCCCAAGGAAGTTAGGGCTCTACTGTGTGTTCTCTTGTCTGCTACAACTTTTAACAACTGCTGAAATTTATAAAGCAGCATGCCAAAATATATTAAGAGAATCTTCTATAATTAATATTTCGTGACAAACTAATATAAGGCTAAACATTGTACTGTTCTATATAGATAGAAATGTTAGCAGTTCTATTGAGAATTGGTGGTGGGGCAGGGTTGCATTAAGGAAAACAGATATAATGTATGTATAGCTTGCTTGCACTCTACAACTGTCTGGTCTGCAGTGCCTACAAAGCCTGTCCTATAGAAACCATTCACAAAAATATGCTGTATTTTTACACTATATGCAGATCAGATAACAGTGCCCAGCCTGCCTAACTGCTCACAAGAAATAACAGCACAATGGACAAGTTCAGCTGAAACTGAAAATAAACTTTGCAGTTTGAAATCATATAGCCATGCTGTGCAGTGCTGACTGACTGTCAAAGCAACAACACTGCATTTTATAATTTTCAGCTTGTTTACTTGAATGTAGTCAGATGTAGTTCTTTCTCTGGTTGGACTCGATCAATCAGATGGATGATTTCTATGCTGTTTGTATATAGTATAGGCAAGTTTAGGCACACAGACAGTGCTGCACTGCACTAGTAAATTAACCACCATCCACGAGGGCACACCAAGTAATGTGGGCCAGGGACTCCTTGGTCCGTTCTTTATACCCATCTGATTTCTTTGAAATACATTCTGCCTAAACAAGTCAAGCAATAAAGCATACTGAAGTGCTCAGAGGTACCCCTGTAACAGGATATGGCCAGCAAGGGCTGTTGGGATCGGAATGGATAGAGAGGATCGGGCAAGTGAATGTTAGCTACTACTTTTATCTCACTTTGTGGCCATGGGGGTTTATGGCAAAGAGACAGTATGACTGGGCTGGGGACCATTATATTTGTTTCTCAGCAACTAAGCAAAGGCTGAAGAAACAAATACAAGTGTGAATTGCAGCTCATCTGCCTTGTCTCCACTGCCTAAACTGGAAGCAACTTTAACCCTTCACACCTGAGAGACACATATGAGTCTCTTTTCAATTGACTTCTTTGTGAGAATGGGTTAAAAGAGCAACTGGTGCTGTGTTTCACAAGGGCAGTTTATTATGTCCTAAGAAGGTGGGGTGCTGCAGCACTCTTCCCTGCTTCCGAGGTCTATACCACACATTTTGCATGGCTCAACAAATACTGATAAAATGTTGGCAGATTTCTCCTTAATTTCTATTAATGTTATCCCCTATATGTAGTATCAGATCTGTAAACTAGAAAATACTGATGCTAACATGAGCTGTTCTTTGCTTTTTTTTTTGCCCCAACTCTTTTTATTCCTCCTATGCCACTGACTGGGACCTCCTTCAGTCGCCACACAGCAACTGATCTTGCCCACCAAGAGCCTCCCCGACTGTGACGCTGGTACCTCTGGTCTACTCCACGCCTCACCTGCCAAGTCACCCTGAGTATGGGTCACCTTCAGCCCTTAGTGCACCCGACATGAATCTACTTCCTGCAGTGAGGTGAAGACCTAAGGAACTGTGGGGGCCCAAGAGTGCAGGGTTGAGCAGTGAGCACGGTGGCAAGGAGTGGCGTCACCTTCCCAGTCAGTGGGGTTATCCATTTTTCTGGTTCCCCTAATGGGAGCAGACATGCAGTAACATCCTGGAGCGTCACACATGCTTCGTGTGGAATGCGCTGACATCTGCCTGGCCTCACCAATCCCGACCGCAGAGGCTCCAGGCTCATTCCCTGGACTGTCGCCAGAAGGCAAATTATTGCTGAAGCCTTGCACCCACCCAGCCTGAAGGAGTCAAGCTGTCTGTCAGAGGCTCATGCCTGCCTCCCCAGCTGGCCCCCCAACACTCTAGGCTCATTCCCAAACCCAGGTCGCTGGCATCGCAGTGCGAGTGAGCACTACCTCCGTGCTTGTGGGCTGGCCTAATATGAGTTATCTTGTGCATAATGCATCATGGTTGCAGACATTTATGCAGCAGGACATTTTTATTGAAAAATAGATACATAAAAAATAAATAAAATAAAGCGTGAACAAGCACATCTCCAAGATTACTTTTGGCTCCTATTCATCATCCCGGTTTACCAGCACATGCAACACTCAAACAGTTAAATATGAATGAAAATGATACAATTTTTGTGTACACCATCTACTTCCATACATATTCACAAACTGTGGTGAGAAAGAAAATAATGTGACCTGCACTGGGAACTGAACCCGAAACCCCAGAATACCATCCTGGTGCTCTAACCTCTGAGCTACAGGCTCACATGGTTGGAACTGCAATTCCAGGACATATTTCCTTCTCTGGTATTGCAAATCCTGCAACTAGGAATAATCCAGATGACAATTAGACAGTCAGCTTACTGTAGTCTTGATTGTTCCTAGTTGTAGGATATGTAACTACGATAGAGCATGTGTCCAGGAACCCAGGTCCAACCATGTCAGCCTGTAGCTCAGTGGTTAGAGCACTAGGAAAGTATTCTGAGGGCCTGGGTTCAATTCCCAGTGGGTCACATTATTTCTTTTCTCACTACAGTTTGTGATTTAAATTGCTCAGCAGTGGCTAATACAGCACCAAAAACATCCAATTGTCATTCTGATTATTCCTAGTTGCAGGATATGCAATACCAAAGAAAGGAAGTGTGTCCAGGAACCCCAGGTTCCAACTATGTGAGCTGTAGGTCAGTAGAAGCACTGGGATGGTGTTCTGGGGCTGAGTTCAATTCCCAGGTGGTCACATTATTTCTTCCTCACTACAGTTTATGATTTAAATTGTTCAGCAGTGGCTAATACTGCACCAAAAAATATCTAATTGTCATCTTCATAAATACTGCATACTCATAAAATGGGATCTGACCTAATTAAATGGGATTTGACCTAATGTGGCCTTTGGGAACCGGAAGGCTCAGTGGATTGGTAGTAGTCCAGGTGCTTTTCATTGGTTAATTTCTGGTTCAAATTCAGCATGGGTCAATAGTGCCCAAAAGTCATTATCACCTGAAGGCTGTTCAGTGGGCATGTAAATGAGCAGGACAATCTGGAGAACCATGTGTGCAAATGCTCAGAGTCTGGGCAATAAGACTGCAGACCCACAGGCTACCATGGCAGATGTGGACCAGGACACAGTAGCAATTACACGAGTCCTGATGCAATGAAAACCAGGACTGGGATGAAGCCATACCAGGGTATACTTTGTTCAGAAAAGACAGGCTAAGTAAAAAAAAGGTGAGGAGTGGCTCTTTATGTGAGGGACAACATAAAAGCTATGAAAATACAGGTAGAAGCTAAGGTACTGTGGGTCACCCTGAAACATGGAAGGGGCCACCATTCACACAGGCATGATCTACAGACCTCCAGCACGGGGTGGGGTGGAGGGGAGAGGTGGCTAAAGATATGATGGAAGCACTCCAAAGGATGGCATGCAAAGGGGAGGTTGCTGGTAGGGAACTTCAATCTAGTGGATGTGAATTGAGCTACCAGCCATGCAACAGTCAGAAGTAGGGACATCCTGGACCCCTGCAAGGGTGTTTCTCAGGCAACTGGTAAGGAACCCACCATGGATGGGGGCAATACTGGACCTGGTACTGACAAACGGGACAGTGTTGCTAACATCATAGTGGGTGGCCACCTGGAGACCAGTGATCACCGTGGTGTGGCTCAGTATAAGAACTGGGTCAGAACCGAGCCGCACTGAGGACGAGGGTCCTGGACTTTAAGAGTGCGGATTTTAAGAAAATAAGAGAATGCCTTAGGGACACTCTAGCAAGGATAGGGGAAACTGGGGAGTAAGGAACAATGGGCAAAAATAAAGGGGCATCAAAAAGGCAACACATCTCTGTGTGGGCAGGTTAACAAGGGCAAGAGAAAAAGAGACCACTGTGGTTCTCCAGAGAAGTAATGGAGAAAGTCAGAAAAAAAAAAAAAAAATAGCATTAAGAAGGTACAAGAGGACACAGAAGAAGAAGATAAGAGAGTTACCAGGAGAAACAAAGAGTGGCAGGTAGAGCAGTTAGGAGTGCAAAGCAACAGACGGAGGAGAAAATTGCCCAATCAGTAAAGAAAAGGGATAAAACATTCTTTAGATATATAAGCAACAAAAAAGACCAAAAGAGGGACAGCAAGGCTAAAAGTGGTGTGTGTGTGTGTGGGGAGGAAGAGGACCAAAACGGATATACTGAACAATTACTTTTGTTCAGTATTTACAGAGGAAGGGGTAGGTGATAGACCGAAGGATAAGGGACAAGGACATTAAAGGAAGGGAGGTGGACACTAGTCCTTTTACAGAGGACAGAGTCTTCAAGGAACTAGCACAATTAAAAGTAGACAAGGCAATGGGACCGACAGGGTGCACCCCTAGGATACTGAAGGAGCCCAAGGAGGTGCTGGCTGCACCTCTGACAGCCAGCTCTGTTCAACCTATCACTAGAAACAGGGAGGTTCCCGGGAACTGGAGGAGGGCAGATGTGGTTCCACTACACAAAAGTGGAAACAGGGACAGGCAGGAAATTACAGACCTGTCAGCTTGACTTCGTAGCAGGCAAAGTAATGGAATCGCCATTGAAGGAAAGGATCAGTAATACCTTGTGACCAGCGGATTACAGGATTTGAGGCAAACATGGGTTCACAGGGAGAGGTCTTGCCAGACAAACCTGATCAAGTTCTTTTGACTGGATGACCAGGGAAGTGGATCAGAAAGGAGCGGTAGATGTGACCTAACCTGGATTTCAGTATGGCCTTCAACACTGTTTCACTCCAGAAGATTGATGAGCAAGCTGGGAAACCTAGCAGTAGGTCTAAAAGTAGTAAAATGGGTAGAAGTTGGCTAAGCAATAGGAACCAGAGGGTGGTGGTAAATGGGGCCTACTCTGAAGAAGACAAGGTGACAAGCAGGGCTCCACAGGGTAAGTACTAGGCACGGTCCCTTCAATGTCCTTATTAGCATATATTATGGAAGGGCTGGAAGGAAAGCATGCATGTCCGCAGATGACACAAAAATCTACACAACAGAGTGGGACACACACTAGGGGGCTGGAAAGAGTGGGGACAATCTGAAAAACTGGATGATATGTCAAGGGAATGGCAGATGGGTTTCAATGCAAAAAGTGCAAATTCATGCACTTGGGGCAGAAACCAGGGGCAACTTACCAATTGAGTAAGGAGGTATTAGCAACCACAAAACAGGAAAGGGACCTGGAATAATCATTTCTGATGACCAAAGTAGCCAAGTAGTGTGACAAGACAGTGGGGCAGGCTTGCAGGATGCTCAGGTACATAAGGAGGGCATCACTAGCAAAAGGAGGGAGGTAGTATTATCCCTGTATAAATCACTGGTAAGACCCCACAGAGTACTGTGTCCGGGTTCTGAAGGCCCCATCTCCAGAAGGACATAGATAGGGTGGAGGTGCTACAGAGGAGGACTAATGGTGCAGGGCCTGCATCAAAAGCCCAACAAGGAAGACTCAAGGAACTAAATACAGTATGTACTATTCAGAAGAAAGGAGGGAAAGGGGTGATACAATAGAAACATTTAAATACCTCACAGGTATTAATAAGGTACAGGAAGTAGCATTTTCCACAGTAAAAGATGCCCCAGGACAAGGGGTAATGCTTTCTGAGGCTTCTGAGGAAGTGGAGGCAGCTCAACGAAGATGTGAGGAAATACTTCTCACTGGCGAGGGTGGTGGACACCTGGAACTGCCTCCCAGCAGAGGTTGTGGGTGCTAAAATGGTAACTGGATTCAAGTATGCATGGGATAGACACAAGAGGACCACAGAAATAAGAAAAGGGGGGGAGAAGACTGGATATCGAGCAGGGTCTGCAGTGGCACAGTAAGCAGAGAATATAGGGCAGACTAGATGGGCTAAGAGGTCGCCATCTGCCAACAATTTCTATGTTTCTGTGAGTTATGTTGGTCTCAGTTCAGTTTCCAGTGGGAGGTGTCCACATCACAAAACCACTGATACAACTGGCACTAACTGATTCCACATTGACAGTCTCATGTGACAGGCAAAGTACTGAATGAGCATGGAATCGAGCTAACCATTCACTTTGAAGTGGTTCCTCCATGACAGGGGCACATTAGCAGGGCAGTGTTGGGAAGCATGCACTGTAATTGCTCATGCTTTATCTATCATGTGGATTAATAAAGGGCTTCAGTTTCCAAAGCTGTCAATCCAGCAACTATCACAGGTACTAAATTCACACACAAAAATGAAAGGGCTTTATTTTGAGACATATGCACCACCCAGATTCATCCTGCTAACAAAGCGTGTTCAGAATCATATCAGATGACAGCTACTGCAATTTCCCTTGAACCGCAGATGCCTATGACTGCATGTAATCACGCCCAGCAAATTCAAATCAAGCATTCACAAAAGGTAAAATATTAGAATAAGATATTAGTAAAGGCATCACAATTGGTCATTCAATCTAAGCAACAGTGACTACATTTTTTCATATCTTCTCAAGTTAATCACCAGAAAGTAGTATAGTGGGATGGGATATTTGCTGAGCATACACTGAAAACTCTGCCTCTTTGCCTAAAGATACAATGAAGGTTTCAGGAATTAGGGTGCATGCTCTATAGATTCCCCACATAACTTCTATTTTGGGGGTAAATATTAACTAAACCATTTTGTTAGGTTTTTAAGACAATATTTCCCAATTTAAGTGTTCACAGGTTTTCAAAGACATTGGAATCTTACAAAAAGGAACTCTCTAAAGCGGAGGCTGCTTCTATTGACTGCTGTCTTCAAATTTCCAGTTCCGAGCACATAACTAGATGATCCACTTTGAGCAGGCTTCAGAAGGAATACATTTAAAATGAATGCCTGCAATATGATACACAATTAACAAATGCCACCTGTCTGACCTTACACATTTATTTCAAATGTTTACGTTATGCCTCTGTAGAGATCACTGGTCAGACTTAAAGCATTGTGCCCAGTTTTCATCCTCCCAGATCTGAGGAAGGATATTGACAGAACTGAGAAGGTGCAAGAGCAGTGACCAAGGTAGCTGAGGGCTTAGAAAACATAGGCAATGAGGACCAACTGGCAGAAACTGGACTATTTTCCATAGATAAGAGAAGACTAAGGATGACATGATTAGCTTTCAAATCCCTGAAAGGGCTAACACCACCAGACCAAATGCAACTCTTCAATATGTACAGGGATGAGAGGATAAGGGGAGCTCAGCAACTCCAAAGGGAGGATTTAAGGGACATATTAGAAACTACCACGAGTCGCACTTGTTTTTGTGCTCTGAGGGTGTAGGGGACGACATACTGTGAATACCTGACGGATGATAAGAAAAAAATCAAAAATACTTGGTTAAAATACCGATGAAAGAGCCTGACTAACAAGGAACTTTTGCGAGGCGCTGGCATGAGCTAACGACGGAAAGAACTGGAAGCGCGGTGTGAGGGAACGCCTTTATACTGACGCCTCCCTGACGCCCGGGTCACCAGGACTTGGGCGGTCCCTTGCCAGGAGACTGCTAGCTAGAAATTTTTCCGTGGGTCAAGCCGCCTGCCGACGCCAGTCCTATATGTAATTACCTACTGGAAGAGCCTCTTGAAGTAAAATCTTGGAATAAGTGTTCAGAACAAGTGGCGGTCGTCGTCTGTTAACTTCAAGCCCAAACTAGATAAGCACCTTGAAGAAAAGGGGTTAAAGGGTATTCCCACTGAGCTGGTGGAGGAAACAGCTCGGTGGACAACTGATCATCTTTGTTTCTTATGCCCATAGGTACGAACAAGGAGGACAAATGAGAGGGACAACTGTGAAGGTTAGTGGGTAGACAGACGCTACTACCACTGGTAAAGGTGTAGAATGCACTTTGCATTTTTATTTTCCAAAATGAAAAAAAAATTAACGTACAGAAAGGAAATGGTCGGTTAGTCTTTCAGTTCAAAACAGTGCACTATTCCCTCAGTGAATAACTTCCAGGCTTAGTTCCAGCTAAACAGATTCCTAGCACATGAAAACTTGCATGTACTATGAGATGCTTCCTCCACGACAGTCAGGTCTCCACTGATTGACTCATCTGTTTTGCATCTCAGGAGGTAGGCTTTTATACCTGCCTAATGATGGTGTCAGCACCATGTGACCTGTCTGATTCACAAGCTGACTCATCCTAAATAAACACAGAAAGGCTGAATCATCTGATATGAGATCCTGATATTTCTTTAAAAATAGGGCATAGCATGTTTACACACCTAGATTATTACAGCATTTCTCTTCATTTCTTTAAAATCAGTGTTACCCTCTAAACTGGCACAAGCCACTCTTATTCAAATGACATCACATTTTATGGTAACAGAATAAAAGAGCTGGCTTTTCATCAGCCAAGTGGTTGGTCTTCAGCTTGGGACAGCTATAGTATGTCTGTCACTAGCTGCCCTTTATCTTGATTACCCACCACTTATCTTCATTCCCCAAAAACTAAGAAGAGAGAATAAAACAAAAAAATGTTGATGGTCCTTCATTCATCAGATAGGGCCTCCCTATCACAACTTATTATACTTTATGTGAGACAGTCAATATATTGTGAGATTCAGCATCTCATTTTCAGTGGGGTCCTGCTTCTACCCACTTTTACTGTTCAGAAGACTAGACACTGATATGGCTTGTCCTAAAATGATAACTGATGCATCCCTGTTTATTTTAAAGAACAAACAAGTTAACTGAGTTCAAGGAAGGCCCTAAAGTTATTTACGATAGTTCAGCCAAGGGAACACCTAAAGAAAATACAAATTTGCTCTTCTGATGCTACCTCTTAAAGCAAAATTGCAAACAAAAAAGTTGACTTCCTGCTTAAAGACTGATAGCTGGCCCTAGCTTTCCCATGAAAGAGGTAAACATGTTATGGAAAATGAGAAGGCCACAGATCATGGCTGAGAGATGTTGTATGACTGTGGACAAGACCTGATAGTCCTCTGATGGTATTAGTTGATTTATCTCCTTAACATTCTGAATTATTGGAGCCATCATTCTATAAAAGGCCTGATGGCCTGCACTTTGTAAATGTCAGGAAAGTTCAGGTCTCTTGCCTTTTATCTCTGAAGTAAGCCAAGGTCTGAAGACTGACTCTAGAAAACAACCTTGGCCTTGTTAACAGAGTGAAGTGGTACAAAAGACCTTAGTGGAATAAGAGGACCATAATACAGCTCTATGAATACCTCCCACAGGAGGTTCTGTGATGAATTAACTAGCTTATTGACTTTGCTCCTCTTAGCTGGATATCAGCCAATGAAGCCAATAAATCTGTCTCATTTGATAGGGACTCCCATTAAAGAACCCTTTTAAAAATCATAATGTTTAATGAAGTTGCCTTTATTTTCTTCCTATTATATATATACTGGGGGGGCACTCCTTCAGTTGTCAGCATGCCTCATTCCTCTACCACTGAAGGGTCAGTCTCCACCCTGACCAACCCTACCATTTATACATCAGGAGATTAACCCTCTGGTACAGTCTTTCCACCGACACCATGTAATGAGCTGTCTCTCGTTCCTGGTGGTAGCTGAATGTGAGTCAGCAGTGGGCAATAGGGTGTCATCTACTAGTCACCTTGTTCCTTTTCCATGTTCTCCCTTGAAACCCTGCCCACTGGGATGCAGCTGCATATGTGTGCATCACCGCTGGCGGGGCAGCCATAAGCTTCGTGCTACCTACCTTATGGAGCGATCTACAAAAACCCTCAAATTAAGCACTCTAATCGGTATAAATGCCTTCAAGACGGCTGTATTTCCGTACAATCAGAAGATACAGTAACTGCTTCACCCATTCAGACCCAGTACCAGTGTCTGCACTGGTATATAGCCACGCCTAGACCCAATTTTAAGTACTGACCCCACAGCTTGTGCCTCACCAGCCTAATTGTTCTCTCTCTCTCTTATCCCCTGTCTTATCAACACTAGGCCCGTCCATCCCTTATTCTCCCTTTCCCAACCTCGGATAGGAGCTCACTACCCTGGGTTGTGACATCCTGCCATACCCGTGACTTTATAGCATTCAATCCGGGCTCACACATACTCCTTTTCTCCATCCACCTCCTCTACATCCTGTTTTACCAACTCCTCTCTTGCACCGTGCCCTCCTAGCCTTTCTCCCCTACCTCCTCCTTCCTTCCCACCTTCACCTCTACCTGGTGTATATTTTATTTTTTTCGTTACTTCCTCCTGCAACCATAGATAACCTGCTTTATCTTCCTATAGACACTTCTATGTATGTAAATACTGTGTAATCTGTACAATTTCTGTATAATTCTATGTACATATGAACTTCTTTTCTTTCCTCTCTGTAAAGAGTATTATCTGTATTGCCTTGTAAATACCTGTGTTGACCTGTATATACAATTGTTCATGCTCCACCCAGGTCCATCTTGCAAATGAGCTTCTGCTCAATGATGAACGCCTGGTTAAATAAATACTTGATTGATTGATTGATTGATGCAGCATGCATGCCATCCCTCATCCACAAGTGGTCCCAGTTGCACTGCCACCTGGGGTTACCCAGGTGGCAGCCCTCAATGGAACACACCCTCCCCATCCCATGGAGAAGGAGAGCATCCAGTAAGACAATGATCCTCCCCTGCCAGCACCCCTGACTGAGCACAAAATAAAATTATCACTTGCCAGTAACATTAGATCTTCACAGAATCTCATCCAGAGATCCACACACTTTGGACTATAAGCCACCAACATCAGAATCCAGCAAAGACTTCTAACAACTGGGGCTTCCCATAGTGCTGTGCAGCTACCAGTACAAATACATTGCTATAATACCTATATGACACAGACAAGCTCAATACACCTAAGTTCCCACGGCAACTTGATTTACATGTATTCACTAACACACATGACAAAGCATCTTACTATAATGCACCAAGAATCCTCCTGAGGTCAGTTACAACAGGAGAGGTAGGTAAGAAGAAGAAACAAACAGACTGATCAATAACAGTGAAATCAGATGGCAGATGTGCAGTAATCCTGAAAGGAAACATCAGCACTACTCAGCAGAGGGGTGGATGGAGGGTGTTGCATGGCTAAGTTACAGGAGATTTATTTCTAATTATTTATTTATTCATTCATTTTGTTAACCAGGTAAATATATGAGCCAAGGCCCTTTTTCATATGCGACCCGAGACTATAAAATAGTCACAAAATGTTATATAAAATATAACTTTTACATTCATTTAATACAGGAATACAAATCCATGACATATAAGACAAACAATATAATACAAATTATTTAAAATAGCAGTGACATTGCAAGATACTCAATAAATGATGCTTCAATTTCTTTTGAATAAATTATGACTACTCATAGTACTCAATTCAGTTGGAAGATCATTCCAGTATTTTGGTGCTTGGATAGAAAAGCTTGAGCACCCATTTTAGTTTTAGTGACTTTCAAATTTAAACAAGAAAGACAATTTGGATGAGACGCTAAACCGAGGTCCCATCTGCCTGGATTGATGGTAGTTCAGGTGGATGTTAAAGATCCCATGGCACTTAGCAAAAGAGTAGGGGAATTTCTCTGGTGTCCTGGCCAAATTTCTCTATTCACTAAAATACCACCAACAGCTTAATCTGGTTCAAATTCAATTGCTTACCATCTGTAACCCCCAGGCTGCCCTGAAAAGGGACTTCTAGGCCCAGTGGGCTTACCGGTCAACAAAATTCAACAAAACAAAACAATTTGATCTCAAGTTTCTCAGAGCTTCCCTTACAGATATCAGAGAATACAAGGGAGAGAGACTTTTTGTCTCAATACATTATCCGTTTTACAACAAAGAGACTAAATGAAACTCAAGTTAGCCGTGGAAACCCTGAAACTTGATATAAAGTACAATGATGTGCACTATAAGGCAACCTATAAACAAATCTACAAATACTATGAAAAGTCATTGTTAAGTTATTTACCACATGTTTAGACAAACTAGTAAACAAAAATGAATTGTAATTCAGTTGAGAAAGTAGTATACTTTTGGGCTATATGTTTCCTGGCTTGTAAAGTTAACACATTCTATAGTCTGAATAAAACCCTAATTTTTGATTTACTGATTTTGTTAAAGTCAATATATGATTTGAAAATGTTAAAATTTGAGTCCAAATTCATTCCCAAATATCTAAAACATTGCACCTGCTCCAAATTAGTTCAAGGTTTATCAAAAATATTCAGTTTCCTAATCTAACCAACTTTTGTTTAGAGGCAAATATCATACTCTTGGTTTTGAAATATTCAATGATAATTTTAAATTCAACGAACAATTTTTAGACTCTGAAAATCTACAGTCAAATCCTGGGCAATTTTATCTTATGAATTAGAGCTATTATATAATATTATATCATCAGTATATAAGATTGTCTTAGCCTAAAAATCTTACTTGGTATAATATCCACAAATATGGAAAACAATAGGGGTCCCAAGATTGACCCTTGAGGTACACCTTTTCTAAAATTCTACTTTTGACACTGAACCTCATAAAGAACTTGTAGTTCCTTACCTGATAAATAACTCTCCACCCATTCTAATGACAATCTGGATAATCCCTTGGCAGCTAGGCTCCTGAGCAGCAGGCGATGGTCAACAAGGTCAAATGCCTTGGACAGGGCCCCACAAAACAGCACCAGTGAGCTCACCCTCTCCATAGCCTCACTGATGTGGTTTGTGGACCTGGCCAAGGCAGTTCCTGTACTATGAAATTTCCAAAAGCCATGCTGTTCAGGAGCCTGAAGCCCAGTCAATTGTAAGTAATCACTAATTTGTACCTCTGTTATCTTTTCTCTACAAAATCTACTGTTACTGTTAAGTAACATAACTATCTTCTTCGAGGCCATCTCCTCTATAAAGCCACACATACTGGATGAGTACAAAGCAGTATCCAGCCAAATGGTAGTAAGGAACAGAGGAGGAGCATGCCCCCAAGGTCAGAAGCTTTTGCAATATAATCAAACTAAACCCAGTTCTACTACAGGAGATTAAATCCAGACTGTAATAGAAGAATAATAATCAGCATTTATATAGCGCTTTTCATATACAGTGTATCCCAATGCGCTTTACAAGCAATGCTAGACTGGCAGTGAAGTGACTGAATGTGTAGTGGTGGCCATATCGCACATCAGCACCCAGCCTGGACAACTGCATGAACAAGTTTATGGGAAGGAATGTTGGTCAGGACACTAGGAATGTCCCTACTCTTAGCAAAGAGTGCCCTGGGTTCTTTACTTCCATCTGGACACCTGCCAGGACAGCACCAGGATGGGTAGAAGGGACCTCGGTTTAATGTCTCCATCCAAGGGCGGCACACACCAACAGTACAGCACCACTCCAATACTGCAATCGAATGCCAGCATTTGGTGCAAGTCCAATCCCGTGTGGGATGGGAACCCATGACCTACTGGTCCAGAGGCGGATGCTACCAACTGAGCCATGCTGACACCCAAAGTAATGCTCTGTACGCCTATGTATCTTATTCAAAGTAGCAGCCATGCTACTGGTGTCAAGGCCAGTCAACTTACCTGGCAGTTCATTGATGGATTTTGATGGCAGAACCCACTGCACGAAGAAATCCATCTGAAATCACTGCTTGTAAATTAGTTTCCCAATGATTGGGGTCCAAAGAAAACAAACAGCTGGAAGGATGGCCTGATGTCCTTGATATGATTTGGGTAGAAACTGAGCACCCTGCGAACATCCAGAGAATGCAGAGCACCTTCCCTAGGTTCTCAGGATTCAGAAAGAATGTTTTAAGATTACTGGACTGATTTATTATTTATTGTATTTTTGTCCGTGCAGCAGCAGCTGGAAACTCAGCCCGTCACAGACCTTGGCTTCCACCTCCAAATTGGCGGCGACCCTCTGATACCCTGACTTACCCCAGGGTGGGGCTGCAGCACCAACTCCCCAACAGTGTCGTAAGTGACAGGATAGGTCGGAGAGTCGGGTTTGAGGCTAACTGAAGCCGAGGCGGGCTTCATCTAGTGCTGCTGGCAGCTCAAGTGTTTTCTTTTTTTTTTCTGGAGGTGGGGATGTGCAATGATCCAGCATCCACCCACCCCGGATGTTCCGATGCCAGTTGCTGCGATACCCCCAGCCTCCGCCAAGTCTGTCAAGCTTGCAGTGATGCTCCCCACCTCCCCTGGAGAAGGTGAGCAGTCCCGGATGTTCTATCCTTCTCCCACTGGCCACCTGGTCTGTTCTCTCAACCTGGGTCGCTGGCCGTAGCAAGCAGAACCAAATCACTGCACTGACAGAGGGACCCCTGTTGGACTGATTTAAAGTAAACTCAGACACCAACTTTGGCAGAAACACAGAATAGGCAGCAAGCATCCTCGGTCCTTAAGAAAGGTCAGGCAAGACAGGTCAATCACCAAAGCTGTAATCTGAAACCCTGCAAGCAGAGGTGAGAGCTACCAAATACACCATCTTCCATGTATGGAACTTAAGGTCGCAGGTGTCTGCTGGCTCACAAGGAGCAGCAATAAAGGCACCAAGGACAGATTAAGGTCCCATAATGGCACCAGTTTGCAAACCAGGGGATATATGAAAAATACCCTTCAAGGATTTATGGCAGATTACCAGATGAGCAACAGTCTTCCCATCAGTGAGTACAAGAAAGGTCAAAATAGCCGACTACTGCACCTTAATGGAGGAGTACAACCATGATTGGGAAATGTGGAATAGGTATTCCAGGACCATCTAGACAGGATAGTGAAATGGGTCCAAGGACCTGGAATGACACCAAATACTTAGCAGTTTCAACTTTAGGGAGTACATGTGTCTAGTGGAAGGTTTTTCTTGCTGCCAGGCAAGATGCCAAACCAGGAGACCTCTATGACCTCAGGAACTAAATATAGAGCTGTAGTGATGGTAGGTCCAGATTCATCGGTCTGCACTGAAATTGGTACAAAAGACCACAGATATGGGGCAGCTGAAATGAGGGGCTCCACAGCCAGTTCCTAACCAAGAAACCAGATTTGTCTCTCTGCAGAGCCAGAAGATTCATGGTTGCTGACTCATTCAGGAGCCTGATGTACAGCTGCTAGAGCAGCAGAACTGGAAGAAAAGGCACACAGGAACATGTTTCCTCCACAGGGGACATGTTTTGACAAAAACTCAAGTATTAAAACATGCAAGCAGAAAGGGGAAGTTCTGCCTTGTGTAAGGATGCAAGAGGGCCAACTCTGTTCAGCTCTACTGATGAAACAGTACTTCCACTATGTCCTTGTGAGGCTCTGACACAGAAAACTGAGTGTAGGCAAGCACATTCTGTAACCCTGCAAGGTAGGTTGTTGACAGCTGTACAATGTGTTTTCTAGCCCACTGTCAAACTGACTGCTTACCTGCAAAGCAGTAGGGTGTGTGTCTCCACCTGTTTGTCAGATAGAACATGAGATAAGTTTTCCATCTTAACTAGCAAAGGCCTGTCCTGGAAGTGTGTGTGAAGGCCCAAAGCGTATAGAACACCACCTCATTTTGAGGACAGTGATGTGAAGGGCCCTCTCACTGAGAATCAAACACCTCAAGTCTGAAGGGACCCACAATGAGCACCCTACCAGAGATAGAAACCAGAACCACAGACATAAGTGGCAGAAAAGGACTGCATACCCACCCAGTCTGCTCCAAATTTCCTAAGTAACCTACTTCCGTGGACCCTTACTGTCCCTAGGGGTCCCTCCCCTTCCCTGCTTTTGTAATATTGTGCCCATATGTCTACTTCCAGTGCATGTCTGAAGCTCTACATTGTTCTAGACTCCACATTTTGGCTGGCACTTTGTTCAATGCTTCTACCACCCTCTATGTGAAGTAGTCCCTTATGTCCCTCTCAGATCTGCCCTTTCTATCTTCATCCCATGCCTTCTAATCCTGGTGCTTGTTCTCACTTGGAAGAGGCTCTCCCTGCACCCTCTTTACCCCTGTGAAGTACTTGAAGGTCTTGATCATGTCACCCTCACTCTCCGGTCTTCTAGAAAGTACACATTGAAGTCTATCGGCCTCTCCTCATAGGATTTCCCTGCAACCCCTGCACCATCTTGGTTTCCCTTCTCTGGATTGCTTCCATCCCGTCAATGTCACTTTGGAGGTGTGGCCTCCAGAACTGTACACAATACTTAGGGGGGTCACATCAGGGGAGTACAGTGGCAGCACAACTAACTCCTCCACGGAGTGCCCTTCCCTATCAACCCAGCATCCCAGTAATCCTGCCCATGGCCTTGTCACATTGTGATGTAACCTTCAGGTCCTCTGATATAACAACCCTGAGGTCCTTTCTTGTCCAGTGACTGCTAACAACATTGTCACCAACTTTTACTCGACTCTAGGATTCCTTGCCCTAGGAGCATGGCGACTCTGCACTTCTTGGCAATGAACCCCACATGCCATTTCCTCAACCACTTCTCAAACTTCCCCAGATCCCTCTGCATCATCTTTGCTCTCTCCTGCATGCCCACCCTTTGCAGATTTTAGTGTTATCTACAAATAGGTAGATAGTCCCTCCATTTTCTCTGCAATGTCCCTGTGAAGACATTAAAGAGCACTAGTCTCAGCACTCAAACCTTGTCGCACCCCACTGGTCACCTCCCTTTCACTGAAGTGTGTGCCATTTACCACTACCCTCTGCTTCCTATCCTTTAGCCAGTTGCACACCAAGTTCCACCTGCACACCTGGATCCTTACCAGCCACCCTACATGTATAACCAATGTAAGCGTTCTCCTGACTCAGCTCAGTGATCACTCTCAATAATATGTACCTGGACAAATAAGTTTCGTAAGCCGCCTCAAAACCATCTATAGCAGAGTCCTACCTATGGCAACCTTACTCATCTCAAGACCTGTCTTAGGCAGATAGACTGGTCCTTGATTTACAAAACTCAAGATGTTGACCTAGCCCTTGATTACTTTATTACTACTTTCAACACTGCCTGTGACACCTATGCACCAGTAAAAAGCGCAAAATCAAAGCACTCACAAATCCCTGGCTCACGGCAAAGCTATTGGCACAACTCAAAAGTAGGGATCACCTCTGGGCCACTGCAAGAACTACTGGCACTTTGTCGGACATCCAGAAATATAAACAGGCTCGCAACCACTGTACTAAACAGATCTGCTTGATGAAGAGCTCCTACTTCAAGAATGCCCTCTCCAACTCCTGGGGTGAAGGGAAATCCTTCTGGGACAACATAAGAAATATCATGGGTCAGCAGTCCAAATCCTCTCCTACAATAATGAATGCGAGGATGGAACCACTACACATTAGACCTAGAGATCATTGCAAACACCTAAATGATACCTTCACGGACCTTAGTGGTGTCCTCTCATCTGATTTCTTCACTGATGCTGACCCTCCAATTTCTACTTCTGCTACTGCCTCTCCAACCAAACCACCCTTCCATTTCAAACTAGTAAGGCATGAGTCTATAAATATGTAAAGAAGGCCATTTCTAAGTCCCGAGCAAGCAGCGACACTACAGCCTTAAACTTCTGTCCCTCACTCTGGAGGAAGTCTGCTCCCCCTCACAAAAATTTTCAATCTCTCCTCTGCTACAGCCAATTCCTAGGAAATGGAAGGCTGCAGTTGTCACTCCAGTGCACAAAGTGGTGATAAGTCACTGCCTGGTAACTATCTTGATATCAATACTACCACCTCTCTCTAAGGCCCTTGAGCGGCGGTGGCGGACCAACTTTCAGACTACCTGGAAAAGCACAACATCCAATGCACTCAGCAGCATGGATTTAGGAAAGGGCACAGCACATCGACTGCCTTACTTGAATTCTCAGGAGCAATCCACAATGCCATGGACAAAGGAAACCTAACTGGAGCAGTCTACATTGACTTAACAAGGCATTTGATACAGTACACCATGGCCTACTTATCAAACAACTACTATCCCTAGGGCTCTTGCAGGGTCCTGGTGACTGGGTAAAAATTACCTTGTTCAGTGCTCTCAATCTGTAAAAGTAGCTGGAGTTCTCTCAGACTCAAAACTGGTTGTCAAGAATTCCCCAGGGATCCATCCTGGGCCCCCTCCTTTCAGCCTTTTCCTAACTCCCTCCCCAAATCCTGCCCTGAACAAATAATCCTCTATGCGGCGATGCCGTGATTCTTGCCACTCATAAAGATCCGAACCTCTTACGCCTCAACCTTCAGCATGCTTTTTCCAAAGTTGAGATGTGGTTCCTTGAACATAAGCTGGTTCTAAACCACAAAACAACTAAATCCATGCTCTTCTCTAACCCAGTAAAACAAGAAAGCAGCAGAGTCCCACTCACCATTAATACATACCTAGGAAATACCCTTGAACAAGTGCCAATTTTCAAATATCTTGAGTCAACTTTGATCAAGGCCCAACCTTTGCAACTCACATTGATAGTACAGCAAAACTATTAATCAGCGAATTGGGATTCTGTATCAGAACCGACAGCTCCTTATCCATTCTGCACTGAGTTGCCATCCAATCCTCTATCATCTCAGTCGTTGACTATGGCTTAGTTATATCTGGATCTGCCACTACTACAGCACTTCGATACAACATCCTAAATAAGGCCTGTCGGCTGCTCACTGGTGCACATTGACTTACCCACACATGTGAACTCTATGCTGACTCAGGTTGGTTGCAACTCTCAAACCGGATAAAGTACCTTACCTGCCTGATGGCAAAAAATCCACTCTGGGCCTCACTCCACCTTGTATCCAAGACCTGTTATGCCGAGAGCTACACCCATTTTAACAGAAGATCAGAACACCAGCCTCTCCAAGTCCCCGATGCGGACTTCTCAGGGACAAAGATCATTTGCCTATCATGCCCCCAGCTAACAAATGCCCTCAGCACTCATATTACTGCCTCCACCTCTCAGGTATTTTCAAATCAAGGCTGTTCTCTCACCTTGCTACCTCCAGCCCTGTGACTGCCCTGATTAAACCTCCTATTTTCTCACTACCACTCTGTTCCGTTATTTGACAAAGACATGTTTGGAAATCTTTTCTCCTGCTATTGTCTGCTCCCCACACTTTCCTTACCCTCTCTGTTCTGGACTTTTCCCTATTTGTTTCTCCTAATCTGGCATGACCTCTTTCTTGTAATAATAATGTGATTATTGATATCTCATGTCCTTTTGCACAAATAATTTGATATGTATTTGTATATGTTTTCTCGCTCTTGACACAGCACAAATTGTTGTGTGTTATCTATGTAACCTTTTTGTACTGTACCTAATTGTGTGGTACCTTTGTAAAAGAGCCTCTGGCAAAGGTAGTAATTCCTAGAACAATAAACTAAACTAAGTTTGCCATATTGTCCCTACCCCAAATTGATCAGCTTCCTGAGTAACCTCCTGTGTGACACTGTCTTGAAGGCCTTGCTGAAATCCAGATAAGCCATGACCACCGCCCTCTCCTGGTCTATTTCTTTGGTCACTCAGTCAAAGAAATCTATTCTATTTCTTTTGCATGACCTTCGCCTTATGAATCTGTGTTGCTTGTAGTCGTCAGCCCATTGGATTCTAGGTATGCAACCAGTCTCTCCATTAGTTTCCCACAACGAGTTAGTCTGACAGGGCTGTAGTTGCTACAATCCCCTGTTGCCACTCTTGTGCAAAGGGTCTCAGTCATCCTTTTCTAGTCCTCCAGAACCACTCCTGATTCAACAAGCTTCAAAAACAAGGCTGTTAGTGGGGCAGTCAACACTTTCCTGAGCTCTGCCAATACCCTGGGTGTACCCAATCCAGTCCCATAGCCTTATGATGCATCTGCTGTCAGGACCATCTTAGAAGGACAGTTTCAGAAAAGGAGCTCCTGGCACAGCAACTCTAGCCTTTACTGTCACCATAAAAGTGCTTTCCAGAAAGGGGTAGACTAGCGTTGTTCTAGAGTGAAAAATGTCGCTCCGAGTCCATTGAGACTACAACATCCACTGAGTAATCTGTATGTGCAACTGCCTGAATGGTACTACAAAATAGATCGACCATGAGACCCACCAGGCAGAGCATTGTCTTGGCAAATACCGCTTGCTTCTGGACACCAAACTTGCTTGAGCTATCAAGGTATCTGCCTGATCCTCTAGCAAGAAAACTTTTCAACCTAAGCAATGTTCAACATTGCTCTAATCTACTGAAGCCACTGACAGGGATGTAGTGCAGACATTGGTACACTGATGAGGATCTGAAGCAGGCCCAACAGCTGTCTAGTATGGTTCAGAATAAGGACTGCTGACTTACGGATGACCATTCAGGAGTCAATTGCCCTGATAGAGGAAAATATGTAGTTTCTCCCCGAGTAGAACTCTCACCACCACAGCAAAGCATTTCATAAAAACATGAAGTACCAAAGATAGGCCAAAGGGCAAGACTCTGAATTGAAAATAGCGGCAAAGAAAAAACAATGGTAGCGGCTTGTGGGTTGGTCGATGTTTATGTCAGATATGCATCCTGCATATCCAAAACATACAACCAATCTCACTGGGCTAACAGTGGATGCAGAGACATGAGATGAGGAGAGCATGTGGAATTTCTGTATACAATGTGCTTGTTCAGATCACGCAGGTCTAGGATGACCCATCTATTTGGGACAAAAATACCTTGAATGAAAGTCATTATTCTGTTCTGGTAGGGGACTAACTAAAGCACCTTTTTTTTTCATTTTTCAAGTAAAAACATCACTTACATAATGCATAGCAGAATACCACAAAGTAAAATCACATTTAGCAAATCACATCTTACTAAGAATAAGCATGACACCAACCAAGTCATTACTCACAGTGGGAATTAATGAGTTAAGTAAATACAGTAGAATTCTTAAAAACTATAGGCATACATCCTAGGAACTCAATAAGCATAACAACTTTAGGAGTCTTGCAAAAGGAAAGATACGTACCTACCGTAATTCTTGATCTTCTCTTGTATCTTCACCATTCATTACTTACTGGGTGTA
The DNA here is from genome assembly GCA_016271365.2 of Neoceratodus forsteri. Classification (NCBI taxonomy): domain Eukaryota; kingdom Metazoa; phylum Chordata; order Ceratodontiformes; family Ceratodontidae; genus Neoceratodus; species Neoceratodus forsteri. Next base: position 965,340,671 of record CM057458.1, on the reverse strand, counting down.
AGCGGAGGCGCTTCAAATCACGGGAGCTTTTTTTTTTAAAGAAGTTGCCCTAACGGCCCGCCCTCGAGAAGCGCGTCATCGTCATCTGAGGTGGGTAAGTGTTTCGACTCCTCCTCAACTCAGTTCTGTGAGCCGGAGAGGCAAAAATGAAAGCAGAAAATATAGATAGCGAGGCAAGATAGCGAGGGATAGCAAACAGGAAAGAATGAACTGAAAAGGAATAAGCCGATGGAGGAAGGACAGAGGAGATAAGAACATCCTAGCCTAGGGGTGCAGGGCCTCCTTACCTGGGCGACTCTAGGAGGAGAGATGAGTAAGGAAATGAGAAAATAGAAGAAGAAGAAGAAAGAGAGAGAGATGGGATGTTGAAGGGACCAGAATGCCCAAGAGCATAGTTAGCTTGTAGCTGAAGGCTCGACTAAAGGGAAGCAAGAATCCCGGAGATAGAGCTGAAGAGAAGGTTCACGAACCCCTGAACAGAACTCAGGAGGCATAGTCCTCATCTTCAACATGCCATTGTTCTTGACACCACCTCGGGCTCCTGGCAGCGGAAGCCTTTAACTGGGGCAGCCGAGGAGAGAAGAATAAAACCCAGCAGCATGAGGCGCTGCTCAGGGGTTTAGAAATGGAAAATGTAAGCCTTTCAGGCGTTCCAAGATAAACGTGACTCAGACTGACTGGCTAAGGCGGCCAAGGCTTAGGCTGGCTAAGATTGGATATGGTCAGCAGAGCTCTACTGTAAAAATTGGCCAGGAGAACATTAGGGAGAAACACTTAGCAAAACAGCGAGAAGGATAGCCTACCTTCTCATTTGCCTTCTTATTTGATTTCTCCTATTCCTTTTTTTTTTTTTTTTTTTTTTTACAGATAGAAAAAATTTTTTTTTAACTAGATGCATGACCCAGATACAAGATGCCTATAGCAGTCGGAAGAGTTCCCTCAGCATTTTTTTTTTTTAGAGAAAGGAACAGGCGTGCCCGTTCCTCTGCTCTGCAAAGGCAAGAATAGAGGGGATTAGATTTCAGGGCAACTACCTGAACACGGGATTGCAGGATCAAAACTAAATAGCCTGAGCCAGGCCAAACAACCCAGAGGTATCTTGCCATAAGAATAGCAAGAGATAGTTGTGCAGTCTGATCGCCAATGCAATCACGAGATGGCCCATGAATCTTAGAGTAAATAATTTTTCTGGATTTAAACCCCAAGAAGATTTTTTTTTTTTTACTTTTGTTTTTTTTTTTTGGGAAAATGAAGCAATTTTCCTATATTTTATATAATGCAGAAAGAGGAAGGAGGCAGGGTGGAGAAGCCACAGGAAGAGGCCACTGAGGGGATGGTGGGCGGGCGTAGTAATGAATGGTGAAGATACGAAGATCAAGAATTACGGTAGGTACCGCAATTTCCTATCTTCCCTTGTCACCCTCACCATTCATTACTTCCTGGGTGAGTATCAAGCCCTCTCCCCAGGAGGGGAAGAGGCCATACCCCGAGGGGAACAAGACCCCCAGCCTCTGCTGGTGAGAAACAGAAGGAAGACCTGGCTTATTCAGAAAGCCTAAGTGGGAGAAGAGCTAGGAGGTGCCTCCCGAGGGCCGAGGAGGCGGAGGGAGCCTGTAAAGTCTCCTAGCTCTGGATGAGAAAAAGCGGTCCCCGAGGCGGAGCGCATCACCCTCGCCTTGGGCCAGGGGCGACAACCTGGAGAGCAAGCCATGCGTCCGCCTGATGCAGATCGCTGTCCCCGCAAGCCTGGAAGCCACCTCATTGGCGTCATAAGATGCCCTTGCTTGGTGTCTTGCCAGCTCCAGGCCCTACACGGAGAGGGCAATGGCTTGTCTGGTTTGTTCCGTGTCAGGCATAGATGCCAGCAGCTGGGACATCATCGACCACAGATGCGGTTGTAGGCAGTGGTGAGCCTGATTGATGCAATACATGCACTCGTTGCGAAGAAGAACACTCTTCGCTTCAGCGGTCGAACTGGAGAGTCCGAATCCGAGTGGTGATGCGTGCGCCAGAACAGCGCTGAAGGAGTATCAGGTATACCAAACCTGAGGACGGGTTGGGAAGGAACCTAGAGACTCAGAGGGGCACAATACCTCGCTGGCAGTCCGCGGGGCCGGGAAAAGCGGCGAGGAACTGCCAGGACGAGATAAACGCCTCCTGGAAGGGATAGGCCAGGAAGGTACCACCAGATGCTGGGCACTGAATTCACCAAGGAATTCACCGCGTCACCCGTTCGGTATTGTCTCTCCGAGCGTAGAAATCGAAGATCCCTCACCATCCTCGAGAGAAACGCTGATATTCTGTGAAATCAGCATCGGAGGACAGATGAGCAGGGTTCCTCTCCCTCAGAGGAGGAGGCAGGATGATGGGGAACTGGAATGTCAGAAGGATTCCTGCGTGACGGTGGGGAGAGTCGAAAGACCAGCTCATGCATGTAACTAACATATGAGGGAAGGCGCATAGAACCCTGAACTGCTCCCAGGATAGCGGACCGTGGGACCCGACATGGCCTGGGCCGGAAATGAAGGCAGAGAGATGGGAGAGGCACCTCCGAGAGGCAACTGCTCTCTGCGAGGCTCTGGAATCGGGGAAGGAGCTCTAGTAGGAGGGATCCCGGATATCAAACCAGGCCGCAGAGCGGAACTCTGGGAAGCGGAACCTGGAAGAGCCCTGGGAGAAACTCCCTGTGTGGCCTGGACTGCATGGATCAGAAGGGCAGTCCACTAGCGCCATGAGGACACCCTAGAACCCTGGGGAGGCGGGGCTCTGCTCGACTCCTGGCCACCCCGGGTGGCCAAAGAAGACCGAGCAGCAGGACGCCTGCCCCTCAACCCCTCAGTTCGAGGGCCCTCTCCCCGACTGCAGCGTTCCCCTAACCCCAGAGGAGGTAACAGCACCGGGGTAGCTGTCACGGACCTCCAGAGGAGGCCTCCCTCCGTCACCCCCACGTCTGCCAGCCGGGACTCTCGTACCCCAGCGACAAAGAACCCTCGGAGGCAGCGGCAAGGGGACAGAGGAGGGAACCCTTCTTGCCGCCTGGTACCCCTAGCCACCGAGGACCCAGATTCGAAGAATGGGGATGCCAGGATGGGTCACATCTGAGTCATCATCCTCCGAGGAGGGCTGAGACCAGCAGGACCTCGTGCTGGCCACCCAGGGTCCCCAGGCCTACAGGGCATGAGCGCCCGGTGCCGAGTCTTGACACACTCGCCCCAACGCACCCACGGCAGCATGAAGGCCCAACCCCACACCCCAGCGGCTCCGGCAGGCCCGGCACCGCCGGAGGAGGGAAGGCCGCCGACGCCCGCGGCCCGGTGTCGGAAGCCGGCAGCTGCATCAGCGGTGCCGCCCGGCTCCTCGGCATGTGACGCGCCAAGGCCAAAACTGACACACCATGTGGCGCCCGCCCTGATCACGGCGCGCGAGCGGGCGCGGGATCTAAGCAGCGCCGCCCGATCACGGCACATGAGCGCGGATCCAAAAGCAGCGCCAGGCGGCGGTCGAGTGTACCCAGCCGGGCCCAGCCAAGGCCTCGACCGCAGAGGCCTGCACCTCAAGTGACTGCGCGGTGTCAGCGCTGCGACCCGGAGGGGCTCGACGCTCCCCAACACCACGGAAGGGCCTCCCCTCGGCAAGAAGGAAGGAGACCCCTCCTCCTCGGACGTATAGGCCGAGAGGGACCGGGGAAAAGCCTGAGATCTCGCCAGAGATTCCCGACGCCGTCCCAGTCGCCGGAGGGCCTTCCGAGCTGTCTGTATGAGGACTTGAGGATAGCGACGGTCCATCGAGAAACAAGCGCCCTTGCGAATCCATATTATGGTTGGGTCCCGGCAGCGAGACAGATGTCATGCCGGTCCGAGGCGGAGAAATGCCGGCCGCGGAGCACCGACGCATAAGGCACGGCCCGTCTTAGAAGAACGTTTCGCTCCAGAACCGGACATAACGAAATAAACAAGATTAAACACAGTCGGAAATACACCGGCGCGTACAAAGGAAAGAAAAAGGAACAGTCTTACCGTGGCGTCAAGGTGTAGAAAAAGTCGGATCACGCGCTTCAGTTAGCTACCGCGAACAGGTGCTGCCTCGGCGGTAGGAGAAACAGAACTGAGTTGGAGGAGGGTGTTCGCTACTAACGGCCCACCCTCACGCCAGCGCTGACGCCGCTCTCGAGGGCGGGGCCATTAGGGCAACTTAAAAAAAGCTTCCGCGGACGGTGCGCCTCCGGCTTACACCCAGGAAGTAATGAATGGTGAAGATTGACAAGGGAAGATTAACCATTTTACCATTTGGGCAGTGCCTTATAGTATCCCTCATTAGTACTTAACCTTGGCTGCTACATAGGTTCTCTCCAACAGAGATATCAATGTCCTTTACGTATAACAACATCTCAAATTTGGTAGCAAATATCAGGTGAAATACCATTAACCCATACATTTTGCAAAGGCCAGATTATGCACTGTTGGTTAAGGTAGAAGCGAATGTTTAACAATTAGCACTAAAGGGTATAGATACCATTGCAACAACTTTTAACCACAATTAGAACTACAGTCCAATTCACACATGGGCTTCGGCACATAATGCAGGGCTCTCTCTTCCACTATATAGGCATACCGCCAATGTGCTTTAAAGTCCCTGAAAAGAAGAAGCAACATTTGGTGGGAATAACCACCATCTTACCAAACTTGACTCAATAGTGCAGCTAGCATCTGTAAACAGAAATATGTTGAACAGTATGTACCCTAAAACTTTTCTGACTTTGTTAAGTATATCAAGTATATCAAGGAACCCTCATCAAATGCTTTAGGCACAACATCTGATGCGACCCACATGATATCGAAAGGGAGAAGGAGGAGGGTAAGACATGGCCTAATGGATGAGATTCTCTCAAAGATCTACAGTTACAATAAGTTCTTACCGATCTATCTTCATTTGCTCCTTTAGGCTACACCTTTGGAACAACTCCCAAGCAGTACAAAGTAATCTGTGAGGATGGCACAGTCTGATATGTGATCAGGACAGAAGGACTTGCAGTACAACAAGCCCAAACCCAGCACATCTATGAGAGACAATGTCCAGACTGTAATGATCAGTGGAAGTGTGAACAATGCTCCAAGTGGCTGCGGCACATATGTCAGCAGCAGGGACATGCATACCCATGATGAGTGACCATGAACAACACCAGGAAGTTCCCATTGCAAAATGTATTACAGTGAGCCAGCCATTTGGACAGGCACTGTTTAGACCCAGGACTGTTTTCTTTCCCAGGGTGAGTAAAACAAAAAGCTGAGAGGACTTTCTGCAGTCCTTGGTGCAAGTAACATAGCATCTCAGTGTTCTATATACATCTAAAGCATGTAGCAGGGCCTCATCCTGGCTGGCACGCTTGAAATAATAAACAGGAAGCTATATTGTTTAGTTCAGCGTAAATTCTGATACCACCTTTGGTAGAAACTTAGGATTTATCACAAACAGACTCGAAAATAAGGAGGCTCACTCATCAGAGCCTGAAGCTCGAAAATGTTCTGTGCAGAAGTCATAGCAACTAAAAGTAACTTTTTTCCATGATAGGAACGTAAGCCAAAACTTGCAACAAGCTCAAAAGGAGCCAATGTCAATTTCTCAAGTATGAAATTCAACTCCCAACGGGACTGGATTATGGATAGGAGGTTTCATGTAAGGAATACCTCTCAGAAAAGTATGGGACACCTCTAATTGGGCAACCATATGACCATCAATAGAGACACGGAAGGCTGAGATGGCGGCCAAATGCACCTTAACAGAGGAATACTGCAGATCTGAGTCAGACAGGGAAAGCAAATATTCCAGTATGGTATTCACAGGGCATATAAAAGGTCATATTCCTGGAAGCAGCCCACAGAGTGAAGCGCTCCATTTTAGGGTATATAAGTATGCCTGGTAGAAGATTTCCAAGTCACAAGCAGGACATCAGCAACCTTTGGGATACCCAGAGATTAGCAATGGCTGTTTCCAAGAACCATGCATGTAGGTGCAGGGACTTCAGGTTTGGTTGGACCAGGAACCCCTTGACCTGTGACAACAGTCCCCAATACAGAGGTACAGTAGAGGACAAGATGTTCCACTGGCAGATGCTGAAGCAGTGGAAACCAGATCTGGTGAGGCCAGAATGGAGCACTGAGGATGAATAGCACTCTCCATCCATAACTTGAGTAGAACACTCTGTGTTAGAGGAATGTGGCAAAATGCATATAGGAACCTCCTCTTCCAAGAGGGAGACAATGCGCCTAACCAAAAACTCCAGGCCCTGAAGTGGGCGACCAGAAATGCAGCAGTTTTACACTGTGTGGAGATGCAAAAAGTCCAGCTCTGAATGACCCCATCTTGTGAAGCTATCATTTGCCATGGAGGACAGCAGTTCACATTTATAAATCTTAATCCCTCTGCCAAAACATTTTGAGACCTGGGAGAAACACAGCTGACAGCTGAAGGCCATAAGACAGAGCCCAGTACCATATGTTCACTGCTTCCTGCACAGGGCACAACAGTGAGTGCCCTCGCTTGTTGATGTAATGCATCACATGGACATTATCCATCTGGATTAGCAAAGGACCGGAGCAAAGATGATTCTGAAAAGCCTGGAGGTTGTACAGGATGGCTCGCATTTCCAGAAAAATTATGTGCAGCTTGGCTTGCGCCTTTGTCCTTCACCCTTGTGTTTAATAAGGGCGAGATAGCACCAGCGGAGCCAGAGGCATCCGTGGTGAGGAACTGTACAGGAGCTGGTATAAGGAATGGAACATCCTTTAGTAAATTCTCATGGTCCATCCACCATAACAATGCACTGTACAGTGGAGACATGATGAGAACCATTTGTTCCAACTTGTCTGTCAACTGATTCCACCGGACCCTGAGTGTCCACTGTGGTATCTTCATATGAAGTCGAGCTAGTGGCACAGTCACAATGGCCACAGCCATGAGGCCCAAGAGATGTAACATTGCTCATGCAGAGACACAGTGACTCCTGTACACCATGTGTGCCTGTGCAATTAGTGTCCACCCTGTCCTGGCGCAAGAAGGCACATCTCTTTTCTGTGTCCAAGACTGCCTCTATGTACTGCAGTCTTTGGCATGGAGTCCACACAGACTTTGGCACATTCTCTGTGACCCCCAAGTCATTGAACAACCAACATGTTCTGGACAGGGTGTGAAGCAAAGCTTTACTGGAGCTAGCTTCAGGAGCCAGTCATCTGGATAAAATAAAACACACGGCCTTCTGTGCGAGGCCTGCTGTAACCACTACCAAGCATTTTACAAAGACCTGTGACCTGTGACACAGAGGGCAAGCCAAGGGCAATACTTTGAACTGATAGCGCTGCCCTCCAGCATAAAGCAGACGTACTGTCTGTAGGACTTCCTGCTCTTTATATGAAGGTATGCATCCTTCATCTCCAAAGAACACAGCCAATCCCCTGTTTGTAGTAGGGGAATTAGGGCCTACAGAGATGCCATTCAAAACTTTTTGTATTTGATATGTAGGCTGAAGTCTCTGAGATCTCACACAGGACACAGATCCCCTAACCATTTCAGGACTAGGAAGTATCTGGACTAGAACCATTTGTTCCGTTCTTCAATCCGTCATTCAGGTTTTATTTAATATAGTGCAAATCTCATTATGAATCAATAGCTTCACAGACAATATAACACATTATACTAACATTATAGCAGCAAAACATGCTATATATATAAACTTATTAATTCATCATTAGAAAATCAATAAATAACATTAGAAAAGCTTGTCTGAAGAGATGGGTTTTAGCTCCTGTTTAAAACATCTACTGTGGGACTGTCACAGATATATTGAGGAAGAGAGTTCCAAAGAATTGGTGCTGCACAAGAAAATGCATGAGCCTGATGACTTTAACAAAAACCTCAGAACCTCTAACAGTCCCTCATCTGTGGAGCAAAGAGAGTGGGGGAGAGGCGATAGAGACACAGAAGGTCTTGCAGGTAGCCAGGCCCTTGTTCTTGAGTAGGAACAGTTCAATAACAAGCAGCTTTTGAAATAGGGTCTGAGTCTCCTCCTTTAGAAGGGACAAGTGGCCCAGAGGTTAAAAGGAGGAGGAAGAGGATGATCTGGATGGATTTCTAGCAGGTCCAGAGCATGCCCCTTGCAATTATCTCTAGCACCAACTTGCCTATGGTGATCTCCTGCCATTGTTTTAAATACAGGAGATCCTGCTGCCACCTCATCACTGGAACTGATTCTCTTTGATTCTTTAGCATGGGCACAATGGGTAAGGGGACAGAGGTACGATTAACCCAGACAGCAGGCCTATGAAAAAGACCCACATTAAGGATATGGAGAGACTTGCTCTTCAATGTATCAAGCTTGAACTTGAACTTACGATCTTAAAAGTGGACGGACAGATCTGAGAGGCAGTGGAGCCTATACCTGGATTTGTTGTTCCTGCAGAGTTCGCCTCACTTAGGCTGGGGTAATGGGTAACCAGACCTCCTTTTATAACTAAGGCTCTTTGAGGGTCCTTCCCTTTTCTCCATCTGCATCCTGCAGAGTAAGTAGGTTACATCAGTGCTGTTATCATGCTTTCAATTATAGTAGTCCTTACCGTGCTATACTGTGATTGGTTGTGTTTAAAGTGTAGCACCTTGAACTGAATGTGTGTCAGGTTCTGTCTGACTGTTATATTAATGTTTGTGTTTTGTATGAGATTATGCATATCTGGAGCATCTAGATGAACTATTGTTAATGTTTTATGCTGCATTATTTCTATGTCACGATAAGCATGTTAATAATTTGTATGTGGTGATACTGATGTTCTTCTATGTTATCAATTTTGTAAAATTTTCAATCAACAAATTTAAACAAACAATGGGGGCTGCAGAAGGAGTTAGCGCTGTTGGTAGTGGCTGTGAGGCAGGAATCTGCATTGCGCTTGTGGAATCTGTCGATGGCCTCGAAACAGAAGGCCCAGTCACTGGCAAGGCTGCCTGCAATGACAACCCTGGTTGAATGTGTCAAATCATATCTGAGAATGATGCCTGTGCAGCCTGGGAGTAGAAGGCACCCTGAAAGGGTTGGGACTACCTGCATTGTAGGGCCAGAATCCAACGATGATGGCAACATACAGTCTATAGTAGTTGTGGCAGCACCTAAGCAAGATCCCAACCTTGGTGTCTCAGTGACAGTTGGGGGCTTTTATCAACACTGCCAAAGTGGGCATTGATGAGGACCTACCTGTTTGCAGTGGTGACTGGGACCTCGTCAGGAAAGCAGACATGTCCTTATCTTTACATTTGTGCTTATGGCTGGACTATGAGAGAGGCCCTCCGACACCATAGCGAATATTCTCCGTTTCTGTACATGGCATGCAAAGCAGTGAAGTCACCTCCGAGAATCATTCATTTTGTAATTTTTCTACTTTGGACCCTGAACCTTTTAAGTTAAGCGGTGATTCAAACCAACTGGCCCCATCTATATGAGACCGCAAATATCAATTCAGCAGTTATCATTTTTACTTCTACTTTCATTGGCTTACAAGATAAATTTGACTCTGTTACACAGAGAAGGGTTAGAGGGCCCCATGACCAAAGGTTGGACCACCTCCTTCTCTTCAAGCTTATGGAAAGGGATAAAAAATGAATTGCCTATAAGGCCTCTCTCTTTCAGTCAGACTGGGCCTCATACAGGGGAATAATGAAATGAATGTAAAGAGCTATCAGGATAAGTAAAAGCTATTAATGTAAGCAGCTCTTCATTACCACTGCTCACAATCCTAGGCTTTTTTGGAGGCAGGTCAAACACATGCTGAGGCAAAACTGGTGGTCACTCTTTTACTGACATGATCCTCAATGACAGCAATTATGACAGTATCATCACCACAGCCAATGCTTTCAATAATTTGTTCACTGAACGCTCTGCTTATACCACGGTCTTCTAAAGCTCCATCCGTACCCCTCTAACAGTAACTGTTCTCTTCAACCTCCCTATCCACTGAGCGTCCACTTTTAACGGATTTGCATCTCCGGGTCCATAAACTTCTTTGCAAGTTCCTGTCTCGAAATCTTCAGGCTCTGATGGCACTGAGCCCTATCTTATCAAGCGTGCAGCTTTTAGACTTACCCCACCACCAATTGCCAGGCTTATTTTAATTTATTAACTCCCAAAGAGTGTACAAAGGACATGGTGCAAGAAAACTCACCAAGCGGTAAACTGCATAAGGTTTCCTGCACACACTGACCCACAAAGTGGCGCCACAGCAAAGCTGAAAAATACAACTACATTTATTATTTAAAAGCAAGTACGGACAAGCAACATGTTTCGAACCTGTAAGGTCCTTTTCAAAGGTCTTTGAAAAAGACCTTACAGGTTCGAACGTCTGAAAACTTAGTCAGTATTGCCTGGGATGCACACTCAGACTAAGACATTGCCCAGTCTCTATCTCTTGCTTACCAAAATGATACTTTAGTCCCAGTGGCCACCTCATTTACCTACACAGGCATCACTCTTGACCACTCACTAGATTTTTGCTTCAAGTGATGTGTTTCTGCAAAATGGTCAACTTCATGCTAGGTGTCTCTCCTACAAAGTCAGACTAATCTGACCCGCAAGCTAATCTAGCTATTGCCAAAGGCATGCTTCTACCTAAACTCCTTTATGGTGCTCCTGTATTTATATCGGCCTCAAAACCACACTCTCAAGATGGGATGTAGCCTACAACAGCATCTGTCATTTTGCTGGCATCACACAGACTGGCACATCACTGCTCCCTCTATGACAGACTAGGCTGGCTTCTCCCATCTCACTCTCATGACCTCTCAATAGAGAATGTCATCCATGACATCTTTCAAAATCATATGCCTCTGTCCCCTGCCACGCTCCTCAACCCTGTACACAATATATACCCTTGATGTCTGAAGTAAATGCCCCATTAGAGATCCTCAAACTTAAAAACCAGGTCTGGGGAATCTTCTTTTGCCCATGCTGTACCTACATTATTGAACTCCACTCCTGCTGAGATTGACGAGTCATTGGCATCCTCATTCTGCAGTAGGTACCGTGAACACCTACTGAAAGTGTTTAAGTGTTCCGGACGACTTTGGGTGACATCATCAGAAGTGATGATGGCTTGAAATAGAACTCTGACCTTCAAATATAAAATCCGCCTTCATCCGCCAGTAAAGGAAGAATTTCATCATGTAAACCACCCAGACAGACAGCACAAATGGGCTAACAAGAAGAAGAACCAGCCATCAGGTTCATACGGCATCAATCGCAGAAAATAGAACCAAATAACCAGTCGAGAAAATACCAGCACCATCCCAAAGCGCCGCTACTCTGTGGAGCACCTATAAATGCACAATATGGGCAGAACTTATAAGGTGCTGCTCCAAACAGAAAAAAACAGACTAGAACCAGGCCACCACTCAGCTTACACATATCCGGGATATGAAAAATCCTTCTCAGGGCTGACTCATGGCATGGCAATAAATTCTGCTCACTCATGATACGGCAGCCGGGTTAGAAAACAAGCCTAGATCACTGGGAGCCAGCCAGGTTGGAGGACTGGCGTCTCACAGGATGCTCTTCCTCTGGAGGGAGGGTTCCATGCTCTGCCGTGATACTGCCACATGGGTGACCGCGGGTGGCAGTGCGACTGGAGACAGAAAAAGAAGGGAAGGAGGAAGCTGCGATGCGGTGTGCAGATACACACACCATGCCCACTAAGCACGCCCGAAGTCCAGCATGCAATGTCCTCGGGTATACGAATGGGAAAAATACCGCGAACCCCTGCACCTCTTCAAAGGAGACGTCCCTGGTAAATCCAGATCCCGGCCTTGCCAACACAAGCCTCACATGACACAATGAGATGTCTGTGGGATAGTCCCCACCCAACCTCGCTGGGGTGAAGCCAAGGCTCCATGGAAGTAGGTGTCTGTGATTGGAGGGTTGGAGGGACTGGGAGGTGCCTGGTGGTCCCAAATCATGGAGTTCGGTGTGTAGGGGCATAAAGCATAAGTACAAAAAAGAAAAAAAAGGAAAATCCATCTCAAGTACTACTTCCCCAGAGTGTGGAAGAACTTGATACCGCTGTAGCGTTACCACAAACTCTACAGAAGCTACTGACGCAGCTGCCTATATTTAGGACCAAGACCGTTTAGGTATCCCAAGGTGAAAAAGCAGGCAAACTTCTCACTTCACATCTTCACCAGCAAGATGCACAGCGTACTATTCCATCCCTGACTGATCCCGATTTGGATGAAATTCACACAGACCCTAGGTGCATCAGCCACATATTCCAAACCAACTACTCCCATCTGTATATAAGCTTTCTTAGGGCACATTTACCCAACATTTCTGAAGAGCAGCTCAACTCCCCTTCATCAGAGAAGCTAGAAATGGCAATTACACAGCTGCCTACAAACAAGCCACCGGTATAGATAGCTACCTGGAAGACTTTTATAAGGCCTTTGAAGATGACATGATAACCCCTCTGCTGCAGACCTTTAGCAGAGTGCTAGATTCAGAGACCACTGCCTGCTTGACAGGAGTCCCTAATCACTGTCCTTTTTCCCTATCAAAGTTTATTGAGAAGTTTTCAATTACATAGAAAAGCAATGTCGGGGGCACTGTAGAGCATCCATCATGGCGGATATTTTTCTGAGCTGCAGATCGATCAAATTAAAATTTTAAAATTTGCATCTTTAAGCACCGTAAGCAGTACTCTAACAGTAGCGATCGATGAGGATCACCAGTCAATCCTAGCGATGAGCCCAAAAAGATAAACAAGTTGGACAGAACTTGGGCGCTATCTTTTGGCGGTGTTGAGTTCGAAACAAGCAAGCAGCAGTCACTCCGTAACACAGCAAAGAGCACCTGATACTCTACATCCTCACATTATGGCTATGCTTGAAAAAATTAGAGCAACCGGAGAAGATTCTAACACCGATCAGCAACACTGAGGCCAAATTTACCAACCTAGAGGACAGGGTCCAAAGCAGATGCTACAATGATAACAGAGCTCACCTCGAATCTGACCGGCAGCGGGAGAAGCGTGGCCTATGTGCAGGACTGTCAATATCTCCGCCCAAAGGCTGAAGCACTTGAAAATGCTCATCACCAGACAAACATCCAAATTGTAGGCTCCCCACCCCAGGTACTCAGGGCCAACACAGATAGTTGCAGCAATTCAGCGACTCATTTTACAGACTTGGAAGCTCCTGAACAATTATGGCATCACTGTAGTTAAAGCCTACGTTATTCCGATGAGATCAATGCCTCAGAGTAGCGCTACAGAACAACCTCTCACTGCGACTGCCACACTTTCTAATTTGTAGCTCGCGTTCCTCTCCTACAAACAGCTCAGCAGTCTGGGGACCTGATCTGGGTAAGCAATAACATCGCCTTATTCCTAGATATCTCATCTCAGGCGTGAATACAGGAAAAGGCCTGCAAGAAAACCTCTCCTTGGAGACAAAGTTTCAGCCAACTCCTTTTCCAGCGTGACTGCAAGTAAAATACAAAGGCAAAACATACATATTCACCGACCGGAGGCTGCAGCAGCATTTGCGTAAAACACTTCTAAGATCGCCAGAACTCTTGGATGGGAGCGAAGAAAGTGAGCTAGTTTCTAATGACCGAACAGTTCTTAGAGGACTGTGTTAGTGTGGATCCTTGCCATGTTCCGTTTCGTCTGGGCGTGCTGCACTGTCTATATAAGGCAGAGGGTTTACCTAGATACTAGTTAAATCATTAACAATGTTATAAGATGTAGCCATGATGTTGGCGCTCATATGACAGGCCTGTTACACTTTATCCAGCTATGAAGCCATTTTACTTTGGAGCAAATAGCTCCACTCAATTTTATACTATTTAAATTTCCTTGTTATATTCTGTTTCCTGTCAGCAGGGAGCGTTTAGGATGGGGTGCATATTTTAACTTAATTGAGTACATACAGTCTATTTCATTACCTGTGTGGTTCTAAGTTGGAAAGAACAGCCTCCCTCACTTTTATTTTCAATCCTGCAAGGGACAGAAAATGCGGTGAATAACCTGCTATTATTTAAACAGGTGAGAGTAGACTTGTCTACAATATTATCTTGTTGGACTATTACTCCTGTAAAGTTCGGACAGTTCTGACAGAAGGATGGGAACCTTTCTATTTCATAACCTACTATGATCAGCCTGTATATTGTCTCTCAGCACTGTATTTACCATGTTTGAGTGTATTTACTGAGTATAGCACTTGCTATGTATCATAAAATACCATAAATAAAATTAAACAAAAAAAAAAGAAAAATCCATGTCAACATAGTTCAATACAGCATTACCTCCATGTATGACAACTGTAACAGACTGCATCAGTTGATTAGACAATATAACTCAGACTTAGTGCATCACTTGTTAATGTGGTTCAATATAAATTTGATAGTAAGAATCAAAAATACTTATGTTAACTGAAGATATGTAATAAAAACTATTTTGACAATACTGTGTTGTATCATTTGAAAATGTATACACCTCTATATGTACAACATCGGAATTAACCTCTGCCAGAAGAAAACTCATTGTCTCCAAAATTCTTCCCCTTTTCTTGGCCCATGTAATGTATGAAAGACTCCATTCTGTAGATAGTGTTAACTATGGAGTGTCAGGCCTCCCTCATGGAGAATTCTGGAGCCAAAGGCGGTAATGGCCTGTAGCTACCAAGATTAAAATTAAGTTCAAAGCTGAGCCCCGAACTTCCTCCCTGAAGATAGCCAACAGGACTAATGATGGAGTTAAAAGATCCTGCATGGAGAATACCAGGTTCAAATCAATCCGAACTGCCTCCCAGTAAGTGGCCAGTTGGAGGCATGACCAAAAAATATAGCGTGAATGGCCTTGTTTTCCCTACACCTTCTCCAACAACCACCCACCTGAGGGCCCATGTACAATGCCTGGATAGTAGGGGTTTGGAAATATTGGGACCTACATTTCCATGCAAAGTCTTGCCAGGAAACCGAGGACATTGCCCTGCAACTGGAAAAGGAGTATTTCAAACAAAGTTCCATACTAATCGATTCTTAGGATTCTGTATTCTAGCTATCAAGAATAATAGCGAACACTCTGGGCCCTGTCTCAATCTTCTTTATAGTAATCCTATTAAGTGAAGCCAGTTAACACCACCATGAAACTCTCTTAATATAGTAAATAAAAGGAATGTTTCTCCAGAAGCTGTCTGTATGCTAGACACAAGCCCATTATAAAAATTCTGTCATCATGTACAACAATAAACGCCTCCAACACAGTCACGAAAGAAGTCAAATATATCTCTTCTAATCATAGGTGACTCTGTGATCTGTGGAATAGAATCTCACCTCCAACTAAATTCACAAAAATAGAGTCGAAGTTAGGTGCCTCCTGGCACATCATCATGAGGATACGAACCACATAAAGAAGATCAAATGCAACTCGCATAAAAAGACTCACATCTTAATCCACCTCAGTACAAATAACCTAGCCAGCCATTCAGTCAATGAGACCAAGAATCACTTCACTACACTAGACACCAAACTAACTTCTCTTATGTCCGGATTATCCTTCTCTGAAATATTACCTGTCTGGAAAAAGGGATACCAGACAGAGTTAGAAAGAAGAAAATCATAGAGTTCAATATCTGGCTCAAAGGCTGGTACCAGTAAAAGGATATTAATTTGTTGGCAACTGGCAATTTCTGGGAATGGAAATTCTTTAAATTCAATGGATTACATCTCAACAGGCAGGAACCCGAGCATTAGGCCAAAAATGTATGTCTTCAGGGAACATTTAAACTAGGAAGAGGAGAGGGCATCCTCTTCCATGCGCCTCAAAAGGAGAGCTCCTCCCCAAAATCTTTCTTTCATCAGCTAAGCCTACTAAGGCACCCCATAAGACATGAGGAAAGGGCATCAGCACCCAGCACCTCAGGGTATGGCTGATTCCCTGCCCCATCACCGACCAGTACATCATCCTTCCAGCCAGCTGAACCTACAAAGGCACCAATAAATCTACATGCAGCACATAACAGCAAAATCAAAGAGCAGTGGTCCCAGCTGGTCCACCACTGAAAGGCACAAAGCAAAGAGCAATAAAGAAAAAGCCAGCCATGACGCGCAGTAATGCATTAATGTTTGTAGTCTGGGAAATAAGTCCCAGACGTGGCATCATAATGACGAAGTCAATCTAGACTGGGTTGCAGTAACAGAGACATGGTTTGCAGAAAACCACACCATCCCAGGATACACTCTGTTCAGACAGGAGGCGGAGAGGAAAAAAAGGTGGGGGAGTGGCAATATATATCAAGGATGATATCAAAGTCACTGAGATTCAAACAAATCATGAGGCGAAACCCTTTGGCTTATCCTTGGAGCAGGGACAAGGCCCCAATCAGGGTGGGGTGTAGTGTACAGACCACCATCCCAAGAAGTAGCAAAGGACAAAGAACTACTTGAATCCATCCTAAGGATGGCTGACCGAGAGAACTAGTGCTAGTAAGTGACTAATTTACCAGATGCAAATTGGTCCTCCTCATAGCCACATCAGAAAGTAAGGAATTCCTCATTGCCTTACAGAGGGCTGGTCTGACACAGATGGTGGACACTCCCACAGAGAAGAAGCAATCCTGGACCTTGTACTTACAAACAGCACCAGGGTCTCAGGCGTGAGGGTGGGGATAAACCTGGGTTCCAGCGACCTCAGGTCAGTCTGGTTCTCGGTCAACAGATATGAGGAGACCAGTCACAGTAAACTAAGGAACCTCAACATTAGAAATGCAGATTTCAACAAAATGCTATCCACCTTTACGGTATACATGAAACCATGTCACAAGAGGATGCTGAGGCAAAATGGAAGGCTCTAAAGACAGCATTGAACCATGTTTCAGTTTATTATACTGGAAGGGCATATGAGCATAAGTTGCCCTTTTTCACGAGTGTCCAGCTTTGGACAAACAAAAAAGCAACATAATACACAGGCCGACAGCTACAGAGATAACAATGTGGTAATAAAAACAAAACATACATATATACTGAAGAAGCCAGAAGAAGAGGCCATTTGGTCTATCAAGTCTGCTCATATTACAGGGTCCACAGCTTGAGCTACTGTCCCTCCCCCTCTCCCCACTCTCCCATACTCCCTACCCACAACCCTTACCTCCCCATACTTGTCCCAGCCTCTCTTAAAGCTGCCCACTGTCTTCAATGAGATTACCTCTTCTGGCAGCGCATTATAAGTATCCACCACACTCTCTGTGAAAGTGCTTCCTGACCTCCTCCTAAACCTCCACCTTCCAGCTAAAGACTGTGCCCCCTCATGTTATGGTTGCCACTCAGCTAAAGAGACTCTCCTTATTAACCTTATTTATCCCTTTCAAGTACTTGAAGGTCCCAATCTTTCCTCTCTCTCTCCTGTCTTCCAGGGAGTACATGTTCAGTGCCCTCAACCTCTCCTTGTATGCCTTACCCTGCTGATCAGCTATCATCTTTGTAGCCCTCCTCTAGACCTTCTCCAGCAGGTTAATGTCCTTTTTGAGGTGTGGGCACCAGTACTGAACTCCATACTCTAGATCTTGACCTTACCAGTGACCTGTACAAGACAGTATAACCTCCTCTCTCATACTACTGATTCCCTAAATATGCATCTCAGCATCTTGTTTGCCTTTGCTGCTGCTTTCTTGCACTGCATGGAGTGCTTCAGGTCGCTAGTGATCATCACTCCCAGGTCCTTCTCCTCCTCTGATGCAGATACTCAGACTCCACCAGGTAGTACTCTGTCCTAGGATTCTTGACTCAATATGCATAACTTTGCATTTCTTGGCATTGAAGCCAAGCTGCCAGATCCTGGACCACCTCTCTATCTTTTCCAGATCTTCCTGTAGGTCTTGTATCCTTCAGCTGTCCACTCTCCACAGAGCTTGGTGTCATCGTGAATAAGCACATTTTGCCCTAATGCCATCTCCAGTGTCAATGATGAAGACACTGAACAACACTGGCCCCAGCACTGAGGCCCTGTGGGACCCTACTGGTTACCTGTCTTGGCCAGATAACTCTCCCCACAACCACCCTCTGGGTTCTGTTTTTCAGCCAGTTTTCCACCCAATGGCCATCTTTTCCTAACTCTGAGATCCACCAACTTCCTGATCAACCTTTTGTGGGGTACAGAGTCAAAAGCCTTGCTGAAATCAAGATAGAGGATGTCTACTGCTTGGCCCTGTCTACTGTCTTAGTGACACAGTCAAAGAAGTCAATCAAATTTGTTTGACATGATCTCCATCGATCGAAACAAAGTACAAACAGTTAAAATACATGTCAATCAATAAGACAAATCAAAAATCAAGAAATCAAAATTGAAAACAAGAGCCAGGGTGGGACAAAGTGGAAACCTGAGTACAAGTATGCCAATATTCTCAGACTAGGAAATCCTTCCACAGGAGAACAGGTAATGTTACCTCACAATGTATGAGAGTAATCAGCAAATCCAAAAAGAAAAAACCTCTTTGGTTCACAAAGAAGTGGCATCGAGAAGGAAACCAAGAATGAGGAACGATAGAGAGGTTTACAGAGCTAGCCTAAAAGAGGCCAGCAAGGCAATTAAAGTGGTGAAAGCACAAACAGAAGAGGATTGCAGAGGAAGTAAAAGAGGCAAAAAGACCTTCTATAGATACATGTGTGAAAGAGAAAGACCAAGGCGGGAATAGCTAGACTAAAAACAAAAGAGGATGATATGTGGAGGAAGATGCTAAAAAGCAGAAGTTTTGACTTCGGTGGCGTCACCACACCGAATGGCTGACTAGGAAGAGCTCTGATACATCCGCCAGGAAAAAGACCCCAGATTGAAATATAGAGACTTTAAAAATATACTGCAATAACAAGAAATGTCTGGAGGTAAAGCTACAGCAAAATCGCGACCAGGAGACACAAGGAAAGGGCAGATGAAGGTGGATGCAGGAGAGCAGGACTCTTGCTTACAACCGTAGCGTGTCACCAGCTAACAACATGGCGGAATTTAGACCCTGACATGGATAAAGAAACTGAGCAGCCTCACTAGGTCCAGGTATGAACGCTTTTAAGTGAAATAAGAGCATTTCAGGCGGAAAATAAAAAGAGTTCTTTACACTGCAGTCCCGATTGACAGAAGTGGAGTGTAAGGCTGGAATGCTCTGAAATGGCTTCGGGGAGACAGCAGAGAGAATGCGCGCCTGCACCAGGTGGTTGACTACCTGATAGATCAGCAGGAAATGTTTCAAGAAAAACTGATCGATCTAGAGGCTCGCTCCAGGAGGGACAATCTCCGCATTTACCGGCTTACCAGAGGGCTCTGAAATGGGCAAGATGGAAGAATATCTGTCAGACCTACTGTGATGTACTAAATCTTCCCACAACATTTCAGTTTAAAATCGGCGGGCACATGAGCTCTGACAAAGAAACCCGCAGATTCATCTGCTCGACCACGCCGATTGTCCTCAAAATGTCCAGCTACAGAGATACGGAACTGCTTCTACGACGGCATGGGCTAAAAGAAAAGTAACCTACAACACAGCTAGGCTGTTCTTTGATAATGATTACCGCCTGAAATCATGAAAAAAAAAGCAGCTTACATCCGATTCTGAGAATCTTAAAAAGAAAGGATTAACTTTCAAACCCTTATCCAGCTAAATTGAGGGTGTGTTGGGACTCAGGAATTAAAGTGTATGCAGCGCGGACGAAATTAGGCGGAACTAAAAAGTTGGGATGGAGTTGCCAATGGAGCAGTCAGTGCCACAGGAAAACACCCCAAGTCGCAATGGCAAAGCAATACGAAAACGCGAGGCGCAGACAGAGGGATTTCGCTCAGTGCAGAAATTAAGAAATTCATGGCGTAGATCACTGAGGGAACCTGAAGAAGCAGACCTGAACTCAAACACATGAAACAGTACTCGGAGGAAAGAAGTGGTTTTCTGCTCGCATCTCCCACTCTGGAAAAACTATAAAGTATAAATGGTCACTAATTTCTTGTTTGGAGGAACTTTTGGTTGCAGACCAGAATGAACAGTTTTGGACAGCCCTCTCTTTTGATTTTACTAGTCTGAGCACTGCAGGGACATGCCTTGAGTTACAGGATGGATAAGGTCCGCTGCTGTTACTTTTCTTCATATTAAATTGAGGACTCCCAGAATCTCCTTGGGCACAAATCCTTTGAGAAGGCTGCAGAGCGGATGTAAAGGGCGTTGTTGAGGAGTTCTTCTTCCTCCTTCTTCATCACCCACCTAGCTTTTTTTTTCTCCTTCCTGCTCCTCCATAGCCAGACCACGGTTTTGCAGAGGAGGGTAGCCATGTGGTCTTACGGACCACTCCTCTCATATGGGTGATGTTACTCTTATTCGACCTCGGTAGGTCGGGGACCTGACCAAGTATATGGTCACAATTCCTCCCCAGGTCCTGGGCCCTTTTTAGACCCACGGAATCCTGGCTAAGAGGGATAGTTTCTATACCCTCTTTTCTTGGAAATACGAATGTAAATAAGTTAGAAAAGTTTAATTGTGTTATGTTTAAATGTGTTGTTATGTCTAGAAGGTGCACATTATAGTTTTAAGTTGTCCATTTTAAAAGAGCCAGACTGGATGGGATTGGCGAAACATGGTGGTTGCTCAGACTTTCTCGCCATCGTCGCAGAGGAAAATCTTTAAGGGAGGGACACTCAGGCTGAGGGAGGGTTGGTCTCTACAGCTCCCGACCTCAGAGATCAGTCCTGAATATTGAACATATTTTGAATGGCTAAGCAACCTGTAATTAAAATATGTTTGCATAATGTTAATGGCATCTGAACAACCACCTGAAACGTTATAGGGTGATTAGCTCTCTGAAAAGCTGAAGCCCACTTTTCTCCTTCAAGAGACCCAACTGAATAAGCAGGAACACCATAAACTTTCTAGATTTGGGTTCTCCACAATAGTGGGCTCGGTTTTCAAGGGGAAGAGAAGGGGAGCAGGTTCTTATCCCTAGGTATGTACCCTCTTCAGTTGAGCCGAATCCTACACAGATCCAGAGGGAAGGTTAGCGCCTGGTAGTAGACCATTTAGAGGGACAAGCCATCACACTGGCATCAATATACATTCCTCCGGGAGGGACCTGAGCCAAGGAAATTGCTATTCCAGAAGATCATGGAAAAACACAAAGGGTTTTGATAATGGGAGGTGACCATAACCTAATTCGTCACCCTGGATACGTCCAGTATGAACCCTCCCAAAAAGATCCCCAGCAATGAGGACAATGCAGGCCTGGATGTCCGAGGCACAGTGGGTGGACGCCTGGAACACCTCAACCCAACCAAAAGGGAATACACACATTTCTCAGCTCCCATAAGGTGTGGACTCAGGATTGACTACATACACGTTGCAAAAGAACATTTATATAGGATACAGACATGCACCCAGACACCAACGGTACTGTCTGATCACTCCTTCTGACCCTTACTCTGGCGTGGGAAAAGCGAGGAATAATACCTTATGGAGTTTAATAATTTTTTCTTGAACCTAAAAGATTTTAAAGAAATGGTTCAACACAAAATTAAGCAGATAGTAACAGAAAATGAGAAGAAGGGAGGGAGGGGACTACTCTGGGATACCCTGAAGACATTCTTAGGGCGAAATAATAAAATATGCTGCTTTTATAAAAGAGACAACAAGAGCGTCTAGATAGACTTCATAGACAACTTAAGACCTTACAGGTCCAGCATGCAGCGGGGACAAGGGCTTTCCACTCCTGCAGGCCACCAGAGACCAGATCAAGGATTCTAGAACATTCGCACTGAACAGGCCCTACAAGTATACACCAGAAATATTATGAGGAGGACCCAGATCTGCCCGGTTATTAGCTCACAGACTTAGGCAGCATAAGACCGGTCAAACATCACGAGATTAGAGATCCAGTTTCCAGGAAAATGGTTACCCTCCTGGGAGAAGTTGAGCAGGCTTTTCAAGCCTTCTACAGTGCTCTATATAAAACAGAAGGAGGTGCAGGCGCTGGGAGACAGAGGCATTCCTGGCAAGCCTAAAACTTCCCAGAATAACCGATGAACACAAACAGATATTAGAAAGACAGATTTCCTCAACAGAACTGGCGAGGGCCATTTCGCTCTTAAAACATTTAAGAGTCCAGGACCAGATTGGTATACAGGGGATTTTTACAAGTTTTTTAAAAGGAACTATCCCCAATCCTGCTGGAGGCCTGCAGGGGGTTCAACTAGGGAGGCAGTTCCTGACACCCGAGATATGCTACATTACTAGTATACCAAAACCGGACAAGGACATAACATCCTGTTCCTCATACAGACCCATCTCCGTCCTCAATATAGACTACAAAATTTTTGCTTCCTTAATAGCCAAAATGTTTGAAATTTTCTACCAGAGGTAATAGATCTCGATCAGACTGGATTCGTTCCTGGATGTCAAACATGAGGATAACATTAAAAGAACCCTGTTATTAATACAGCACATTAAAAGAGAGGTCCCCAGCTCTTTGCTTTCCTTAGACGCAGAAGGCGTTCAACCGCGTCAAATGGCCTTTTCTGTGGGCGGTCCTGGGAAGATTTAGAGTTCCTGATTCGGTAATTAATGTTATAAAATCAATATACGAGGACCCCAGAGCCTTTATTCATATTAATGGATCCTTCTCACGCCCTATTGCACTGTCTCTGGAACCAGGCAGGGTTGCCCTTGTCCCCCCTGCTGTTTGCCATGTATCTGGAACCTCTGGCCCAAGCTTTGAGACAGGAGGTGGGGATATCTGGGTGGAGATGCACTCTGGCACCCTACAAGCTGGCGTTATCACCTGAGCGATCTATTGATATATGACCAAGCCCGAGGCCTCCTCCCTTCTCTGGGAGAAGCTGGTTAGGTTTGAGAGATTACAGGGTATAAGCTAATTTATCAAAGCGGAGGCCTTGGCCTTAAATTTTAGCCCCCTGCAGATCTCAAGGAAAGGTTCCCTTAAATGGGAATCAAAGAGTATCAATATCTGGGGTAAAGATTGGCAGGGACTATGAGGATCTGTTTTCCTTGAATTATTTACCTCTTTCTGCTTAAAACGAGGATAGAACTGGAAAAATGGAGTATTCTTCCTTGGCTTTACACCAGAGCGTAGAATCTATCAGAATGGTGGTCTTCCTCTTTTCCTCTATTTAGCCCAGACCCTTCAATACAATTAACAGAACCCTTTTTAGATCACTGCAAAGGAATATATCGACTATATATGGGGAAAACAGAAACCTAGGGTTAAGATTTCAGTCTTGCAACTTCCCAGACAGCAGGGTCATATCTCTTCCCAACTTCAGGTTATATCACATAGTTTCAAATTAGAATACCACTTTACTGGTTAGACAACAATTATTCAGCCAGATGGAAATCAGTTGAGAACCAGGAGAGGAAGTTGGGGACGTTCTTCAGACTTTGCTCTCTTTTCCCAAAGTCAAAAGATTGAACAAGTTGCAAACCCACTCCACACGCTCCACCTTGAGGTCCTGGTTTAGATTGATGTCACTTCCCGAGTTTAGGACCTGGAGGTACGCTCTATTTTCCTTGCCCACCTGGTCTCTTTTGCCCGGCTAGGCTGGACAAAGGCTATTCTAAATGGCAAAAGAAAGGCACACTTGATATATCACTTTATGCCACAAGAGGTAATATTGTCACTTTCGGAGTTGGTGCAAAAGTATGGCATTCAGTATCCGATAGATTCAGATACTTTCAATCTAGGGACTATATTCATTCGCTCGGAAGAGAAGAGATGGAGGAAGGTCCTCCTGAGCTCTTGACCACTTTAATTCATGGGATAGATGGAAGACCCATTCCAGCTCATATTATTTCAATTTTATATAAGGGCCTGCAATCTCTGATATCCTTGTCGCCATGCCCACTGAACAAGACCAGGGCAGTGTGGGAGAGAGATATAGGGATTAGAATCCCTCCACAACTTGGGAAAATTTTATAAATCAATGTATATGGGCATCAGTTCGGGCCGATGGAAGGAGTTTGTTGGAAGGTAGGAGTGAGGTACTTATAGAGCCCCAGTGGTGACAGAAATATAGTAAACAAAGTGATGCTGGCTGCTGGAGGTAGTGTGGACTCTCCCCTCCATTCTAGGACATATCTTCTGGTCATGTCGAATCCTGCAGCCTTTTCTGATCCGATTTCATGAAGCCTCCAACAAATAATCTCTCCAGATATTAAATTAGACCCTCTTTTTTCTTGTTTGGAGATAACACCCAGTTTAATTGGGACACCCCAACCAGGAAGTCTGTTAATATTGCACTTTTGACTGCCAAAAAACCATCACTAGAAAATGGATGTCCCCACTTTCAACGTTAGACCAGTGGCACCAAATAATGATAGAGGTCTATAAGATGGAGAAAATGACAGCTACATTAAACAAATCTCAGCACAAGTTTGAGAATGTTTGGAAAAAGTGGATAATATATATAACACCATTATGTAATGAGTTTATCCCATGACCTATCAGTAAGTCAATGTGTCTCTCTTCCTAGGGTTGTTGTAAGGACCCTAGGCACCTTTCCTTTTCATGTTAATGTTTTACCAGGCAACGGGTAAATCACCATGGATTATACGATTTGAATGCACTCAATGTACTATTGTATGTATAATTTAAGTTTTATTTAAGTTTCTGTGAATATTATATGTCTGTGCTGTCCTTTTATGTCCTTCATTGATAAAATAAAGAATGAGAGTTTAAAAAAAAAAAAAAAAAGCAGAAGTTTTAAATGACTATTTCTGCTCAGTATTTACACTAAAACACAAATGGAAGCAGACCAACACTGGGTAGAAATGGAAACGGCACAATGGAGGCAGACACAAGCCCCTTCACCAAGGAAAGACTGATCGAGGAACTAAATAAGTTGAAAACTGACAATGCCATGGGGCCCTCATTATCCATCCACAAATTTATAAAGAGCTTAGGAAGGAACTCGCTGCTCCATTTGCCAAACTGTTCAATGCATCACTGAGAGCGGCATAGTCGCGAAGACTGGAAAAGGCCACCATGGTACCCTTACACAAGAGTGGAAGCAAGGAGGGCGTGAAACTACCACCCAATCAGCCTCACCTCAATTGTGGGGAAAAGTATGGAATCATTACTGAAGGAAAGGATAGTGGCATACCTAGAAGCCAGTGGAAAGTTAGGCAGCTAGGCAGCATGGCTTCACACCTGGATGAACATGTCAAACAAATATGACTGACTTCTTTAACTGGGTAACAAAACAGTGGACCAAGGTGAAGCTGTTGATATGGTATATCTGGATTTCAGCAAAGCTTTCAATTCTGTCCCCCACAGGAGGCTCATCAACAAGTTGGAGGATACAGGGGTAGGACATAAAATTGTAAACTGGGTATGAAACTGGCTCCAGGAGAGAACCCAGCATGTAATGGTGAATGGCTCCCAGTCACAAGAGGGAAGAGTAACCAGTGGAGTTCCACAGGGATCGTTGCTTGGTCCAGTCCTTTTCAACATATTCATCAGAGACACTGCAGATGGATTGGTAGGAAGGTGTACCTGTTTGTGGATGACACCAAACTCTGCAACAGAGTAGACACATGGAATGGGGATTCAGAAATGGAATCAGATCTAAGAAAGTTGGAGGACTGGTCAACAACTTGGCAGTTGAAGTTCAACACCAAGAAATGCAGGTTATGCACCTGGGGATAAATAACCCAGTAAGGTTAACAATGAACAACCATCGGTCTGATCTTAGAAGAGACCTTGGGGTCATGGTTTCCAATGATCTGAAGTTTGGAAGACAGTGCAAGAAGGTGGCACAAAAACCAACGGCATCCTTGGATGCATAGGCAGGGGTATTACAACAGAAGACGAGAAGAGATACCCTCACTGTCACGGATCCCTGGTGAGGCCACACCTGGAATACTCGTCCAGTACTGGAGACCTCACCTAAACAAAGGATATAGACCAGCTGGAAACTGCAGAGAAGAGCCACTAAACTGGTTCAAGGCCTCCATCAGGAATCCTATGCGGTGAGACTTAGAGAACTGAATATGTACTCCCTGGAACAGAGAAGAAACCGGGAGACATGACAGAAACGTTCAAATACCTCAAAGGAATAAACATGATGCAGGATCAGAGCCTATTCAAGAAAAGAAAGGAAAATAGAACTAGAGGTCACAGCATACGCCTAACGGGAGGGACATTTAGGACCAACATCAGGAAATTCTTCTTCACTGAGAGGGTAGTGGAGCCTTGGAACAAGCTGCCACAGGAGGTGGTGGAAGCAAAAACACTTAAGAAATTCAAGCTTTCTTGGGATAGACATTACTGTAATCAGAAACAACAAATCCACAGGCGGTATTCATTCATACGGGCAGACTAGATGAACCACGCAGTCCCCATTTGCCAACACTTATGTTCTTATTTAACATGAATATATCTAAGTGGGCGAATAAGGAGGACAAACCTCCCTTTGGAGTTCAAGAAAGAGGTGAATACCCGGTGCAAAACAAATGGTAAATATATTTTCAGCCCAAACAGTTCCAGGACTCAGGTCCACATCATATGCAGTAGGTGGAAATGCCACATCATACACCATTGCCCTAAGCCAGGTCACTTCTTCTACACAGAGACATTGCTTGCAGCACAGTCTCCAATATTTAAGGGAAGGGCAGTAAAAGTGACAAAAATCAGACAATGAGATATTTGTTAAAGGATTAGAAAACAAGTATTTATCCATGTTATCCAGATAATTAAGTGTAAATTCAATTGTTTTCCAATTGGCATGATAATAAGGATTAATTTAGCAACATATTATTAGTATCTGCACTGCCAAGGCATAATAATACAAATTAGAAAGGTTTAAGGCCCCTCTGTGGTTGGCAGCTGGAGCACCAAAAATTTAATTCAAAAGCACCCTTTCTCCCCATAAAAATCTAGATAAAATAGCATTCCAGTAATGGAAATAAGTTTTGCAGAAACAATTGGTTATGTTTGAAAAGGATAAAGTAAGCTGGGTAAAACATTCTGAAATCGCCTCCACCTTCAACAGAAAAGGAGCAGAAGATGAAGCCACTGCTGGAGCTCCTCCTTAATTTGTTGTGTGAGAGGCTCACAATTTAATAACTCAGGGGAAAAATCTTTTGTCATAATAACTTCAGTGATATTTAAGGTCTCCCCTGTTCCAACGAACTGGGACCTAGACCTCAAATCTGTGAAGGGCAAGTTAAAAGTTAAAAGCTCTGTTTTCAGCTTAATTTAAAACCAGATAACACTCCTCAGTCTTCAATAATACCCCAGGTCTGGGGTAGGGAAGCCTCTGGGGAGGCAAGTGTCAAAATGACTTCATCTGCAAACAATGCCATTTTAAATGAGTGCCCCTCCCGGAGATCCTCCACCCCAAAGAACAAATAATAATGAGGAGAGGGACACCCAGCTGGGTCCCCATGATAAAAAATCAGAGGTGAAATGGCCCTGTTAGCTCGGATACATGCTTGGGGGCACAGTAAAGGCCTGCAGGATGGCTATAACCCCTCTGGGCAAGTCATGGCCAACAGGGTGTCCCACAGAAAGGACCAAGATGCATAGTCAAAAGCCTTCTGTGCATCTAAACTCACCACCACAGGAGGATGGAGCACTGTATCATGTAATCTATCAGTAGCAAGGCGCAAAAGATGTTACTGTGGGTCTGCTGCCCATGTCACAAAGCCCACGGATCTTTGTCTAGTAGATTTGGTCGAATATGGTCCAAACACCTGACCCAGAGGCCTGTAAAAATGTATAATCAATATTTAGTATTGATATGGGCCTATATGAGGAAGGGGTGGCAGGGTCCTTTCCTGGTTTCAATAAAGGAGGAATAGATGCAAAACTCCAAGGGTACCTTCTCTCATGTCCTAGAATACCAGTGAAGGGTAGGCAAAATAAACTCATGGAATTTTTAATAAAATTTTGCTGGAACCTATCAGGGCCTGGACATTTTCCAGTTTTGCTGTTTTAAATGCCTCCGTAACTCTGTCTGGGAAACTGGCACCATAAAGGCAAGCCTGAGCTCAGAGTTCAATTAGGAGTTGCAATTTTTTCTAAAAATTGCTTAATTGCTATTCGAGTTAGACGGGGTGTCCATAGAATATATAGTAAGTTCCAGTAATAGCCAGTATCCGTTTAACAGTATTCTAGTCCTTCATCAGACTTCCTGTCAGCAGGTCATGCAGCTGTAGAATGCAGGTCTGATGTTTCTGGGATTGAAGCTGCCTTGGTTAGTCTTGTGGGACCCACAAGTACCTTCCCTCATAGAAATATTGTCTTAGACAAGAGATCCTGCATGATCAGGGTACTTCTGAAGCCAGGAAAGGACCCAACTAAATGTGGGTCCTACAGCCTATTTCACTTTTTAAATCAAGATGTGAAGCTGTATGCTAAAATCTAAGCAAATGGATTACAGGGAGTAATATCAATCTTATCAATTCTTATCAATCAAGATCCAACTGGTTTCATCCCCAATTGCCTAATACAAGACATCAGAAACCGCTGAATTTCATCTCAGCCATGGAGAAAAGCAAATAACTCAATGTGAGTTCTGCCATCGATGCAAAGATAGCGTTCGATCACCTTAACTGACAATTCCTGCAAAAAAACATGGTCAAATTCAACTTGGGTGATCAGGTCATCAGTGGAGTATGGGCTTTTATCAAACCTCCTGGGCCAGGGTGGAGGTCAATGGGATTACCCAGCCCTTCCCATGAAAGAGGAACTTGGTTGGCGATGCCTCCTCTCCCCTGCTTTTCACTCTAAGAAGTGAGCCACCGACTGTAGTAGTCAGAGAGCAGAGGAAACAGAAGGTATCAAGGCTAATGGGAAGAGGTCCATATAGCTCTTTATGCAGATAATGCACTTCTGTTCATTTACAACCCATAGAGAAACCTAGCAACCCTCCTAGACATCTTGGTGACTATGGGGCAGACTCTGGCTTCAAAGCCAATAAAGTCCAAACCGAAATCTACTGGTTGAGTAGTAAAATTCCAGAAAACTTGAAGAGAACATGTTTGATATTTAGGTATCCAAATACCAACCCGATTGCAGCGTCTGTATGAGGTAAACATTCTCCTTCTACTTAAATGGAAGCAGATCTGCTTCACTGGGATGCCCTGCCATTATCTATGATGAGCAGGATGAATATCCTTTCCCATTTCCTGTTTGTCTTTGCATCACTACCCATCCACATCCCAATTTCCACCTGGAAGAGAATTTGAAAGGGATGGTCCAGATTCCTGTGGATTATGGAAACCTAGACTTCCCTGGCAGCTATTACTTACTGACAGGAAAAGCGAAGCCTAGAGGTGCCAGATCTGTCTAAATACGCTCAGGCCTGACAACTGCAACACTTTCACTCCGTTTTGAGAGGAGGTTCTGGGATGGTGGCTTTGGAAGGAACTTGAGGGGTCAGAGACAGGGCTTCAACCTGATTGATGAACAGGTGGTGAAACAGAGTGTGAACCCATGGTCCCAAACTCTGCTAAGAACTTGGCATGTGGTTCTTAAGGGACTTGAGGAGATCATGTGAATGTGTGAAATACCCTGATCAGAGTAGCACATGGATTTAATCCTGGCAGGACAGACCCCACCTTCAGCACATAGGGGAAAAAATAGGGCTGAAGCTAACAGGGCATGCTATGGAAACAGGGCAAGTTAAAACATTTGGACAGTGCCAACATGAATTCCATCTCCCACAGAGAGATCTCTATTGCTACTTGCAATTAAGACTTCATCTTCGGCAGATCCTCAAAAACTCACTCTGAAAGCATAGGAGCAGCATAAAACTAAAGGTGGGGTCTTTCTGGGAGCGGGAGACCACTCTCTTTAATCTCTAGGCTACAAACTTTATGTTTAGAACCAAATTTAGAGGCCTGCATAAAACAAAATGGGAAGCAGAGGTGGGGGTAACCCTCACAGAAAGAGACTGGGGTACATGGTGGGGGCTAGCAGCTAAAACCACAGCTTCCAATACCTGGAGAGAGCACTGGTAGAAAGTACTGAGCCGTTACTTCAGAACGCCAGTGATAACAGCTCACTGTGGGACTTCATTTTCAGATAAGTGTTGGGAGGGACCATCACCAACGGGCTACCACACCCATGTGCTGTGGAGCTGCCCTAGGCTAGGTCAGTTCTGGTCAGAGATGGGAGGGCATATGTAGCGCCATGGAATTCGATACCCCCTGCAACTGCAACATCTGTTCTGGGGACTACCTCACAAGGTTGAATCAACAAATGCTATACTTCTTCCATCTTATTAACAGTGGCTACTAAAGCAGTCATGCAGAACTGGCTAAAAGCTACACCTGCTAAGGGCCAATGGCTGGCAAAATATAAAGCAAGCCTGAGAACAGAATGGAATGAATGACAGCCTCACTCAGGAACACTGTAGAAAAGAAAGAAAGAAAAATCAAAGCCAGATGGATGCCTTTCTTTTCATACAAAGAGAAGACAGTGGGAACATAGATAATAAAGCAGCATGCGGTTAGATTTCTAAGAGGGCACTTCATTAAGGGAACAGCAAATAAAGGTGTAGTCCAGAAGAAAAATTACTCACTGTAGTAATGCTGTTTCTTCCAAAGGGATCTCTCACTAAGTTTAACAAGTGCAATACTTACCCTAGAATGAGCAACCTTGGAGGTTTAGAACTTTATACTTATTATGGTATTCAGAATGAAAGTCAAACTCTGCTGTGTGCTCAAGCTCACACCTGCACTGTAACATCAGAAATTATTTGTTTCGCTAGGGTGAGCAGTGACCACTAAAACTAGCTACAGTATATGGCTACCAAAAATTCTTAAACTTTTATCCAAAAACTGTTTCAAATTTGTTACAACGCAGAACAAATCAATTAGTTATGAACAAACTAAATCACTTAAACCACGTAACAATTGTTGAAGCACTACAAGCAATGCTTAAGCATCTGAAAAAGAACTGACTGTTGTATGTACCCCGGCTCTAGATGGGGAGGCAGGGAGTAGGGATTATTAGAAACATAGACTTTGACAACAGATAAGGGACTGCTTGGCCCACCCAGTCTGCCCATTTCCTACCTATTGGATAAGCTGCAGATCCTAGTTTTACCAACAGCCCTCGCCCTCCCTACCTCCACTAGAATTGCCTTATGTCTGTCCCATGCATTCTTAAATTCCCCACTGTTTTTGACCCCACCGCCTCCTCAGGAAGGCTGTACCATGCATCCGCAACCCTCTCCATGAAAAAATACTTCTCACATTGTCCCGAGTCCCCCTACCCCTCTCTATCTTCAAATTGTGCCCTTGTTCTAGCACATCTCTTTTTCTGAAAGAGAATTAAACTCAGTCAGGAACACCTTTGGAAGAAACAACATTACTATGGTAGAGTAATTGTTTCTCAAACTTCAGAATCCCTCACTTAGGTTTAACAAGTGCAGACTCTATAGCAGTACCTAGGGAGGATGGGTACAGAACCCATCTAGGAAAAGGTTCTGCAAGACAGTAGTGCAAAATGGCACCCCTTCTGGACTGTATGTCCAGGAAGTAATGCTTTGTGAATGTGTGCACTGTTTTCTATGTAGCTGCTTTACAAATCTCTTGCAGGGGATACCCCAGGGCTGCCACAGAGTCCGAATGGCCACTTGTATAGTGTGCCCAGAGCCCTTTGGGAGGCAGTTTTCCAGCTTTGTCATAACAGAACTGAATGCAAGATATGATCCACTGAGAAATTATTCTCTTGGATGCTGGTTTGCCCTTCTCAACTTCCACAGGTAACAAACAGCTGAGTGCTAGTGGACCTGGCATCCTTTTGTGGTCCAAATAGTAACTCGGTGCCCTTTTCACATCAAGACTGTGGCGCTTTAGCTCACCTGAGCCGGACTGTCCTGTAAAGAAAACTGGAAGTCAATAGACTGATCCAGGTAGAATTCAGACACCACTTTTGGGAGGAATTTTCTGTTGTCCTTAGGACTACTGCATCCCTATGGAAAATTACATATTTAGGATCAGTAAAGAGGACCTGTAGCTTGCTCACCCCTCTTGCATATGTCAGTGCCACCAGGACAGGTGGTGAAAACTGTTTCCATGCAACATATTTCAGTGTAGCGTGGCCATAGGCTCCTAAGGGAGTCTCCTCAGCTGAGCAATGCACAAGTTCAAATCCAAGGAGGAAATGGTTCCCTCACTGTAGGATACAGGAGATTAAGGCCCTTGAAAAACTTTTTGAAAATGGCTTGTGAGGCCACTTACCTGGCTTTGCCAGCTGATGTGTAAGATGACATTGCTGCCAAATGGACCTTCAGATTCCAAGGACTTAGGCCCAAGGACTGGGAGGACTAAGTAGTCTAGGACTATGGACAGAGCTGCCGAGAGGGGGTCATCTGTTTGGAAAGCACCATAAGGAAAATCTTTTCCATTAAACCCTAAGTACTTTCAGAACTTCATCAGAAAGATTCAGCCTAGAGAACTCTAGCTCCTCAACAGTCAAGCTCTGACATGAAGAATTCTCAGATCTGGGAATGTTATCCTCCCTGGGACAGTGTAAATTGGTTGTATGTCAGAGGCAGGTTGATAGGTTGTCTACTGGAAAGGGACAGGAACACGGAGTACCAGGTCTGCCTGGCCAGTCAGCAGCAATTAGAATCATGTTGCGGACTCCTTCTCAGTTTAATCAGGCACTCTCAGTAAAAGTGGGAAAGGGGAAGGTGTAGAAAACTTCCTGACCAGCTGGGGACTACAGCGTTCTCTGGGATTCAGACCACCACTGGGGTCTGCAACAAAAAGTGGGAGCTGGTTGTTCTTCCAGAAAGCAAACAGATCTATTTCTGTGTACCCCATCTTCTGAACAGGATACCAGCACCTGCTGTTCAGGGTCCATTTGTGATTTCCTGGCTGATCCTGCTCAGAGAGTTTTCTAGCACATTGTCTTTCCTGGTAGTTGTAATGCAGATAGTTGCACTTGCAGGAGTATGCCAGGTTCCAAATCTTCATGGCCTCTGTGCACAGCTTTGAAGATCTTGTCCCTCCCTGCTTGTTTATGCAGTACATGGTTGTGGTGTTGTCTGTTCTGATCTGGACAGACTGACCACTGATCTGGGAGGAAAACACTGCATTGCTAGGTACACTGCCCTGAGTTACAGGAGATTTATGTGCTCCCGAGTCTCCTGTGCACTCCACATGCTACTCACAATTAGATCCTCCAGGTGGGCATCCCTACCTGGGAGGGATGCATCTGTTAGAATGACTGTAGGGAATTGCTGGAGGAAGGAATCCTCTCTAGGGCTGCATTCCTCCTTCCACCAATCTAGTGCCCTTAACAAGGTTCTTGTGAAGGCACCAGTTTGAATAACGTGTCCCACCTCTGAGACCAATGGTCCCTTAGGTGGTACAGAATATCCCTCATCTGGAATTGAGCCCGGTAGCACTGCTGCTGTGAAGGAGGCCATGTGACCAGTAGCCTAGAAATCCCTTGTAGGCCTTGGCTGGCCTGCTTTGAAAGTTCTGCAGTTGAAATCAGATTTGCTACCCTTGCTAGAGGAAGAAATGCCTTCCTTACAGGGTATCCAACTCTGCACCAATAAAGTCCAGAACTTAAATGGTTCTGAGACTTTAGAAGTTTATGAGCAAGTCCAATTCCTCCAAAGTGTTTTGTGCGGCAGTATGAAGGAGTTTGATTCCTGCTGTGTTTTCTTGAGATCTGCTAGTCATCCAGGTAAGTAAAAATCACCACCATCTCCTTCTTAAATGTGCTGCCACCACAGCTAAGTACTTTATAAACACCCTTGAAACTGAAATGAGGTCAAGTCAAGGGCTGTGAACTGGTAGTGGCAGTTCCCTAACCTGAACCTGAGGTATCTTCTGTGACTTGGCCTGACTGGTATGTGGATTAAGCATCTTTCAGATTTAGTAATCCCAGCCGGTCTCCCCACTTGCAGAGATGGAATCACTCAGCCCAGTGTTACCATCTTGAATTTTTCTTTCTCTGTTTGTTCAAGTATCTCAGGTCTAAAATGGGCCACCATTTCCCATTTTCTTTAGGTTTAGGAAGGACCTGGGTAAAGTTCCTTGCCCTTCTGTGCAGCAAGTACTTTTCCTCTGCATGTGTTTGCAGTAATTCTTCACCAGGATTTTTTCTGCTGGTATGTGAGGCTGAAAAACCTTTGGGTTCCTTAGTTTCGAAATCTTTGAACTGCAGAAACAAACCCTGGCTTACTATTTCTAGGATCCACATGTCTGCGGTAATTGTTATCCATTCCTGGAAGTAGTGAGCCAGTTTTCCTCCCACTGGCAATAGGTGAATGACCTGGATAGGCTGGTCAGGGGTTCTGTTTTGTCTGGGGTTTGGGTGCTGATGTTGCAGCAGCATGCCTATTTCCTTCTACCCCTGCTCATATAATAGCCACTCTGTGGTGGGTAGTCATGGGGGTATAAACACAAGGGTAGTATCCCTACTTCCCTTCCATAAGGCCTACAGAAAGTGAAGGCCTTTTCTTTTCAGTATTCTTCTTCTAAGTGGTTTTATACTCATCTACCTTTTTCATGTAAGCCTCTGTCTTGTCATTAAACAGCGAATTTCCCTCATAAGGGAAATTCATATCTTTGTCTGAGTGTCCTGGGACAGATTTTAGTTCTAAGCCTAAGCCAGGCAAACCTTCTTAGGGACACTGCATGGGCCATAACCTGAATGCCGTGTCATTAATATCCACGGCCATATGAAACTGGTACTTTATGGCATCTATGGCTGATCCTGCTCTGTCAGCCATATCCTGTGCAAGGTCTCCAAAAGCCTTCGTTCAGTGCCAGAATGGAATTCCATAATGCTCCTGGTACTGTACTATGTAGTGCAGATAAGCTGCCTGCTTTAGGAGCAAGGAAGCTGAAGTATACACTTTTTGCCCTTGGTATCCAGTTTCTTGAAATCTTTTTCAGGAGGCTGGGATGAAGGGGCACTTTTGCCTTGTCACAGGCAGCAGTCTGAACCATTCCCACATGATCATGGTGGGAATACAGGTACTCAGAGCCCTGTTTGTCAAGCTGATATATTTTCTTGATTTCCTTATCTATGCCAGCAGCTGAGATGGGTGCTGACATAATTTTAAAAGTGGCTTTCGAGGATTTATGGATGGGCAGCAGCAACCTCTTAGTGGAGCTAGGCCCATCATATCCATGAACTCAACCTCTTCCTAAATGTCATCAGTGTCCTGTGAGGAAATGCTGAGGTACTGACCAAATGCCTCACAAAGGTATAGTGAGTACTGGAGGCGAGATCGTGAGAACCATCTGGTTCTCACGGGTTTTCCGTCCTCTTCTTCTTCTTCATAAAGCATTTCTAGCTCCTCCTCCACAGGCACTAGGAATGGAAACCAAGTCTGTGGTTGGGGGGGCATATTAAGGCAGTACCCCCATACCCTGGAATGCCTTGAAGAACTGCCATGCCTTAGTCATGTCCTCTATTGAGGCATTTTATTTTAGTTCACTGTGAGTTCTTTTTCTTCTTCAGGAGGAGGGACAGCTACCGTTTCTCTTTTGTTTTTTCTTGGCATGCACTATCTTTGGTACCTGCTCTGAGGTTCTTTATTTTTACAGGTTTCTGGGTTCCCCGCTCAGACACCCTGAGTTCTGATCCATCTTCTGCAGCTGTATCTTTCAATTCTGTCCCTCTGACAGGGACTGCTGTCTATTTTGGGGGTATGACCCTCAGCTGAGACTTTCGGTGATGTGGAGGCAGACGGAGAAGCCATTAGGTCTTCTAATTTTTAGACCTCTTCTTTTGTGTTTTAGAGTAAAACTTATTAAAAGCTCATGACTGTTAAAATCATGGTCTGGACCCAGTCACTTTAAGCACAACTTGTGGCAGTCCGTCTCTGCTAGGAGTTGAAAACAGGCTTCTGATCTTTTAAACTTGTAGGTCCTGTCTTCTTTTGGGTCTGCCAGTCATCTCAAATACTACTGATCCAGAAAAGAAAAACTTTTTATTTAAAAGAGGGTTTAAAATATATGAAATGCAGTTTGGTTCCCTAAAACAATGAAATAGCAAGTCAGAATGGTTTAACCGATACTTTTTGTTAGAGCTAAACTGTTAAACATCAGCTTGGTTTCCAAACAGAAGGAACCAAGAATAAAAACACTAAAAACTGCAAAGCGGTAAGATGTTTGGTAATGTAAAGTGAGATAAAGTAGTTCTAAAGCAGTTCCTAAAAGCAGGAATCGCACCAGAAATGGTCTTCTCTGGTTCCTGAGAACCACTGGGGAACAGAGGACAATTCAGAGTTATCAATCAAGTAAATAAACCGTATACTTTTAAATAGTTTTTAAAATAATAAACCAAGAACAGGACTGAAGTTGAAGAAGACTTTGGGTGCATGCTTTCTTCAGGCAGAGAAATAAATCTGATGTTACAGTGCAGGTGTGAACATGACCATACAGCAGAGTCTGAATTTCATTCTAAATTTCATAATTAGCATCAAATTCTAAATCTCTGGGGCTCCTCATTCCAGGGAAATGACTGAACTTGGCAAACTTAAGTGAGGGATTCCTGGGGTTTGAAGATTGCAGTAAGAGGCTTTAGGAGACTAAACAGGACTGGCAATGAATTGTAATAATATACACTTACAAGGTTGAACTGGAATATGAACTGAACTGTATGGTGCTATAAGGAAATTTTCCTTTATTGTTACTATTTCTTATTTCTTCCCTACCCCCATCCCCAAACCTTCACAACCATTCCTACTTCTCTGCACCTCCCATTATATGCTGTCCTATTTATTACATGCTGGATTTCTTTACATACAGAAGCAGCAAAGAATTTTATAAAACAAGAATAGCACCTTATTGCCAAAGAAGGTTGACTCAGGGCTCCCAAATGTCCCCAACTCAGCTTTGGGGCCTGGGAGCCCAGAATAATTTCTACCATATATTAATTGTAACAAACCCATATAGCAGGGTCGTGGTGGGGCATAAATTCACCCACAGTCCAACCTCATGCCCCAAGTCAGCAAACTCTACCCTTTCTTTATGGTCATCTCCTCCTCATACATCCTCCTTCCATCCGAGAATCAAGGTGCTCACGGAACAAAATTCAGATCATGCTGCATGACACAGATCTGCCAAGAGTTCCGGAGATATAAGAATGTCTGATATTTCATTAAGGCCAAACGAAGGTAATTCTTTCCATCTGGTATGTGGCATTCACTGTACCTTGCCACTGGCCCATATGTATTCTTAGATTCGTGAGACACTTACGGGTGAGACACTTTTAGTGGCCAGAAGCAGGATGCCAAGAAGGTACCTCTATCCTATCCTTCACAGCCCCGGGGTACTGGCATAGAAGGTACAACCCAGGGTGAGTGTTATTCTAGCATGTAATATTTCCACAATCACAGTTTCCAGCTCTCCTAGAAATGGCTTCACCTCTGCCAACATCTTCTGCTTACATGTTTCTAGGAAGTTGCTGGATAGTTTGATACCTGTTATTGGACCAACTTATGTCTTGTATATAGATGGTATAGTACATATGCTTTCAGGGGCCACACAGGTCCCTTGACAGGTGCAACAGCATTCTGAACAGAAGAAGCGAATTTATACTTAAGAGTTACCTGTTTCAAAATAATTTATAACAGGATACTTTAGGTAAGAAGTGTTAGTGGTGAGGGTAGGTTGACAATAAGGAGGAAACAGGTTTTAGTTATGAGGGATACTGAAGGAAGTGCTAAGGTATTTGTAGAGAGAGACAGGTGCACTGACATGTTATTGTAAAAGGTTTTGTGACAGGAACAAAAGAAAGGGTGATGGCAATAAAACTGAATTATACAAGTTCAGTGGAGGTGGAACAGAAAGAAAACCAATTAATTGGAAATGAGATGAATGCAAAAGCCATCAGTATAACTGTATAAAGTTATGTTTCTACAGTAGATATCCTCCAAGACGACCTAGGGTTGCTGGCCTGCCAAATGGCACCCACTGCCAGGACACAGCTCCAGTTACCTTCAAAGTATTGTACTTTTCTATACTGTCATTTCTCTTGTAGCTAATTATTTTTAATATTTGTGTTTAAACAAGAGTTTTACAATTAAACCCATCCACTGCTACCACTGAAGCATGCAATGAAATACACAATCCAGCCCTTGTAGCACAGGAATAACTTCTATAAGACTACCATGTCACTGCAAAGCTACGCAGCAGATGTAAATGTGTCATGAAAGAAAATGTGTCATGGAAGACAAAGGTATTATTTTAACATAAGCATTTTCAATAATTAGCAAAACTGGGAAAAAGTCCAGCCCAAGGATACAGTTCTCCTGTGTCGGCGATTCACATTGCAGTGCTACTGAGACCCACCAGTGGGCTGGTGGAACCTCAGAGAGCATTGCTTCCAGGCATTGGGGGCTTCAATAGCTACTCCTGTGCAGAGATGAGGCATAGTGGCAAGGGTGACGATACACTGTCATGTCCCTCCCCTATGATATTGCTGGGGAGCTGACCTGCAGGAGAGAACAAGGAGGTGGACAGTCGAAAAAGGGGTTAATATGCCCCTGACCTGTGCATGCTCCTGACCCACCATGGTCCAATGTACCTGTCTGACCCCTTCCACCTCAACATTGATCTAACCTATGCCTAGGACACTTTCCTCTGACCCCTTCACCCTCAGCACTGAACTAACATATGCCTGGGACACCTTCCCAAGTTCTGGGCTCCCAAGGTGTGGCTTTCCCTCAGGGTAGGCACGGATAATGGTAGTCTGTGTCAGGTCGGCACCAGAATTGTGAGACAGGTGGCATCATCAGGAAACATCAGATGATAAAAGATGGAGTCTGAGAGATAATCAGGTGGTGAGTTTAAAAGAGGAATAAAAAAAAAAAAGAAAGAATAACAGCAAAAGGAATAAAAAAAAAAAAAAAATAACAAAAAAAAAGGAAGAATGGTAGGAATATATGAAAGGTGCATATTTTTGTTTGTAGTAGTAGTGGTTTGTATTTATTGAGCACCCATTCCCAGCGGCTCTAGGCGCTGTACAACAAACATAAAATAAATAATCCAAATAGTTAAAAATGTCATATCTTAATATTCATAAAGTTATATATAAAATTCACAGTGCACATTATCAGGGAAAAGCAGAAAAATGACAGCAAATTCAAATAATTTTGAATAAAAACGAGTTTTTACTTCTACTCCATAAAAGCTGCCCCGGCCAGTTTTGTAAAGACAACATCAGTGCTGCCTACAGTTGGCCATGGCTGAACTTACACACCTTGCTAGAATATCTGTGAAATCCTCAGCAGAAAGAAACTGGTGATGTGCCATTTCTAGGATCTCATCTAGAAGAAGACATGTTTCTGCCAGCCCTTGGCTCATGAGCCTTTCTTTTAAATTACAAAATGATGTTTAGCTGTGCAGGCACAACTGGAAGCTAGCATGATGGTACAGGCTTGCTTGCTTGAATGAGTGCTGAAAATGTGGCTAGTCCTGGAAAATCATTTTTCTGTAGTGTATAAAAAGGGATTTGGATCTAACGTCCATAATTGGTGGGAAACAGAATACTAAACAGCATTTTCTGAAAATAGTAGGAGATGTGCTGAAAGCAGGCCAACATCTCTTTTTGAGATATAGGTAGCTCTGGTCAGAGCCAACATGGCTGCTTCAGGCGGTGAGTCTGGTGAAAACCACTCGAAGCTCCTGCTGCGGCTGATGCCACACTTGTGCGGTTCAACAAATCAAGAGGAACTAGTGGCACAAGACTGCAGTCCGGGAGTAAAGTAACACTAATTTGTATAGGTAAAAAAGAGACAGACTGGATTAGTACCCCAACTGCAGGAACATTTTATTAAGGTGATTTTCTGACCTAGCTGAAAGCAGCTACCACTCCCATATTGTGGTAGCTACCCTCAATGACAACTATTTCAGCCAGGTTTTAATTATTAATTGTAGCCCATACCTTTGAAATATTGCTTCATAACATTTTTGTTGAGCTGGACTGCCAGATGACTTTGAGTGCTCCAGTTCCGCTGCCACGCCCAAGCACGTAATGATGTGTGACCAGGAGAGCGCAGGGGTGAAACCAAGTGAATAGGGCTTCTTGTTCCTGTCTTTTCATGCCTCAGGATGGCCAGTTGGACAGTAAAGGAGAAAACTGCTTGAATAACAAGGTCCTTGTTAGTCAGCGGTGTCCTCCTTTACTGTCCCAATGGTCATCCTGAGAACAACTCAACAGGAAAAAGCCCTATTTCAGTGAGAACACCGTCTTCTCCCTGTCTGATGCTTAGAAGCGTGTGGCCAGACTCACTCAAAGTGGTAGAGCCACTCTAATAAAAATTCTGAAACAAGATTACAAAAGTACAGCTGATTAATAATTAAAACAAAAGACTGTAATAGTCGCTGAGGGCATTCACCACAATATGAAGATAACTCTCATCGGACATTTCTTTAAGTTATAGCCACATAGAGATTGCTGTATTTACCTGGCGCTTCAGACATAAACTCGGTTATGTTCTTCATTAGGGGCCCCCGATGGAGAACTGAGTTTAAGTCTGAAGCACCTGTAAGTGCAGTCTTCCGTGTCAAGCATATAGTGCTCTGTATAGCTATAACAGAATATAATGTTCCTACAGTTGAAAGTACTGATTCAATTTGTTTGTTTGTTTACCTCTACAAATTTGTGTTACTCCTAGAGTAGCCACCCCAGCTTTAACAATAAGGACACCGCTGGGTGAAATAGCTTTCAAGACACTGAGCCACTTGGGTGGTGGGGCTCCAAAATGCTGCAAGCATTTTCAGGTTTAGTTTAGAATAACAGAATACAACAGCAGTCGGTAAATGCTTGCATGTACAGTCACTGCGTCTCTTATAGTTATAAGAGTGCATTCTTGAGTTCTTTGGGTGACAGAACTGCAGAGCAAAGCTGAGCAGTTCTGGGACATAAAGGACTTGAGCAGAAACTCTAGTAGCCAAAAGACACGTGGAACTGTACACATAAATGTATTATACATTATGTTGAAGATTTCTGTTAAGAAATGCAACGAATTTAAAATACAACTGTTAGATTTTGTGGAAAATTAGAAAACCGTGTGATGAAATGGACTTCTCTATCTGAACTTAGAACTGTAGCAATAAAACTGTTTGCATGAGATGTTTTGTGGGGAAAAATGTACTTTATTTATTTATTTTGCTTTTGTTGACCGGGTAAGTGCACTAGACAAATCCTGCCTATTTTCAGGCATGACCGGAGGGGAATACAGATGAATGCCAACTGACCTTGAACCAGATTAAGCTGTTGGTGGTATTTTTACTGAATGAGGGAAATTTAGCTAGGACACCGGGAAATTCCCTACTCTTTGATAAGTGCCATGGGATCTTTTAACATCCACCTGAACTACCACCAATCCAGGCAGATGGGACCTCGGTTTAACGTCTCATCCGAAGGCGGCACCTCAAAGTGCAGCACCCCTCTCATGCTGCACTACAGTGTCAGTACTGGGATATAAACCCAAGTGCCAGATGTGGGAACTGAACCCACAGCCCTCTGATCTCCCGGCCTCAGAGGCGTGTGCTACCTACTGAGCCACTGACACTGCTACTTGAAATGTTTAGAAATAAACAATCTTGATTAGCCAAGAATGCTGTTATAATTTATAATTTTGTGTATAGAGGATAGTGGATGGCCAGCCATCCAAACCAAGCCTGTGTTGTCACCAACCCTGAGAGTAGTCAGAACCCTGCTGGCAATGCAGGCTTGTTAGCATGTCACTGGGCATCCACTGCTTTACACAGCATATTTTTATCTTAAAAATACATTGTTGCCACCCCAACTTTGAAAGCAAAACACTATCAGTGGCACTGAGGCAGCATTAGCAGCTGGGTGCTGGGTGGGTTTATTAGTTAAAATAAAAAAAATAGAATGTTTCTATGTTTGGGTCTATGTTTGCATGTGTGGTGAGGGAAACAACAATTGTGAGAAAGAACAAAGCACAGGTGGCACTGAATTTCCATTCTTATTAAAAGTTATCACACCACAGACAAGTGCAACAGCATTCTATGACCTCTGACCTGTGGTACCAAAGCTTTTCATTTTTGATGGATAGCCATGCAGAACAGATGCTAAATATATAATATAGTGCCTTTCATACACATTGTAACCCTAAGTAATTTACAAAGCACAACGTTACATAAAGGTATTAAGGGGTTATGTGCAGCACACATACAGAGGCCACTGAGCACACTCATATGATACACATAGGCATGCTACAATAAACTGGTAGTTTTCAAGCCACGTGATCTAGAGGGCCACACAGTGCAGCCACCAAAACTTACTGGTAGCCTGGCTCATTACATTTTTCTTCCCATTCCCTTAGAGGGAACTGTCACAAATCTGTGCATATCCTATCCACTGTTGTATGTTGTGGTCCCTAATAGTGGGTGTTAAAAATCTTCCCAAGTCAATTAAACATTTTGTTTTTTACCTTGTCATGTCTGTCCTCCATTTCTGCAGTTTGATCGACAGCTTTGACCGGATGTGATGTCAGTGAAGCACTACAGTCTTTGTCTGCTTATTTAGTCGCATTTAAAACCCGCTGGCCAAATCGCTGTTTCAAACTAGTTTACCACTACTAGTAGGCAATTTTCTTCATTACTTCAGCCCTTTGAAAAGTTCTTAATCTCCTGTTTTTTGTCTTTTTAATGCATACTGTATGGTGGCATGCCTTGCCATCTGCATTACCCCAAAGGCAGAGTGTTACCCCTTCATGCTCTTGTATTCATTTCTAATGAATGTTAAAATGGATTAAAATTCTCTACTGCGTGACTTTGCAGCTGGTAAAGTTTTGTTACACCTCAGTTAGTTTAGCAGTTGCTGGGTCTTCTGTAAACCCTGTCTTGGCAATTTGTGCAGTGCTAGTCATGCTATTACTATAGTGTTTGCCAGCACCCTGTATGGGCGCGAGGTCATGGATTTTTAATCAGTTGCTACAATTGCTTTAAAGCCTGTATTTCCATTTTGAGTTTTGAAAAATATGAAAGTATGCTTACAGGCAAGCAGAGCTGTGTGTTTTACTTTGCCTGTGACAGGAAACTACAATGGCACGGAGTGCTCAACTTGGTGGCTCCCGCTTTGCCATATAGTTCATATGGCTGGGGAGCAGTTTACCCAGCATGTCGGCTGTAAGTGTGGAAAGTGAGGGACTGATCAGTAATACAGTGGAGCTGTGCCAACCTTTATCGAATGGCTTCATGTTTTTATACATGTAGCCCATACATTGGCTGAAATGCAAACTGCTGGCTACATGTTTCTGTTTATAAAGAAAACACAGAATAGAGTGGGAGAAAGCCAATGGATTCACTGTGGCAACCTATCCTTCAGAGACGCCTTGTGACTCTGCTCCCTCTAGACAAAGCGGTATGCCTGTTACTGAAACATCTGGGCCACTGCAAGGTTTGACTCATTCTCTGGCTTGCTATTCAGCATCTCTGTACACATCATACTGCTCCTTCTCCAGCGTTTTGGCTGTCAGCCCTAAGTGCCACATTCAGCTCCTTATGTTTCCTTTCTGTCTGTAACACATGGGAAAACATAGCACTTTCACATGCAGTTCCAAATCCTTGTATTTTGTGACTAGTACTAGAGGAACCATGGGTGCAGGTCCGCGATACCGCTGAAGTGAAAACCTCGAAGAAAGCAAAAGAATGAGCAAATTAATTTGCTTTGTAGAAATGCATCTGCAAGTGAGAACTTTAGCGCTTAAAAACAAAACAAACAAGACTTAAATAATTATTTTTCTCCCAGAAGCGATCAAAGTACATGCATTGGTAGAGTGGAAGAGAGCCAAGTGCTGCCAGAGGGCACAAAAAAAAAGAGCAAGTGGCCTTGATTTTAGACTGTACATCATGGATCAGTCACTTTTCTTTATTGGACAACTTTATCAGAAAGTCACGTCAAACTATCAATTTAGGCTTTCAGTTATTTTGTGAATAAACTGTGACAGTGGTCAGCTGCTTCAGTGGTGCAGCAGAGAGCAGAGTCCATCACTGACGTCACTGGGCCAGTCATGAGAGACTATGCATGCTTGGAAATGGAGCTCTTCAGGGCGCAAAATAAACAGATCAAGGGAGCATAAAAGCAGATTTTTAAGGTAACATCCTCAGTTATGGAGCGTCGGACATGCATGCAGGGTTGCAAATGTAAATGGCGAAATACTTACAAAGAACTTTAATGATGACAATTCCCCTTTAATACAACAGATCTTTTTTCTCCACATAGTACAGTACATAGTAAAGGACGCTTCCTATTGTCTTCTCTTTATGGTAGAAAATGGCCAAAGGCTGGCATTGGCACAGTTGTAGAAGCTACCATTCATAAGCGCTTGCAACCTGAGTTCTGGAATAAGCCAGTGTCATTCGTGGCTAGACAGGGAGTGGAGGACTGAGTATCTCACAGGATGCTCCCTCCTCCACAGTTGGAGGCCTCTGTCTCCACTGCAATGCTGTTACCTGGGTGACCACAGGTGTGAGCAGAGGCATGGTTTTGGGGGAATCTGCTAGGCACATATTGATGCTCTGCACCAGTGTGTGATGGCCCAGGGATAGGGAAAACAGCAAAACATAGCCCCAGCAGCAGTCAGAGATGATCCTCCAGTATATCTGGAGGACTCCACACCATTCCACCATGCTGCTTGATGCAGCATTAGAGATTGGGGCTGCCCTCCTGTCCCTGTCTGTGATGTAGTGCCATGGCTTGATG
Organism: Neoceratodus forsteri; assembly: GCA_016271365.2. NCBI lineage: Eukaryota > Metazoa > Chordata > Ceratodontiformes > Ceratodontidae > Neoceratodus > Neoceratodus forsteri. The sequence goes on along the minus strand of CM057458.1, from coordinate 965,295,940 downwards.
GAAGTGGTATATTGCAGTTAGAGGTGATAGAGGTCTGGTTCTTTGGTGTAGCCCAAAGAAGAGCTGCACCTGAAATTGGAGGAAGCATAAACAGGAAGTTAAGCAAACACGGGTACTTACCATTTGCATAGTGTTTAAATAACATTTCATTGGTGGGGTTGAGGAGGTGCAGTCCTCCTGGACTGCCATTTCCCACAGAAAATTAAACAGAATTTCATTGAACACTGCCTGGTGCCAGTGAGAACCCCAAACACACTGCAGAGGCTCTGAAGACTGGGGTCTGGAGAAGATAGGGCCAAACAGGGTAGGATATATGTTTGTGGACTGGCAGAGGGGCCGCACAAGCTGCTACTGCTGCCCTTAGGCAGACATAGTTAATGACCCCACCACTGGTCCTGTGCCTCAAGGAGTTTGTGTCAGGATAGGGCAGATACTGGCTTATGCCCCCTGGCAAACCACTGTCCCTCCCACCCACATAGAGAGGTGTGCTGGTTAGGCATAGGGTACATAAGGGCACACACCAATACTTTGGCTCCTGTGTGGTACCCGGATGGTGTGCATGTGGTGCATAAGGGATGTCCCATGGCTTTTCCAGGACCTCTGTACGAGTGGAGGGGCAGCAAACCGTTTGAGGACTGGGCCCTGAATATACAGGCTGCTGCAGATACACAAAACATGGTAATGAAATGAGATAAATACCGTACATTGCACTATAAAGATACAGCTGTGATGCTTCCTCCTACCTTGCCCCACCAGCTTTGAAGCTTGATCAAATAGAAATAAAAAAGTGACCGGCCTGGTGGCACTGAGGGTTGAGCGCTAGGCGTCACACTCGCTCACGCCAGCAACCTGGGTTTGGGAGGCGGACTCGAGGTCGCTGGTGGGTCAGCCGGGGGAGACCAGGCTTGAACATCCTCGACAGCTCGCTTTCTCGGGGAGGGAAGAGGCCATTGCCTCACGCACTTGCCTGACTCCAGCGGAGGCTCAGAGTACCGCAAGCCCCGATGGCCATTGTACGCGTGGACGCCGGGCGCTTAGCTATGACGCCTGGGGATCAAGCTGTAGGGGAAGGGAGAAAAGGAGAAAAGAGCCTGCCACTGCTGGGGAGATGGGGACGTGCCCACGATGTGCCTGCGCCCGCCTGATGGACCTGAGCCGACGAACGAAGTTACGGGGTGTTAGTGCCCCACCTCATCCGCACTGGGGTTTAAGCTGCGCTCCATGGGGTCTCGGGTCCATTTGGACAGGGTGCCAGGCAGTGGGATGTCTGCATTGTCTCCGATGGGGCAGGGTGGCAGGCTGGGTAGGTGGATAACAAGAGTAATTAAAAAAATAAATAAATAAGTATATGTGGAGGTGCACACTGAACAGCATAATAAAATAAGAGAGGTGAGGAATACTCTATAAAAACACCTTGTCTTTAATATAGGTCTGATCTGAACAAGGAAATGCAAATAAAAGCATACCATTACAAGCTGCAAGAAGGCTGAGGATTAACTACCAGGATAATCAAGGTTAAAACTCAGTTCTGTCCCTAAGTAAACTGAGAAGGGTGTGGATGATTAAAGCAATCTTGCACACAGACAGACAGACAGACACTGAGAAGGAGAAATGAATAACTGAACAGCAGCTACAGCAAACAGTAGGAATTTCAATAGTAAAAAAGAAAGTCTGAGGCACACAGCTTCATTGACTTAAATAATTAATATAAATACATTGTTTAAAAGACACATTTTTCAATAAATCAACACTCTAGCAGATTGCTGTGAATAACCAGCGGAGTTCTGCGTAGGAATGGATGCTCTCTCAGCTGCTCTAAGTTGATTCAGCATACAGTGACTACTCACTTAAGTGCAGCTGGGCAAAGGCATTAGTTTAGCATGAGTGTTTTGTCGATGTTTTTAATGTTGTTAATGTTCATACTCTGGCATTCTAGACTTGGCTGGCTGCAGCAGAACAGAAGAGGTGTGTGTGTGTGTGTGTGAGAGACAAGAGAGAAAGATGAGTGAGCAATGGGGAGGGTAGAAATGGGAGATCACTGCAAAAGAGCGAGTTTTAACTGCCATCCCTGATGTCTTCCTCCTGCTCTGTTCTCTGTTGATGACTCTTTCTGCTGCAAAGGTTTATGGAGTTGTCTGTCCCAGAACCATGTCTTCCTCAATGCTCTATGTCACGTGTGCTCCGTTTCTCGGCTTCACTTTTTCAAGAGCAACTTACTATATGAAAGAGACCTCATTTTAAAAATACTTATATACTTATAGTGTGAAAATCAGTGCAGTTAGTCCTATCCACAAGGCTATTTATCTTACAAGCTCTCATAATGATGAATATGTGTTTCAACAGGAATCAGAGCAATTACTGTCTAAAGCTCTCTTAACAGGTACAATTATTAAAGGGGATGTAAAAAGGGCTTAAAAGGCATACCCTCATAACTTCTACATATTGTTGTCTGCATGTCACTAGATAACTCTTTTCATGTAGCTATTAGGATGTATGCAAATGTTTTAGTCCGTTTTACAGTTCATACTAGAGCCCTGTGACTGCCCTGGGAGTCTCCATTTCATGGTTGTTGAAATCTCATTGTCCCTGAAAGCTGCATTAGCATATGAGAACATGATGCGTAATCACCCTTTAAACTCCCAGTATGCCTGCCTGCTTAATTAGTCTTAAAAGAAACAAGCTGCAAAATGGTGTGGAATACCACATTTACCTTCAGTGAGCATTGCAAACTGTCTGAGTTATAATGCATACTTATTTCCCTTTAAACTTTCCTCACTTTATGAGTTTCAGAGAGTTTTTGCAGGGTATCTGTTCTTTCAGCATAAAGATACATGGTATAAATGGGTGATCTGACATCATGTTCTCATATGCTAATGCAGTTCTCAGGGACAATGCGATTTCAACAACCATGAAATGGAGACCCCAGGGCAGTCACATGGCTCAGTATGAACTGTAAAACAGACTAAAACATTTGCATATATCCTTAACAGCTACATGAAAAGAGCTGTCTACTGACATAGAAACAAATAACATTTAGAAGATGAGGTGTAGTTTTCCTTAAAAGGACGCAATAGTCAAGCAGCTAACATAAACCCACAGTCCAGCAATGAAATAGTGCAATCTAGTGAAGACAGGGGTGGAGAAGGGGCAAACACAGACATAACGCTGTCATAAATGGAGCAACGTGGAGAGCTGTGTCTCATGTCCAGTTGAAGCACTCAAGAGAAGAAGACAGTCTAGGTATCCTGTCATGTGCTTCCACAGTCCCTTCTCTCTCTCCTACTCATAGCAGTACATCAGCATGGTGACATCACCATGCAGAGGAAAATACAGTATAAACATACTGTAGATGGTAGAAGACCTGGTATAATGAATCATAATCAATGTTGTAGCAGTGAAAAGAGAAGGGATGCCTCTTCCAGATCCCCTGTGATTGCCCCCATTTGCTTATCTGTTGAACCTAGGTAATTAAGGCCTGTAGTGAGGTGATAGAGTCCTTGGGTTTGATCAGCCACTCACTGCTAGGTAGCACTGTTGATAACATTCCAGGCTGAATAAAAGCTTATTCCTAGATGCACTATTGATTGCCATTATATATCTATTTTCACACATTTATCAAACATATACATACTTGTGAATCATCTGCACTGATTTAACCAGTCAGTACTAGGACAGGGTTGCACAGGAGGCCTTCTTATGACTGTACGACCTTGTGTGCAGTTTGAAAAAGTAGAACTTTGGTTTCTTACAATTTCAAGTTTGTATGTGTGGGGTTGTGAATAGGTGTGATTGTTGGCTTTGGTATTTATTTTCAAGTTTATGTTTACTACACATACTGTATAGTTATTTTTACATTTTAGATTTATTTTCATTTTTAAAGGGCACGAAACAACCTATTCTAGGCAGTCTAGGTAACAAGCTCTCTGAACTGGTGGCCTTGATGGAAGAGGGATGCCTGGATATCGTGGCAGTCACGGAAACATGGTACACAGAGAACCATGACTGGATGTCAACATACCAGGGTACACAATCTACAGGAGGGACAGGAGGGTAGAGAGAGGAGGAGCAGCTCTCTATGTAAGGGAAGGGATCAAAGCAATGGAACAAAAGGGTACACAGGGAACAGGCAGAGCACCAGGAAGAAGGAGCTGCTGGTATAACTAAACTTCTCTACTGGGACTATATTGCCCTCCTTCCCCCCACCCAAAGGCAGTTCTACTTTTCTAGGCACAGGATTTGACTGATAACAGGAACTTCCTGTTTGGGAGCAGGAAGTGAATGGTCACAGAACCACCAAAGACTCACCATCCTAGAAGGATAAGAGTAGCCTCCGCCCCCATCTGCTGGAGGTCTGACTCTGAGCAAGTAAGGAGACTACTGAGAAATAAAGGAACTTCTTGTCTCAGAACGGGAAGATCAGGAGCTAAAGGGCACAGAGGCAGTAAGTAAGTAGGGAGAAAAAAAAGAAATAAACAAACAGAGGAAAGGGTAAGTATTCCAAACAACAGTTAGGGGCCAGAAATAAGACATGATGGGAGTGGTGCAGTGCAGTGGCTGTGGAGCAGCAGTCTTCTGGGAGAAGTTCTGGAGGATGTGGTGTTGTCCCATCTGCAGGCACCTCTCTGGGCTGAAGGAGGAGGGTGCTCATCTCCAGGCTGAGTTGGCCAGGATTTGTGGGAACTCCTCTCCCACCTAGGGACCACCAGGGCCACTGCGGTGCCTCAAAGATTGCCAAGAAGAGGAGCGGTTGGACCACAGTGGGCTCATGGAGGGTGAGGGGTGGTGGAACAGAGGCGCATCCCTCCAGTTGTGCACGCCCACAATTTCTATGCCGTTCTGGAAAAGTGTGGTTCCTCTATGGAGGCACCCACAGTGGAGACCAAGGAGGATGCTGGGAACCTCCACAAAGGAGACCCACAGGAGGGTGGCATGGGACCCATAGGGAAGGAAACAACTCCTGGTGGGGACTCCATTGTTAGGAAAGTAGAACTGGGGAGGAAGGGAGAGGGAGGTAGGTGCCTGCCTGGCACCATGGCTTGAGGGACAGGGAGCGAATCCTCAGGATCACAGGAGCAGCTGCACAGGGGAGGAGCTGGATGTCACTGTCCACCTAGGGACAAATGACCCGGCTAAGAAAGGATCAGAGCAGTGCAAGAAGAATTTGTGAAGATGGGGAGGGGCCTTAGACAAATAGCACTCACGGTGACCTTCTGGAGGTGCTGCCTGCCTATGGCACGGGTGAGGCTAGGGTGCTCCCACTATGGGATTCAATCAGTGGTTGAAAAACTGGTGCAGAGCTCAGGATTTGGCTTCATTGGGAACTGGGGGTCCACCTGGAGGGATGCAGGCCTACATTGGCGTGATGGTCTGCATCTGTCAGGAGGGGAACCAGGATCTAGGTGATAGTTTAAATGCTTCATTGGCAAGCATTTAAACTAGCCAAGGGGAGGCACTGGAAGAGCACAGAAATCCTATCCACTTCAAAGAAAATCAGGGTACTAAGTGAGGTAGACACCAACATAGAGATGTCGATAGGGAGAAGCGCGAGGGTAAATGGAGAAAGTGACAACGCTAATAAGGACAGGGATGGGGCAAAAAAGGGTAAGGCCATCAAGAAATGGAAGGTAATGAGTACCAACACCATAGTCTGGGCAATAAGCTCCATGAATTGGTGGCCTTGATGGAAAAGGGATGCTTGGATATCATAGCAGTCACAGAAACATGTTACACAGAGAACCATGACTGGGATGTTAACATACCAGGGTACACAACCTATAGGAGAGACAGGGAGGGAGAAGAGGGAGGAGTTGCTCTCTATGTAAGGGAAGGGATAAAAGCAACTGAACAAAAGAGTAAACAGGGAGGAGAGGAGGCACTGTGGGTCACCTTAGAGACTAGAAATGGCACCACAATCTGCACATGGGTTGTATACAGACCCCCATGTAAGGGGAAGGAATGGACAAGGATATGATAGAAGGCATACTTAGGATGGCAGAGAAAGGGAGATACTGTTGATGGGGGACCTTAATATGCCAGATGTTAACTGGAGCACCTTGCTGCAGCCACATCCAAAAGCAGGGCCATCTCGATGCCCTTCAGGTGGAACGCCTCAGGCAGCTAGTTTTGGAACCTACTCATGAGGGAGCAATCTTAGACCTCGTAACTCTCAAATGGGGACAGTGAGAGGATTTCAGATCTAGAAGTGGGGGCGATTTGGGAACAAGTGACCAACAAACAGTGTGGTTCACGATAAACTCAGCTACAGAGTCAAGCCATACAAAAGTGAGGGTTCTGGACTTAAAGAGGGCAGACTTTGGCAGGATGGAGAGTGCCTTAGAAAAGCACTAGCAAACAGGCTAGAAGGAGGGTGGAGCAACAATGGGGAAACATCAAAACTGCCATCACAGAGGCAACAAGCCTTTGTGTGAAGCAAATAAACAAATCAGAATGAAAGAAAAAGCTACTATGGTTCTCAAAAGAGGGGCGGTGAAGATTAGGAAGAAAAGATAGCATTTAGGAAGTATAAGGAAACACAGAAGGAGTAGGACAGAGAACTGTACCAGTTAAGGCAGAAGGAAGCAGGGAGGGTAGTCAGAATAGCAAAGGCCCAAACTGAGGAAAAGATGGCCAACTCAGTTAAGAAGGGGCTAAAACCTTTTATATGTATATCAGGAAGCGTAGAAAAGACAAAGGGAGGGATAGTGAGCTGAACAGAATGGACAGTGGGTGGGCAGAAAGGGACAGTGAAAAGCAGGGATACTGAACAAATACTTCTGTTCAGTATTCACAAAAAGAGGAGGTGGGGGTGCTGCCTAATCCAATTAACAGAAGCACTCTGGATAGGGGGTCGATCCCAGTCCTTTCACAGAAGAAAGGGTTCTGAAAGAACTCCTAAAACTGAAGGTGGACAAAGCAATGGGGCCAGATGGAATTCACCCAGAATTCTAAAGAATTATGCAGAGAACTAGTGACACCACTGACTACCCTTTTAACACATCATAGGAGGATGGTGTGATACCTGAGGACTGGAGGAAGGCAGATGTGATTCCTCTTCACAAAGTGGGACCAAGACAGAGGCAGGAAACTACAGACCTGTCAGTTTGACCTCTGTGGTAGGGAAAGTGATGGAATCACTTCTGAAGGAAAGAACTGTTGAGTACCTAGGAGGCCAGTGGGGCACAGGACCCAAAGCAGCATGGGTTCACAGCAGGAAGGTCATGTCAGACGAATCTAACTGATTTCTTTGACTGGGTGACCAAAGCAGTAGACCAGGGAGGGGTTGTGGACATGGCCTACCTAGACTTCAGCAAGGCATTTGACACAGTCCCACAAAAGATTAATAGTCAAATTAACCAGCCTGGGAGTGGGTCCCAGGGTGGTAGCCTGGTAAAACATTGGCTGGACAACAGGACACAGAAGGCAACTGTAAATGGAGTCCACTCTGAAGAAAGAGGAGTTACTAGTGGGATCGCAGGAGTTCAGTACTGGGTACAGTCTTTTTAATGTCTTTATAAGTGACATTGCAGAGGGACTGGAAGGAAAAGTATGCCTCTTTGCAGATGACAAAAGATCTGCAACAGGGTTGATACACAAGAAGGTGTGGAAAGGATGAGAAGGGACTTGGCAAGGCTAGAGGAATGGTCAGAAGTATGGCAGCTTGGATTCAATGCAATGAAGTGCAAAATAATGCACCTGGAAACAAAAACCCAGGAAGATTACACAATGGGGGTAGTAACAACAACAAAAATGGAAAGGGACCTGGGGTAATCATATTAGATGACCTTAAGGTTGGCAAGCAATGTGACAAGGCAGTACGGAGGCTGGGGGATACTGGGATGTATAGGAGAGGCATCACCAGCAGAAAACAAAGATTGTTATCCCCTGTACAGACAGTTGGTGAGACCCCATCTGAGTACCGCGTCCAGTTCTGGAGACCCCATCTCCATAAGGACATAGACAGGATGGAGCAGTTCAGAGGAGGAGCAACTAAAATGGTGCAGAGTCTGCAAGAGAAGTCATCGAGGAGAGACTAAAGGAGCTTAATATGTATACCCTTGAGGAAAGGAGGAAGAGGGGGACATGATAGAAGCGTTTAAATACCTTGGTGGAATCAGCTAAGTCCAAGAGGGTAGCATCTTTCAGACAAAGTGATGTGCAAGAACAAGGGACACAATTAGAAGATAGAGGGGCGGCTCAGGCAATGTGAGGAAGTATTTTTCTCAGAGAGGTGGTGGGCACTTGGAACAGTCTTCCTGAGGAGGTTGTGGGGTCTAAAACTGTGGAGAATTCAAGAATGCATGGGACAGACATCAGGCAATTTTGTGGGGGTAGGAAGAAATAGACTGTTTGTTAAATAGGATCTGCAGCTTATCCTCTAGGTAGGGAAATGGGCAGACTAGGTGAGCCAAGTGGTCCTTATCTGCTGTCAAAGTCTATGTTTCTATGTTAGAAGAGGAGGCACTGTAGGTCACCCTGGAGACTAAGAATGGCACCACAATCCGCTGGGGTTATATAGACCCCCGTCTCAGGGGAGGAAATGGACAAGGAAATGATAGAAGGCATTCTTAGGATGGCAGAGAAAGAGGAGATATTGTTGATGGGGACCTGAATATGCCAGATGTTAACTGGAGCACATTTGCTTCAGCCACATCCAAGAACAGGACCATTCTCGTGCCTACAGGGGCATGCCTCAGGCAGCTAGTGTTGGAACCCACTGGGAGAAGCAATCTTGGAACTGGTACTTTCAAATGGAGATGGAGAGAGGATCTCAGATCTAGAAGTGGGTAGCCATCTGGGAACAAGTGACCACCAAACAGTATGGTTCACGATAAACACAGCTGCAGATTCAAGCCATACAAAAGTGACGGTACTGGACTTCAGGAGGCTGACTTTGTCAAAATGGGAGTGTGCCTCAGAAAGCACTAGCAAACATGCAAGGAGGGTGGAGCAACAATGGAAACATCAAACTGCCATCACAGAGGCAACAAGCCTTGTGTGAAGCAGATAAACAAATCAAAGCGAAAAGAAAAAACACTATGGTTCTCAAAAGAGGTGGCGGGAAGGTTAAGGAGAAAAGTTAGCATTCAGAAAGTATAAGGAAACACAGAAGGAGCAGGACAGAGAACTGTACCAATTAAAGCAGAAGGAAGCGGGAAGGCAGTCAGAATAGCAAAGGCCCAAACTGAGGAAAAGATAGCCAACTCAGTTAAGAAGGGGATAAAGCCTTTTATAGGTACATTAGGAAGCGAAGACAAAGGGAGGGATAGTGAGGCTGAATAAAGGGGAGGGTGGGTGGGCAAACAGGGATAGTGAAAAGGAGGATACTGAATGAATACTTCTGCTCGGTATTCACAAAGGAAGAGGAGGAGGAGGTACCTAAGCCAATCAATAGAAGCACTCTGGATAGGGGGTCAATACCAGTCCTTTCACAGAAGAAAAGGTCCTGAAAGAACTCCTAAAACTGAAGGTGGACAAAGCAATGGGGCCTGACAGGATTCACCCAGAATTCTAAAATAACTAAGGAGAACTAGTGACACCACTGACTACCCTTTTAACAGATCATGGGAGGATGGTGTGGTATCTGGGGACTGGAGGAGGGCGGATGTGATTCCCCTTCACAAAAGTGGGAGCAAGACAGAGGCAGGAAACTACAGACCTGTCAGTTTGACCTCAGTGGTAGGGAAAGCGATGTAATCACTTCTGAAGGAAAGAACTGCTGAGTACCTAGAGGCCAGTGGGGCACAGGACCCAAAGCAGCATGGATTCACAGTGGGAACATCATGTCAGACAAATCTAAAGATTTCTTTGACTGGGTGACCAAAGTAGTGAACCAGGGAGGGGCTGTGGACATGGCCTACCTAGATTTTAGCAAGGCATTTGACACAGTCCCACACAAAGATTAATGAACAAATCAACCAGCCTGGGAGTGGGTCTCAGGGTGGTAGCCTGGGTAAAACATTGGCTGGACAACAGGACACAGAAGGTAAAGTAAACGGAGTCTACTCCTAAGAAAGGGGGTTACTAGTCGGGTACCACAGGGTTCAATACTGGGTCGGTCCTTTTAATGCCTTTAAAAGTGACATTGCAGAGGGACTGGAAGGAAAAGTATGCCTCTTTGCAGACAACACAAAGATCTGCAACAGGGCTGATACGGGTGGGGGTGGAAAGGATGAGAAGGAGTCGGCAAAGTTGGAGGAATGGTCAGAAGTATGGCAGCTTAGACTGAATGCAAAGAAGTGCAAAGTAATGCACCTGGGAAACAAAACCCAGGGAAGAGTACACAATGGGGAGGTAGTAACAACAACAAAAATGAAAGGGACCTGGGGTAGTCATATCAGATGACCTAAAGGTTAGTAAGCAATGTGAGAAGGTAGTAGGATGACCGGGGATACTGGGATGTATAGGGAGAGGCAGCACCAGCAGAAGAAAGGAATTTGTTATCCTCTTACAGACAGTTGGTGAGACCCCATCTGGAGCACTCGTCCAGTTCTGGAGACCCCATCTCCGACAAGGACATAGGATGGAGCAGTCCAGAGGAGGGCAACTAAAGTGGTGCAAGGCCTGCAACAGAAGCCATATGAAGAGAGACTAAAGGAGCTTAATATGTATACCCTTGAGGAAAGGAAGAGAGAGAGAGAGAGTGGGGACATGATAGAAACTTTAAGTACCTCAAGGAATCAACGAAGTCCAAGAGGCAGCATCTTTCAGAAAAGAGAGATGTGCAAGAACAAGGGACACAATTTGAAGATAGAGGGGACGGCTCAGGGGCAATGTGAGGAAGTATTTTTTCACAGAGAGGGTGGTGGAGCGCATGGAAGGGCCTTCCTGAGGAGGTCTTGGGGTCAGAAACAGTGGGGAATTCAAGAATGCATGGACAGACATAAGACAATTCTTGTGGGGGGTAAGAAGATAGGCTGTTGGTTAAACTAGGATCTGCAGCTTATCCAGTAGGTAGAGAAATGGGCAGACTAGGTGGGCCAAGCGGTCCTTATCTGCTGTCAAAGTCTATGTTTCTGTTTTTTAGAAAACAATTTAAAAATCTGGCTTCATAGAGAGGTGAACGAAAGGCTGCTGTTTACATTGTTGCCAACACTGCATTTATCTGAAAAACATAAATGCAGTTTTGTAGCATCTGAAAAGTAAACTTCAGCCTTCTAATCCAAAAAAACTGCTCTGATTGTTCACTAAAATGGCTGCAAAATGTGAAGTGATGACATCATTGGAGCTAGAGGCAGAGAGCTACATGGCTCTCTCGTTATGTTAACTAGTTCTGCTTCCCCATGTTTATAATTCTTCCGCAAGCACTAGCCCTTGGCACGTGCAAGCGCTGCTGGCGCCAACATCCTGAGTTTGGTGACGGAATCGGAGGCGGCCGGGGGGGTGAAGGATAGAAGTGTCAGGAACTGCTCTCCTTCTCGGGGGGAGGAGAGTGTCTGGCACTATACAGACCTCTGGCAGAGGCTGTGTACCGTCGTGGCTGGCGCAATGCGTTAGGGAGGCAGGCGGACGCTAGTGTCATTGCATCACCGCCCCAGGCATCTTCAGTAAAAATGCGAACCCATTAATGGCGACCCTGCTGAAAAAAATGTCCGCCTGGGGGCAACACGTGGCCCCACCCTGAGAACAAGCCAGGGCCACCAGACTGTGTTCCTTGGGGAGGAGTGCCAACCGGTGACCCCGCCCCAGAAGGGTACCGCTCAGCATAGTTGGGCGGTGAGCAGAGGGGGGCTGGAACCTCTGGTACTAGAAGAAGGAGCCCGTATAATTAAAAAAAAAAAAAAGACAGAATTGCTCATCAAAATGATCAAAACCTTGACTTAACATGCAGATTGTTTTGATCAATACACGTTAGGTTATGATTTTGTTCATTTTGTTTATTTATTTATTGAATTGTTTCACCAGGAAAGGCACACTGAGCAAAACGATGTTCGCCTCCGTGTGACTGGGTACATAGGAGATCATAACACGAGGTTATCACCGAAAACATTTAACATACAATTGGTGATTTGAGAGGAAAACTCACTGGTTTTCCAGTATAATACATATAACATTACATTTATTACATTACATTAATCTGTACACCTAATAGGAATTACAGCTTAGTGATGGGTTACAGGCAGGGAACTGTTAGGCCCATGACATGATGATCCAATCATGGTGCAGGTTACATAAACTGGAAGTGCAGTACGACAGCAAGATAGTTAATGTGCTGAAATTGTGTTGTAATCAATTGACCTTCTCTTTGGTAAACCGCGGTACAGTACACCTCTTCAAGTACCTGGTGATCTGGTAATTATGTGTTGTCCTGATGGTTGTAGCAAAGTTATGGTCTGGTCCAATGCTGAAGTTCATGCTTTCTTGGTAATACAAAAACACGCTTCTCCTGTAGTCTTTTCCTATGACACCCCCTCCTCACTGCTAGCCCACCAGCTATCAAACAGTCCACTGTTCACACTCTGCCCTTATTATTGCCTGGGGTTGTATATGAGCTTACCAGTCCCCCAAGAGAATTATCACACTTCAGATCATAATCTTGTACCTAGAGAGTAGTGCACATCTATACCGATACACTTCATTAACTGGCACTGTTAAATGATGCCTCCCAAATCACTCTCCACTCTTCCTTCATCAGCATTTCACTTCTGCTCCTACAATAAACATCAGGTGGATCACCACCCTTATGCACGATGAAGACAGCATGTACAGTCCCGTTTTTATTTTTCCTGCCTCATTAACCAACAACCAGGTTCTCCTGGGGAATCAAGAAAGATGCAGTGGGACACACTGGCAAAACTACTGTTCATACCCTCATATGAGCTGGACTTGCTAGTGATAACAACATTATTAGGCAAGGGAGGCATACTAATGTCTTATGCGAATCCACCCGACCTCCAGTGCCAGTCTACCCTTACCTATGATCTGCAGAACCCACAGGAAAGTCCTCAGCAATCCTCCTTTAGTCCTTTTCTGTGCCCTTCTTTGCAGTGCAGTTGGCTGGCTCACCACTCTTCCGAATCTTGAATGTTGTATACACAGTCCCTCGATGCTGTCACAACAAAGCTCAACAAAACCCTCAAGGGTAATCTTCCTACACTGAATCCAGGTAACAATTTAGGTGCAGCCCTGCTACTCCAAGTATTTGCTGTTGCTACACAACACAGTAGAGGCAAGATTGAAATGTGGTGCTAGGAACCAAACTGATTAGATTCTAAAATATGTTCCTAGCACACACAAGCCAAAAATCAGGACACCTGATCTGTTAGAACAAAGTTTTTAAAACACAACGAAAATTTAAAGACAGAGTAGGTGAGCATGTCAGAGCTATAATGAAATGGGATCGACATATGCCATGGCACAGCATATTTTGGAAGTGCAGATAGGAGATCGGCATGGATTTAAATATATTGCAACAGACAAAGTGAATAAAAATCCACAGGAGAAGACGTTGATAATTTAGTCTCCAAGAGAGAAAATTTCTGGATTCTTTCTCTGAAGGCTACACAAAATCCAGGTCTAAATACACAGTTAGATATTCACCCTATCGAAATGCAGAAAATAAATGTTCCTGTTTTAGAACTTTTATAAAACTACTTGTTGCAACATTTAAATGATAGACTGTGAGAATACGAAATGAGAAGGTTATGAGACTTTGTAATATTGTAGATGGATGTTATCTGCCCCCATTCCTGGTGTTCTTCTGATTTGATTTTTCAATTCATTTTTGCTCGGTGGTATTGATTCAATGTTATGTTGTTTTCTAATATCTGTTTATGAAATTGTGCTATTTTATGCAATGTGTTTAGTTTTTAATATTAATTTTGTACTTTGAGCTTTTAGCTCAATACTTTGTAGATTTAGGTGTGAGTTAATGGTGGCTGGCTAATGGTGGTGATTGATTTCAGCTGTACTAATCGTTCAATTAGTGGTTGCATTGTATTTATAGGGCGTGTTCATTTACTTTTTAGCCTTTGAAAAAGGAGGTTACTCCGAAACATGTCAGGCGAGCAATCGGCTATATTTAAAAATAAAAACTTTGTTCTAACAGATCAGGCGCCTGATTTTTGGCTTGTGTGTGTAGGGAACGTATTTTAGAATCTATTTGCTGTTGCTGCCTGCTCTCGCTCCATGATCATGTAGTGGTCACAGTGTTGGCAGCCACACATCTTGGATCTCATAATGATCTGCTCAATCTTCCCTCCTCTTGTCTTCCCCTATCCTTAATATAGCTGTACCCAGTAGGAATGGTCTCCTCAGTCCCTCTGACAACTCTTCACCACTCCTTCTCCCCACATTGAAAACTGGTGAGTGCACCATTCTTCCACATCATGAATACAGTTAGTACAATCTCCCATTTTTGTCATCTCAATAATAAACACGCTCTTTCCAGTAAGTCAGGCTGATAGTAGCAGGACACAAGGAGAAAAAAAAAGGGCTTTCTTACCTTTATAAGATCTAGGCTACCTATGATTAGGGACTATTAATTAATTATATATAGAATAAGTATGGGTGGTGTGTGTAACGAGGAGTTTACACACCCGAGGGTTAGATGCTACATAAACCCTGAGGAGCGAAGCTCGAGGGTTTATGAAAAGCATCTAACTCGATGTATGTAAACTTCAGGATTTATACCACCCCATATTTTGCTAGGTCTTCCTTTTTGGCCACAGCAATTATATAAAATAAAAAAGAAAGACATCCTTCACTCCTGTGTCTGCTTTGGTTGAGTGCACAGTCTGTGGTAGTTTTATTAATTTATTTAAACATTTTCTTTTTTTTTTCATGCTTGCAGGCGAAAGTTTTTTTCTAATATTTTGATTCTGTTTGCGTCACTTACTGCCGAATCACAGTGGCAGCTCCTCTCTTTGTGGAAGAGGAGGCGGTCAGCGGTCTGGGAGGAAGAGCTGTGGGATGCTTACGACAGACCGAGGAAAACCGGTGAAGTGTTTGCCATAATAAACACTCCTTTATTATGGCAAATAACACCACTATTTTCTTAGGTAAAAGGAAGACCCATTAATTATAACACAAAGTAAACAAAATGAACAAAATCATAGCTAACATGTTTATTGATCAAAATAATTTGCATGTTAAGTTATGGTTTTGATAATTTTAGTGAAACAATTCTAAACAAACAGGGCCGGCGTTAGGCACCCATGAGCCCCGGCCGCCCCCTACCCCACTGGCACTGACCCACCTCGACCCCGCCCGCATGCATGCAGCAACTGTCTCCAGCAAGTCTAAGACCTCACCCACCTCAGCCTGAGTGTCAACTGACCTTGATTGTAGTACAAGAAGTGCAAAGCAAACGGGAAAAAAGGCAGCGCCAGCATAAGCATTCTTTTCAACATTTTCACTCACATTAAGTTGCTGGTTAGTTGGTTCCTTCCTCTTTCTCCAATCGCCATTCGCCTTTACATTTTCACCTGTGACCGCGACCGTCCAACCGGCTGCAATTTAAGGTCACTGTGGGCGACGGGCGTCTAAGAACTGAAGTTAGCCGGCCCCACCGATCTCTCAGACAGCTGCCCACGTTGTTGTGCTGTGCATTCGGCTCCTGCCCGCCTCCACGCTGATTGTCCTGGTCCTGGCCACAGTGATAGAGAGCCTGTGAGACCATAAAAGGCAGCATGTTTCCGTACGTTCCCCTATATGCTGCACATCATGGTGACGTGGAGGAGCAGTTGGAGCCAATCACAGGGCTCCACTCAGTCCCTTGCTATTATTTGCACCTCCTCCCTCGGACCTGAAACATTTGGTTCCCACTCAGGTCCGTGAGGGCTCCATAAAGATGATCCTTTGGCTCTTGGAGTCCTATTCAACCAAGGACTAGTTTAGTTCCAGAGCTGTTGGAGGAGTAGTCAGATAAGCTATTAAGCTCGCTGATTGTGTTAAGCTTACGCTCGCTATAAGAACTTGGAGGAGCGACTGCAATTTGCGGGGAGAGAGAGAGAGGTCGGACTCGGGAGACTAGAGAGCAAGAGAACGTCAGCTGTGAGACACAGTTGAGAAGACCAGACCACTGCTATCTGCATCTGAAGCCACAGCCACTCAACTGGTAGCCGCGCACCCGTAGTAACCTGGTTCCTGTCCTTATCTTGAGGAGAGTACTGCTGCTCGCGCTGGCCTGTCGTTACCCTCGGTGCACTGTGCTCAGTATTGCTTGCTGTGCTGACTGCTGTGCTGTCTCTGTAAATCATTTATTTCTTTTAAGAAATAATTGTTAAGCTCAGCATTCAGCAAGCAGCAGCAGCAGCTGGAAAGACCACAAATCCAGTGTCTGTACTACTGTAGTCTGTTGCCGGATTTGAGGAGACTTACACCCACAGTCGGAGACCAAGTTTTCTGCTTAGGTAATAGGTATGTATATTTGTTTCAAATAATTGTTTGATGCTGTCAGTGTATTATACTGAATCTGATGCTGCCTGCAATTAAGGTAAGGATAGTTGGGAATGGGAGATGAGATGGCTGCTACTGACTCCTGACTGTTAAAGCCAAAAGGGTACTGCATTATAGACAGTTGCTTGCTTGCTTTAGATGAGGTTGAGATCCGGGTTTTGTAGTGTGTTTTTTTTTTTGTTTTTATGTAGGTAGGTACTGAGATGGGATAAGTCTGGACAGGCGATTCTAGGGTAGGAGGAAAGTTTGTGTTTAGCACGCCACTCCTATAAAGAAATTGCTAGTTACTGTAAATCCTGCTTTGTGAAGTGGTATTGGTTGGTTGGTTGAATGTTGTTGACCGTAAGCCCACTGGGCCTAGAAGTCCCTTTTCAGGGGTGACGGGGGAGGGGCTGCTTGTTGACATATCGACCTGTGTGAAGGTGCTTGCTTCAACTACTGACATACTTAAAAAGTACAGAGAGAGTGGGTTTGAACAGGCATTGGCACAGGGCTCAAAGATTGCTGCAGAACTGGATGTCCCAGCTGGATTCCGTCAGACAAGACACAGAAAGGTCAAGCGACTATTTGATTACTGAAGGACACGACGATGCAGTGCAGGACCCAAAACTCAGTTTTCAGGTTGAGTTTTTCAACACACTACTGGACACCACACTGATGTCCTTTAGTGAACGATTTCAACAAATGTCAGAGTTTGCGAAAACATTTGGATTTCTGTCGAACATAAAATGCTAAATTCTGTTTCCATAGAAGACCTGATAAATCAATGTGAGGCTCTCAAAGAAAAATTAACAGACAGCACAAGTAACCACTCTGATATTGATGCTCATGAACTTGCACATGAACTTAGGAACCTGGCAGGAATGGTCGAGAATGATACATCACCTATACAAGTGTTAAATTTTCTCCTTGAAACCAGCTACACGAAATCTATATGAATGCCTATGTGGTGTTGTGCATTTTTTTGCGGTACCAGTAACTGTGGCTACAGCAGAATGCAGTTTTTCAAAACTGAAGTTGATAAAGACTTATCTGAGGTCATCAAGAGCCAAGATAGACTGTCTGGGCTAGCAGTGCTGTCCATTGAGCACGGTTGGCAAAAGTCTCCTTACAGTGACTTAATCAATGAATTCATCCACAAAAAGTCTGGAAAGTCCTCTGAGCTTTAAAACTCCTGCACAATTTCACTGCACATACTGGGGCTGAGCTTCAATCCTTATACACCTTAGAATGGAGGAAAACTAATCTTCAAACTGGTGAGCTCCACAGTAAAACCTGTGAGTCTCTTACTGGCTGGAACACACTGTCCAATAGAAACATACATAGAATTTGATGGCAGATAAGGACGCTTGGCCCACCCAGTCTGCCCATTTCCCTATCTAATGGATAGGCTGCAGATCCTAGTTAACCAGCAGCCTACTTCTTTCTACCCCACCCCAGAATTGCCTTATGGCTGTCCCATGCATGCTTGAAGTCAGTCACTCTTTGACTCCACAGCCTCTTCCGGAAGGCCATTCCATACATCCACAACCTCGTTGTGGAAAAAATACTTCCTTACATTACCTCTGAGCCGCCGCCCCCATCTTCAAATTGTACCCCTTGTTCTTGCACAACTCTTTTTGAAAGTTGCTACCCTCTTGGATTCCCCTTGAGGTACTTGAACGTTTCTACTGTGTCTCTCTCCCTCCTTTCCTTGAGGCTATACATATTAGGCTCTTTAGTCTCTCTTCATATGTCTTCCGCTGCAGACCCTGCACCATTTTAGTTGCCCTCTGGACAGCTTACATCTTGTCTATGTCCTTGTGGAGACTGGGTCTCCAGAACTGCACACAGTACTCCAGATGGGGTCTCACCAGGTTTCTGTACAGAGGATAACAGCTTCTGTTTTTCACCGTGATGCCTTCCCTATGCATCCCAGTATCCCCCCAGCCCTCTTTACTGCCCTCTGCATTGCTTGGCCACCTTTGAAGTCATCTGATATGACTACCCCCAGGTCCATTTCCATTTCTGTTGTTTTAGTATCTCACCCCCTTGTGTATTCCCCATCACTGAGGTTAAACTGACTGGTCTGTAGTTTCCCACTTCTGCCCTGCTCCTACTTTTGTGAAGCGGGTGCATCGGCCCTCCTCCAGTCCTCAGGTACCACCCCATCTTCCCATGACTTGTTAGAGGGTAGTCAGTGGTGTCATTAGTTCAGCCCTTAGTTCTTTTAGAATTCTGGGATGAACCCAACAGGCCCCATTGCTTTGTCCACCTTCAGTTTTAAGAATTTTCCAACCCTTTCTTCTGTAAATCTGCTTGTATCAACTTCTGTATCCAGAGTGTTTCTATTGTTTTTTTTTTTTTGTTTTAGGTACCCCTTCATTTATAAATACTGAGCAAAAATATTTGTTTAGCATCTATGTCTTTTCAGTCACCCTCTGCCCACCCTCCCTTTAAGCATCACTATCCCTCCTTAGTCTTCCTTCGCTCCCTGATGTACCTATAAAGGTTTTATCCCCTTCTTAACTGAGTTGCCTGTCTTTTCCTCAGTTTGGGCCTTTGCTGTTCTATCTGCCTTCCCAGCTTCCTTTTGCTTTAACTGATACAGTTCTCTGTCCTGCTCCTTCTGTGATTCCTTGTACTTCCTGAATGCTTTTTATCTTGAACCTTCACCGCCACCTCCTTTGAGAACCATAGTCATTTCTACATTGTTTGTTTTGTTAATTTGCTTCACACAAAGGCTTGTTATCTCTGTGATGGCAGTTTTATTATTCCCCATTGTTCTTCACTTCCACCCTCCTTCCTGCCCATTTGCTAGTGCATTTCTTAGGCACTTGCCCAGTTTGGCAAAGTCAGCCTCCTGAAGTCCAGTACTTTTGCGCTTGTATATTGACTATTGCTGTGTTTATTGTGAACCATACTGCTGTTCGATGGTCGCTAGTTCCCAAATGGCTACCCACTTGACATCTGTGATCCTCCATCTCCATTTGAGAGGACCAGGTCTAAGATTGTTCCTCTCGAGTGGGCTCCAATACTAGTTGTCTAAGGCATGCCCTGTAGAGCATCTAGAATAACCCCACTCTTAGAAGTGGCTGCTGACATCTGGCATATTCAGATCACCCATCAGCAATATCTCCTCTTTTCTGCCATTCTAAGTATACTTTCTAATAATAAAGCTGGAGTGCAGTTTACCCCACAAGACTGAAAGCAGGAGGACATCAGGTCTTAAAGGCAAGATGAAATGTTTTTTCCTGACCAATGGAGGTGGTCACTTTGCCGTAGTGGTCAGGCTTAATCATAATTCAGCTGAATGATGAGACTAAGAACTCCTCCAATTTTATACCATAATATTTGTTCCTGACCGATGGAGGTGGTCACTTTGCCGTAGTGGTCAGACTTAATCGTAATTCAGCTGGATGATGAGACTAAGAACCCCTCAACAATTTACAATAAGGAAGCATATTGGATTATATGGACAATGCAGATGTTTAATGCAGCAGAGTGGTGGAGAGGTAATAGAGCAGTGAGAGCTCTGGTTCCTTAACTATATGCTTTTGATTGTAGAATGATTACTGGGAGGGCCTGCTCTGTTTGTGGAGCCCAGTCAGAGAGTTTGCTGGAGGCCCCCAAAGTCCTAAAACTGCCCTGTAAACAAAGGGGAAAACAGAACTAGTTAGCACTCTAGAGAGTCATGTAGCTCTCTGCCTGTAGCTCCAATGATTTCATCATGTCACACATTTGACAGCCATCTTAGGAACAGGCAGAGCAGTTTTATTTTTTTTCTGTTTTTTCTTTAAATGGCAGGCTTACTTTTCAGATGCTACAAAACTAAGTTATTCACATAAATGCATTATTAGCATCAATGTAAACAGCAGCCTTTCCTTTAGCCCCTTATGAAGCTGAATTTTGAATAGTTTATTGGCAAAATGTTGTTTAGGTGTCCTTTAATGATGGCACAAGATTTAAAAGATTGAGACTTATCAATGTAGTTATTTTATTTAAAATTGTTCTCCAGGAAGAACATACAGAGTTAAATTAGTTCGTTACCAGATGTGTCCTTCCTGATAACACCCTTAAAGGTGGCCAACCATGTTCAGAACCAAGCTATAGTCCCCAGCACTGGCCACATTTCTTGGTAGACCAATCCAGTACCAGCTCTTTGAGAAACTACTTTAACATCATTTTAAATTCCCTTCAGCTTGAAACTGCTCCCTGGAGAATGAACTGTTCAATAACCTGAACAACTCTGTAGAGTTCACCATGTACCCTGTATGTTTCTGTATGTTTCTAATATTCCCCTCTCCATTCTTTTCTCCAGAGAGTACATATTGAGACTCCTCCAATCTGGCCTCATAGGACCTACCCTGCTGCTCATGGTTCATTTTAATTTCCTTCTGAATGGTTTTCAGCATGTCTATTCTTCATCAGATGGGGCCTCAGAACTGCACACAGTACTTCAAGCATGGTGGAAACGGTGATCTGTACAGTGACTACATCACCTCTCTCTTACTGGTAGGGCCCCTCCTTATGCATTCTAACAGCCTGTTTGCCTTCCATAAGCTTTAATTAGGAAGAGGTTTTAGACTGTTGCTAAGCATCCTCAGCTCCCTTTCTTCCTTGGAGTGCCGCCACCCTTCCTCCATTAATTCAAAAAGCATATGTGGATTTCTGTTACCAATGTGCATTACCTTATATTTCTTGGCCTGAATTTCCAATGGCCAAATATTAGATCAATTCTCAAGCCCCTCTGAGCCCTCTTCATCTTACTAATTCCCTTCTCACTGTCCAGGCTTGCAGCATTTTGTGTTGTCTGCAAACAGACTCGCTTTCCCTTGCAACCCTCCCTATATTATTAATGCACAATACAATGACTGGGACCTGTCTCGTACCAGGGTACAGGTTAATTCGTGAGGGACAGGGTGATTGGGAAAGGAGGGGGTGGCATTATATGTGAAGGAAGGACTGAAGTGTGTAAGGGAGGAAGGGAGGAGGGTAGTACGGAGTCACTTTGGATGCAAATCCAGGATTCCAAGAATAGGATTCTTAGAATGGGAGTGGTGTACAGGCCACCATCTCAGACGGAGGAGTAGACAGGGAACTAGCGGGACAGATCAGGAGGACCTGCAGGAAGGGTAGTGTGATGATTGTGGGGACTTCAACATGCCAGGAGTGGACTGGAGCACCCCAACAACCAGGAACAGAGAGCAGGTACTGCTGGATGCCTTCCAGGACAGCTTCCTGCTGCAAATGGTCAGTGAACCAACCAGGTTAGGGAATACCCTTGACCTTGTGCTGGCAAATGGGACTTTGTGAGAGAACTTATCGTGGAGGAACTGGCTGTCAGGGAGTGACCACCACTCAGTATGGCTCACATTGGATATGGGCAAGGAAGGAGTTGAATCTGGCACAATAGTGCTGGACTTCAGGAGGGCCGACTTTGGGAGGATGGGGGAAGTGGTAAAGGGTGCCTGGCCAGAATTCAATCTAGTATGGACACTAACCAGAGGTGGGAGCTCATAAAGCTGGGGATAGTAGAGCCAGCAAAACCTGCTGCAAAGCCCAGAGCAAGAAGGCTGAGGGCTGAGAAACCAATCTGGTTGAGCAAGGAGGTCATGGAAAGGTAAGGAGGAAAAGAGCTGCCTTTAGGAAGTACAAAAAAACGGGAGGGGAGGACAGGGAGGAGTACTTGACAGAATCGAAGGAGGTGACAAGGGGCAGTAAGTGGAGCCAAGCATCCTACGGAACTCAGGCTGGCACAAGGCATTAGAAAGGGGAGAAGGACTTCTTTAAGTACATCAGGGAAAAAAGAGGCTATAAGGACCACATGGTAAGGATTAGGAAGGAGGGGTTGGGTGGAAGCAGGGTGCGATAAGGCGGAAGCACTAAATGATACTTCTGCTCAGTATTTACTAAAGAGAAGAGGGGTGACACCCAAGGTGGGAGAAATGGCAGAAGCAGGGTGGGAAGTGGTGACAGATGGGGAATCATGAGAGCAGAGTTCAAGAGGGTTTGAAGGCACTGAGGTGGACAAGGCGCCAGGCCGAGATGGCATCCACTCCAGGGTACTGAAGGAGCTGGCAGAGGTCCTTGCAGGACCTTTTGGCAGACCTATTTAATGCCTCACTACATTCGTGTGTACCTCAGGACTGGAGGATGGTTCATGTGGTGCCCCTCCACAAGAGTGGCCCCAAGGATGAACCGGGAAACTACAGACCAGTGAGCCTCACATCCATCGTGGGTAAGCTAATGGAGACTATCGTGAAGGAGAGGCTGGTGGCCCTCCTAGAGGCCAAAGGACTACAGGACAGCAGACAGCATGGCTTCATACGCTGGCAGATCCTGCCAAACCAACCTGGTCGAGGTTCTATGACTGGGTAACTAGGCAACTGGACAGGGGCCATGCAGTGGATGTCCTGTATCTGGACTTCAGTAAGGCATTCAACTCAGTGCCACATGGAAGGCTGGGAAGGAAGTTAGTAGGCACAGGGGCACGTGCAAAGCTGGTGAGATGGGTAGAAAACTGACTGCAGGAAGGCAACAGGGTGGTGGTGGGTGGGAGCTCTCACACCCAAGGGCAGTGACAGTGGTGTTTACAGGGCTCGGTGTTGGGACTAGTGTTGTTTGGGATATTCATTGCAGACACATCATGGGACATCAAAAGCAAGATCAGTCTGTTTGCTGATGATACCAAGGTAGGCGCAGTGGTGGATGACCTAGGGGATGGCAGGGGTTGCAGGATGATCTGGCAAAGCTTGAAACCTGGTCAGACACCTGGAAACTGAGCTTTAATGCCAAAAGTGCAAGGTGCTGCATTTTGGATGAAGAACCCAAGGAGGAGTTACCAGCTAGGGGAGTGCAGCTAGCCCAGACAGAGGAGGAGAAGGATCTGGGTGAGCTCATTACAGGGTCAATGAACAACTCGGCACAATGTGGGAAGGCAGCTGCAAGGCCAACAAAATGCTGGTTGTATTGCAAGGGTATATCCTCGAGGAGGAGGAGGTGATTCTGCCACTGTATAGGTCATTAGTTAGACCACACCTGGAGTACTGCATGCAATACTGGCGTCCGTATCTGAAGAGGGACATTAAGTTACTGGAGGGTGCAGCGCAGGCGACAAAGGCGACCAAGGGGCTGGGGACTTATCATACGAGAGGAGGTTGAAGGAGCTGAACATGTACTCAGTGGAGAGAGGAGAGACAGGGTGACATGATTGAAACCTTTAAATACATGAAAGGAATAAACAAGACAGGTACAGAGGGCTGTTCAAAGTAAGGAGGGAGGGACACCAGGGGCCATGATCTGAGACTGGAGCGAGGAATGTTCAGGAGGAGATGAGGAGACACTTTTTACAGAGAGGGTGGTGGCTGGGTGGAATGCGTTACCTGCTGAAGTGGTATGCAGTAGACAGCGGACTGCTTCAAGCGAGGGTGGGACAGGACAAGGGGAGGTTAATGAAGGGTAAGGGTGGAAGGGAGGGGCAGCTGCAGGATAGGGGTGCTAGCTGCACATTCAGCAGACTTGATAGACCTCTAGGCCTTTATCTGCTGGCAGGTTTCATGTTCGTATGTTGATGAGTAGCATCTCCAAGCTGGACCTGAAGCACACCACTGGACACCTTCCTAACATCAGAGGATTTTCCATTCAGAACCACAATGAGTCCTATCTGGCAGCTAATTTCTTATCCACAGTTAAAATCTCCCCAGATCTACAGTAGGTCCCCTACCTTCCACTATTCTCCCACGTGGCACTGAATCAAGGGCCTTGATGAAAATTCAGGTACAGGATGTTAGCTACCTGGCCTCTATCAACCATTTGTCACCAAATTAGAAAAAAAATCTGTCAAGTTTGTTTGATGTAACATTAACATTTTATTCATGTGTAATAGTCTTTCCGGGTATGGCTGAAATTAAATTACCTTAGCTAGTACACCTCCTGATACAACAAATAAAACAACGACAACAACTGAAAATAAATATGTATTGTTACATGGCAATAATCAGAGTGCTGGAATAGGCACCGGCAATTGGTGAAACGGCATCACAGGGCATAAGTTGGAGCAGGTATTAACCCACCATATATGCCATCCTCAAAATGGTAGTACTGAAGTAAGCCAGACCCCTAGCCTAGCAGCACTGGGCACAGGTGGGCAGCGAAGTGTCAGAGGCGCAAGAGTGGCAGACCGTCAAGGAGACCAGCTACCCACCGACGGAAATGGGGAGGGGGACAAGAAGCAGGGGCACCGAGCGGAGAGGTAGCACAGTGGACACATACAGCATGCAGGCAAGTCGCGTATGGTTCTCGGGCACAGGAAGCATTCCGATGCAGCAGTGGGATGAGGAGTAGTGTCACGGGGCAGGAGCCTGAGCACTGAGGAGAAGGAGGGGCGGTGGAGCAGCAACGGAGGAAGAGGACAGCAGCAGCAGCCAGCAAGGCGCCGGCGTTGGAGGACTGAGCGAGGCAAGGGAACTCACGCGTGTCCATGCAAATCTGGATGGTCAGACACCGCGCGAAAAGAACAGTGCAGTGGAGACCTTCAGCCGAAAGTATCAAGCAACACCGCGCGAGATCGGTAGAATCTCCAGACTGCGATGTGAGCTGCAGTATGTTCTGTAGTTCCAGCTACTGATTATGCTGACTGCATCAGTATGTTAATGTTGGTATCTGCTAAGATTTCAAAGTGCAGTCAAATGTTTCCTCACAGCTCTGACTCCTGTGTTATGTTGTTCAACTCTGGCCGACTCCATCGATGGCGCTCTATGGAACAGTGATATTACTCATGTGGTATCTACGTGATGATGGCGGTTATGAAGAAATGTCACGCCCTCTGGCCCGGCCACATCCTCCAACCATGCATCAGTCCAGCATTAGATGCCACCTTCGTCAGGGCTTAATGCTTACTTAGTGCACTACTTCCTCTTTTGTCTCTCTTCCTGTTCCCTACATTTTAAAAGGCAGTAATAGTCAGGCAGTATGTTTACAGCTGCAGATTCTACCAATAAAACAGTAAGTTCATGACCTGAAGTGTATTATGCTTACCTCCAGTGTTTGAAAAAATTATCGCTGAACTGTCAGGAGAAGGCAGGATGGGCATTTCATTGGCATTGCTGAGCTGCAAAACATCACCACTCTTCATACTGTAGTGCCCAGTGGTCACCGTGAACTTCACCCTCTGTGGAATTCCGCTAATAGGCTGTCTGAAAAGAACAGCAGTTATTCGAATGCATGAAAACAAAATAATTCATAGAGGCTGCTAGACCATCAGGTTATGCAATGACTTTTAGGTCCAATTTATTACATCTGGAAATACAAAATTCTTATCAACTTTGATTACTAACAAACAAAAGCAGAGTGCTGCATCAACATGTGAGCTAAAAATAAATCAAAAGGTAATATTAAATACTTGCTGAAAAGTGTTGTGAAATGTTTCGTGTGCATTTATTGCCCTCTTGTTGTATTTGTCCAATAAAGTTTGAACTTTCTGCTGAGTTGCACAGTAAGAATGGTGTCATACTACATATATACCCGAGTTTGTTTCCCAATTTTTTCAATTGAAATAAATGGCTTAGTCAAACTTTTACTATTTGCTTACATTTAAAACAAAAGTGAACAAAGTTTCTAATAAAAATCACGTTAAACTAACATATACAACTTCTGCGGACGTCACATGATGAATGGCAGCTTGATCACTGAATTCATGAGACCACTGCAGACAAAACCTTTTTAAAACTTTCCTATTTGACAACAAACTGCACAGTACTGGTCCACCTTTATGCAGGTCATGCTGACATGTCGAAGTAGAAAAGCACAGACACAGGCATCAAATATTAAGGCCCTGGTGGAGTCGGATTTAGGGCCAGGGTCTAGGGTGGGCATCAGGCCACTCCCCTACTCTCAGCCTGTGGAAAGTACAATCTGGAAGAAGCGGCAGAAGAGGGTTTGGTACTCAGCAAACTGGATGGGATAATAAAATCGATCCCATGAGTAGAGTCCTCGACGGCTGACCTCAAAGCCGCTTTAACAACAAAAAGGAAAAAGACGGCAGCTACAGAAGCAGTTCTGAATGACTTAGTCTCGGTTGGCATACATGGCAGAACAATTCCTTATTTGTTATAAGAGCGGGACTTGCAAGGGAAAGATCTATTCAAAAGAAAGTTGTCTCCAGGGCAGTCCAGTCTCCCAGGCAGTGTTGCTTGGAGGCAGACAACACGGATTGGGCTGTCTCCCAGGGCGGCTTTAACCTCTACAGCTAAAGAGCTGAGCTTCACTGTTGTAGCAGCTTGGTGGCAAAGTGGAAAGGTCTACAACTTGATAAACAAGGGACTGTGGAGTTCAGATCCAGACAGTTCTCCGTTTTCTTTTGTCAAATTTCATTAGAATGGTGATCCATGGCAGCATGAAGTTAAATAACAAATATATAGGAAAACGGACTTCAATGTAAGAAGAGTAAGTGTAACAGTAAAGTGCTGCCTCCAAAGTAGGGCTGACCTGGAGGCAACTTTAACTGAAAGAATCTGTCCCTTGTGTGGGACTTACAGGATAAGCTGGATGATCAAGAAAAACATGCACAGAGGAATCGTGTCAGAATTCATGGTATCCCTGAGAACATGGAAAAAGCCTTCCCATCTATGGCTGATTTCTTGAGCATATCTTCCAATCCGTGCTAAACATACCAGGCGACATCAGCCTCCCAGTGGGACGTGTCCATGGGTTCCTCACTCAGAAGCCAACTGATCAGAAAGCAAGACCCTGATCTATAGTGACTCGGAGTACCCTAAGCCAACTGATCAGAAAGCAAGACCCTGATCTATAGTGACTCTTGGAGTACCCTAAGCCAACTGATCAGAAAGCAAGGCCCTGATCTATAGTGACTCTCGGGTACCCTAAGCGCCAACTGATCAGAAAGCTAAACCCTGATCTATAGTGACTCTTGAGGCACCCTAAGCGCCAACTGATTTTACAAACAGTGTGGCAAACTCAAGGACCCGCAACTTGATGGGCAGCAAATATATTTTCCAACTTGGACTCTTCATACTTCTTAAATAAAAAGGAAGGCAGTGAGAGATGTTATAAAAACAGGCCAAGGAGAAACCAATAAAATTCAGCTAAACTACCAGCTCGGCTGCACATATTCATGGAGAAAGAAGTGCAAACTTTTGACACATTGAGAGAAGCAGTGCCAACACTACAGAAACTCAAGCTGGAGTGCCCAGACCAGGAGATGGAAAGCCTGGAGCACGACCTCTCAACAGCTGCTTGGCGGAATGCAGTACGACCCAAGAGGGTTAAAACCATGGTGAACACTTTCTCATTACCCCCCAGGTTGATATGAAAAACTCCTGGAGGCCAAATATCGAGTGGTCACCAATACAACTGTAGCTGTGTTTCTGCTTTATCCTTAATGTTGTTTTTCAAGCTGACTTCTCACGGAGCCATAAGATGACTTGGTGTAGAGGGGGGTCTTTGTCATTTCTTAGTAACCTCTCATAAATGGAGAAATGACTGTTTGCTCAGTTGAGAGTGACTCTCTCTTCGACACCTCTTGTATTTAAAGATCACTGAGTTCACAAGTGGGAAGGAGAACACAGTTTGGTTCTGTTCCTGGCATGCCTTTCCTGAACTTATTAAGGGACATGTTGAAACGTTATACTAGTTACAAATTAGTTACATCCAATGTTCAATTTAATCATAGTAAACACAGCAGGCCTTTTGTTGGGGCCTATGGCAGAAGA
Source organism: Neoceratodus forsteri (assembly GCA_016271365.2). Taxonomy (NCBI): domain Eukaryota; kingdom Metazoa; phylum Chordata; order Ceratodontiformes; family Ceratodontidae; genus Neoceratodus; species Neoceratodus forsteri. Next base: position 965,267,834 of record CM057458.1, on the reverse strand, counting down.
AAAGCAAGGAGGGAGGAGTGGACCATGACCGGGGAGGGTGCACAACTGCCGCTTTTCGCCTACTGGAGTACTTTTATGGTCAAGGGTCTGGATATTGGGGAGTCCTCTTGGTACTACACATAAGCATGATTCACACTGTGCACCTAAGGTGAAGCAGTATGGCATCGATGGGTGTCATTAAAGAGGGTGGTTTCCTGGTATTTCTCATCTAGGCCTGGGTGGGTTACTGAGTGATGCAGATATAATTAGAGATGCCTGGTGGGTGAGGGCATGCCTAACAGGAGCTGCCATGAGTGGCGCCATCCCTTTTGGGACCTCATACAGCCAGGAATTCCTAGCGAGATCAAAGTGACCCAGCCCCACATGCTTACTGAGCTAGTTAAGAACTGGCAGAGATTTACATTCACTGGTTATCTCAGGTACCACCATGCTTTGAAACTGTTATTTAAAGGCTTGCTTTGTAAAGTTTCTCTGAGCTGCAAAAAGGGTTTAACACAGAAGAGCTAGGAGACAAGAGTTTTTTTTATTTACTCTGTTACGATTTGGGTCTGACATATCAAAGGGGAGCCATAAGAGAAAACAGACTTAGCCAGCTCAAACAAAAGGTGGGGACTGGCCCAGATTGTTAACATTTTGGCTGAGGTGTGTGGTTGTTGTGGAAGGAACCTGTGGTGAGGTGAAGCCTCCCACTGTGTTTTCTTTGTTTAATAAAAACAGAGGATGAAATACGAAGGTGCTAGAAAGCCATACAGCCATAACAGACTGCCCTAAGATACCAGATAAAATGAAAGCATGCTGAGAACTGAAACCTTCTGGGCAGAAAGTAGCTACAGCATGCCAGATTACCATTAATGTTTCTTTCCTGTCCTTGTGGCTGCACTTTAATTCTATGTTAACCTTTCTACTATTCTATATGGTCTCCTGGCCTGATCATCCAAGGTTGAAACTTTAGTGCTCTTTCTAATTCTTCTCTTCTGAACCCCCACCCCTTTTTAGAACAGCTTAGGTGAACAAAATGCTTGTGGGCTTTGCTGCTGTGTTCCCCTGTTAAAGAGTTACCATTTACAAAATACTGTACCTGTAGAAGAAATTAAATAAATGCTATTAATCTATGTTTTGATCCTAAATAAAATATGAAACAAATTACTGAAGGAGAACTACTATAAACTACCTTTAGTTTTATATGGAGGTAATTAAGGTATAGTGTATGGGAGAGCCTTATTACCTGTCAAAATCAGCAAGATTATTTTCTTGTAATCCCACTGCTATGACGTCAAGGTGTTGTTAACCCTTACCGAGTATGTCATAGCAATGGGACTATAGTTGAACCGATCTGCGCATGCAACGCATTTGAAGTAGAGGCTCACGATGAACGGCTATGGCGGCGAGAGCTGCCCTTATGGAGAGTCAGCGCCACGCATGGGGGAGTAAGGGTCATTCTGTCTCGCCGTGATTTGTACCCATACACTATAAAAAATAATGCCTGAGGATTGGTTGTTAACCATGCTGTAATCACCTAAATCGGGTTGCCAGGAATGACCTAGAACATCTCGAGAGCATCGCTAGAGAAAGCTCTTCTATTGGATGAAATGTGTAAACACATGTTTTACAAAAGTGCTACAAACAATGCATTAGCAGTGCCTTTGTTTCACATTGCTGGTCGATTCGTATTTTCCTGATGCTAAATGAAATGTTTCTTTAAACCCAAACTTTACATATTGCTGTACGTTGAGTAAATTTACCTGTTTTAAGAAATACCTGACTCCATGTGCTTCTGGTTGGCTGATGTCCATTTTGTGATTACTATGGACTGAGACCTACTGAACTCAGTGGACTTTATAGAGCTCTAGCATGAGGGAGTCTGGGAACAAGAAAGGTGGGATTTCCTGCCTGGGAGTTCCCATATTTAAAATTGTTGCAAACATTTAACTAAATGTTATGGTATGATTGACAAGTCACATGATCTCTAGTCATATAAAGTGGCTGGCTGAGCACAGCCTGGCAGGGGAAATGAGGAGATGAGATCTGAACTGTGGAGGAGCAGTCTTCTACAATAGAGAGAATTGGCTGATGCAAGAGAAAAGTAGTTGGTGCTGGGGGCAGTCTCAAAGACTGACCAGTGGCAGTGCTAGCCGAGGCTGGGATGTTTTGGATCACAGCTGAGCTGAGCAGCTGGAGGGGTGACTGATCTACCTAAAGTATGGGCTGCAGAGCTGCAGGTGCAGGTAGGACCACGCTAAGTACTGGTCTTGTTCCTGTGAGCCTACTGGCTGAGTGGAGCCGACAGCCCTTAAGTCAAGTTTTATAGTTGCTCAAGATCATCCTGACAAATCAACCACTACAAGCAATATAGAAGTTCCAGATCTGCACTGTATGAACTGTGTATTTCTTTGTCCAGTGTCTCCAAGTCTTTGTAAGTGCACTGCCCTATGGGACATTTCAGAAGAACTTTTCTCGCCTTCTGTGTCTTCATTCCAATCTGTCCTCCCACAGAACTCTGGGGGTTGCTGTCCCAGTTCAACTAGCTTGAACATAATGGTTTTGTCTGTGGGTTTCTTTTGGTGGGGGAGAATGATGTTACGCCTACAAAAGAACAGTTACATAAGAACTTACTGTAATGGTAGATCTTCGAGGGATCTCAGTCATCAGGTAACACCATAGGAACCTTCGCTGTTGGTGAAGGAGAATCTACATGGAAGATTTTCAGCAGTACAACTGGGGCTGCCCGATGTTGACATCTGTCGATGTCACCGACCTATATAGGCATGGGTGGCCCGCTGCGCTCCTAAGTTCTTTCCCGGAGACTAAGGGGCAAGCTCTCACCCTGGGAGACTGAGGAGAGAAAAAGTACCCAGACCTAAAGAAAAGCTGGATACACCAGATAGCCAGTTCCTAGACAGGAGCTCCAAGAAGGGGATGGTGGAGGAAAATATACCCGATGACTGAGATCCCTCAAGACAGTACAGTTAAGTAAGAACTTAGTCACAGTAATTTCTTCGAGAGGAGCTGTTGCAGTAGGTTATACCATAGGACTGATGCGGCAGGTGCCAGGACCCCATGGAAAACTTCTAGCTAGCAGCATACAGGGGGGACCTCCTCTGACGCCAGCTAATGGTATATAAGGGGCGGTACATTAGCCCTCACTCAGTTCTCCCGCTGGAGACCCCAGCAAACTCAGAAATGGAGAACTGAGGAGGTTCCTCTGAAACAAAGAAAGAAATAACAGACAATTGAGAAAAGTGCAGTTACGTAAGAACTTACATAACAGTAGATCTTCAGAGAGGCTCTTGCAGTAGGTAATTACATATAGGACTGACGCTGGTAGGCGCAGGACCACTGGAAACATTTCTAGCTAGCAGTCTCATGGGGACCCCCACATCAGGTGACTGGTGCCCTGCGCGATGTCAGTACAAAGGGCTGCCACCACGCCTGCCTTCCCAGTTCTTTCCGCAAAAGGCGAGACGAGAGAGAGGATAATTCTCCCTGGAAAAGGAGCCAAAAGGCTAAGGGGATGGAGGGGAGGAGAGTTATTTACTGCAAGAGCCTCTCAAGATCTACTGTCATGGTAAGTTCTTACGTAACTGTACTATCTTACTTCAAGAGGCTCTTGCAGGTAATTACATATAAGACTGAGTCCCAAGCAGTCTGGAACAAAGAGAAGCTCACGGGAGGAGGAAAAGTACAGTTACGTAAGAACTTACCGTGACAGTAGATCTTCGAGAGAGGCTCTTGCAGGTAATTACATATAGGACTGACACCGCAGGTGGCAGAACCTCACGGAAAAATTTCTAGCTAGCAGTCCTTGGCGAGGACCGCCCCCACGTCAGGGTGACCAGCGCCAGGAGACGTCAAAGCAAAGGGGCGGTCCCGGATGCCCGCTTCCAGTTCTTCCCCGCCACAGGCGAAAGAGGCCGGATGAGAGAGGAGCGGATATTTCTCTATATGGAAAAGGAGCTGAAAAAAGCCTAGGGGATGGAGGGTGGGAAGAGTATTACCTACTGCAAGAGCCTCTCTGAACATCTACTGTTACGTAAGTTCTTACGTAACTGTGCTATCTTACTTTGAGAGGGCTCTTGCAGTAGGTAATTACATACAGGACTGAATCCCAAGCAGTCTGGAACAAAGAAAAGGCACCAGGAGGAGAAACTACTCCAAAGTAGCTCTAGCCGTGCAAGCCTCAAAGACAGGAGGCCTTGCAAAACAGCTAGCCGAAGCCTGCTCTCGTGAGAGGCAATATCCAAACTGTAGTAGCCTCAGAAGGTATGGATGGAAGTCCAGGTGGCGCAGTGCATATGTCTGCCACAGACACATTCTTGAAACAAGCTGCAGAGGCAGCTACTCCTCTTGTGGAGTGGCCTCTGACTTGACCCGGGAGGGTCTTGTGGTACTTGTCATAACAGAAAGTGATGCAATGAGCCAACCACTTAGACAGGCATTGCTTGAAACTGTATTGCCTTCCCGCTTGGGAGCAAATGAGACGAACAACTGATCAGTCTTTCTGAGATCCTTCGTCCTGTTGGTGTGGTATCTCAGAATCCGTGAACATCCATAGTATGGAGTAAATATTCCCTGGTTAGAGTACTGCATAAAAAGGCAGGTAGCTCTATGGACTGATTTAAGGTAGACTCTGCTACTACTTTAGGTAGAAACTTAGGATTACTGTGAAGAGCAACTCGTTCCTTGTGAAAAATCAAGTAGGGAATTTTGCATCAGGGCCTGGAGCTCTGAGAGACTTCGAGCCAAGTAATGGCCACCAAGAAGAGCTGCCTTTCCACGAAAGAAACTTCAAATCTGCAGAAGCTGCAGGTTCAAGGGAGGAAGGGTAAGTTTCTTGAGAACAAAATTCAAGTCCCAAGGGGAGCAGGAGTACGGATGGGGGGCCTTAGATGGAGACCTCTGAGAAAGGTCTTAGAGACCTTTACTTGAGCAAAAGCTTTGTCTACGAAGGAACACAATAAGCGAGATGGCGCCATGTGAACTTTCAAAGAGGAATGGCTGAGACCCAGGTTGAACAGATGACGTAAATACTCCAGCAGAAGCACACCGCTGAACAGGAGAAAGGTTCCACGTTCTTGAGGCGGCCCAAATAGTGAATATTTTCCACTTCATGGCATAAGTGGATCTGGTGGAGGGTTTTCTGGCCTCCACTAAAATCTCCGCCACTTTGGGAGACACACCAAAATGGAATTGGGCTAGGTCTGCAGGAGCCATGCATGCAGTTGAAGGATTTGAGGCCTGGATGGACCCAGCCAAAAAAAAGTGGGGTTGTGACCTCGGCCACTATACCCAAAGGTAATGAATGGTGCAGATTGACACAGATAAGATCTGTAAGTATGCAATGGCTGACATATTAATAATGCAAGGACAGTTCATTGCATACCATTCTTTTTATTGGCATCAATAAAAGCTCTATTAGGACCAAGAGGAGGGATACTGAGACTAGACTAGCAAATAGGGAGGCATACTGGATATACCAGTTGGGAGGACTGGATTGGCCAGGACTTAATGACCAAATAGGACTGGCCAAACTGCTATACTAATGTTGACTAAATATTGGAAGCAATGAAATGGGATCTTAGGTCCTGGCTATCCTGTAGGTCGGAACAAAGGCTATAATATCACTTTTATAATGTAGCACTTGGATTTACCTCGCCTTACCCAAACATTTTTATAAAGTACTAAAAATAATTATAAAATTCACATATGATATCACATCACCTCTGCTCTCAGATTCTGGATAACGGTAATAACACTTTTATCACACTTATGAATATGATAAACATATATATTTTATTGACTTTATTTACTTGTATTTTAGGTAATCTACCCATTGACATGCCTCTTAAGGACAACTCCATATTAACCTAATAGGGTTACAACCTCAAAGTTGATTCTTAAACATTGGGCTGAACAGTCCATGCCTTCCTTCAAGGAGTGGATTGCTCAGATTAGACAAAATTTAACAATCAATATAATTTCATATTTTCATGATAAGCATTCTTTTTTCTGAAATGGTGGAAAAACAATCTGACTCAATTAATGCCCTGTGATTTAATCTAAAGTCCTGGTATGTTTTGATCTCCTATCCTATAAGATTCTTTCCTTTAACTTTTTAATGCAAACCTTTGCACTTAATGAGAATATTATATATCTATTTTTATTCCTTATGTATTATACAGACAGAAAGGCAGCCCTCTCTTTTTCTTTATAAAGCACATTTACAAATTCACATTATACTTTATTTGATATGAATATGTTAGAGCTTTTTGTTATACTGCTCCTCGGGGGATTGTTATATGGGCAGTGTTTTAGGATATCATTGTTTTTATCTTTCATTTTGGTAACTTGTCATATGGAATTGTTACTGTAAGTATTATTGTTTTGTTTGTTTGTTGTGTCAACATGGGAAAATTTTAATAAAGAAAAAAAAACTGTATAATGAAAAGGCCCCCATGTATCACTGCAAAACAGTACACAGATGACTACCTCCCCACCTCACCCAGTAAAACATGATACACCTTTACCCACCACCTTCTGGACCCCCCACATACCCCTTCCTATTCTCCCTCTTTCCCAAACAAATGATACTTCTGAAACTGAAGAAGATCCCACAGCAGATGCTCACATAGCCCTCCTTCCATTTTGGACTGACGCGGTTTACTGAATGAAACTGAACATGCATTTCTGTAGTAGTCTCCTGACTAGCTCCTCAGCTCCGCGATCAGATGATTACTACCGATTACCACAGAAGTATGCGCCCAGTTTCATTCTGAAGACTAGAGTGGAGGAGGGATATGCCAGTTACCCACCAAGGGATCTTCTTCACTCTCAGTATCTTTTTGGGGAGAGGAGGGTGGGAGGGAGTGCATAACGCTTTAATGGGCTGGGTGCGATGAGGGGTTATCTGTTCACTGCTATTTGGTGAGACACTGGGTGGGGGAATCTATTCATTGCATACCACTGCGAACGCCCTAAACATCCACTTCCCGACCTCTCTGACTATGAGAGGCTGACCAGGCAACCCTCTGTCTCTACAGCTGTGTCTCCAGCCGTGTCCCCAGCCCAGGCCTCCACTTGCTCAGTTTTAAGCAGGTCACCATGCTTGAGGTTCTGAGACTTTGGAGGAAACTACCTGAGCATGGATCAGTGGGATCAGATGGCCTACTACCAAGATTCCTTAAACTAGTGGCCCCTGTTTATGTGTCACCAGTTGCCAGGATCTACAAGCTTTCCATCAGTACACGGAGTACTGTCTCTCTCTGACAAACAACTATCGCCCAACTGCGATATTATCAGCACTAAACAAAATTCTTGAAAAACTAGTAGCTGACCAGGTTAGGATGACATACAACAAAAGAACAGGTTACTCACCTGTAACAGTAGTTCTAGGGAGTGGTATATGTTGTTCATCCACACTGTTTGGTATGTCCCTTCCACTTTAAATCTTGCGGAAGTCTTCAAGTTGGCTCCTCCCACCCACCCAGGTGGTATATACCTCGGCTCCACCTCATGTCGCAGATCTTAGCCTCCTGGAAGCAAGGTTGGGGGCTCAAAGCCGGAGAGGTCGGGTGGAGTGCGTGTGGATGAACAACATATACCCTCCTAGAACTACTGTTACAGGTGAGTAACCTGTTCTTCTAGGAAGCGTGGATATGTTGTTCATCCACACTGTTTGGCAGACTCAATCAGTTCTCCAGGAGAAGGGAGGAAAGGCGCACCCCTATTTAGAAACACAGATTGGAGAACAGAGGCCCAAAACCAGCTTCCCAGCATGACTCAAGGTCGATGTGGTAGTGGGTAATGAAGGTGTTTGCTGACTTCAGGTAGCAGCCGACAGATTTCCTGGATAAGAATGTCCCTGGAAGCAGCCACCGATGCAGCAGTATGGCGGGTAGAATGAGTGTTTATCCTCTGGGAGGCTCCTTGCCCGCCAACTCCTTGCCTGAACCTATGCATGATGTAATCCATCTTGCTATGGTCCGTTTAGCTGCAGGTCTGCCAGAAGCTGCTTCAGCATAGGTGACAAACAGCTGGCGAACCTCTCCATGAACTTCCGCCGTCCTCTTTTTATAAAGGAGAAGCCGTCTCAGGTCCAGAGTATGGAGCCTGCACTCAGCATCCGAGGTGTAATTAGGGTAGTAAACCGGAAGAGTCAACACCTGGTTTAAGTGAAACTCTGACACCACCTTCGGAAAGGAATTTCAGGTGGGAGCCAGGACAACTTTGTCCCTGTGAAAGACCAGATAAGGGAGTCCACCGAAAGTGCCTGGAGCTCCCTGTCCTTCTGGCTGACATGATAGCCACCAGGGCCGTCTTCCACAACAAGTGAGACAACTCACACTTGTGCATGGGTTCGAATGAAGCTTGTCCATGAGCTTTGCCAAAACCAGCAACAGATCCCACGGAGGTGGAGGTTCACGTACCGGAAGGGATATGTGATCCAGGCCTTTGAAAAAGCGCTCGACCACTGTCTCCTGCACCAGTGTCGGCTGACCGGCCAGCGCCGGTAAGTAGAAATAGCTGCAAGGTGCACCCAGGGTTGATGACCGTAGACACCTTTGGAAAGAGACCAAGGTGATGAGAATGTTAACAGAACAGGATAAGGGGTCCAGACCTCATTTCACACCAAATGGAAAACCTTTCCATTTGAAGGCATAACATTTCCTGGTCTATTTCTTTCGAGATGCCTCCACCACAGTGTGGACATCTTCGAAAGACCCAAAGCCAGGTACCAGGCTGTGAGGTGCAGGGATTGAAGGTTCAGATGAAATACCTTCCCTGGTTCAGAGATATCAGGTCTGGGCATGTACAAAGCCGCTCCAGGGCCTGCAGCTGAGGCTGAGGAGATCTGGGTACCAGAACTGGTGCGGCCAATCTGAGGCTACCAGAATCCCTTCACCTTATCTCTCCTTACCTTGAGTAACACCTTGTGGATCAAGAGAAATGGAGAGAAGGTGTAAAGAGCCTGGGGTCCACAGCCTCGAGAAGGCATCCCCTGCAACGAGCTCTGCTGAGGGGGCGGGCATGATACAGCCTCAGTTTGGTGTTTTCCTGGAGGCAAAAGGTCCACCATCAGTAGAACAGGCTGTAAGCTACCTCTGGATGGAGAGACCACTTGTGGGATGTCTGGCCTATGCGGCTGAGAGCATCTGCCAGCTAATTCGAGGCTCCTGCCATATGGATGGTTAGGAGATCCGCCTCCAACCGGCTTATGAGGGTCCAGATGCAGAGAGCCTTGCACAGCAGAGCACAGGACTGCGAGCCGTCCTGTTTGTTGAGGTAGTATTGAGTACGTGGTATTGTCCGTCTGGACTTGAGCCACTTGACCCCGGAACTGAGGAGCCAGTCTGACTGCTCTGAGCTCCAACAAGTTGATGTGGCATCGGGACTCCTCGGGGTCTAGAACCCGTGGGCGTGCTGTCCCCATGTGAGCTCCCCAGCCCATGAGAGGCATCAGTCGTAAGGGCGACCGTCGGCTCGGGGCGCACAAGCAGGATCCCTTCCTGCAACCGTTCTGGGACGATCCACCATTGGAGGCGTCCCACATCTTCTGGGTTACAGTGATCAACTGGTTGAAATGACCATATCGCTGAGTTCACTGGGTGGCCAGCTCCCATTGGAGGGGCGCATGTGCCACCGGGCCCAATGGACCACTGAGGTACACACTGCCATGTAACCCGGAAGGCGCAGAAAGTCCGGGCAGGGCGCCAGTACCCAACCAGAAATGATCGGGCAAAGGAGGAGAGAGAACTCCGCCCTGTCCCCGGGAGCTGAGCTCTGGCTTGACAAGAGTCGAGCTCTGCCCGATGAAGCCCATCATCTGAGAGGGCATGAGTTCCGACTTGGCCTCATTGATCAGAAGGCTGAGTTGGGAGCAGGTTTGGAGGGCCAGATCCCTGGACCTCTCCACCTCCTGTAGGAAGGAACCTGCCAAGAGCCAGTCGTTGAGATAAGGGTAGATTCTGACTCCTCGGCCGAGGGTGGGCTGCCACCACTGCAATGCATTTGGTGAAGACCCGTGGGGCCGATGACAGGCGAGCGGCATGGCTTGGAACTCGTACAGGGTCCCCTCGACCCTGGCGGGAAGAACTGCTGATGGGACGGAAGGATTGGGATGTGAAAGAACACGTCCAGTAGATCCAGTGAACAGAACCACATGTTTTGCTCAGGGATAGCATGATCTGGTTCAGAGTGACCATCCGAAAGGTGCCAGGCCTGAGATATTGATTCAGGTCATGGAGATCCAGGATGGGCGCCAACCTCCCGTCCGCTTGGGCACGAGGAAATACCTGGAAACAAAGTCTGGGTCTGTTGGAGGATCCGCACTGGAGCTACTGCCTCCTTGCGGAGGAGCTGAGCCACGTTGTCTCGAAGAGCCGACTGAGTGCATGTGGGAATCCGTTCCTCCCGGTAGCGGGTTCGGCTGGGAGGGTACAGCTCGAATTCTAGAGGCAGTCCCATTCGACCACTCTAGAACCCACCTGTCCGGTGATAGCGGACCAGGTGGAAAGGAAGTGGTGGAGCCAACCCCCAGGGAGGACCCAGCTGGCCTGTGGAGTGTAGGGGTGGCGACCCCAACCCATCACTGAGCAGGCTTAGAGGAGGAGGCTCCAGGACCTGCGCCTCGGCCTCCTTTATGGGGCTGTTGAGGGCCCTGCTTTGGCCGAAGGTGCCAAGCTTGAGCCTGCTGCTGCTGGATCTCCATGGTAGGAGGGCTGCGGACCACAGGGAAGAATGCCGAAATGGCTTCTTCTTTCTTCTGCTGGTTCTTGCCTGAAGAACCCTTGGCAGAAGTAGCTTCAAGGTGACACTGGACTGCTCTATCGCTGAAGGTGACCGCCACTCCTGGACCCGAACAAGTCAGTGCCTAGGAAGGGACACATCAGCAAGCTTATGCTGAGTATCCACGGGAAGGAGAAACCCTCAGCCAAGCCCTGCAGCGAGTGGCCACTGCAGCTGCAAATGAGCGGGCACAAGAATCTCCTATGTCCAAGGCCGTCTGAGCTGCTGTTTTACGACAGCATGGCCCTGGTCCCAGACCTGATTGACCTTGGTCTGCGTGTCCGCTGGGAGATGAGGAGGACCTGGTTTAATGACCCAAGAAGGGCATGACAGAAGTGTGCCATTATAACAGCTGAGCTGGCCTGAATGAAGGCCCAGAGAAGAGGACCATAGACCTTACGGTCAGAGTGGTCCATATTCTTGGACTCCTTGTCCGGGATAGGTCAGTGTCAGCCGAACTACCAGTATGCCTGAACACAGAGGCTGTCACCAGACTTTCAGCCAAAGGGTGCTCTGTGAACCTCACTAGGGACCCCATGGGCACCGCGTACTTGCGGGGCCACGCTGGCAGATGGTGCTGGGCAGGAAGCAGGACGCTGCCAAAGTTCAAGGGCTGGGCCAACAATGGCCTTGGCCACTGGAAAGGCCTCTGTCAGTGTATGCTCTCTCTTGAGGATGTCAGTGAGAGGGTACTCCGTCTTTTCTGGATGGACTCCAGGGGCACCCGGTGGAATCGGAGATGAGGCGAGAATGCCCTGGAAGAGGAAGGGCCTTCCTCCATCCCTGCGTCCCCGGACGACTCGTCATCCCTGGGATGCAAGTGTAGTCGGTGATGTCCGAGTCCAAGAATCATGATACAGCCTATCTCCACCTAAGTCACCTCTCGATACGCCATGGCGATCTGGGGTGACCGTGACAACAGATGTCGGGGAAGCCTGGTGTCCTGTCAGTTGTCTTTCGAGAGGGCCCCTCCTGAGGCTACTTAGGCGGTGGTTCCACCGGATCAGTGGAGAGACGAAATAGGCCGAACCAGGAGATGGGCTGGCCCCAGATTTTGCAGGAACTGGTGGCTTCGGTTCCTTAGGTGTTAGCTGGCCTAGGAGTCAAGAGCAAGGTAATGGCCAGGGTAGGCAGCGGAGCCGGCTTCTGCCCAGTAAGGATCAGCTGCTGCCACATAAGGTCTTCATAGTGCCGACAGAGTTTCCGCCGGAGCCTTTTCTCGTCCGAGGAGGATGAGGACCTGTAATGGCGTCGCCTTTTCTGAGTGCTTGTGACTCTTCCTTGGTCAAGCTCGGCTGAGGGGTCCTGGACCGAGACTGGGCAGGCCGACTCAGTCGATTGGGAGACACCAGGATCGTGAGACCAGAGGGCCCGGGACTGGGTCCTTGATGGGGACACCAGCAGGCTTGGTCTCCTCATCCGGAAAGACCAGGACCGTAGTCCATTCAAGAGAGTCGCCGGCATAGCCGGCAACAAAGGGTCAATGGGGTTGAGAATAATTTGATCTCGTCAGCCATCTCCTCGGTCCCTGGCCAGACAGAGGTCCGAAAAGCCGGCAGCAAGGATGTGATCTCGACCGAGGTCGAGACCGCTGTTCCTGGGACTCGACCTTTCTCAGTCCCAAGAACGTCTTTCGCCGAGATGAAGACTCCGGGTCCTTATCTCTCTTCCGAGAGTGGAAGGCGTGCAGCCCAAGGGCACCTCACCTTGAGTGGGAGAGACTGGCACACCTCCTGAAGGAGCCCATAAAGGTGGAGCCTAGGTTCAGCGGGACGAAGTTCTGTTGGCCAAGCGTGAGCTGCTTCCTCCTCAAAGGCCTTCATCTGTTCCAGCTGATCGGCAGAGCCTGCAGCACCGCCCACCTAGCCTTCTTCGATTTCACCGGTGGGTTCCTTTTCCGGTCTCCCCAGCTTCAAGCATGCCTTGTGGTCATCCAGGATGTTGGGATGGAAAGCCAGGCAAAAACTGCGGCGAGATGTCATGGCCAACACCTGGGCAGTAAACACGTGAGGTGAGCATCGGTCGCGTGACATCTTTTGGCCGCTTGGGGCACCAGCGAAAACTGGGAATGATTTTTCCTCCATAGTCAAGACAGTGAAAGCGTGATCGCTAACTCTAATGAGCTTAATTTCAGTAAAGCCGACAATTTGAAATCCAGGGCCTACGATATGCTGAGAGCACAAGGGAACCTGTATCTTCCAGCGGAAAGGAAGATCTGGCGTCCATGGGGTGGAGACGAGGATATACCACCTGGGTGGGTGGGAGGAGCCAGCTTGAAGACTTCTGGAAAGATTTAAAGTGGAAGGGCATGTTAAAGGTTGATGGATCCTCAACCCTCGACCCCAAGGTGATCGCAACATCTTTAACACGGCTTTTTCAGACCTTAATGCTGTTCTATCCCATGACTTTTACGAAAACAGGGCCTACTCCCCAAATACCTCAGCCCTCAGTCTAACCATCCCTCTTCTACTTCAGTGAGGTAAGGCTGAATGAAGCGCACGCTATACTACTGCAGCTATCTCTAAATCTAGATCTAGTAGCGACACCCTCGACCTTAAGCTTCTGTTGCTCACCCTCGATGAGGTAATTCATCCATTAACAAAATCCTAAACCTCTCTCTCAGCTGTGGAAAATTCGGACCTATGGAAAACAGCCACCGTGACACCCATCCATAACAGTGGGGATAAGGCGAATCACTCAAATTATCACCCTATCTCCATACTGCCCCCACTCTCTAAGGCACTTTCGATTGCATCGTGGCTGATCAACTTACCAACCACTTGGATAAATACAATATACCTTGTCCACAACAACATGACTTCGGAAAGGTCACAGCACCACCACAGCCCTTCTTGAGTTCACTGGAGCTCTGCACAAATCCCTTGACAACAGCCTTCTCACAGGGGCTGTTTTGTCCGAACTCTCCAAGGCCTTCGATACAGTACACCATGGACTACTAATTCACCAGTTACTGAATGCCAGGCTATCACCTGACTCTTCTCTCTGGTTTAAAAGCTACTTAGAAACCGGTCCAGAGAGCTCTTTCTGACACCCTGCCTGTTTGCTCGGTGTCCCACAGGGATCCATACTGAGCCTCCTTTTTAGCCTTTTCTTAAACTCCTCCCTCACCACTGCTCTGAGCAGATCATACTATATGCCGATGATGCTGTTGTATTTTCCACTCACAAAGATCCTGCAACTATTCAACACAACCTTCAACTTGGTTTCAGTTCTGTAGAGACATGGTTTCTTAATCATAAACTGGTCCTCAATGACAAGAAAACCAAATCTATGCTCTTCTGCAGCTCTCATAACCCACACAAGCTACACCACTTGGCTAGCTCCACCACCCAGGGAACACTCTAGATCAGGTGGGGTCCTTCAAACTCTTAGGGATACAGCTTGACCCTAATCTCTCCTATGGACTTCATGTAGATTATGTAGCTAGAGCTACTAATACCGCACTTAGTCTCCTCTACAAACACAGACCACACCTCCAGAAGCTTTGAAGGTTGCAGTCCTGAGCTCTGTGATCTCTGTAATAGACTATGGTCTCATCATTTATGGCTCGGCCACAACCACAAGCCTTAGATGCCTCTCAACTGCCTTAAATAAAGCATGTCGGCTCATCACTGGTGCTCACCGCTCCCACCCACATGTGACCTGTACACTCAGACTGGCTGACTCAACTATCAAACCGCATGAAGTTTCTCACCTGCTCCATGGTGAAAAAATCTACCTTGGCCTTGCACCTTCTGGGGTCTCAACTCTGTTACAACACCGAATTAACAAATGGTGCCTTAGGAGATCCACGCTACAGCTACTGAAAGTCCCCACTGTCACACTTCACAGGGACAACGCTCTTTTGCTTATCGAGCCACTCTGGTTCAATGGCCTCAGCCCAACCATCTCCTCTGCCCCAACAATTGGTATGTTTAAAACTAGGCTGCGGGACTATCTCACTACCAACAGCTCCTGTGACTGCCCAACTAACCTTGTTTCTCCACTTCCCTTCCTGCTCTAGTGGTCCCCCTCCCCTCCTCACTGGATTCTACCCTAACATCTTGGTATACCCAATGCTGCACTTTTCACCCTCTCCCCACCCTTCCTACATTCTTTCTCTCCCCCTCCCCTCTTCCCACTCTCTATGACTCTGGCACTTCTTATCTGTTGCCTATTTTCTCTGACAAATGCTGCTGGCTGCCTTGTTACAATGCTACCCTTGAATTGTATTAATCTGTACTCTGTTTGCAATGTCCACATTGTTGTAATGTCTGTCTTGATGTTCCCCATAATTTGTATTTCTCTGATGTGGAACCTTTGTTAAAGAGCCAAGGCTCAAAGGTATTTGTAATCCTAGACTTGATAAATAAATAAAAAAAAAATAAAGGGGACATGCCAAACAGTGTGGATGAACAACATATCCACGCTCCTAGAATAAACTTCTCACCCCTGCCCAACATGATTTCGGAAGGGCACGGCTGATCAAACTCACTAATGACATCAAGCTATTGATGGATAAAGGGCTATACACTGGAGCAATTTTAAGTGGATTTAACTAAAGCGTTTGATCTGGTGAATCACCGTTGCTACTGGATACACGCCACACTTGGATTCTCCCAAGACTCCTCAACATAGTTCAGCAGTTACCCATCTGGGCAGACACAATTTGTTCAGATTGACAATTGCAAATCTGATTTCTCTCCTACCAGCATTGGTGTACCACAAGGCTCAATGCTCGGACCACTACTTTTCTCACTGTTTTGAATAGACTGCCTCAAATGTCAAGCACTACCTCTACCATCTTATACATGGATGATATGGTGTTGTACACCAGCACCAAGGACATCGCCTCCATTAATACCACACTTGAGTCAGACTTTGTATGTCTAAGTGAGTGGCTAGTTGTCAAACGTCCTTAGACTCCGAGGCAAAATTAGTGATCGCGCAGGGGTACTAGCACCCAGCCTGACTTATGGAATCACTTCCTATAAAGACACGAACAAGGGACTATTGCAGAACTGGGACACCTGTTATAATAGTATCTGTCGCTCGCACTATCAGTACCTAGGCGCACTCACCGTTGCATACTTTACTCCGTCTGGCTCTCTCCGCCTCTTACTGAGTCTATACCACAGGATGCAAAACTGACAGTATCATCAGAACTGGAATACCAATGTTCTTTGCATGCTTGATGAACCTGGCCCATCAGACTTACCCACTGAGATCTACTGAAATGTCGCTCCTCACTACACCCAAATGTACCACTAGGATGGGTGAGCACGTATATGTGGTGTCCTCCTCAAAGCCACGGAACTCCCTGCCTTCAACTGTGAGGCACTCCACTACACATCTGATCTTTAAAAATGAGCTCCGTGCCTACCTCCTGGCTTCTTTTAAACATGTAAATGTTTAAGTACCTCAGTGGAATCAACAAAGTCCAAGAGGGTAGCATCTTTCAGAAAAGAGATGTGCAAGAACAAGGGGATACAATTTGAAGATAGAGGGGGACGGCTCAGGGAAATGTGAGGAAGTATTTTTTCACAGAGAGGGTGGTGGGACGTATGGAACAGCCTTCCTGAGGAGGTTGTGGGGTCTAAAACTGTGGAGAATTCAAGAATGTATGGAACAGACATAAGGCAATTTTGTGGGGGTAGGAAGAAATAGGCTGTTGGTTAAATAGGATCTGCAGCTTATCCTCTAGGTAGGGAAATGGGTAGACTAGGTGGGCCAAGCAGTCCTTATCTGCCGTCAAAGTCCATGTTTCCATGTTTCTATGTTCTGACAGATGCACTTGGACCTATCCCCTGGGAGGACACCTAGTAATGCTTCCATTGCACATCCCTTCAGCACATATTCAGGCATCTTATCACTCTTGCCTGCTTTAAATAGCAGGCAAGTACAGGCTGTGAGGTCTCGCATCATGAGACTGTCTGGAATAGTGTCTCCATTTACTTATACCGTATGGTCTAGCTCCTTGAAACTGTATTGTATATTCCCTGTATCAATGGATAGCCTAGTGTAATGACTAATTTCTCCTGTACAGTAGGTATCACCGTGCCTGTCTATACTGTAATGTGTTTAACCCAAATCTGTATTATGTAATAGTAACCACTGTGATGTTATGTGCTTTTACCTATATCTGTAACTCTCCCGGTTTTGACTGAAAATAGGCAATTTATTTGACTACAGCACTTACCCGAATTCAAAAACTAAATAAATAAAATAAAATTTATATAATGAAACTTCCCTTGACATGGTGGAGGGTAGGTGTGCACGCCAACAGGGTGGGCGATTACATTTTGAATAACTGGGGTAGGCCAGGGCTTACACAGTGGCACTTGCCTGGCAAAGTGCCACTATGAGTAGTCTTCACCAGGCAAAGAACTATGTGAAGTGCCACTTCATGCTACACAAAGTTGGGAAGGTTTGCAAAATTTTTCGCAGTTAAGTTTCCTGACTTCACACATCTCTACTGTCAACCCCAGTAGGGTCAGCTTAGTCCTTCTGAATTAAAGTGGGGGCAAACAGTAATCCAGTGATGCCCATCGATGTATACCAACAAAATGGCAACACTAAACAACTTTAGAGCTCTGAGGGAAGGATTATGTCATACCCAAAAGTCAGCATGTACTTTAGTGTTGATACGTAGTCAAGCCCTGTTCTTACACAACACATGGTTTGGGAGTTTGAATGGAATGATGTTTTAAAGTGATTTTAATGTTGTCATTTTGTACCTGATCATCAATGGGCATTACTGGATCACAAATAAAGAGACGAACAGAATGAATGCTTCTAAATTTAACTGCCTGAGAGTACCAGTTCATTGAGAGGTCATTTGCAACCCTCCCCAATCTATGGACGCCTCTGAATGGATTCAACTCCTCCCATAGTCAGAGGTTTCTTAGAACGGTGAGGATGGATAGTTGATCTTTGTATTGGGAGTGAATAGCGTAAAGAGCTGCTGTCATTATCCTGCTTCCACCGCCCATGATGCTAGCCTCTGAGGTGTTGTTCACAAGTATTAAGGCCATTTGTTTTAAAAGGTACCTCGTTTTTCAGTATTTAAATCAACTGTCTCTTTTCCGCACTCAGGCTGCATTCATGCTCTTGCTCCTGTGGATGCCGTGTGTTCTCGTGCTCGTTCAGTGTGATGTGAAGCGAGGTACACATTCAGTGGGTGGTCTCAGTGACCGAGTGTTTATAGCTCTGATTTACTGTGGGGGTGGAGTTTACAACCATTTCACAAATTTCAAGAATGGTATAGCTTCCAAAATGCATTTCAATTTATTTTCAATGCACAGCAACCCAAAACAGACTCAGGTCAGGACTCTGTCTCAGTTATAAACTTTAGTTTACTAGTGCAGTCATTTTCATTTTGTGTTCACCTGTACAGCATTATAAAACACAGCACACAACATTCAAAATCCACTTCATACACATTTCCCATCATCGCACAACCTGGCCCATGATATGGTGTGTGTCCCGTTTATCCTGGTCCAGGTTGTGCAATGGCCATAACGTCCGGTATGAAGTGACTTTTGAATGGTGTATGCTGTAAGCTTTATAATGCTGTATAAGAGAATACTGAATGAAAATGACCGTGCTAGCAAACCAGCAAGTTTATAACTGAGATACAGTCCAGACCCGAGTCTGTTTTTATGTGCTGCTGCCGTGAAAATAAATTTAAATGCATTTTTGGAAGCTGTATCATGCTTTCAGATTTGTGAAGCGGCTATGGTAAGTCAGTCTATCCAAGAGGTGCTGACCTGTCTGCTACAGTAGTTTTGTTTACGGAGACCATTCAGCTTATGACATATAGGCACTGTATCAGAAACAGCAGGACTATCCGATCCAACTGACATGTCAGACATTGTCAGCATCATGTGCTGAATGTGGAAACTGCATTAGAATGTCCACATAATGAGTCTGTATTATGCTCTGACACACACAAAAACATTCCACTGGACTGATCACCACTCAGTGACATAACAGAAGCTGAATTGTGATTGGAATCCAAAACAATCACAGAAACCTCACTTATGCTAGTCACTGTACTGTTAATATTCCCATTAAACATGTTGAGTTTGCCACTGAGAACAGTTACTGCCACCAAGAAATATACAGCAAGGTGAATATAGCACAGCTGCTATAGAGGGAGCATGTGCATGTAGCTGGGGTCACGCTTCAGCATTCCTCCCTCGTCACACTTCCATGATTGAAAGACCACGACTGAGCAGGGACAGTAGCTGAGGCATGGTCAGAGAATGAAACAAAATGCATATTTTAAATGGTGAACACATTTTAAGAGGCATTCTTGTTGCGGTCGTCTAGTTATAAGAAAAGGGACACATGATGTGAAGTGCATAAGGTAGGAAATGCAGGTCAGCTGCTCTTCAATACATTTTGTAACAGGGCATTATTGGGAAGTCTCAGGAGAGAGTCCCTGATAGGCTCAACGTCCGTGGTGCAGGACCAACACGCATTGTGAGCCGATAATGCCGTGTTGCTGTCCTGGGAAGCGCGTCTCACGAGTCCAACACGGCATTATTTCATAATGCCGTGTTGGTTTCGAGCGCTAAGACCAACACGGCATTATGAGAAATAATGCTGTGTTGGAGTCGTGAACGCTTCGAGCACAGCAACACGGGCATTATTGGCTCACAATGCCGTGTTGCTCCTGCACCACGGACGGCGCTGGCGCCTATCGCGGCGCCCGCCATAGAGCCTTCAGTACAATAAGAGTAAACTGTATGGAGATTGCCTGCCTCCGCCGCCTTTTGCACTGTGATCGGCCCTGTAGACATCGCGCTTGTCCTCAGCCATAAGAGCATCATCGGTAGCTCATGCCTATCGGTGACACGCCCGCTGGGTGCTGAACCGGCCCGCAACAACGCCTTAGCTGGCATTAATCCCGGTAGACGCCCTCTGCCGGTGATTAATGCTTACTTCAGAAGTTTACATTTTTTCACAATGTGCTACCAGAACTGTGTACACTGTTGGGAGTACATTCAGTACAAATGGCAGGGATGCCCATGTTTGGTGTTATCTTGCCACTGTTGCATCCTAAGTTTCTTTAACAGCTTTCAAAATACCAGACCTCACTGAAAAGTTAAACACAAAATGTTACTGTGTACCTAAAACACTATCAACACTACCAAGACCATAACCGTGTGTGTGTGTGTTTTGCAGTGACCTAGTAATATAACATGTTAAACACTGTGATGAACTGCATTAGACACCACAGAATAGAGCAGTGAATGAGAGACACCTATATACAGACATTAGTGCAACAATAATTTATAATGAAAATTCATCATTTAGGTGGTATTTGGTAAAACTGAGAAATTAAACAATGCAACTTTTAATAAGCTTGATAAACACTGGCTTACATGACATCTGTGTTCATCAGATTTTGTAATTAATTTATTCATTTCCTCTGTCAGCTCCCACCCATTATTCTCATGCCCTCCCATACACTCTGAGTGTCACAGACACCGCTCCTCAGCCATTATGGGCATGGGCAGCTGTCTCTGATGAGGAAGATGCAAAGCCGGCTCAAGAACCCTATGTAGGAGCTGCTTTCTGTAATCTGGCTGATCTTTGCCAGCCTAGGGAGTAAGATCCACAAGATAACTCCAACACTGTAGGAAAATATGCTGCTAAAGCCACCTGGACAATTCTCTTGCATCTTTTCTTAAAATAGATCAGGGCTCAGATTTTACATTCATTTGCCCAAGCAGACCATAAATTATGGATGAAATCCCAATACCTGACTGCTGGTGCTCCATTTTGTTTTACTAAGTTTTACTGAAACTTTTCTTGTAAAAGAGCAAATTATTTCAGCTAAATAAATTATTTTAACAAATGCAATAATGCAGCAAGTTACATCAAGTTTGACTAAGTACCAACCCTGAATTAACAGGTGTAAGTAATAAAATGAACTACATTTTATGTATGTAACACTGCAGTAAAACTGCATAGTCTGATGTGGTCTACTACGATACGCTTGAACAAAATACAAAATCAGAATGTTGGTATTTGGCCTGAAACGCCAACATTTAAAGAGAAAAGTTGCATACTTACCATAATTGGTGATCTTCCAGAATATTTTCTCAATGAGTATCACTAATGGGTATGGAGCAGAGGCACTAGGACCCCACAGGAGCAAATCTCTGGCCAGGGTGTTTACAGCTAATGGCCATGACACCTGCGTACTCCATATGTGGTGCCGTGCGCCTGACAATAACCATCGCTGGCTCCCTCACCTATCTCAGTTCTATTTTGAAAATAATATGCTTTACTGTTTTCATACAAACCAAGTCATACAAGATATACTCCTATAGTAGCCCCATAACTACTTACAATAAAGGCATTCATTTGAGCAGAGACAAATAAAATGCATGATATACAGAGGCAGTTAAGAGTATACAGTACTAATTCATACAGTGACTTACAATTTTCAGGTATCCACGTAGTGTGCTTGTACTTTGACTTAGTGATATCTTACTGTTGTTAACCTGTTTGCTCATCTGTCTCCTGGGACGGAATAGAGTGTGAACATTTTCTTATACCTTTTTCAAATGTGTTGTGTCTATTGTTAAGAGGCTAGCTATCATCTTCTCTGTTTTAAGCTTAGGAGGAGATCTTGGTACAATTCTGAATAACTGAGAACATCCTGGTTTAGCTGAAGACATAAAAATTCTCTCCCAAAAGCTGCTATAATAGCTATATGATATCTTCACTGTTTTACAGGTATCTCACTGAAGTCACTCACAATACATATCTCAGATGTAAAGACATTCTCAAGGCCTTCCAGACGATCTGCTCATCTTTATGGACTGCTACAGGTTGGCGAAGCTCACATTCCCAGGTGATGTGTCATGGAGTTCCTTTATCTTTCTAGCATCTGGTACATAATTCTGATTGGTTTTCTCATCTTGTACAGCTTGACTGGGGTGTAATACACATTATTCAGAATATTAAATTGTGGAGTCTGTTTTATAATTCTTGGTATATATTTATCGGTTCATCCTTATTTTATCCCAGTCCGTTTGTTTGGGAATTCTGATTGCCAGTATTGACACTGGCCATCCAATCTGTAAGGAGAGTGACTGAAAATTAGGTGGTACAGTAAGGATATCGGATATGGCTGTATGGCTGCATTAAGAGTTCATTTAGTACTGGCCGATGAGAGTCCTGCCATAGTGGCAGACCATACGATGTGCTACTCGTGCATTAATTGCATGAATTTAAAGACAGATCCATCATCTAACTGGTGCTGGGCTTTGAGAGAGGCAGTTGGAACAGGCTGTCCTCTATTGTAAGGTGGTTAATTGTGGTCTGCTCTATCTCTGGCCAAAAGGTGCTCCTGACTGGGTCTCCTGCTCTTCTGATGTTTTGTTGAATACAGCTTGTGTTAAAGATTTAGTCAGGACGATGTTGAGCAATTTACAGAGCCGATGGTGCACCTGTAGGGCAGTGAACATAACTTGAGTCTTTGACTATTTCGTGTAACTGTTTGAATGATACATGTAACAGAGAAGAGGGATGGATACCTTTCTCACTGCAGACCTGCTGTTCTGTTTTGAGCCAGAGGGGCTATAGTCCGCATTGAGGTCTGCTTGTTGGTGTGACACCCATTTTAAGTATTTACTGGCATGGGCACAAAAAAATAATATATCGTGAAGTGAGGTAATCTTAAAACTCCTGTTGTTTTTGGCATTCCAATTATATGCCCATCGATGGTTTTTATTTTTCCAGATGAAGTCTGCAATGTGGGAGTGCAGTACTGTGAATCATTTCAGAGACAACTAAACATTCATTATGCTAAGGGGACATAGCACCCTGGGCAATGCATTCATTTTTAACATTTATATGCCCCCAATCTTGCTTGACCACGCCTGTGTTCAGAGGCCTTACTTGATTTTTGCCACATTTAGTTTGACCAAGGCTACTAACAAAATACTAAGCAATTCTAGAATCAATGTTGGAAAACATTGGCTGAGGAAAGGAGAAATGAAAAATGAAAATGTGGGATAAATTAAAATGTCAATGATTAAGAAAGATGTCAAGTTATTCTGGCTATTAGTAAGCAAAGGATATGATGAATATACTACTAGAATTGAGGCAGCAATTACACCGTAATGTGGGAACAACATTTGAATGCTCTGTACTATTCACAACTGGAGGAAGATCGCCAGATTATTAGACAAGATAACAGCTAATAAGGCCCCTGGCCCTGATAACATTCTAGCTGATCTATTTTAAGTCATTTAAGGAATGGTGGTGGCCAGTATTACATATTCGTTTAACCACTGTCTGCAAAGTGGATATTTTCCTGAAAATTGGAAGTTCACTTCACTTAGTTCGCAGTAGTACATAAGGGCCGTGGTCCACGAGCTGACTCCTGTTAAGACATGGTATAGTAGCCTAGGCTACCTCCACTAGCAATGTAGTTATCCAAGTTACATTTAAAATTATCTTTGTTTGCACTTAATATAATATTCGAGGCAATCTAGACCATAAATTTGATGCACGCACTGTGAAAAATACTTCCTTCTGTTAGTTTTAAATCTACTAACTTTGGTTTGTGCAGGTGACCTCTAATACCTATATTGTCATCTTTATATGTAATATTTAATTCTGTCATCATTATAGGGTCATTTAAGATGTCATAATAGAATAACGTCTCCTCTTTGCCTTCTTAATTCAAGATTATGTAGACCTAGTGACTCTAATCTGTCGTTATAATTCAGGTTTTCAGCGTTGTTATAGATTTTGTATATCTCGTTGAATTTTTCTAGTTTTATCATATCTGTTTTTTAAATGGACTCCATAATTGACTACCATAGTCTAGTACTGGCCTGACATATGATAGGTACAGGGTAATAACATTTTTATTCCTGCTTTTATAGCCCTAACTGTGCGATTTGCTTTAGCGATGATAGCTGTATACTGATCCTTAAAACTCAGACTTGGTATCCATTATAATTCCTAGGCTTTTCTTTTTTTTTTTTTTTTTTTGGGTAACTAATTTCCATATAAGTTATAACTGTATTGAATATTAAACTACACAACATTTTTCGGTGTTAAATTTCATCCCCAAGTATTAGTCCAAAGTGCAATTTTATCAATATTTCTTTGTAATGATTCTATTTGGATATTTGATTTACATGATCCACATAGTTTTGTATCATCTGCATACTTTATGATACCATTGTTAATGTCTTTATCTAAATCAGCAATAAATATTTGAAAGATTAGAGAGCCAATGACTGAGCCCTGTGGAACACCACTGGTTACATGACCTTCAGTTGATAGGTGACCCTAACCGATACCTTCTGGGTCCTATCTTTTGGCCAGTTCTCTACCCACTGAATAATATGAGTATCATTATTGTATTTTTGTAGTTTTTTACTTATGGGCCAATGTGGGACCCGGTCAAATGCTTTGCTGAAATCAAGATCCAGAAACAAATGATTTGATACCTTTTATTGGACCAACATGGATGTTACAGAAAAGAACAAAGTGCTCTAGCTTTAACCTACCCGGTCCTTCTTCAGAAGCTTTATGGCAGTTATTTTGAAAATCTCATACTATTAAGACCAGATTATGTTGAAAAAACAGAAATAATTCTCATTGGTTTAACATATACATTTAAAACATAACAGAAGATTACGTCAGAGAAGCTAATTAACACCAGTCTGCTTTTAACTGAGGAGCCTCAGAAGGGCAAAGATTCTATTTTGTGGTCTATTTTATCCAATGCAAGAAATGTCCTCGCTACAGGTTATGTCGGGAGACAAGCTCAACAACTCCGCACTAGAATGAATTCACACATACATTCTATTAATCACAAGAAGACTGAGGAACCAGTAGCCAGCACTTCTCCCAGGATGGCCACTCAATCTCAGATATGTCTGTGATGGTCTTAAAAGGACATTTCAACAGTACACAACAGGGACGGGCTTCTGAAATTAGACTTATTTTACTTCTCAATATGGTGATGGATGGCCTGAACATTTATGTTGGTTATATGAGACATTTTTCCACTAAACTTACACAGACCTTTACTTTAAAAGATGGACATAAATACTTTAGTTCTTCAGCTGGCCTTTGATTTTGTAAGTTTATGGTTATCTACGTGCTGACTTCTCACCTTAACTCTGTGGTGAGTGTGTGTGTGTGTGTGTGTGTGTATTGATGTATGTATGTATGTGCGTGTTTGTGTGTGTTTTGCATGTGTTGCATTTGTGTGTTGTGGGTATGGTGTTTGTGTGCTAGTGTGGTGTGGTATGTATGGGTTGTGTTTGTTATATTTGTTGTGTGTTGTGGTTGTGTGGGTGTGCAGGGTGTGTGGTGTATGTACACACGTTGTGTGGGTGGATCGTGGCATGGGACAACTGTTATGTGGCTAGGACACAGTTTTCACATAGTGTACATTTACTCTTCTACTAGTTGTCAGTGGTTGGATTACACAGTGTCACATTTTTAAATCTGCTCATATTAAGATGCATATCTCATTTACTTGGGGTTCATAAAAGGTGTAATTCCTTTGGGTAACGATTAATATTGGTGGAATGATGCTGTATTATGACTCATGCACATACAGTATATCTCATTCCTACTAGTCACAGTATCTTTCCCCAGGAGAGGGAGAGAAAAAGGGGGAGGGGCCTGGAGGAATTCATCCTTGAAGTTTTCATTTAGAGTCCCTAGACTGATTCTGTGCATTTTGTTATACACTGACTGTGTTGAAATCTGCACTTTATCAGGCTCATGGTCTCATTTCTAGGGGTCCTTTGACAAGTATTTTTAATTGGCACTTACAGTTACAAGTGATACTATCATGCATCACATATATATATGTATGTTTACTTTGGGGCTCTTTTTCATCTTGCAGTTATACCTAATTTCAGGATTTTGTCTCTCATTATCTGTTCTTTAATACACCAGACACTTGGAATGTAAGCTGTAACTTCATCTTACATGTATTAGAGAATGCTAGCTCAATTTTTTTTATCACTAGAATGCTTTCTTAGCATACTGAGACATTTTAAATTTATATGAGAAGAACCTCTGGTTGTTGAGAATTCTTGATAACCTGTGCCCTTCTGAGGCTCCTCAGTTAAAAGCAGACTGGTGTTAATTAGCTTCTCTGACATAATCTTCTCCTATATTTTAAATGTATATGTTAAACCAATGAGAATTATTTCTGTTTTTCAACATAATCTGGTGTTAATAGTATGGGATTTTCAAAATAACTGCCATAAAGCTTCTGAGGAAGGACCGGTAGGTTCGAAGCTAGAGTACTTTGTTCTTTTCTGTAACATCCATGTTGGTCAAATAAAAGTATCAAATCATTTGTTTCTGGATCTGTTCTTAAAAGGACTAATACAGCACCTACAACATTTTTGTTTGCTGAAATCAAATAATACAATATCCATTGGTATGCCTACATCCAACATTTTTGCTTACGTCAGAGAAGCAAATCAAATTAGTAATGCAAGGCCTACCCTGAGTAAAGTCATGTTGACCTGTATCAAAAACATAGTTTTTTTAAATGTTCCTATATTTTTTATTAGTGATTCTAATATTTTGCAGGGTATTGATGCAAGACTAATAGGTCTGTAATTTGACACATTTGATTTACTTCCTGTTTTGAAAATGGGAGTAACCTTTGATTTTTTCCAATTGGAAGGATGAGTCCATAGTTTAATGATTTTTCAAAGAGTATTTTTAATGGAATCCAAATATGGTTTTGTAACAGTTTTAGCATCATCGGGTAATATTGTCTAGGCCTGGAGCAGAGTTATTTTTAATTTATTAATTTGTTATAGTATTTCTTCTTTACTGAACTGGTGAGTTCCTGGGTCAGCTTGGCCTTTAGTGTTATTAGCTAATGCACATTGTTTTGAGAATATTGAACAGAAATAATTGTTAAATGTATTTGCCATCTCTATTGGGTCAGTCATATTTTTGCTATTTTCCACTATTGTGGTTAATTCTTCTTTGTTACTTTTTTTAATGAATTAATATAACTATAAAACTGTTTGCTGTTTGATTTTGTAGCTATCTTTGCTAAATATACTTCATATTTTGTTGGCCTTATTAATCTTGTTTCTGCATTTTGTTGTATTTCTTTAAAGTGTTTCCAATTTTGTTCTGATTTATTTGAGATATATTGGCATAGGTTTTGTTTTCTTTTAATTTGTTTGATAATTCCTTAGTAAGCCATTTTGGTCTCCTCTTCTTTCTACTATATTCTTTATATGTTTAGCATGTTTTAAATGATGGTGTGTGTAGTATTTTTGATGTACAGTAGGACCAACTTTCATCAATTGTTTCACCTTGAGTTTATTTTCCCAGTTGATATTTTGAAGATGTGAAGCAATTCTTTCTTTATTTGCTGTTTTGTATAGATAAAACTTCTGTGCATCCAGGGTTTATGTAATTTTGGTGATTTAAGGAAAACATCATACTAGAATGGTCACGGTTTCCTATTGGTGATGATTTTTCACAGTTATTGTTAGATCTTCAGTTGTTATTATTAGATCTAATACATTGTTCAGTCTTGTAGGGCTGGTATGTGTTGAATCATATTATTTTCTTACATATTTCTAAGAAGTCTCTACTTTGTTTAGTAGCAGCCTTCCAGCCCCCAATTAATATCTGGGAAGTTGAAGTCACTGTCTAGTAAGAGATTACTTAATTCCAGATCTTGATTGATTTCATTTAATATTTTCATATGAGTAGAGGTTGCGGTGTCTGGTGGCCTATAACATACTCCTAAAATATAGTCATTGTGACCATTTTTTATTTGTAGCCATATGGTTTCTTTCTCATCGGTTATATTTTGACCTTATCAGAGATATCAATATAGGATACGTGTAACTATAGATATGTAGCTATTCCCCATCTTTACATACCTTTCTGTTTAATTTAACAACATGATAACCGTCGATGTTGTATCCCCAGTTAACTGAATCATCCAACCAAGTCTCAGTTAACAACGCAACATCAATTTTATTAGAAGTACAGTTTGGAGTTCTTCAAATTTATTATGAAGGCTCCTTACATTACTAAGTAGGAACCTGGTTGAATTTTTTCTAAGTGTCTTCTCTTATTTTGTACTGGTGTAGGGTATAGGTACTTAATACCCCTGTCCCTCACCATTCAGTTTAAATAAGTACTTTCCATCTTATTTTTTATTAATGTTCCTAGCAAACTAGCACATTCTGTATTAAGGTGTCTTTACCAAAGAGATTTCTTTGACCATAAAATGTTTCCAGCTGTTAATAAATCTAACTGATTCATTTTGCACCAATTTTCTAATCTAGTGTTTATTCTGACAATTGTTTTATTTTTTCAACTAACGCGCTTTGAATTGGTAAGATACTTGAGATGAAAACATGAGCTCCTCATTCTTTGAGATTTTTTGCCATTTGCAGTAGTTCCCAACAAATGTCTTTTTCATGGCTTTTACCCATACCATTAGTTCTTACATGGATTGCTACAATTTGTTTAGCATGTGAAGTTATTGCTTTCACTGATTCTTGATTTATAGCCACAGTTCTATCCCTGGATAACAGAGAAGCATTCTATGTTCTTTATTTTGTTCACAGAATGCAGTGTTACAGTTTCTTATTACAGTCTCCATGAAGAGCATTTATATATCGGACAAAGTATTTATAGGGGTTTATCATGATCAGTGTCTAGGCAAGAGAATCTATTTTGTGTTACATCATCTTGTGATGTCATAGCCCTTCGACCCTTTTAATAGAATGTCCATGTTTTACTGTACACCATTCATTATTGAGTTTAGAGGTGGAACATCTTTGGTTTTTTGACTGTTTGATGTTCTATCAGATTGTTCTGTATCCGATGTACTAGCACTCTGTTCTTCTCATTCTTTTCTGGGTAATAAGGTGGGCTATATGATGTGCTTGGGCCGCATTATCTATAGCGAAATTCAGGCCCAGTATCAGCCATTGGAATAGCTGTCTGTTCTACTATAGGAACTGTAGTGTTTATATTTATTTCCATAATCCTTTTCTAACTTTAATATATCTTTTAGGTGATTAGCTCAACAAGGCAGTATTTAACCAACATAAAGTTGTTTCATATTGATTCATTTTGTGCAGTCTGACCCTATAGTACGTTGGTCAATGACACCAAAATACATTCCACATATATTACATCTTAGTATTTCGCCTTTACACATAAATTGTCTAATACAGCATTAATTTTAGCAATACCATCCATGATAATGTTTTGTTTATAGGCACTTGAATTCATAACTTACAGTGTAGAGGCCTCCTATGCTCCGTACATGCCAGACATGCGAGAGAACACGTCCCGGTGCACAACATATGCGCCTGCTCGCAGCATGCAACAATTTATATTAGTGGTGACCTGATAACTTCCGGTTCAGCTGCTCTGAAAACAGAGAAGTTTACTATAAAATAACTAAAAATAAGCCCCACATTCGAGCTTGGTGTTTAAGTTAAATATTGCAGCAAGTAGCGTGTAAAACTGATTTAGCCCCTACAGTTCAGTTCTGAACTCTCTTCTGCTTCTGGAGTGAAAACTTGGGTGCAGCGCTCCTATTCTGTTACAGTTACTGTTTTGTTTTACAAATCAGCAAGGTTCTATGCACACTAAAGTTTCATTCAACCTAGCGCAACTTAGTTCAAAGTGTTTCTGCGCCCTGCTTGGCGTGCAACAATTTATACTAGTGGCGACCTGGATAATTTCGGGTTCACCTGTTCTGAATATAGAGGAGTTTACTACTAAAATAACTAAAAATAGCTTAAGAATAAGCCCTCATTCAGAGCATGGTGTTTAAGTTAAATATTACAGCAGGTAGTGTATAAAACTGATTTAGCTTCCAGTTCTGAACTCTCTTCCTACTTCGGAATAAGCACTTGAGTGCAGAGCTCCAGTTCAGTTACAGTTACTGTTTTGTTTCACAAATCAGCAAATTTCTCACAGCACTAAAGTTTCATTTAACCTAGCCGCAACTTAGTTCAAAGTGTTTCATAGTGTGCCATATATTCAAGAAAGGAATAAAACAACCCAAGTATGTATCGCCTATTAGCCTTCTTGATTCCTCTCCAAAAAATTCTGTAGAATATTATTTAACCATAAACAGCAATGGGCAGAGATGAATAATTTAATTTCGAATTACAAAATGGGTTTAGAACTAAATGATCAACAACTCAGCATTGCTATGTATTACAACACAACTTGGAATTATGTGGAGATAAAAAAATCAAAACTATACTGCTGTTTTGTCGATCTAAAAACATAGTTTGGTTCGATTAGTAGAATGTTACTTTAGAACAAACTTGAAATGTATAACATGGACCCTGAAACCCTAGATATAGTATACTTATAAGATTACATAATGAAACATGGCTTAAGGTTAAGTTTGACCAACAAGGAATATAACTTCTAATATTAAAACAAATGTAGGGGTCCTTAAGGTTGCCTCACTGCTCCATTTTTGTTTAATTTATACATAAATACAATAGTAACCAAAATGGATAACTTGAATTTCCACTCTCCAGCTGTACTTTCAATTAAGGTAACATGTTTAGCATATGCAGACATTGTTTTGATCTCCACTTTCTGCTTGGACTGCAACGCAAATTGACGTAGTTCTCTGAGTTATGTAAACAAGAAAATTAATTATAAACAAAGATAAAACTAATTTGGTCATTTCTGGTAATAAAAGTAAAACAACTCCAACATTATATATTGATAAAACAAAATAAAAATGACTACATATTATGACTACCTTAGGTTAAGATTTGCACAAAACCTATCATGGACACCCCAAATAAAAATAATTAAGAAAAATTGAAAACGTCATTTAATGCATTTAAAGGTTTAACATAAAATTGGACAGGGTTCATTAAAGGCCTATTAAGGGTAATACTGCTGGATGACTCAAAAAAATGCACATTGTTTGACCTACATGCCTCCAGTTTCCTGCAAACATGGGCTGGAGGAGTTCTGGCTTTTCTCCCGGCCACCAAAATAATGAAGTAATTTGTCTAGGCGACTTCAATCAGAATTCGGCTCGGCCCAAACCTCCCTGTCATTGACTCTAATATACTAAGGCCAACCTAACCCAGCTTGTCTTGGTGCATATGCTACATTCCACCAATGGTAATAGTCACACCTCTTTGACTGGGTACTTACCAACATGCCGGACAGAATCTCTTCCGTGACCGCTACCAGACTCCATTAGCAACCATTCACCTGTGTCTGGGATGCCAACCCCACCCCCACCCAAAATCATCTCCATGTCCAACTTCTCTGCCCTCGATACCTCAGCTTTTCTAAGGGATCTTCAGCATGTTGACTGGTCCCCATATTTGTGACAAATAACATTGACTTGGCTGTAGAACACTTTACCAACTCTCTGCGCCCTTGCAGTCCAAGCACATTCCTTGATTAGGCACAGGTACGGGACCTGCTTACCAAATGGTTAACTAGCCCTCTTCTACGTATGCTTAAAGCATCGGACAAACTCTGGACCAGATGGAAAACCTCCTCCCTGCTCTCTGACTTCACTGCATATCCCTCCCTTCGTAACTCTTGTATGAAAGAGCTATGGACTGCCAAAGCAATTCCTATAGAGGCCTGCTTCAGGCCACCTCTAGTAACCAAAAGGTACTGGGCACAAATAAACCACATAATGGGATGCTCCACGTCCCAAACCCCCATGACTTTCTAATAAATAACGCCTGTAACAACCCTAATACCATAGCTAATGCTTTCAGCTCACTCTTACCGCCTCCCTAGTTTTGATGCTGACTGTCCCTCCTCGCCACACCTCCCCTGACCTCCCCATCCCATCCTTCCTGATTCTCCACCCAGTCTCCAGACTGGATGTCCTATGAGATCTTAATATGATGTCTCCCAATGGCAGCGCAGGCCAATGGACTGGAACCCCATCATGCAATTGTTCAACCTCTCCATTAGCTCGGTACTGTGCTCCTCTCCTGGAAAAATGCCAGGGTTATCCCAGTCTTCAAAAGGGTGATCCAAAACCTAACAAACCACCTCCTATTGCGCCTCCTGCCGACCCTCAGTAAACTCCTGGAGAAGCTTATCCATCGCCAGGTGTCTAACTTCATTGCCAACTTTAACCTGCAATCTCCTGCTCAGCATGGCTTTAGGTCAAACCACAGCACCACAACGGCCCTAGTGCAATTCACCAGTGACATCAAATCTGCCATGGATCAAGGCCAGCTTACTGGGGCTGTTTTTATTGACATGTCAAAGGCGTTTGACTTGGTTAACCACAACCTGCTCCTGCATCAACTAGGCTTTATTGGCGCCTCCCAATCCACACTTGCCTGGTTTGCCAGCTATCTGTGGAGCTGCTCCCAGTATGTCTCCTGTCATAAAGTACTCTCTGCCCCTGCCCTGCTTCTTCGGGTATCCCACAAGGTTCCATACTTGGGACCCTGCTCTTTCTTTGTTCGTCAATAACCTACCTTCAGTGCCCTCCCACAGTCTCTCCTTACACTATGCCAATGACTTGGATCTCTATGTCTCCTCTGGCTCTATTCATGAAATTAACTCCCACCTCTCCTCTGATCTTTATCGTATGCAAACTTGGCTGCCAAGACCCAGGCTATGCTCTTTGGGTCACAAAGGAAATCTGTCACTTCAACTCCGCTCTCCAGGTTTCTTGTCTTGATGGCTCCCTGTGGAAGCAACTCAGTCCTTCAAATACCTAGAGGTCACGCTGGATCCATCGCTAACTTCTCTGCATGTCAAAGCTGCCTACAAATCAGTCAATGCTAAAACTGGAATGACTTACAGAGTCCGGCTGGTTTCTGACCCCTGCCACCAGGATCTCTGTCGCCCAAGGCCTTCTCCTCCTGGACTCTGCTACTTCCGCCTGTCTTCGTTATGGTACAGGCAAGCATCTTGCAAATATGGGACATTGCCTACAAAAATGTTCGTAGATTTGCGCCATCTGCTCCCTTGTCTTAAGCACCACTGTACTCTACTCCGACCTTCACTGGCTGTCTCCT
Organism: Neoceratodus forsteri; assembly: GCA_016271365.2. Taxonomy (NCBI): domain Eukaryota; kingdom Metazoa; phylum Chordata; order Ceratodontiformes; family Ceratodontidae; genus Neoceratodus; species Neoceratodus forsteri. The sequence goes on along the minus strand of CM057458.1, from coordinate 965,234,991 downwards.
TCCTCAGGCCTGGCTTATTTATTAGGTTGTCTGACTGACAACATTATTCGCTCTTCTATCCCTCCACGCCGCTGCTATGCTCACCCCAGGACTTCCTGCCCTCTGTTCCATGTCTTTAGCTCTGTTATCTGTCCCAAAATACTCTACCAGGATGGGTGAACTTGCCTTCTCCTTTTATGCCCCCAAATTTTGGAACTCTCTCCCACTTGATCTTAGGCACTCCAAATCCCACTCCAATTACCTCACCTCCCTTGACATTTGCAAATGTCCCTAGCTTCATGAGTCATGCAAATCTACCATTGTCCTGCACTTAAATTTCCCTGTGACCTCTTGATTCCTCCCATCCCCACTCTTCTTCAGCTGCAGCTACGCACTTTGTTCCCTGTCTCTGCCTGGGAATTGTCTCCTTGCTGACTTACCAACAGCACTGTCATGTTTTGTACATTATTAACGTAAATTGTGCCTTTTGTCTGTTTTGTTCCTATTATACTGTGTGTGTATATCTCCTCCATGTTCTATGTAACTTGCGCCTCTGTATAACTGTTTGGAATCTCCTATTGTACAACACTGTATATGTATTTTTACCTGTTCCTTGATTTGCACTCTCCTGGATCGTGCCTGAAAATAGGCAGTTCTGTCTAGTGCACTTACCCGGTTACCAAAAGCAAATAAATAAATATTAAAATAAAACTCGCATTTTGTATGCAACGGAAATATAGACTCCAGCAGATATAAAACCTCCAGAAGTTGAAATTAACAAAATGTACAGATATACTTTAAAAGTGAAACAATTAGTTCCATCCGAATACTGAGCAAGGAATTAGGGCAATACCCAATTGCTACAATGGCAATGGAAAGAAAAATAATATTTTATTGAACTTGTTTCTTCTTCAAGATCACAGACTTCCTAGGACTGTCTTGAGGAAGAGATAAAGTACTATCAAATGAACTTTACTTCAAGTATGATAAAATGATCAAAGAATATATTTTACTGATGGGTGTAGGTCACTTACTCCATGAGATATGTGTCACTACCCCTGCAGAAATATCACAGCAGGTAAACAGGAGGTTACGGGATGTAACTCTATACTCTATACTCCCCCAAACTGCTTGAACGTATAGTTTCCGATCAGCTCACTGATTACCTGTCCAAATACAACACTCAATGTCCGCAGCAACACAGGTTTAGAAAAATCATAGCACCACTACCGCACTTCTTGAATATATTACATTTATTCACAGAGCACTTGACCATGGCCACCTAGTTGGGTCCATCTACACTGATCTAACTAAAGCATTTGACACGGTTAACCATTCCCTACTTATTGAGTCTCTCCCAGTCCTTGGTCTTCCATATGTAGTTACTTCCTGGTTTCAGAAATACCTTGCTGGCAGAACGCAATGGGTGAAAATTGGGGTACCCTCTCCAACTCTCATCCTGTGATCTCCAGTGTACCGCAAGGTTCCATTCTTTGCCCACTTCTTTTAGTCTCTTCCTCAATTCCCTCCCCAGGCCTGCCACAGTCAACTCCTCCTCCTGTACGCAGATGACGCTGTCTTATTCACGAGACAGCCAGACCCTCCTCCTCCTTACTGCAGGGTTGCAGCACAGCTTTGCCCTAGTTGAGTCCTGGCTCACAGAACACAAGTTAATCCTGAACTATAAAAGACCAAGGTGATGTTATTTGCAGATTCTCACAACATGCATAAGTCAGCTCAACTCACCATCCTAACAACTGTCGTGATCCTCTGGAGCAAGTACACAACTTCAGGTACCTAGGCATTACACTTGACAGCACCTTATCCTTTAATGACCATATAAACATTATTTCTAGAGCTGTTAATACTCAAATGGGGCTCCTCTACAGACACCCGTCAGAGCCTTACCCTGAAGCATTCTGGCTTGCAGTCAACAGCTCTGTCCTCTCGTAGACTATGGGCTAGTCATTTATGGAGCAGCTACTGACACTTCATTTAAACGTACTAAGCTTGCCCTCAATAAGGCCTGCCGATTAGTTTCTGGAGCTCACAGGTACACCCACACCTGCAATCTGTATACCCAAACCTACTGGCTGAATCTTAGTGGCATGATCATATACCAGACCTGCCTACTAGGTAAAAAGATCTGTCTTGGTCTAACCCCTCCTGCAACACAACACCTCCTTACTCCAGTAACCAATCCTCGATGGACGAGAAGTACAACTAGACCTACCTATCAGGCCCCATTCTTTCGAACTAATCAATCGCAGCAGGCCTTTCTCTACAGAGCTCCCAGCTGGCTATGTGATCTCCCTCTTGATGTATAAGCTGCTTCCAAGTTAGAGCAGTTTAAAATGCAACCTCAGACAGTACCTTCTTTCTCTCAACCTCTGTGACTGCCCAACTTAGCTACTTCACCCTCCACGTATCCTTCATTTCCTGGTTTAAAAGCTGCCACTCTCCCACCCCTCCCCATAGGTACCTCTCTCGATGCGTTTCTCTCTACTTCACCTCACTCTGTAGCTCCTGAACCCTGATTTCCACCCATTCCCCTCCTCCCTCTTTTCCCTTTTTCACTGTTTCTTTTCATTTGTCTTGGCTGACCCATGTTAACCTATTGACTTCTACAAAGTTATTCTTGTTTGCCTATTATCACATACTGACACATTACTGTATTTTATCTTAGCTTTACCCTGGTATCTATTTTTGGTTCTTATTTGCCAACTTTGACAAAGTCTGATATAATGATGGCTCTGAATGTTTTTGCTTTTGTTACAGTATATCTGTGTCATGTTTTTGTTACATTGTTGTATTTAGCTAATTATTAGGATTTCTTTTGGACATGGAACTTTTGTAAATGAGTCTCTGAATCAAAGGTATGTCAAATTCCGAGACTGTAATAAATAAATAAAATAAAAATAAATAATTACTCAGGACCAGGAGAAAATTAACAGGCTGAAACATTACAGATGGTACAAAATTATAAAACAAAACATAATCTGGAACCATTCCTGTTTATCCTTACTAACCCAGATGAACGGAGAACCATAACCAGATATTGCCTTGAGTTATATGCAGCTAATTACATCTTTCATGACCAGAAAGAGCTGGAACTGCTGATCCAAAGTGCAAGTATGGAAGGGAAGATAACCTTAAACACATAGTATTACATTGTACGAAATAAAAAGGAAACAATGTTTGGGCCCTATACTAGCAACTCTTGGTCACCCCCTGCTGAAGAGATAATAACTTTCTTGTTTACTTCAAATGATGTACATTGACTTACTAGGTTGTATAAATTTTTATATTCTCTTAGGTTGTGAGGATAAGCTGACAAGTTTGTCCCACTGAATATTATAATATTTATAACTAGCACAGATAGAAACTACTGTTCATGCTACATGATAAAGCTTAGAAGATTTTAAATGACAAAAGTGTAAAATTATTTTACAAATGAGTATCGTATGATTTTGATGTGCAATGTGAGTTGTATTTTCCTGGGCAATATATTTTATATATGGATTCTTTAAAATTGTAAAGACGTAATGTCGCTCAATAAATTTTTACCTACCCACATTTAGTTTGTAGTCCACTAAAGTCCTGAATACTTTGATGGTTGTGAGTGTAGCTAGGGTTGAGGTTAAAGGATGGCACAGATGTAGCAGAATGTCATCTGCATAAATATTCATCCTGTTCCATCCTGGCCCCTTGTATGTCTGGGTGTTGTTTTAACAGTCTAACTAGAGACTCAAAAATAGACTGAATAAAAAGGGGATGATGGGTATCCCTCCCTCCGCCTCTTGGAGTGAGATTACATCTGTGACTACTCCATTGCAGAAAACTTCTGCTGTGGGTTCATGATATAATACCGTCAACCACCTTATGAAGTTCCCAATGAAGCCAAAAACTCTTAAGCATTTTAAACAGAAATATCCAAAATAACCTGTCAAATGCCTTCTCCATATCTAGGGACACAACGCTGCTGGTGTGCCTGATTCTCTGACATGGAGAAGGCATGTTTCAACTTTCTCGGTGGTCTGTTGAGACCCTCCCATCATAAATGCTATCTGCTGAGGGCTTATTGGTAACCCCATACCTTACTGACCTTAAGCGCTAGTACTCGGACAAAATTTTCGAATCTTGGTTGATCGAGGACACTGGAAGGTAGCTTGCTACCTGTTCTGGATCCTTTCTGGGCTTTAGCAGGAGGGTGATCACTGCATTTGTTAACTTAGTGTCTTGGCTCCTAGAGGTGTAAAGGTACTCAAAGTTACTGGGCGAATCAGTAAGCCTTGGGTGCCGCGCTTTATAAAATTGGCCAAAACTGGCCTGGGCTTCATTTGGGGTAAGTGACTTAATAGCTGCAACCGATTTCCTCTTTGATACTGGCCTGTCCAAAAGCTCTTAATGTTCTGAGTTAATGTTAACAGCTGGACTCTTGCAAGTAAGCTGTTATCTCCTCCCTTTGAAGGGTTCAGTTCTAGTATGTAATCCCTGATAGTAGCTCTGAAATTGTTTTGCAGTGTCCCTCGGAACTGTGCTAAGTGTTCAAGATTGCTCTTGTCTTACACCTTTAATAGTTCTGGCTGCCTCATGCTGCTCAAGGCTTAGAGTATCGACTTGCCCTCCTCTCCTTGCTCCGCATATTTAGTGTGAGTGCAGAAGATGGCATGTCTGTTCCCTATTTAGCTATTCATACTGGGCTTTTAGGTTGTATAAATCTAGCCAGATATTCTCAGCTGTGGTTGGGCTTAGTTTTGCTTCGATATGGCAGATATTAGTCAATAGCTCTTGTGCTTTACTCTCTTTTTCTTTTTCCTGACAGAGGCAAAACAAGTGAGTTCACCCCTTAAAAGCTTTTAAGTAATGCCCATATCATATCTTCTTTATCTGTGGTGCCTCTGTTGTTTTCTAAAAGACCTGCTATGGACTCTTATTTTCTCCATTATTCGTTTATGTCTCGGTTGTTAATTTTAATTCTTCAGTGAATATATTTATCTGTTCCTTGTAGGAAATTATGTTGTAGTAAGACTGGGAGTGATCTGAAATCATCTGGGCCAGAATTTGCACTCTGTGCAGGCCATGCAAAAATGTAATCTAGTCCGGATAACTTGTTACATGGAGCTGAGTGAGATGTATAGTCTCAGGTGTTAGGTGCCAGTAACCACCGTGGGTCAATTAACTCCGTGTCCATCATGTCCCTCGTGGCCCTCTGTGTTGGAAACAGCCAGAGAGAGGGGTTGGTGGGTGGGTGGGTGTGGTACTCAATGGAAAAGATATTCTGGAAGATCGCCAGTTACGGCATCTACATGACTTTTCTATCTTCTCAGACTCAATCTTTTCCATTGTGTCCCACTAATGGGTCAGAGTACCAAGCTTCCCTACTAAATGAGGGAAAAGCTGGCTCACCTTGGGGTATAGAATACCCTCAGCCCTCTAAGTGGGGAAGAACTCCTGAGGCAGAGAATCTTTCAGGTCTGACGAGGCTGGACACCGGTCAGGTCCAGGCGGGTGCTCCTGTGGCACAGGAGCAAGAGGGGTCCCTGAAAGTTCCCACCAAATCCTAAAGAAGAAAACTGAGCCCTCTGGAAATGTGAGTTTAGCACCTACACAGGGCCAAAGGGCAAGTCATGAAAGGCGTCACACTGTCCGAAGACTGAAGTTCCTGCCAGTCTAGAGGCTACCATGCTTATATCATAAGATGCCTCGACTGGTGCAGTGCTACTTCTAGACAAGCTGCAGAAAGTCGATGGCCTGCCTGACTGTCTTACTCTGCAGCAGTGCAGCTAAGAAGCTGTTTAGCTGCAACCATAGCCGACGGAAGTAGGTGGCCTTATGTGCTGAAATACACATTAGGGAGTATACAGAAGTGAAAACCTTCCTCCTCAGAGCATCTGTGAGAGCAGAATCCACATCTGGGAATCAGTTGTGCCTTAAACTCTGTGGCTCAGATGGGTGCAAAGGTACAGTGTAGTGAGGAACATCACCGAAGACCCAATGGGTGTGAATACTGCACATGGAGGTCCCTGGAGATGGAAAGAGGGCAAGGGTGCCCATAAGACCCTGCATGCTTCCTCTGTGACCTGAGTTCATGAGGAAAGACAGCAGTGTCTGAATTGGGAACTCCTAGGAGTCCCAATAGCAGGCGATTGATTGCAGCTTAGGTATGCTTGATGCTCAGTGCCTGGAGCATCTCCACCAAAAATCGCTGGCAGAATATACTCAGCAGTTGCGGTGAGGTAGAGGACAGATTTACTGTGCTTGGAGGAGGATGTTGATGGAGAGGAGGTGCTGGCTCTGTAAAGGGTCGGTGCTGGGGATGGGGCCTCGTCTGACTCCCTGCACAACTGATTTACAGCATTGATCCAAGCCCAGTATTGGACCATGTCAGAGACCTCAAAGGGGTATAGAACAAGGACAACCTTTCAAACATACACCTTAGCCCTTCTAGATGGAACTGAGGCTCCTGGCCTTGTGGGCTTCAGCCTGGGCTGTGGAACTCAGGGGTGCCCTTGCCCTACAGGAAGGTTCAAAAGAGTCACCTGACTGTGGTCCAGCTACATCTGAGGCATGAACAGATTAGAGCCCGGGTGGGATCCCAGATGAGGAAACTGGAGTCTAACAGGTTCCACAGGAAGACTCCAGTCCTCACCAGGACCAATGTCTGGGGATGGCTCCGGACAGAAACCCAGCCCTGGTCCATCATCCAGCCCACGTGTGCCACCTCAGGCACCAAACTCAGGGCTAAGAATGACCATAGCGACAGGAACCTCATGGTTACTGTCCTCCACTGCATTGGCCTCAACACTGTGCTCAACAAAAATATCAAGACTGCTGCCATCCCTTTTCTGTGCTCAGGCAACACAAAGGTCGGTAATAGGTACCAGGCCAACATCTTTGTTGGCACCATGTTCAGTGGCAGGCCTAGGCTTGACACCATGCCCAGCATCGGAGCAGTCACCTGACTCTGAGTCCTCCCCTCCCAGGTGTCAGAGAGCAACACCGTGAGAAGGAAGACCTCAAGCCATCTCCAACACCAGTATCAGCCTTTGGTGCCTGACCTACACCAACACTGTGAACAATGCTGGAGGGAGGCCCAATGCTATCTCTGGCTCCACCTGAAGAGTCGCCATTCTCAATGCTGACAACAGCATGGTGGTGCTAGAAGATGGTGTTGAGGGTCCTCTGCTGCAAACTAAATGTATAGCCATGGCCCCAGAAGAAAAATTACTCACCTTAGTAATCTTGTTTCCTCTAAGGAAATCTTACTGTATTCTGATTTATGCAATATGGTCTCACCATAGGACTGCCCCCAGAGCCGAAATGGTTAATAAAACCTATGCAAATTATGGAATGCTAGGCTCAAGCTCGGTTTTCAAATCACTGTCCCTGGTAAACAACTCTAAACCATCAGATTCTTATGAAGCACACACTAAGCAATTTCTGGACAACATAATAATATTAATAACAATAAGGATTGGAACAACTACCCTGACTAATAATTTAAAAGGAAAAACTTGAGAATCAGTGCCAGTGGCTCAGTAGGTAGCACACTCCTTCAGGCGCGAGATCAGAGGGCTGTGGGTTCAGTTCCACATGGGCACTTGGGTTAATATCCAGCATTGACACTGTAGTGCAGCATGAGAGGGTGCTGCACTTTGAGGTGCCGCTCTTCGGATGAGACGTTAAACCGAGGTCCCATCTGTCTGGATTGGTGGTAGTTCAGGTGGACGTTAAAGATCCCATGGCACGACGTAAAAGAGTAGGGGAATCCCTAGAACCATCCCTAGAACCAGGACCACACATGGTCAATGGTCCTTCTACTACAGAGCCCCTACCTGGTACAATATTCTCCCAGTTTCATCACCGATATCCGTTCAATCTCCAATTTTAAAACCGCACTTAGAAGTCAGCTATTTAACATGCGTAGCTGTGCCTGTCCCCCGGCGGTAGGTGTTTCAAGCTCATTGTACCCGACAAAACTCTCTGAGTAACTTCTCAATCAACAACTGACAAAACTCCTAGAGTGGCTTGCCCCCCAATCTATCACCTGCCCTGTCCCAAAGCCACCCTGTTCTTACTAACCTAGCAGTCCCAGCTCAAGACTAATTTGTCTGCTCAACCAAAGCTTGCTTTCCTCTCAATCTTATCCGAATAACTGTTATACCTGTCAATACCTAACCTGTTACACTGTTACTGTAAACAAAGTCATGTACAGTATATATCTGCCATACTGTTGCCTGCTAAGATGTAAAAAAAAAAAAAAATGTTGTTACCTACAATGATGTAATGAAATGTTGTGCTTTGTATCGTCTCTTTGTGACGAGGTACTTTTGGAAACGAGCCTCTGGCTCAAAGGTTGTAAACTGATGTATAAATAAATAAATAAAATTTCCTGGTGTCCTGGCCAAATTTCCCCATTCACTACAAATACCACCGACAGCTTAATCTGTTCTAATTTCAGCTGCTTACCATCTGTATCTCCCTCTCCCCTACCCTGGTCACCCTGAAAAGGGACTTCTAGGCCCAGTGGGCTTACCGAGTCAACAAAATTCAACAATCAACAATTAACAACAATTATTCTTCTTCCTTCTGAAAACTTGCCAAATGGCATCACCAAGACTCAAGTCACAGATGTCCAAAAACAAGATCATCTATAACCCCAGGTTTGCAAATAACTTTACCACAGCTGTAGTGCAGTGACCATAGGTTTCTAGCAGGAGGAAGGGAGGGAGTTTAGAATACAGTAAGATTCCCTTAGAAGAAACAAGATTACTAAGATGAGTAATTTTTTCTTCAAACCCCAGGAAATCTTACTGTATTCGGATTTTGTGCAGATTACCAAGCAGTGCCTTTGAAGTGGGCCTATAACCTATTTAGGAACAAACTCTGCAGGTCTGCTGTGCCGAACCTGGCATCTCCTCTGGCCTGGATATCCAAACAATAATGCTTGGTGAATGTGTGAACTGTCTTCCAGGTTGCAGCTTTGCAAATGTCCACTAGGGGAATATCTCTAGCAGCTGCCACAGAAGCTGCAGTACCCCTAGTTGAATGGGCCCTGAGGCCTGCAGGTGGTTGCTTACCCACCTCGCTATAGCAAAACTGATTACAAGCCACAATCCAACTTGCAATAGATCATTTTGTGGTAGACTTCCTTTCCTATCTCCTCCAAGTAAGGAAGAGCTGGGTCTCATCCTGTCTGTGACCCTTGTGTGGTCAAGATAATAGCTGACTGCCCTTTCACATCTAGGCTATGCAACCTGTGCTTGCCTGAGGTGGAATGGTCTGTAAAGAAGACCGCAAAGTAATGAACTGGTTGAGGTGGAACTTGATACCACCTTGGGCACACATTTTCTGTTGGTCCTAAGGACTACCTTGTCTCTATGGACAGAAATGTAATCAGGCTCTGTAGATAATGCCTGGAGCTCATTTATCCTTCTGGCAGGAGTAATGGCTACTAGAAAGACTGTTTTCCAAGTCACATATTTGAGGTCTGCTGTGGACATGGGCTCAAGGGGGCTGCATAAGCTGTGCAATGCAAATATTTAGATCCCACAAGGGTAGGCTCCCTATGTGGTGGATGCAAATGTAGTAACCTTTTTTGAACACTGGTTTTGAAGCCAAGGAAGATGTCTTACCTGCTGACATATAAGCTGAGACATTTGCCAGGTGTACTTTCAAAGTGGAAACAGTTAACCAGTAGACGCAAAATGGGCCATATAATCCAGGACTTTATTAGAGAGATTAGCCTGGTGTGGTCCAAGCCCTTGCCCTGACACCAAAAAGAAAATCTTTTCCATTTAGAGGCATAGGTTTGTTCGGTGGAAGGCTTTCTGGAGACTCTCAGTATATGCATTACTGCCTCTGAGAGATGCAAGTTGGCATACTCTTAAGTCCTCAAGAACCATGCTTTGAGTCTGAGGGACAACAGGTTGGGGTACATTATCCTGCCCTGAGAGGATGACAGTGGTTGTACCTCCTGGGAGACTGATTGGCTTGGTTACTGACAATGACAGGAGCACGGAGTACCAAGGTTGTCTGGCCCAATCTGGGGCAATGAGGATCACTGAAGCTGGTTGAAGCCTGAGTTTGATTAGTACTTTCAGTAACAGAGGAAAGGGAGGAAAAACATACAGGAACCTCTCTGTCCAATCCAGCAAGAGTGCATCCAGAGAAATTGTGCCCCTGAAAGGGGGCCTGCGCAATACTGAGGGACCTGGTGATTGTCTGGGGCTGCAAACAGATCCACCTCTGGGGTGCCCATCTCCTGAAAATGGTCTGCAAGACCTGTTTGTTCAATGACCACTGTGGTGGTTCTGGTTTATCCTGCTGAGAGCATCCACCAAGATGTTGTCCTTGCCTGGCAGGTGGACAGCTGAGAGGGATACACCTAGGAGTATGCCAAGGTCCAAATTTTATTGCCTCTGTGCACAGAGGAGTTGACCTTGTGCCCCCTTGTTTACGTAGTACATGGTGGTTGTGTTGTCTGTTCTGACTTGTACTACCTTCCCTTGATCTGAATGGCAAATGACTGAAGAGTCACAAGAACTGCCCTGAGTGCCAACAAGCTGATATGCAGGAAAGATTCCTGCTTTGTCCATAAACCATGAGCAGTGTGGTCCCCCAGATGTGCTCCCCACCCCAGCAGGGATGCATCTGTAGCTAGCACCAGGAAGGGACCTGTTGCAGAAAGTGTACTCCTTGCCTGAGGTTGCTCCTTTCTTGCCACCACTGCAGGGCTTGAAGAAGAGTGGCTGACACTGGGACTGATTTTGAAAGAGAGTCCTCTTTGGGACCAGTGTTCCTTAGGTGAAATTGATGTCTCTCATCTGGAGTTTTGAGCCTAACACGGTAGCTGTGGAGGCTGCCACGTGGCCCAACAACTGTGGGAAGTGCCTTGCTGGCCTGGAGACATGAAGTGTGAAGGAACTGACTACCTGGATAAGGTTGTCCACCTTGTCTTGGGGTAGGTAAGCCATTCCTTTTTGTGTCCTGTTCCAACCCTATGTACTTTAGAAGCTGAACTGGTTTAGTACAGACTTTTGTGGTTCACTAAAACCGGAGAGAGTGTTTTGTGTTATTGACAGAGCGCTCTCACTTGCTGGTTTGAATGGCCTACTATCAGCCAGTCGTCTAGACAGGGGAACACTGTCACCCCTTGACACCTCAGGTGTGCCACTGCCACAGCTAGGCACTTTGCGAATATCCTTGGAGCAGATGTCAGACTGAAAGGCATTGCCTTGAATTGGTAATGACCGGATGATAGCCTGAATCTGAGGTACTTTATGTGTGACCTTCTGATTGGGATGTGAAAATAGGCATCTTTGAGATCTAAGGATGCTAACCAATCCCTCGCCTTAGGGTAGGGAGTGTGATAGCTAGGGTGACCATTCTGAATTTTGGTTTTGTCAGATGCTTGTTTAAGTATCTGAGGTCCAGGATGGTTGCCACTCCCTGTTTTCTTTGTTGTGAGGAAGTACTTGGAATGCAGCCCTTCCTCTTTGGGAAAAAGGACTGATTCCACTATATTTAACAGCAGTAGACTTGAAACTTCCTCTCCAGCAAAGCTGTTTCTGAGGGGAGGAAGATTTGAAGGCTCCTGACCTCCGCTTTGGCAAGGCCTTGAAGCTGAGAACAAGTCCCCTGACCCACCACTTCCAGGACCCACTTGTCTGTGGTAATGTTTTCCACTCCTGAAAGTAATGGACCAGCCTGCCCTAACCAGAAGCGGGAGAGCCAGAGCAGTTCCTCAGGGAGTCTGCTTGGACTGAGCTACAGGCTGAACAGAAGGGCTAGTGCGCCACTACCCTCCTACTCCCTGCCCCCAGAGTATCCCCTGGCTTGTACTGGGGAAAAACTTGAGGCTGGAAGAAAGGCCTGTAAGGAGTTCTACTTCTGCCACCCTTTGGTGTTCTTTTGGTACCTGACTATGTATGCCTATAAGTAGCTTGTCTTATAGCCAGGGAAGATCCTAAATAAATTTCTTTGCGATGGAATCCACCTCCAGAATCTTTTTCTGGGGGTGGGAAGCCAGAGTGATGCCAACTTTGTCACAAGCTGTAGCCTGTACCACTCCTTCACAACTGGGATGTCCAAAGAGACAACCAGCCCCAGTCTTGGCCACCCAATACTTTCTGTCAGCCTTCCTGTCTGTGGGGAACAGAAGTAGGGTTTGCAGTACCTTCATGGTCTGCTTTTTAATGATTTGTGAAGAGGAGGAGCAACTTTTGATGGTGGGACATCCATCATTTCTTTATAATCTCTTCCTCAATATCTTCCTGGGATAGGAGGCAAAGGACTGAGCCACTTGCTTCATGAAAGCAAAATAAGAAGCAAAATCCTCAGTTCCCTTGTCAGGATTCTGGCCTATGAGGATCAGTGGAAATGTCAGGATCGATAGGCTCCCCATAATCCTCATCTTCATCATCATCAGGCTCCATGCCAAAATCCTCGTCCCAAAAGATCCCAACCTTGGTCGGTTAAACTGTGGGTTGACTGTGAACGGGAGTTTGAGTAACCAGTTGCTTCCCAACTGGGACTGGGGACTGCAGAGACTGAATTATTTTAATGCGTTAGCGATCTCCTCAACAGAAGGAACCGCGGTTTGTTTGGTTGCGGTTCCTGGTGCTTTTCCTTCTTCTTCTTCTTTTTTGCTCACGACAGCTGGTTCAGCAGCCTTTTCAGTAGTACACTTTTAGCAGAGCTATCACCCCTGTCACAGGGCAGCCCTCCAGTTCATCCGTTTGCTCATGGCTGGGTTAGCAGCCTTTTCAGCCATTTTCCTCAGTCTTTCAATCTCCTATCAAGAGTAGACTGAGGAATATTAGAACAAATTTTGCAATCTGTCTGCAAGTGGTCAGACCCTCAGACAGAATAAACACACAAAATGTGGATCTGCTTTAGTAAACAGTTCCCTTTTCGGAACAGTGCAGGAAACCAGTGGGTCCTGTTCTCTTATTTGGCTTCTGTGACATAACCCAGTTACAGAAGAAAGAATAAAGAAATATGTATATATATTTTTTTTGGGTTGTTAAACCTAATACAGGAAAAAAATACAGGAGTTTCCTGGATTTTAAAAATTTATGACAAGACCAGGAGCTAACCCGATTGAAATTGACCCACTAAACGGAGTTACCCCAGTAAAATTTCACTATCTAATCGACTATACCGAGTCGAGGGAAATTTAACTAAAATTACTGAATAAATGACAAAAATAAAGAAGGGATGTGTCAGTTTTCTCCCGGTTAAGGAACCGGAGAAAGAACGACTACTTACCACAAACACTAAAAATCTAAACAAATACTACCTGAAAACCAAGGACAGTGAAAAAATACCAATTAAAATAAATTTACTAGTAAAATAACCGAGAAAATAAAGTTTTTTCAAGCGATGAAGGACAGCTCTCCGGAGGCGTCTTACTAAGCAAGCAGTAAAGAATCTGATGGTTTAGAGTTGTTTACCAGGGACAGTGATTTGAAAACTGAGCTCCAGTCTAGCATTCCATAATTTGCATAGGTTCTAATAACCATTTCGGCTCTGGGTAGTCCTATGGTGAGACCATACTGCATAAGTCATAATACAGTAAGATTTCCTGGGGTTTGAACTGTGGATGTCTGCTGTTCAAGGCTATCGGACTGTGAGGTTCTCTGTCGATCACCCAGAAGTAGTCTACTATCCACCCGCCCTTGCCACCAGGGTCTTCAATGCCTCAGCACAGTGAGGTCGAGGTGAACTCTGTACTTCTACAGGATGAGATGGTTGTGGAAGGAACCCAGAAGAAGGGTCAAGTTTCTTGTACCTGGAAACCATGGTTCGACACCGCTACCAAAGTTAAAATCAGGGAGCCCCACTTCAATCCGTGAACTCCGATGGTGCAAAATCCATCAAAAGCAGCCATCATAGATGTCCATGTCATAGGTGGGCCCAAAACAGGAAAAATACAGCTCATGCTGGTCAGCTAAGTTTCTGACCATAAGGGCACTGATGAAAAATAGGGATCTTTTGCCCTTCTTCTACGAACCAGGCATTTCAGAAAATAAAAAATGTTAGAAAAGTATGGTGATGCAATAGAACTTAAAGAGATTCGAAGATTGCCCCTGCCACTGAGAAACAGTGACTTACCTCCACAGGGTCTGTACATGTAAAGATGCCCCAAAGAATGCAGCCTTTGAAAGTTATGGCCTTGGTAAAATTGTAGAAACTGGGTCCGATGGACTTCCCATTTTTTGTCTGCTGCCAGCTCTGCCCCGCACTCACTGGGGTGGTGACAAGATGCCAGTGAGAGTCGGGCGCGCCCATAATATTCAATGGCGTCAGTTTCCTCGTCGATTTTTATTAGCATGATGGCCACTTGCTAATGGCGTGGGCACGGTCGACTACCAGGGCCTTGGTGACCGACTGGTTCCACAGTTCATTAACAAAGTGGTGAGCCTGGTCGACCTACCAAGGGCGGAAGTCAACCATTGCCCGTTTCATTAGCAAGTGGCCATCATACTAATAATAAAAAAATCAATCCAAAAGCAGCCGCTGATTGAATATATGGGGCAAGACCCCCGCACTTACTGGCATCTCGTCATTACACCAGTGAGTGTGGGAAGAGCCATGCACAAAAATGGAAGTCCATCGGACCTGGTTTCTACAATTTTAAGAAGCTATAACTTTCTAAAGGCTGCATTCTTTTGGGGCATCTTTATACGTCACGGACTCCTGTAGAGGTAAGTCACTGTTTCCTCAGTGGCTTGGGCAATGACAAGACATGTTGGCGAATCTCTAAGTGACCAACTCCCGCAGTGTGCACTCGATGGTGGGAAGAACAGAATTAAGGCAGGTGAGGAGCTGGTGACTGTAAGGTATAGGTACATCAGACAGCATAGAAAGACTAAGGGAGGGATAGCGAGGCTGAATAGAATGAACGTGAGTGGGCAGAGGGGACAGTGAAAAAGCAGGGATACTGAATGAATATTTCTGCAGTATTCACAAAAGAGGAGGGGAAGTGCCTAATCCAATTAACAGAAGCACTCTTTATAGGGGTCAATCCCAGTCCTTCCACAGAAGAAAGGGTTCTGCAAGAACTCCTAAAACTGAAGGTGGACAAAGCAATGGGGCCTGATGGAATTCACCCCAGAATTCTAAAAAGAATTAAGGGGAACTAGTGAAACTACTGACTACTCTTTTTAACAAATCATGGGAGGATGGTGTGGTGCAGAGGACTGGAGGAAGGCAGATGTGATTCCCTTCACAAAAGTGGGACCAAGACGGAGGCAGGAAATTACAGACCTGTCAGTTTGACCTCTGTGGTAGGGAAAGTGATGGAGTCACTTCTGAAGGAAAGAATAGTTGAGTACCTAGAGGCCAGTGGGGCACAGGACCCAAGGCAGCATGGGTTCACAGCGGAAGGTCATGTAGGACGAATCTAATGGATTTCTTTGACTGGGTGACCAAAGTAGTAGACCAGAGAGGGGCTGTGGACATGGCCTACCTAGACTTTAGCAAGGCATTTGACACAGTCCCACACAAAAGGTTAATAGTCAAATTAACCAGCCTGGGAGTGGGTCCCAGGGTGGTAGCCTGGGTAAAACATTGGCTGGACAACAGGACACAGAAGGTAATTGTAAATGGAGTCCACTCTGAAGAAAGAGGGGTTACTAGTGGGTACCGTGAGGTTCAGTACTGGGTCCAGTCCTTTTAATGTCTTTATAAGTGACATTGCAGTGGGCTAGAAGGAAAAGTATGCCTCTTGCAGATAACACAAAGATCTGCAACAGGGTTGATGCACAAGGAGGCATGGAAAGGGTGAGAAGGACTTGGCAAGGTTGGAGGAATGGTCAAGTATGGCAGCTAGGATTCAATGCAAAGAAGTGCAAATAATGCACCTGGGAAACAAGAACCCAGGGAAGATTACACAATGGGGGTGGGTGGAGGGAGTTAGTAACAACAAAAAGGAAAGGGACCGGGGTAATCATATCAGATGACCATAAGGTTAGCAAGCAAAGTGAGAAGGCAGTAGGGAGGGCTGGGGTATACTGGGATGCATGGGAGAGGCATCACCAGCAGAAAACAGGAAGTTGTTATCCCTCTGTACAGACAGTTGGTGAGACCCCATCTGGAGTACTACGTGCTGTTCTGGAGACCCCATCTCGGCAAGGACATAGACAGGATAGAGGCGGTCCAGAGGAGGGCAACTAAAATGGTACAGGGTCTGCAAGAGAAGCCGTCGAGGAGAGACTAAAGGAGCTTAATTGTATACCCTTGAGGAAAGGAGGGAGAGGGGACATGATAGAAACTTTAAGTACCTCAGTGGAATCAACAAAGTCCAAGAGGGTAGCATCTTTCAGAAATGAGACGTGCAAGAACAAGGGGATGCAATTTAAAGATTGGGGCGGTTCAGGGCAATGTGAGGAGTATTTTTCACAGAGAGGGTAGTAGATGCATGGAACAGCCTTCCTGAGGAGGCTGTAGGTCTAAAACTGTGGGAGAATTCAAGAATGCATGGGACAGACATAAGGCAATTCTTGTGGGGGGTAGGAAGAAATAGGCTGTTGGTTAACTAGGATCTGCGGCCTGTCCTGTAGGTAAGGAAATGGGCAGACTAGGTGGGCCAAGCGGTCCTTATCTGCTGTCAAAGTCTATGTTTCTATGTTGTTGGCAGGCACATGGCACCACGTGGAGGCATGCAGGCCCACAGCCAGCAGCCATCATCAGCCCCTGGCTAAAGATTTGCTCTTGCAGGATCCTAGTGCCTTCAACCCACACCCACTAATGGGATTTAATGCAGAAGATTGATTCTGGGAAGATCTGAATTTCTAGCCTGTAAACTGACTGAAAATCGCTTATAGTAGTAATTTCACAAATGGTTACAAAACAAGACTAATGGATAAGAATGTTAACCACTTAACAAAGTAAGCCTACAGAAATGAAACAGAGCTAGGCTCACACTTACCAGTTAATGGCTTCACCTTAAGCTGAGGTTCCTGGGAGTAAACATCATACTGCACTAAAGGTATATGTGAGGAAGGACAAACTGCACTCTTCCCACTGAGGCACACAGCTGCGGAGTGTGTATGTCCCAGCTTCTTTGGCCTTGGAGTAGAAAATAAACAGGTTATATAGAAGTATACTTGTTAATCTCATAAACAGAAAACCTCTAGTTCAAATAAAAGACAGGACAGTTGCCATAAAGCTCTTCTACCAAATGACACTTATTCAGAAGACCTGCACTGCAATGCCCACAAACATCTCGTAACACAGTCAATGCCTGCTCCTCAGACCACAGTACATGGTGGTCAACTACTGCTCGTGGACTTGGCATATATTTAGTTTTGCCTTCTCCACCACAGGAACACCAACCTTGATAATACACAAGACAATAAACCCAGTCTGACACAAACTAATAACTGTAAAACCACACGTAAAAGCTTATGTTAGTCTCGTGTCCAAATTAGCATGCTGAAATTTCTGAACTTGGGCCACCCCGGGAGCACGCAGGAGGGGGAAGGGATGCATTTAGGTACTGCTGCATTTAGTCATGGTAACAGTCTGCAAAATAACAGTACCTAAAGTAATGAATCGTAATGTCAGCATTTTACTGCATTTCTTTGATGGAACTTTGATTGAATAAATAAACTGGTGCTTTTAATCCATATTCCTGTTTATGTAACTGATACATAGCAGGAAGAAGCAGCAGAATTAGAATTTACATAGTGCTTTTCATACACATATTGTATCCCAAAGTGTTTTACAAGCAGTTCAAGACTGGTAGTGAAGTAACTGACTGTGTGGTGGCAGCCATTTGCTATATCAGCACCCACACACAGCCTTGGATAATTGCTTGAGCCAGTTTTATGGGAAGGGGAATATTGGCGAGGACACCAGGAAAGTCCCTACTCTTTGTGAAAAGTGCAATGGGTCTTTTACATCCACCTGGACACCTACCACGACAGCATCATGATGGATAGAAGAGACCTCGGTTTAACATCTCATCCAAAAGGATGGCACACCAACAGTACAGCACCCAATACTGCACTCGGTGCCTACGCTTAGGTATGAGCCCAATCCTGGTGTGCGGCCAGATCCCACAACCTTCTAGCCCAGAGGCGATGTACTACCAACTGAGCCACGCTGACACCTCACAACATCAACACAGGAACATAGCTAGACAAAAACAGAAGCACAGATGTTGCCAACAGATAGAGACCAAGGGTCCGTTCAGTCTGCCCAGAAAATATCTTACTTATCCTCCCATAGGGATATTTAAGCAATAAGGTATGACAGGGTGTGGGTTTGGGGAATTACCCACACCTTGTATGGTGTGCCACGTTAGCTGAGTGACTTAACCACACAAGAAGTGGGCAAATCCCCATAACCCACACCCTGGAGTGCCTTTACTGCATTATACAATGGACCCATGTATAAAATAAATTGAAAATGTGTTTAAGTATGTTTTTATAAATGCCAATTCTCAGCTGTGGGTTATTGCAGGATATGCCATGGTCATGTGATGTGTTTTGACCAATGAGGTTACAGGATTTTCATATGCCATTGTATAATTAGCCTTAACCCTACCACCCTTCTACCCCTCTATCCTCCTGCCCACTGCTGCCACCTTCCATCCTCTATCCTCCCACACACTGTTGCCACCCTATCCTCCTACTCCCCCACTGCCACCTTCTGTTTCCTATCCTCCAGCCCACTACTGCCACCCTTCTATCCCATCCTCCTACCCCTGATGCCAGCATTCAACCCTTATCCTCCTACCCACTGCTACCATCCTTCCATCCCCTATCCTCCCAATTGCTGCCCCTTCTATCCATTATCCTCCTACCCCTGCTGCCACCCTTTCATCTCTATCCTCAAACCCACTGCTGCCACTCTTCTTCCCTTTCCTTCTACCCCCAGCTGCCACCCTTCTATCCCCATCCTCCTGCCCATTGCTGCCTCTTCTATCTCCAACTCCTACTCCACTGCTGCCACCCTTCTATCCCTTTCCTCCTACCCACTGCTGCCACCCTTCCTTCCCCATCCTCCCACCCACAGCTGTAATCATTTTATCCCTATCCTCCCACCCATTGCTGCCACCCTTCCTTCCCCTATCCTCCTACCCACTGCTGCCACCCTCCCCTATCCTCCTACCCTCTGCTGCTACCCTTCTATCCCCTACCCTCCTACCCCTACCACCCTTCCATCCCCATCCATCTATCACAGTATCTCCCACCTCCCTGCTAGGAGAAGTCGCTCACCGAGATTTCAATGTCAATTGGCTATCATCTGCCTCATCCCCAGCAAGACTCAGTTCTCACTTACACGACCTCACCCAGGTCAGCCAACTCCAGACTGGACTCTAGAACAGGGACCTCAACCCCTTATAGACCCCATCTTCACCAACAGGCCTAAGAATATCTCTCAAGTCACTGTGCTCCTGACCTCGATCAGCGACCATTCCCCTGTGACCTGCTTGTGGTCCACTAAAATCCCCCTGCCCCCAAAGTCACTGTACACAGACGACTTAAAAAGGAACCCTAGCGTGTTTCAACTCTCACCTAGCCTCCCAAGTGACTGGTCCCCTATTCACACTGCACAGTCTGTGGACGCAGCACTACCTACTTTATAGCCATCTTCAATAAGGCCTGTGACATATTCGCACCAGTTTCCAAACAAGTAGTAAAACTAGAAGCAACCCCTTGGATCACCCAATCACTACTTGACCAACTGCACCAAAGGGACAACCTATGGCATAAGGCCCTAGACTCACAGTTCCTGCAGGATAGGCAACTTTATAGAGGCCCACAACAAATGCACATGGGCCACCTGGCAAGCCAAAGCTGCATACTATAAACAAACCCTCACCTCCTCCTGGGACTCTGGGAAAAATTCTGGAGCAATATCAAGGAACTCTGTGGGAAATCTCTTTCCCTACCCTGCTCAGCTCATAGTAAATGGGGCCATCACCCAGGACCCACTGCTATCGCTGATGCCCTCAACACCTTCTTCTCGGATCTCTCCCATATCCTCCCACCGAACTTCTCTGACCCTACCACCCCCCGCCACCTCGCCATCAGCAACATTACACCCATTAGGCTAAGAGTCCTTCTACACCATGCTGACACTCTTCTCCCTATCCTCCCACCCACTGCTGCCACCCTTCCATCCCCATCCTCCTGCCCACTGTGGCCACATTACAATCTCCATCCTATCACCTGCTGCCACCCTTCTATGCCCTACCCTCCTCACCCCTGCTGCCACCCTTCCATCCCCATTCTCCTGCCCACTGTTGCCACCTCTTCCCCATCCTTCTACCCCTGCTGCCACACTTCTATCCCCAATCATCCTACCCTGCTGTCACCTTCTATCCCCCATCCTCCTGTCCCCTGCTGCCACCCTTCCATCCCCTATCCTCCTACCCACTGCTGCCACCCTTCTACCACCTATCTTATTATCCTCTTGCCACCCTCCCTATCCACTTTCCTCCTACCCCTGCTGCCCTTCTATCCCCATCCTCCTGCTGCCACCCTTCCAGCCATCCTCTACACTGCTGCCACCATCCTTCTACCCCTGCTGCCATCCTTCTATCCCTATCCTCCTAGCCCTGCTGCCACCTTTCCATCCCCATCCTCCCACCCACTGCTGCCACCTTTTATCCCTATCCTCCCACCCACTGCTGCACCCTATCATCCCTATCCACCTACCCTCCGACACCCTTTCATCCCCATCCTCCACCCATTGCTGCAATTCTTCTATCCCCGATCCTCCCACCCCTGCTGCCACCCTTCATCCCCTATCCTACTGCCCATTGCTGCCACTTTCTTTCCCTATCCTACTACACCTGCTGCCACCCTTTAGCCTCTATCCTCCAACCCACTGCTGCAACTCTTCCATCCCTTATCCTCCAACCCACTGCTGCCACTCTTCCATCCCTTATCCTCCAACCCACTGCTGCCACTTTCTTGCCCAATCGTCCCACCCACTGCTGCACTCTTCCATACCCTATCCTCCTACCCCTGCTGCCATTCTTCTATCCCCATCCTTCTGCCCATAGCTGCCACCCTTCTATCCCTATCCTCCTACCTCTGCTGCCACCCTTCTATTCCTATCCTCCTACCCATTGCTGCCACCTTTCCATCCATCCTCCTACCCACTGATGCCATCCTTCTATCCCCCATCTTTCTAGCACCTGCTGCCACCTTTCCATTCTCTAGGCTCCCACCCATTGCTGCCACCCTTCATCTCCCTATCCTCCCTCCTCCTGGCACCCTTCCATCCCCATCCTCCTACCCACTGCTCCCACCCTTCTATCCCCTATCCTCCTACCCCTGCTGCCACCCCCTATCCTAACCTTATCCTCCTTCCTACTGCTGCCACCCTCCATCTCCCATCCTCGCACTCACTGCATGCCACCCTTCACCCCGATCCTCCTCCTACCCCCTGCTGCCACCCTTCTGTCCCCATCCTCCTACCCACTACCACCCCTTCCATCCCCCATCCTCCTACACACTGCTGCCACCATTTCAACCTCATCCTCCTATCCCTGCTGCCACCCTTCCATCCCCATCCTCCTACCCACTGATGCCCCTTCTATCCCCATCCTCCTACCCCTACTGCCACCCATCTATCCCTATCCTCCTTCCCACTGCTGCCACTCCTCCATCTCCCATCCTCGCACTCACCCGCTGCCACATTTCTACCCCCATCCTCCCACCCTGCTGCCACCATCCTGTCCCCTATCCTCCCACCCACTGCTACCATCCTTCCATCCCCATCCTCCTACACACTGCTGCCACTCTTCAACCTTATCCTCCTATCCCTGCCACCCTTCCATCTCCTATCCTCCTACCAACTGCTGCTCCTTCTATCCTTATCCTCCTACACCCTGCTGCTACCATTTCATCCCTATCCTCAAACCCACTGCTGTCACTCTTTCTTCCCTTTCCTCCAACCCCCAGCTGCCACCCTTCTATTCCCTAACCTCCTGACCACTGCTGCCACCTCTTCCATCCCCATCCACCCACCCACTGCTGCCACCCTTCTACCCCAATCCTCCCACCCACTGCTGCCACCCTTCCATACCCTCATCCTCCTACCTCCTGCTGCCATCCTTCTATCCCCATCCTTCTGCCCACTGCTACACCCCTTCCATCCCCTTTCCTCCTACCCCTGCTGCCACCCTTCTATCCCTGATCTCACCTCTGCTGCCACTCTTCTATCCCTATCCTCCTGCCCACTGCTGCCACACCTCCATCCCTTATACTTCTAACCACTGCTGCCAACCTTCTATCCCCTATCTCACCCCTGAGCCACCCTTCATCCCTATCCTCCTGCCCACTGTTGCCACCCTTCTATCCTTTTTCCTCCCACACCCTGCTGCCACTCTTCTATCCCTATCCTCCTGCCCACTGCTGCCACTCTTCCATCTATCATCCTTCTACCCCATCCTCCTACCCCTGCTGCCACCATTCTATCCCCCATCCTACTACCCACTGCTGTCACTCTTCCCTCCCCATCCTCCTACCCACTGCTGCAACCCTTCTATCCCCTATCCTCCTACTCCCTGCTGCCACCCTTCCATCCCCATCCTCCTGCCCACTGTTGCCACTCTTCTTCCCCATCCTCCCACCCACTGCTGCAACCCTTCTATCACCGATCCTCGCACTCTGCCGCCACCCTTCTATCCCATCCTACTGCCCACTGCTGCCACTCTTTCTTTCCCTATCCTACTACCCCTGCTGCCACCCTTCTAGCCTCACCCTCCTGCCCACTGCTGCCACCCTTCCATCCACTATCCTCCAACCCACTGCTGCAACTCCTTCCTTCTGTTATCCTCCAACCCACTGCTGCCACTCTTTCTTGCCCATCCTCCTACCCCTGCTGCCACCCTCTATTCCCTATCCTCCTACCCACTGCTGCCATCCTCCATCCCCATCCTCCTAGCCCCTGCTGCCACCTTTCCATCCCCTATCCTCCCACACTGCTGCCACCCTTGATCCCCTATCCTCCTACCCACTGCTGCACGCCATCCCTATCCTCCTTCCTCCTAACACCCTTCCATCCCCTATCCTCCCACCCACTGCTCCCACCCTTCTATCCCCCATCCTCCCACCCTCTGCTGCCACCCTCTATCCCTAACCTCCTTCCCACTGCTGCCACTCCATCTCCATCCTCGTACCACCTGCTGCCACCCTTCTACCCCTATCCTCCCACCCCTGCTGCCACCCTTTGTCCCCTATCCTCCTACCCACTGTTACCACCCTTCCATCCCCTATCCTCCTACACACTGCTGCCACCTTTCAACCTTACCATCCTATCCCTGCTGCCACCCTTCCATCCCCATCCTCCTACCCACTGCTGCCCCTTCTATCCCTTATCCTCCTACACCCTGCTGCCACCCTTTCATCTCTATCCTCAGACCCACTACTGACACTCTTTCTTCCTCTCCTCCCACCCCCAGCTGCCACCCTTCTTCCCCTATCCTCCTGCCCACTGCTGCCCATTCTATCTCCAATCCCCTACTCCACTGCTGCCACCCTTCTATCCCTTTCTCCTAGACCCTGCTGCCACCCTTCCATCCCCTATCCTCACCCACTGCTGCCACCCTTCCATCCCCCTATCCTCCTACCCACTGCTGCCACCCTTCAATCCCCATCCTCCTACCCCCAGCTGCCACCCTTCTTCCCATCCTCCTGTCCACTGCTGCCTTCTATCTCCAATCCCCTACTCCACTGCTGCCACCCTTCTATCCCTTTTCCTCCTAGACCCTGCTGCCACCCTTCCATCCCCCATCCTCCTACCCACTGCTGCCACCCTTCTATCCCCTATCCTCCTACCCACTACTATCACCCTTCCATGCCCTATCCATCTATCCTGCCACTCTTCCATCCCCTATCCTTCTGCTCATGGCTGCCACCCTTCCATCCCCAATCCTCCCCACCACTGCTGCCACCCTTCCATACCCTATCCTCCCACCCCTGCTACCATCCTTCTATCCCCATCCTTCTGCCCACTGCTGCCATCCTTCCATACCCTTTCCTCCTACCCACTGCTGCCACCCTTCTATCCCCATCCTCCCCCCCTGTTGCCACCCTTCTATCCCCTATCCTCCTACCACCTGCCAGCCTTCTATCCTGCTCTCCTACCTCCTGCTGCCACTCTTCTATTCCTATCCTCTAGTCCACTGCTGTCACTCTTCCATCCCCTATCCTTCTACCCACTGCTGCCACCTTCTATCCCCATCGTCCTACCCCCTGCGCCCACCCTTCTATCCCTATCCTCCTGCCCATTGCTGCCATCCTTCTATCCTCTTCCTCCTACATCCTGCTGCCACTCTTCTATCCCTATTCTCCTGCCCACTGCTGCCACTCTTCCATCCCTATCCTCCTACCATCTGCTGCCATCCTTCTACCCCATCCTCCTACCCTGCTGCCACTCTTCCATCCCCTATCCTACTACCCACTGCTACCACTCTTCCTGCCCATCCTCCTACCCACTGCTGCAACCCTTCTATCCCCATCCTACCCCCTGCTGTCACCCTTCCATCCCCATCCTCCTGCCCACTGCTGCCACTCTTTCTTTCCTGTCCTCCCACCCACTGCTGCAACCCTTCTATCCCCGATCCTCCTACCCCTGCTACCACCCTTCTATCCCCATCCTACTGCTGCCACTCTTTCTTTCCCCATCCTACTACCCCCTGCTGCTACCCCTCTAGCCTCTATCCTCCTGCCCACTGCTGCCACACTTCCATCCCCTATCCTCTAACCCACTGCTGCCACTCTTCCATCCCTTATCCTCCAACCCACTGTTGCCACTCTTTCTGCCCTATCCTCCTACTCCCTGCTGACACCCTTCTATTCCCTATCCTCTCACCCCTGCTGCCATCCTTCCATACCGTATCCTCCTACCCACTGCTGCCACCCTTCCATCCCCCATCCCATCCATCCTATCCTATGTGATAATATTGTGATGGATGTATGGAACGCTTTAGCCTGGCTGCTGACATATTTATCTCTACTTCCATGAACATCAAGCACATGATCTCACTCGACAGTGATATCACAGGTGACTGATCTGGAAGCTACTGAGTAGCTGTCCCAAGCAGCAGTGATGTCATGGTCAGTGAGGTCACAATGCTGATTATAGTGGGGAATAGGACAGATACATTAGATGAGGCAGAGTGCTGTCCCACAAATCACACCTACTAACATGAGGTAAACAATCTTCTAACCAACCAAAGGAAAAGAGAAAGTACCTCAGATATAAAAGGTGATGGTTGACTGCTTTTAAAACTAATACTAGTTTTAGGCAGTACACTAGCTCTTAACACCACTTTCCTCAGTGGCCTCTATGCCCTCCTTAACATAAAGGGTTACATCTCCTTTTGTGCTTTTCCCAATCCCTCCTGAACAGGACATAACCTAAGACAGCCAGATCCCAAACATTATGTCCTACCGCCTATGTTTCTGTTATAGCCACTATATCCAGCCTGGCTTCTGCCACTATCACAGTCCATTGTGTTCATCTGGCTACATTCTGGCAGCTGCACCATTCATACTGTGTGAAAAGCTGTAACCACTGTTTGACTGAAACTGATGACTGCACAGTTTGTAAAACTACGGAGCGAAAAACCACAAGTGGCTAAACGCCTTAGAGCCCAAGGCCACGTGAAGCCACCCTTTTCTCTCATGCAGAATAGTTTTGCTATGATATGTGCTCCTCAGGACCCTCCCTTCCCTAATGTTTGAGTTTTAAAGATTAATCACTCCCCACTTACTTTGCTTCTCTTGCTAGTTTGCTGCATTGATTTACCGCTCCGGTGAAAAATGTTTCCTTACAATACCTTTAACTGTATCCTCTTAACTGAATGGTTTACTTCTGAGAGAAGGGCACAGTATTTTGAGACTATTGCCTCTTGTGGTACTGCAGAATTGGCCCATGTAACTGTACAAGATCTGCAGTTATGGCTTAGCCATCAAAACGCAGAGCGTGAGAAAGCTCTGGCTGGGCAACCCTGATCCACCTGGAATGATTACATAAATTAAATGGGATCTAGGACCTCTGAAAGGTAGACATGTCAGGTACCCTAACAAAAATCAAGGTACTGCCTGTCAAAAATATTATTTCCTTTCAGGATTAACTGAGATATCTTCAGAGTAAGAACCCTACAATTGTGAGGATTAGTAGTCAGAGGGAGACTCAGGATCCTCTTCATACTCTGACTGTAGTCAATCAGTCAAACACAGTTATACTGTATGTAAATGGAGAATACAATGGCTGCAAAGATGAGCAGCCACTATTACCAAGCACTGGGTAAAAACTCATTCACTGAGGAAAATCTACAAGAGAGAGTGCCACTGAATGTTAAGTTAAATCCCAATTGTAATAATGGAAAGCTACCCCATGAACTTCCTGATAAGGATGTGAACATGTATCCTGGAGCTATAAAGATCAAACCCCACAACTGTGTTCCAAGGAGGAAGTATCTTGATGTGTTTATGAAATTACAGACCAAATGGATGTCTTTGCCAGAGCTGGGTGTTAAGAATCTACCTTAAAAAACAACTTACCAACCTCAATGACATAGGAATAGACAAAATGAACAAGTGTCCAACTTTGTTTCCTGTCATGCAGGCATCTTTCTTTCTTTCTTAATTATTTAACTTTTTCTATGCCCCTTCCTGTCTGTAGCTCTAGCCTCCCCTCAGGAACACCCATGGTGTGCGTAAAACCCAGTTCCTCATACCTGGATGCCGACTCCAACAAGCCTTTTGTTATTCCTCTAAGCAGGGGTATGGGGTATGGCGATCTTCTCCAAAGTCGTATGCTGTCAGGCAGCATCCCGGGTATGGTGCAGGGCCCAGATATACTGGAGTCTGTCTGCAGAGCAGGGGCCATTTTGTGTTTGTTCTCATCCCTGGGATGTGGCAAGCACTGATATCAAGGATGCATGCCTGCATGCTGACATACATCCTTGGCTTTCTGACTGCGCTATTACCTGTGGTCGTTTAGGTGGCTGTGCTGGGCAGAGGACCTTTCTCTCCCTCACTGGAGGGGAAAGCATCCTCGGAATGCTCAGTCTTCCTGACCTGGCTGCCCCATCCCCCATGATTCAGGCCCTTCCCAAACTAGGGTCACTGGTGTTATGGAGTGGTAACCCTTCCAGTGCACTGATGAGCTGCATGAGAGTGGCAGCTTTCAATATGTGAAACAGCTAAACCCACAATTTAATGGGAAGTGTCACAAGTAAAGTTTATAGACTTTGGTACAATTAAGAGAAACCAATAGTGGTGGAAACGTCTGGGACCCTGAAGCTAAGAGATGCACCTTTTCCCAGGGCATACTAATTCTATTATAATACCTGGTCCTCATGACCCTCCCTTCTTCCAATGAATTAAATGTTGTACTTAGCAATGTTATTCACCATAAGGAGCTGATCCAACCTGAGTTTAAATTATTCAAGCCTTCCTGCTTGATTTGCTTCTTTAAATTTGTTTGATTGTTTACCACTCTCTGGGTAATAAAAAAAAAAAAAAAAAATGGTTATTCAAATTACTCCTAATTCTATTCCCTACATAAGGTATTTCCTCTTGTTCTACTGCCTGAACAAGTTTAAACTCTTCTGTGATCCACTTTAACCAATCCTGAATGAAGTTTAAAACCCCAAATCATATCTCCTCTTTGAATTCTTTTCACAGGAAAAACATACCCTTGTCAACATCTTCCAGAATGCTGAACCCCTCCATTCCTTTAATCATGTTAGTTGCTCTCCTCCTTCTCGATTGCTACAGTATTTTATTCAGTACTGCGGCAACCAGAAACTCAGAAAGTTCTTCAACTGCAGCTTTACAGTCACCATTGAGCGTTCACAGTGTCTCAACCCCTTTCCTAGACAAGCTTAAGGCACTAGAGCCTCCGCCTCCTCAATCAGCTGGTTCCACTCTCACCTAGAGGGTAGGTCGTAAGTTGCCCTGTTGGAGACATCCACCCCCGGCTCATATGTCCCTAAGGTTCTGTTCTAGACCCAATACTCTTCTCCAGCTAGCTGACTGACCTCCCTTCCACCTGTTCCTCTGTGTCCATCGACATGATGTATGCAGATGACACTGTGCTGTCTACCTCTAGCTCCTCTGCTGCTGACCTTACTGTCCAGCTTCAATGGGATTCTGAATGGGTTCGCCGGTTTCTTTTCCAACCTTCTGTCCCTAAATGACAAGAGAACCATCTCTATGATTTTTGGCTCACAGAGACTCTCCCCTCCCCCACCCAACAGTACTGCGGCTGAGGATGTCGCCTCCTTTAAGTACCTTGGGACATGGCTGGGCCAGCACCTTGACTACTAAGCACACGCTGATGCCATCCACCTGAAGCTTCACCCCAAACTGGTGTGCTCTATAGGAACAACGCCAGTGTTCCCTCTCCCTGCCCGCTGGGAATAATCCATGAACATGATCTTTCCTTATGTTCGACTATGGAACACTGTCTACAGTGCTGTTCCCAAGTCTACCCTGGGTGAACTGGAGCCCCTCTTTCACTCTTTCTGCCATTCTACCTTGTACTGCCTGCCTCATAAACACACTGCTGCTTCCTCCCTCCTTTCTCTCAATGCCAAATGCCTCACCCACTATGCACACCTTCACCTCCAAATCCTGGTTTGGCGCCTCCTGCCCAGCTTTCCGCCCTCCTTAGCCCCCTTTCCTCCTACCCCCACCAGAACACTGCTTCCTTCTCCTCTCCATACCCATCCCTCCAGGAAAATTTCCGTGGGCCAAGGTGCGCCTCGTATCATTTTCCTAAGCTTTGGTCCTCTCCTCTGTCTATCTGCTCCACGTCATCCTTCTCCTCAAATCCCAGTTGTAACTTTACTACACCTTCCTGCAACTGTTCCTGTCCCCCTCTCCTTTTGTTATTATTCCCCTGCCTCCTCCCGGTTGTGAGCTACTTCCTGAACCCCTCAGGCTAAACTGTGCCTAATCCAGTAGTTATATCCGTTTATATTTTGCTCCTGAGCCTACCTTCTGCACTGGCTTCAATAGCTCTCACTTTAGCAGTCTAAGTGGTGGAAATCAGCTACCATCTGGCATTGCTCCCAGTTATTATATAGAATCTGTTCCTTAAATTGTACTATTCATTTTTTTTTGACTTCGCCTTGAATATATGCCTGTAAATCATGACTGCTCTCTGCTTTGTATTTTTACTTTTCTTTTATTGTATTTTACCATATTTTATTTACTTCTGCACCTTACATTATATATTTTCACTTGCACATCCAGTACATTATACTCCCCTTCCCCAGGATGCATCTGGAAAATATGGGTTATTCACCTGTAACCATAGTTCTAGACAGGTCACATCCACACAATGGCAGTTCCACTAGAAGTGCCGATTCATTGACGTCTTGAAGCTAATCTCCTCCCATCAACTGGGCAGTATATCCTGACTCCCTCCCGTGACGTCCAGATCTTTGCATCCAGGATGCCGATCCATGTGCCACTTCCAGAGGAGGCCAGATGGGTAGGGGTATGAACTGTATACCACTCTCAGATCTATAGTTACAGGTGAGTAACCTATTTTCTAGGGGCGTGATACAGTTCACTATCTACACATTAGCAGACTCCCAGCAGTGCTCTGGGGAACAAGGCCAAAGCGTGCATCCATATTTGGCAAATAGAGACTGGAAAACCAAAGTTCCAAATGCAGCACCTCGATGAGACTCAAGGTAGATGCTGTAATGGAAATGAAGATGTGTGCCGACTTCCAGGGGACAGCCCTGCAGATCTCCTGGACAGGAATGCCCCTGGAAGCAGCCACAGAGGCAGTGCTACATCTTCTGGAATAAGCCCCAAGCCCTACAGAAGGCTCCCCTATCAGCCAACCTATAGCAGACGTTGACACAATGTGACCCACCTGCCAATCATCCACTTTGCTGCTGGTTTGCCAGGTATGACTTCATGTGATAAGTTAAACAGCCGATAAGCCCTCACCCTGAACTACTGTCATGCGCTCTCCTTACAATGAGAGTGCCTTAGAAAGTCTAGAGTATAGAGCCTGTGGTTGGTCTCCAAGATGGGCTGGTAAAGTATAACGTTAATCCGTCTAACTGATGCAGTGGCCACCAAGAAGGCTATTTTCCACGACAGGTGAAACATCTCATGCCTGGGCATGGGCTCAAATGATTTGCTTATGGGCATAGACAAACACCAGCAGTAGATCCCATGGTGGTGGTAGTTCATGCACTAGGGGACACAGATCCTCCAGGCCTTTGAAAAGTGCCGCATCACTTTCTTCTGTGCCACTGTTGCATTCGGTAGCAGAGGGGCTGCCAAGCGTACAGTAAGGGTCAGCGCTCACAGTTCCAACTGACAGAAGGAACACAGGTACTCCAAAATGCTCACCACAGGGCAGGCAAGGGTATCAAGCTTCCTGCCCCGCACTATGTGAAAAATCTCTTCCATTTAAATGCATAGCATTTCAGAGGTGACTTTTCGAGAGGCCCCACCACAGCATGGAGTACAGCTTCCAACAGACCCAAGGCCTGGAACTCTAACCACGCAGGACTACGGCTGAGAGGTGCAGGATGTCAAGTCTGGGTGCAGAACCATCCCCTGTTGTCTGATCAGCAAATCAGGGCAAAGAGGCTGCTGCCACGGATGTCTGATGTTGAGGAGATCCAAGTACCAGAACTGACTTGGCCAGTCTGGAATTATCAGGATTATCTTGAGTACTGCATGCAGTTCTGAAGACCCCATCTCCACAAGGACATAGATAGGATGGAGGCAGTGAAGAGGAGGGCAACTAAAATGGTATAGGGTCTGTAACAGAAGCCATATGAAGAGAGAGACTAAAGGAGCTTAATATGTACATTCTTGAGGAAAGGAGGGAGAGGGGGGATATGATAGAAACTTTCAAGTACTTCAAGGAATCAACAAAGTCCAAGAGGTAGCATCTTTCAGAAAAGAGATGTGCAAGAACAAGGGGCACAATTTGAAGACAGAGGGGATGGCTGAGGGCAATGTGAAGAAGTATTTTTCACAGAGAGGTGGTGGAAGCATGGAACGCCTCCTGAGGAGGTCATGGGGTCAAAACAGTGGGGAAATTCAAGAATGCATGGGACAAACATAAGACAATTCTGGTGGGGTAGGAAGAAGTAGGCTGTTGGTTAACTAGGATCTGCAGCTGATCCAATAGGTAGGGTAATGGGCAGACTAGGTGGGCCAAGTGATCCTTATCTGTCACAAAGTCTATGTTTCCACCTATGCCTTACTTTTGGGCCTTGCCCACCACCCTGTGGATCATGGGGAAAGGAGGAAAGGCAGCCTGGCATCCAGGGCCTCGGGAAGACATCCCCAACAGTGTTCTGAATTGTGGGGTGGCCACAAACCAGCCTCAGTTTGGCATTCTCCGAGGAGGTAAACATCTACTGAGGAGTGCCCCACAGGTAGAACAGGTGGTTTACCACCCGCTTGATTCAGGGGTGGCTCATGCGATGTTTCTCCCACCCGACTGAGTGTATCTGCCAGCTGACTGTTCACTCCTGCAATGTGGATCACCAGGAGATCTGCACTCATGCTGCACATGAGTGTACAGGCAAAGAGCCTCGAGACATAAGGGAAGAGATGTGTTCCACCACCCTGTTCAGGTAGAACATGGTCATGGTGTTGTCTGCCTGGACCTGCACAACCTGACACCTGATTAGAGGAGTGGATTTCATCAGAGAACAAGCCGCACTGCATGGAGCTTCAACAGGTTTATCAGCTAGCGGGACTCCTGGGTGTCCAGAACCCATGGGCTCTGTGGTCTCCCAGGTGTGCACCCCACCCCACCAGAGACATGTGCATAATACGCCTGATGGTTGGTTCTGGGCAAACAAATGGGATTCTTTCCCCAGATGTTCGGGGACCAGTCACTTCTGGATGGCATCCCACATCGGCTGGGTCACTGTGATCAGCTGGTCCAGGTGGCCTGGTGCTGGTACAACTGATGGCCAACTCCCACCGCAGGTGGTGCATCTGCAAATGGCCCAATTGACCACACTGGTGCAGGATGATGTACCCCAGCAGCTGCAGGAAATCCTGGATAGGGTGTGAGAGCCTAATCTGAAATAATCAGGCAACGAGGTAACAGCCAGTGCCCGATCTGCAGGAAGCAGGCCTTGGTCCACAGGAGTCTACTTGCCCCAATGAACCTGATCACCTGCAAAGATACCAGATCAGACTTGTCTGGCTTGACCAGCAGGCCCAAGACTTGGTAGGGCTGGGGAGTCAGATCGCTGGCTCTCTAGTGAAAACCCTGAGTGACGACAAGAGACCAAAGGCGTGACTTGGAAACTATGTTACAGGGCCCCTACCACTCAGAACCGGAGGTCAGATACACTGGGATGTGGAAGAACGATCCTGGAGATCCAGGGAACAAAGCATGTGTTTTCCTCTGGCGATGGAATGATCTGGGTCACTTACCAACTGGAACTTATGCTTTGGCATGAACTGGTTCAGAATGGGTAGACCCAGTACAGCATGCCAGCCCTCTCCCGTCCACTTTGGAACCAAAAATACCTGGACATGCAACTTTGACTGGGCAGTGCAGCCAGGACATTTATGAGAAGCTGAGGCGATGTCCTCCTGAAGGGTGGAAAGTGTGCTCAGCAATACCTTGGGCTTCCGAGCAGTGTCAAGTCGGTAAGGTGGGAGAATCATGACCTCCAGAGGCAGCCCTCTGCCTACTGCTTCTAACACTCACTTGTTCATCGCGATAACGCACTAATGTTGCAAGAAGAGACTTAGCTAACCAATTACTGGGAGCACATGCAGGACAGGACAGGTGGAGGGATGATGCCCCCAATCCATCACTGTGCAGCTTTTGCAGAGGCATCGAAGCTACAGCCAGAGGGCACCACCACCCTTGCCCCCACCTTCTGAGGGCACTGGCCACCAAACCTTGGTTTCCGACACCAGGCCTGATACTGTCCTGGTTCAGGCTGCTGCCAGGGAAGCTGTGGTTGAAGGACCTGTATGGAAGAGCCTGTTTCTTGGATTCTTCTTCTAGTCCTTCTGAGATGATGTCACAGAGTCAAGGGTGGCAATGGACTTCTAGATACAGGTGAGATGTCTTTCCACCCCAGAGGCAAAGAAGTCAGTGCCAAGGACAGGGACAATGGTCAGCTTATACTGGGTGTCTGCTCTGAAGGTGGACAGATACAGCCAGGCCCTCGCCACATACGCAGGCACAAGAGTCACCAACATCCAAGGCTGTCTGGATCTGGTGTTTAACCAGCGACTGACTTTGGTCTCCAATAATCTTCACCATCGATTGCTGGTCAGCAGGGAGGTGAGGGAACATTGTATCAAAGACTCCCATGAGGAGTGATATAAATTAGCCATAATGACAGCATAGCTCACCTGATGGAGACCCAAGAACGTTGCAGCATTAACCTTTTTTCTGCCATGGTCAGTCTTTTCTGACTCTTGTCTGGAGGCTTGTCCACGCCCCTGTCCCCAGATTTGTGGAAGGCCAAATCAGACATCAGCCCTTTGGCAGAAGGGTGTCTGAGAACCAGAAAGGGACCCGTGGTGACAGTGTACTCAAGGACCATCCAGGTGAAGGGTGCTGGGCAGGATGCTTGACACTGCTGAAGATCTAGGGTCAGTCCCAAGATGGCACAACCACGGGAAAGGCAAGCCTCTGGAACTGTTCCTGTTCAAAATGTCTATAATAGGATATTTAGCCATTTTCTGGTGGACTGGCTCTAGCGGATAGGCATGGACTCTGAGATTAAACAGATGAATGCCATGAAAGACACTGGGCCATGCTCAGTGGTCAGTTCCACGACCGAACCCAAGTCAAGGATGCGAGTCCCAGAGGAGGTAATGGAGGAGAGATTCATCGTAAGGCTCCTCAACAATGGCCTTGGACTGTTTCTTGCTACAGATCACTGAGTATTCTCTGCTTGGTGATCTGCATTGACAGCTGACCTGGAAAGCCAGTCGAGCAGGCCTCCTTGGATGGAATGCCCACCTCAGGATGCAGGTGGCAGCTCCACCCAAACGGGTGGAAGAGCAGCTATGGGAAAAAATCTGTGTTTCATGGAATGGTGAGGACATGACTGGAGGCTGCCAGGTGACTGACAGTCCAGGGGATAGAGCCCTACCTGCTTTCACAATGGCCCACTGTTGCCAGAGGAGCCCTCGTAGCATCAGCATTTCTTGTGGTGGTGCCACTCCTCACCCGTGGATGAGCAGATAGAGAATCACAACTGCAACACCTCCCAGTTGAGCAGGATTGAGAGTAAGAGTGCCTCGATTGAGACTTTGACCGAGACCTTGACTGCTGACTGGATGATTGACATCAAGGGAGCCTTCTGGCTGGTTGTGATACACCACGTTCCTGGCCACACCAACCATGGCAGGCTTAGAAGGCTTGACCACCAGTGGATGCTGCTCCTGAAGTACACCGATTGGGGACACCAACCATTCCACATCCTCCTGAGTGAGGACCGGGAGCAGCAGGGTCTGTCAAAACAACTCCTCAATCTCGTCCAACAGACGGTTGACAGGTCTGAGTAAGATTTCCAAGGCCTGCTTGACCAGAGTCGGTCAACAAGCCTGATGGGGTACTGAGAAGCTCTCACCTTCCCTTGGTGAAAGGGGTCCCAATCAGAGCGCTAATAAGTCAGGGATGTTGAGGGATTGGGAGGATCTCTGTCTCTCCCAGGGCCGGACGCACTTGTGTTTCTTGCTGTGGTGGACACGGCTCCCCTCAACATCAGGAGGGCCATGCACATTTCATGGAGCCCTTCTGTGAACGACCCTCCAACACTAACCCCAGCCGGGAGCAGCACAGTGACTAAGGAGCTGCTCACCGCAGCAGCAATTTCTTCCTCCTCAAGGGTTGCAAGCTGAGGAGCAGTCCCAGCAGATGTTAAGGCCTTCCAGCAGCCCTAGGGCAGTCTTTTGGATCCCCACTCCAAAAGCCGTTCAAGGGTAGCTGATACTTCCAATCCTTAAGAGATTCCGGGAGCATCAATAAACAAGAGGCCGCACCTGCCCATGTCATGCTGCCTGCCCAGGCAATACAGACACGTAAATACAGGCACATGTTGTGCAGATCCGTGGTGACATCTACCAGCACTGAAAACACAAAATCTGAACCCCATCTTTCCGATGTGCCATCTTCACCAATGCCATGGACTTGAAGGGACCAAGGAAATACAGCTATTTAGGTTCTGAAAATTTCAAAATAAAGGATTAGCCTATGGCACACTAATTCCTTAGCAAAAGGCTTGAAGAGGCTACCTGTTCTTCCAGCAGAAAGAAAGATCTGATGTAAAGAGAGGCGCCAGTCAGGATATACCAGAGTGGTGGGAGAAGCTTAACTTCAAGACGCCTGACAAATCAGCACTTTTGGTGGAACTGCAAATGTGTGAATAATGAACTGTATTCATGCCAATAGAATGAGCGGTTAAAAGCTTAGTATGACCTTCTGGTGAAACTTTGAAATAAACAATAAATACAAAGGATTGATATGATTTACCTACCTGAGTTTTAAATATGATCTTATTGATCCCTGGCTCTAATGTTATGTTACTACATTTTAAAGATGGCCCCCATCTTCCAGAGCCAGGCCAGCGGGAGCTTCCAGCGACGAGCTGCTTTCATGTCTCGTAACAACATGTGCACATTCTTGCAAATAATCCCAGTGGAGTTCAGGAAATTATCTGATGGGCTTCTCTCAGACATTTCATATAGTTCAATTGCTGGCAAACTGTCTCGAGAAAGGAAAGTTCAAGGCATCATTCTGAAAATGAATAATGCCATTGGAGACTTTGTGCTTAGTAAGCCACTCTGCCGCTTTTCTAGCTGTTCTTTTCAATGCTAAAGTGCACACTGATGGCAATCTGATCCATTAGTACAGAGACGGGCATCAGGCTCTCCATTGTCAGTTCAATAATCAAAGTTCCTCCAACATGGGCAACAGCATTCGATGGGTCAAAATGTAAACTCTTTAACCGTGCAAATGAATTCATCCCCAGCAAAACTTTACTTCCTGGAGGGGAAAAATGGAAACAAACTGAAATCTTACCCAGATGGCAGCATTTTATATTACTACCAGTAATTGTTTAGAGGTTTATAAATACAAAGTTCTTATTGTTTTTGTGCTAACAGGTAACCTCATTTATGTTTTTCTGTCCTTACATCTGTGGAAACATTGCTAAACAACTTCGTAGCTTTGGTTAAGGCCCACATATTTTTTGCAAGTTTTGCACCAGTTTACTATCCACTAAGGGTAATGCGCCATCAACCATCTACCAAGAAACACACTGTCCACCTTGTACAAATGGTTTTCAGTCTATTCCAGGGCTCCAGTGATGGCAACCATGGTGACATGGACACAGCATATGGGGCAGGGCCTTGGGAGTAAGGGGTGTTGCCTGTCATCATGTCCACTTCACTCATGCTTCCCTTTTCTATTCTGGGATCTATAAATGCTGAATAGTCACTTGCAGCTCTGATGCAGTACACTTCCATCTCCTCACCCACTAAGCCCAACTTCATACTGCATGGAAAATCATGAAGCATCTCTTTATGCAATAAGTCTTTCTTTTTATTCTGTAAGTCTTATTATTACACATGAAAAGAAAACAGCTAAACACTGATTCGGCCACCATCACTTAGATCAAGCAGCATACAGTTGTGGCCAAAAATACTGGCTCCCTTGCACTTTTTCAAATAACTCAATTCCTCTAAACATTAGTTGAAATTAACAGTACAGTATTTGGTCTCCACAATTCTTTATTTCTGTTAATATTACAGAACCTTTGTTTTGATTCAGAATTTAATATATCCTTTTAAATCAGAAAATGAAAAGAAATGGCATTGACAAAATTATCGACACCCTAGGCTTAATATTTGGTAGCACAGCCTTTGGTCAAAATAACTGCAATCAACCGCTTCTATAGCCATGGATGAGCTTCCTGCACCTCTCTACTGGCAGTTTGGCCCACTCTTCTTGTGCAAACTGCTCCAGTTCTCCCAGATTTGAAGGGTGCCTTCTCCCAAATGCTGTTTCAGATCTCTCCACAGGTTTTCAGTGGGATTTAGATCTGGACTCATTGCTGACCACTTCAGAACAGTCCAGTGTCTTGTCTTGAACCATTCTTGGGTGCTTTTTGAAGTGTGTTTAGGGTCATTGTCCTGCTGGAAGACCCATGACCGCCGACGGAGATCCAGCTTTCTGACACTGGGTTCAACATTGCGCCTCCAAAATGGCCTGGTAATCTCCAGATTTCATGATGCCACGTGACACGCTCAAGGCACCCAGTGCCAGAGGCAGCACAGCAACCCAAGACATCACTGAACCTCCTCCATGTTTGACTGTAGGGAAGGTGTTCTTTTCTTTGAAGGCTTCATTTTGTTTCTGTAAACATAGAGATGATGTGCTTTACCAAAAGCTCTAATTTGATCTCATCTGTCCACAGGACATTCTCCCAGAAGGATTTTGGCTTGTTCAGGTGTGTTTTGGCAGCCCCAGTTAGGGGTTTCTTATGTCTCTCTCTCAGCAGTGGGGTCCTCCTGGGCCTCCGACCATATAACCCCTTTTCTTTGAGTTGGCAACAGATGGTGCAAGTTGAAACTGTTGTACCTTGTGTCTGAAGGTCAGCTTGAATCTGTTTGGCAGTTGATCGAGGTGCTTTCTCCACCATTCGAACAATCCTGCGCTGCAATCTTCGATCAAGTTTTCTCTTGCGGCCATGTCCAGGGAGGTTGGCTAGTGCCATGGGCCTTAAACATCCTGATAACATTACTAACAGTGGAAACAGGAACATCAAGGTCTCTGGAGATTGATTTGTAGCCTTGAGATTGTCCATGCTTATTACAATCTTCTGTCTGACCGCCTCAGACAATTCTCTGGCTGACTTTCTTTTCTCCATGATCACTGTGGTACACAGTGACACAAAACAGGAGAATGAGTCCTTTCCTCTATTCAAACTGGTTGAATGAGTGATTTGTATATTGCAGCACCTGCAACTCACCACAGGTGAGTTCAATTCCAAAGTGAAGGAGAATTACCTGTTTGAAATCTAATTATTTCTAACTACTTCTAAAAGGTGCCAATAATTTTGACCAGGCCATTTAAGGATTTCTGTGTGGAATAAGCTAAGACTTAGTAAATTTTCTGCTTTTTGTGTTTTATTTTACTGCAAACCAAAGAAATACATATGTTGATACCAAAATATTTTATAATTTCAACAATTTTCTGGAAGGAATGGTGCACTATTAGAAAAACTGCAAGGGCACCAATATTTTTGGCCACACTGTATACTTTTGAGAATGAAAGGAAAAGGATATGGTTTCAAATAATGCCTTTCATAAACAATGTTTTCTAAAGTCCTTTACAAGCCAAGAACAGTTGTATTAGCTATTAGATGAGCACACAGAGGTGAAGTGAAAGGGGGTTAACAAAAGCTCAAGAAGGTTAAATACAGAGGAGAGAGAAGTTAAGCAAACATCAGTGAAGCGACTTGCTCAAGGTGACGATTAAAAGGTGGCTGTGGAATCAAACCTGGGTCTCCAGATTCAGCTATTTGTGCTCAAACCATCAGATTATGCTGACTCTAATCTGGACTCCAAACCATGGGACATTCATTAAAGTTCTTTTAAGAATATGATTTGGTGATCAATATATTTTACATTACACAGTCTGATTTGCTTGACATCTTTAAGCCAAGCTCCTCCCACCAACAAGGCAATGCATCTCCCAACTCTGCCTCGTGACATCAGATCCTGCATGCTGGAAACCGGAATTTGTCTGCCAACTGCCAGGACAGGCTGGGTGGGTTGTGTGGATGTGAACTATATACCATTCCAAGAACTACAGACTGATTTGCTGGACATCTTTAAGCCAAGCTCCTCCCACCAACAAGGCAGTGCATCTCCAACTCCGCCCATGACATCAGATCTTGCATGCTGAAACAGGGATTTGTGTGCCAACTGTCAGAGCAGGTCACTGGGGTTGTGTGGATGTAAACTATATGCCATTCCAAGAACTACGGTCACAGATGAGTAACCTCTTTTCTAGGTGTGGATATATTTCACTATCCACACTCTGGCAGACTCCTAGCAGTTCTCCAGGAGGGGGGCGCAAGGCACACCCCTACTTGGCAAGCAGAGACTGCAGAACTGAGGTCCCAGAACCAGCATCCCACATGACTCAAGGTCAGTGCAGTAGTGAGAAATGAAAGTGTGTGCTGATTTCCAGGTAGCAATCCTGCAGATTTCCTGGACAGGACATCCCTGGAAGCAGCCCCCAAGGCAGCGGTATGTCTAGTGGAATGAGCTCTAAGCCCTACAGGAAGCTCCCACCAGCCAAGCTATAGCAGAGGTCATGAAGGATGTGATCTACCTGCCAATCATCTGCTTTGCTGCCCATCTGCAGATGCTGCTACAGCGCACGTAATAAACAGTTGGAAAGCCTCTCCTTGAACTCAAGCTGTGCACTCTATATAATAAGAAAGTGCCTCCACAGTTTAGTTTAGTTTAGTTTATTATTCTAGGAATTACTACCTTTGAGCCAGAGGCTCTTTTACAAAGGTTCCACGCCAATTAGGTACAGTACAAAAAAGGTTACATAGATAACACAACAATTTGTGCTGTGTCAAGAGCGTAGAAAACATATACAAATACATATCAAATCATTTGTGCAAAAGGCATGAGATATCAATAATCACATTATTATTACAAGAAAGAGGTCATGCCAGATTAGGAGAAACAAATAGGAAAAGTCCAGAACAGAGAGGGTAAGTGAAAGGTGTGGGGAGCAGACAATAGCAGGAGAAAAGGTTTCCCAAACATGTCTTTGTCAAATAACGGAACAGGGTGGGTAGAGAAAATAGGAGGTTTAATCAGGGCAGTCACAGGAGCTGGAGGTGGCAAGGTGAGAGAACAACCTTGATTTGAAAATACCTAGAGAGGTGGAGGCAGTAATATGAGTGCTGAGGGCATTTAGCCAGCTGGGGCACGATAGGCAAATGATCTTTGTCCCTGAGAAGTCCGCATCGGGGACTTGGAGAGGTTGGTGTTCTGATCTTTGGTAAAACAGGTGCTAGCGCGGGCATAACAGGTCTTGGATACAAGGTGGAGTGAGGCCCAGAGTGGATTTTTTCGCCATCAGGCAGGTAAGGTGCTTTATCCGGTTTGAGAGTTGCAACCAACCTGAGTCAGCATAGAGTTCACATGTGTGGGTGCGCCGATGTGCACCACTGAGCAGCCGACAGGCCTTATTTAGGGATGCTGTAATGCGACTAAGTGCTGTAGTAGTGGCAGATCCGTATATAACTAAGCCATAGTCAACGACTGAGATGATAGAGGATTGGATGGCAATCCTCAGTACCAGAATGGGTAAGGAGCTGCGGTTCCGATACAGAATCCCAATTGCTGATTAATAGTTTTGCTGTACTATCAATGTGAGTTGCAAGGTTAGGCCTTGATCAAAGTTGATTCCAAGATATTTGAAAATTGGCACTTGTTCAAGGGTATTTCCAGGTATGTATTAATGGTGAGTGGGACTTGGCGCTTCTTGTTTTGTAGGTTAGAGAAGAGCATGGATTTAGTTTTTTTGTGGTTTAGAACCAGCTTATGTTCAAGGAACCACATCTCAACTTTGGAAAAGCATGCTGAAGTTTGAGGCGAAGAGGTCGGATCTTTATGAGAGGCAAGAATCACGGCATCGCCGGCATAGAGGATTATTTGTTCAGGGCAGGATTTGGGGAGGGAGTTTAGAAAAGGGTGAAAAGGAGGGGCCCAGGATGGATTCCTGGGGAACTCCTGAGCGAACCGGTTTTGAGTCTGAGAGAACTCCAGCTACTTTTACAGATTGAGAGCGCTGAGCAAGGTAATTTTTACCCAGTCACCAGGACCTCAAAGTAGAGCCCTAGGGATAGTAGTTGTTTACAAGTAGGCTGGTGTACTGTATCAAATGCCTTGTTAAGTCAATGTAAACTGCTCCAGTTAGGTTTCCTTTGTCTATGGCATTGTGGATTGCTCCTGAGAATTCAAGTAGGGCAGTCGATGTGTTGTGCCCTTCCTAAATCCATGCTGCTGAGTGCATAGGATGTTGTGCTTTTCCAGGTAGTCTGAAAGTTGGTCTGCCACCAAGCGTCCAAGGGCCTTAGAGAGGTGGTAGTATTGATATCGACGATAGTTACCAGGCAGTGATTTATCACCTTTGTGCACTGGGTGACAACTGCAGCCTTCCATTTCCTAGGGAATTGGCTGCAGCAGAGGGAGAGACTGAAAATTTTTGTGAGGGGGGAGTAGCTTCCTCCAGAGTGAGGGACAGAAGTTTAAGGTCAATAGTGTCGCTGCTTGCTCGGACTTAGAAATTGCCTTTTTACATATTTATAGACTTCTATTGCCTTTACTAGTTTGAAATGGAAGGGTGGTTTGGTTGGAGAGGCAGTAGTAGAAGTAGAAATTGGAGGGTCAGCATCAGTGAAGAAATCAGATGAGAGGACACCACTAAGGTCCGTGAAGGTATCATTATAGGTGTTTGCAATGATCTCTGGTCTAATGTAGTGGTTCCATCCACATTCATTATTGTAGGAGAGGATTTGGACTGCTGACCCATGATATTTCTTATGTTGTCCCAGAAGGATTTCCCTTCACCCCAGGAGTTGGAGAGGGCATTCTTGAAGTAGGAGCTCTTCATCAAGCGGATCTGTTTAGTACAGTGGTTGCAGCCTGTTTATATTTTTTGATGTCCGACAGAGTGCCAGTAGCTCTTGCAGTGGCCCAGAGGTGATCCCTACTTTTGAGTTATGCCAATAGCCACTGTGAGCCAGGGATTTGTGAGTGCTTTGATTTTGCGCTTTTTACTGGTGTATAGGTGTCACAGGCAGTGTTGAAAGTAGTAATAAAGTAATCAAGGGCTAGGTCAACATCTTGAGTTTTGTAAATCAAGGACCAGTCTATCTGCCTAAGACAGGTCTTGAGATGAGTAAGGTTGTCATAAGGTAGGACTCTGCTATAGATGGTTTTGGAGGCGGCTTATGAAACTTATTTGTCCAGGTACAGTACATATTATTGGAGAGTGATCACTGAGCGAGTCAGGAGAAACACTTACATTGGTTATATGGGTAGGGTGGCTGGTAAGGATCCAGTCAATGAGGGTGCTGGTCCCTGATTTGTAGTTTTCCTGGTAGGGGAGTTTACCACTTGTGTTAAATTTGCTGCTAGGATAGCATCTTGTTTGACCCTGCATCAGGAGCAAGCCAATTTATATTAAAGTCCCCAAGGAGAAGGAGTTAGATGTCAGAAGGTTGTGACTTACGACTCGAGGACAGCCTGTAGGCTGGAATCAGATCTTTAGGTGGGATATAGACAGCAGCAATCGTGAGGACTTTGTTTTGGGCACCAAGTAGTATCTTGATAGGGAGGAGTTGCACTGAGGTTTCTGAGGTGGGGTAAGAACCAGGAGACAGGTGAGGTAGTTCTTATGTAGATTGCACACCCACCACTCCTTTTCGAGGTCCTATCCAGCCTGAATATCATGTAGCCTTGCATAGAGATGGATGATCCTGAGTATTAGGTGTCAGCCAAGTTTTCATCGATGGCAAGGATATCCGGTTGTGCTGGCTGGCAAAGCATTTGAAGGGAGGCCAGTTTGGGAGGAGACTGCAGATGTTCAAGGTAGCAATTTGAGCCCCTCCATTTTGGCAGGCTTTATTGTACTGTAGGAGACAGGGCCAGGATTTGAGTGGACACTTCCTGATATCAAGAGGAGGAGTTTAAGAGACAGTTACCGTGCTTTCTAGGTCAACAGAATTACACTTCTGAGGCTTATGCGGCTTGGACCAGTGCAGGCGCCTAGGGTCCCAGAGCAAGGAGGTTGTTAGTAATAGGACGCCATGCCCATTTATCCTTGTTGTAGCTTGTCAGTTGCACCCAGTCGCTTGCAGATAGGTACCCTGTGGTTAAGTCAAAAGCCAAAAGAATGATCAACAGCTGAGGTCCAGAGTCACTGAAATGTTAAAATTCCTGAAGGTGATTAACTATGCCTGCACATATGCAGGATGTGAAATCCTTTGTCTGTATGCTTCTTTGTCATTCAAACAGGTTGCTGAAAAGCCCACATACAGATCATGGAGCATGTCAGACGAAAATGTGGATTCCCAGCAGGACCTAGAGTCACCAAGTTTGTCAGATGTAGTTTCTTCACTTATGTTTTGCTCGGATAGCTTCCAAAAGTTGATTTTAAAATGAAAATA
Source organism: Neoceratodus forsteri (assembly GCA_016271365.2). Classification (NCBI taxonomy): domain Eukaryota; kingdom Metazoa; phylum Chordata; order Ceratodontiformes; family Ceratodontidae; genus Neoceratodus; species Neoceratodus forsteri. The sequence continues at coordinate 965,191,778 of CM057458.1, read as the reverse complement.
AAGATACCTGATAATGATTTTTGCAGATCCAGTCCAGGAGACTTCATGGATGTAGTGAGCAAGAATGGTATAGTTACCACAAGCAGAAAACATGTAATCCACAAAACTAAGCTACAGACACAGACAACACGCTCCTAGTACAGTGTTTGAGTGCTGTCTTGCTCTCATTCAACCTAGGACCAGGGTATAGGCCTGCAGTCAGCCTCCAAAGAGGAGTTAGTAAAGCACACCAGTAAGTTACACAGAAACATAGAAATTGTCGGCAGATAAGGACCTCCAGGCCCACTGAGTCTGCCCAAGTTTTCCATCAATTAATCACCTAGTTAAGGTGAAACTCTGACACTGCCTTTGGGAGGAACTTTGGGTTGGGAGAAAGTAAGACTTTGTCCATGTGGAAGAACAGGTAAAGAAGCTCCATCGAGAGTGCCTGCAGCTCCCAAATACTTCTGGCTGATGGATGGTCACCAGGAAGGATTTCTTCTATGACAGGTATGACATCTCACACCTGTGGAGAGGCTCAAACGACTTGGTCACAAGCATAGCCGATAGCAGCAGTAAATCTAATGGTGGAGGAGGTTCATGGACCAGAGGGGACATGGACCAGGCTCCAAAAAAGGACCCAATCATCTTCTACATGGCTACCATCGGCTATCAGCCTGCACACAATAAAAGAGATATGGCTTCCAGGTACATCACAAGGGTCACTGCTCACGGTCCCAGCTGAGAGAAACCAGAGGTAGTCCAAGATACCGCCATAGCCAGGCAAGAGATCACGCCCTTCTCTGAGCACTAAATGGAGAACCTCTTCCATTTAAAGGCAACACTGGTGATTTGACTCTTCCAGGAGGCCCCCACAATGTAGAGCACTTCATCCAAAAGACCCAAGGTCTAGAACTCTAGCTGCTCAGAACCCACTCTGTGAGGTGTAAGGATGGCAGGTCTGGGTGCTGGAACTTTCCCGGTTTTCAGTCAGCAGATCTGGGGTGAAGAGGCAGCTGCTATGGAGGACTGCTGCTGAGGCAGAGGAGATCCAGGTACCAGAACTGCCAAGGCCAGTCTGGGATCATCAGGACCATCCTCACCTTGTCCTCCTGGGCCCCAACCACTGCCTCGTGGATCAAGGGAGGAAAGTGTACGCAAGGCCTGGGGTCCAGGGGGCCCTGTGGAAGGCATCCCCCCCAACAGTGTCCCGGACTGTAGGGGTGAGCACAAAACAATCTTACTTCTAGATTCTGCCAGGAGGCAAACAGCTACACCTCCTGATTCAGGGACCACTGCGGAACATCTGTCCTACCCAGATGAGAACATTCAGCTGACTGTTCTCTCCTGCAGCATGGATTGCCAGGAGATCTGCACCAGGCTGCGCAGACAAGGGTAGAGCTGCAGAGGATTCCTGACACAAGGGAAGGAGTGAGTTCCGCCTGCCTGTTCTGGCAGAACACGGTCATGGTGTTGTCCGTCTGGACCAGCATGAGCTGACCCATGATTAGAGAGAATGAATTCCATCAACACAAGTCACAATGCACAGAGCTCCAGTAGGTGCATGTGGACAGAACTCCTGGGGTGACCTAGAAATGAAAATTATGTACTTACAGTACTTCTCATCTTTCGGGCGCCATGGGGCGGAGCTGAGGAGTTTTACCACCTGGTTGGTGGGAGGAACCAGCTTGAAGACCTTCCGCATGATTTAAAGCGCAAGGAACCTGCCAATAAGTGTGGATGAACAACATATACCATTCCTAGAACTCCTGTTACAGGTGAGTAACCTGTATTTTTTACTACGCAGTCTCGTCACAGCTCAACACCGTAACCTCTCTTTTTGCCTTTTCTGGCACCGCTTTCTCTCATCTATCCTTTACAGCACCGGATCTGTTTTTGCTGTTTTTATTATTTTCAAATTAAGTAATGTCCAGGTCTCAGGGTTCTAAGAAGTCGAAAGAAGATGGATTCTCCCCATGCATCATTGTCCCTGTGGGAGAAATATGTCAATCCAGGACTGACATTGACCATTGTTGGATCTGCCGTGGAGCTCAAAACGACATGGACCATTGTGGCGCCTGTTTCTCTATAGATTTCTGCACACTTGAGATTCTTTGCGATAAAGTGTGGTTGTTTCGCCCCCACTTTTGGAGGCAGGCGTTGCACGAGGAACTCCAAGGTAAGGTTTCTGGGCTCTTCCCTGAGCCCTCCCCAGTACTGCATGTAATTGAGGGAGACCAGGAGTCTTCTGGTCCCTCATGTAGGTGAGACAGAAGGCACAGTTGTGTACTGAACCAAAAAAAAAAAAAGAGAGACAAGGGGAAAAAGATGCTTGAGGGCTATTCTAGCTCCTCGGCACCCCTCCCGTTTGCCACTCTTTGTATAATCCAGGGAACAGAGTCACACGCCTGCTCCAAGGATGGGATATCTGAGTCAGAGTGACCATCCAGAAGGTCCGAGACCTTAGGAACTTGATCAGGTCGTGCAGGCCGAGAATGGGGCGCCAGCCCCCGTCGCTTGGGGACCAGGAAGTACCTGGACACAAACCCCGGATCTGGAGGAGGATCCGCCACCTTCCTGGTCACCTCTTTTCGAGGAGCAGGGCAATATCGGATCAGCGGGCGACAGAGAGGTGCGGACCCCGTGGCCCCGAGGGGCGACGGCTCGGAAGGGTGGGACCTGCTCGAACTCCAGAGGCAGGCCCTTTCCTACCATCTCCAACACCCAGCAGTCCGTGGTGATAGCGGACCAGGCGGAAAGGAAGTGGCGGAGCCGTCCCCAGGGGACCCAGGTAGGGGAGTGACGGGCCGGGCGGCGCCCTCAGCCGTCACTGAGCAGGCTTGGAGGAGGGACTGGCTGAGGGAGCTCCTGGGCCTTTTACCTCCTTGCTTCCCTTTAGAGGAAGCCGCTGGCTGGGGTTCTGCGTGCCATGCGGCTTGCTGGCCCTCTTGCTGGTGCTGACGGGCCGGGGTGGCCGAGGGGCCAAAGGACAAAGGACTTACGTGCAGAGGTTGCCAGTGCTTGTCCCTCTGGGCAGGGGTGACCGAGTCCAGAGTGGCATTGACTTCTCGGTCCCTGAGGAGTCCCTCCACCCAGGGCTGAAGAGGTCAGTCCCAAGAAGGGATGTCAGCCAACTTGTGCTGGGTATCCGCTGAGAGGTGGATATCCTCTAGCCATGCCCTGCAGCGCATGGCCACCAGCGGCCGCTACTGACCTGCTCAGGGAATCACCTATGTCCAGAGCAGTCTGAAGCTGCTGCTTAGCCACCACTCTTACCTCTGGTCCCGCACCTGCTGGACCGTGGTCCGAGGTCGGCGGAAGATGAGGTATCACCTCATCCAGGGAGCCCAAGAGGTGTGGGAGAATGATGCCATCAATGCGTCGAGCTGGCCTGTCGGAGGCCTAGGGAGGACGCCGCGAACCCTTGCACCCGACATAGTCCATCCTTTTGGACTCTTTGTCGGAGGCCTATCCACATCCCAAGCATTTACGAACGCTGGAAGACGTATCGGTAACTAACCCCTCAGCAGAGGGTGCTCCGAGAACCGGGCAAAGAGCCGATAGGGACTGCATATTTCTGGCCATCCTGGCTGCGCAGGACAGGAAGTAGGCCACTGCCAAGCTCAAGGCTGGGCCAACAATGGCCTCAGCCACGGGAAGGCCTCGGTGAATCCCTGGGTTCAGGATCTCCGTAGGAAAATAGGCCCGCTTTGACACGGCTCGAGCTGCATCCCGTGAACTCGGAGATGAGCCTAAGCAGACCCAGGAAGGACGACATGGGCTGTCGCCCAAAGACCGTCCAGAGGACTCCAGGCCCACCTGCCTGGGGAACACGGAGGAGTCATCGCCGGACTGCAAGGGTCTGCAAAGAGCTGCCTCAGGCCTGAGCCATTCTTCACGCCGAGGGCGGAAGGGGAGGAGTGTGGTGACCGACAACCCAGCGGGACAGCCGTGGACCCGACCAGGTTCCACCACAATTGCAGGGCAGCAAGATTGCTGAACAACCGCCCAGAAGTGGGCACCTCGACTGCAGCGAATGCCGCGCGCTGCTCAGGCGGCAGCCGCTGATAGACGGGAATGAATCGGAGTTGATTGATTCCTGGACAACTGCAACTGCTGCCACATAAACTCCTCGTAACGTCGACGACATCTGCGTCGACCTCTCCTCATCCGAGGAAGACGAAGGCGGAACGGTGGTATTGCCAAACTCGTGCCCTGACCGGACCGCCGGTCAGCGGGAGCGGCTTGACCGAGAAGAAGACCGAGACTGAGACCGAGATCCCCGTGAAACTGAGGGCGGGTCTGGGAAGGAGCGGGGACACCCGCCTTCCCCGCCTCGACACTTTGACCGAGGACTGCCGCCCGAGGTGCAGGTAGAACCTCGCCCCACTGGGAAACCAGCCGAAGGGTTGACGGCTTTCCAGACGCACCATCCGGTGACGGGTCGAGAGAAAACTCGACTGCATCGACGGAGTCTCGGCCAGCTGGCCTGATGGGGACACTGTGAGGCCAGCAGCCTGAGGCGCAACTCTCAACCGGTTGACGGTCGGCAGTCCGGTAATGAGACCTCTCCCACCCCATGAACGCCGATGATGGGACTTACCTCCAACTCCCTCGACCTGGGCCGAGAGGCAAGTCTCGATGGCCCTCTCCTTCATGGAGAGGGACCGGCAAAGCTCCTTAAATGAAGCCGAATGAGAGGAACTCAGAGAGAGCGAATAAATGCCGCAACCGCTGGAGGAGGGAGATGCGTTCTGACCGCCTCCCTCCAGGGCGATAGAGTGTCTAAGCTGCTCAGCCGAAGTCAGCCATCGCTGACACCGCCCAGAGAGCCCCAATGGAGTTTACCAGTGGGGAACTCGCGCCTAAGCCTCAATCGGGCCGCATGATCCTCCAGGACATTGGCTGAAGGGTGCAGCACAACTCGCAGACTCATGGTCGTGGGTCCAAGTCAGGCAGTATACGCACGGGAGTGTGGATCAGTCCTGAGATATTCCGCCTGCCAGGCGCCCGGAGAGCCAGAAAAACGACTGTTCATCGTGACCAGCGAGGGAAGAAGACCAAAGTTTAGAAAACATCAAAACTAAATTGGAAGAACCAAGAATCAGGAACCAGTCGAAAACGAGAGCGCTAAGGAGGGAACCTGAGCTTCAAGCGTAAGGAAGATCTGGTGTCATGGTGTGGAGCTGAGAGTTTTACCACCCGGGTGGGTGGAGGAGCCAGCTTGAAGACCTTCCGGCAAGATTTAAAGCGGCAAGGAACCTGCCAATAAGTGTGGATGAACAACATATCCATGTCCCTAGAAATAGTGAACACTCCCAAGGAGTGCAAGCTCGATAAGCAGGAAGAACAGAAGTGAGATGAGCAGGGGCTGACATCGGTTACTGGCCTGCCCAAGAGTGCCACATCATGAGTCCACACTGTGGGTAGCCCTGTCCTGGAAGTCAGTCCCCTAACTCTAATGTTTTAAAGCTATATGCTCCCGCAGGGTCCTGGGCGCCCAGTCAGGAACCCATGAAGTAATGAATGATGAAGACTGATTCTTGGAAGATCCAGTTGGCTCTGTGGCCTCCCAGATGCACTCCCACCCACCAAAGACGCCTCCATTGTGAGCATAATGATCGGTTCTGGGTGGAAAAATGAGATTCCTTCCTCCATGTGTTTGGACATCAGCCACCACTGGATGGCATCCTGCATGAGTTGGGTCAGTACGACTGGCTGGTCCAAGTGGCTCAGGGTGCTGGGACCACTGATGGCCCCACCTCCCACTGGAGGTGGCACATTTGTCAGCATGCTCAATGGACCACGCAAGTACAGTACATTGTGTACCCCAGCAGCTTTTATGGAAATCTCGCTGCAGGGCAAAGCCCAACATGAAATGATCAGGCCAAGGAGGTAAGATCCAGAGCCTGGTCTGCAGGGAAGTGGGCCTTGGCCCACAGGGAGTTTTACTGCCCTAATGAACCTGATCACCTGTGTGGGTACTAGTTTGAACTTGTTGGGGATGACCAACAGGCCCAAGTCTCAGCAGATCTGGACAGCCAGATCTCTGGACTTCTGTATGGCCTAATTGGATGAACCAGCTAGTAGAAAGTCATCCAAGCAGGGATACACCCTGATACCTAGGCACCTCAAGAATGCTGCCACTACTGCTATGCACTCTGTGAAGACCCTGGGCACCGAGGAAGGCCAAAGGGCATTACCTTGAACTGGTATGGGACCCTGTCCGTTCAGAAAGTACAGTTACGTAAGAACTTACCATAACAGTAGACTTTCAAGAGGAGCTCTTGCAGTAGACAACAGGACAGAGTCCCAAGCAGGTCTCAAGGACAAATAACACCTTGGGAGGAAGCTAAAAGGCCAATATATGACAGGGCAACAAAACCAGTAGAGTCACTGGCCCAGTTGTAGCCCTTGGTGCTGAAAGTGGATCCTCAGGAGATCCTGCCTAACAGCAAGAGAGGGAAAAGACCCCAAAGGACTGAAAAGGAGAAGACCCCAGGAGCAAAAACCCTCAGTCTGCCCAGGATAGGATTGGCCCTGAAAAGGAGTCCAGGAAGAGCCCCAAAGAGAGGCAGAGGGAATCAAGGGTAGAACGGAGAGACACCAACCTGAGACCAGAATAATGTAGGGACTCTGTGGACTCCCACCAGGAGCAAACAGAAGGGGAGAGAAAGACGGACTACCTAAGAGGGAAGTCCGCATGACAGAAGGATGTCCAAAAGGGTGCCTGATATGACAGGAAAATACAGGCACACCTCTCTGAAAAGACCACCTTTGACGCAAGGCACCAGGGAAGGAAAACCTGGGTCTGGAAGGGGCAAACCACAGTCTAAGGGAGGGACGGGAAGGGAGAAACTAGGACAAGGCCTTAAATGGAGAGCACCAGAGGGAGAATGACCCTGGGGCTAGAAAAGTCAGGAGTAGTGCCTCGCTGTGAGAATTGACAAAGGGCTCCTGAGAAAGGAGATCCTAAAAATACAGGAAGCACAAGTATCAAGTCAGGCCTCCCCAGTGAAAGGGGAAAGGTAGCCACCACAGAGGAGATCTCCTGGATGGCATAAAGCAAAAGACACTTCCCTTGTTACTCTGGAGCGTGGGACAGGGTAATGTCAAAGACCGCTTTCTGATCAAAGTCCCTAAGCAGAAGCCCAGGAGGAACCCAGACAAAAGGGGTGCATGTGCACAGGCATGAATGCTGGCCAGAGAAGGGAAGAGTCCCAAACAGAAAAAGACTCTCTGAAAGGGAACAAGAAGGAAGGATGGCGAGGCTGAAGGTCAGAGAGTGCAGGGTCTCCCCTCCCACAGAAGCTTCATAGGGGTCTGGGCCAGGGCCAGGGCCAGAAACAAGCACTCAAGGAGGTAGACTGTCTCTGGTCTAGTGGTCTGGGGGAGCTTGAAAACAAGTGCCCTCTTGAGTCCTGAACCACTTAACTCCTGTCCTCACAATCCAGAGCCAATAAGAGGTCTGGGTTACCTTCCTCCTATCCCCCCGTTGTTTTGTTTTTAACTCAGGATCCAGAACAAAGAACAGAGGCCAGCAGGGCAGATGGTGGTCAGTGGGGAAGGAGGGCTGAAGGAAAGGACAGCTGACCCTAAGGATAGCACCCTAGGAAAGGAGTGACCCTCCCGAAGAGGGAAGCCTGTACTTAAGTATGGAAACTTAAGCCTGGCACCCTAAATACCAAGTACAATCAGGAAAGAGAGAGTAGGCAAGCTTGAGGGGGACTCCACTGACAGAAACAAAGAGCCAACAGCCCATCTACGATGAGGTGGGAAGAGGCACTGCCAAGGAGGGAGGAAGGAGAGCTGGGCTGGGGAAAAGCAGATCTGCACTGGCCCTGAGCAGCAAAGGGCCATGAAAGGCCTAGTCTGGGACCACAAGCCTAGGAGGAGGGGGGTCCTCTTCCCTGAAGGGCTGAGTCCTACTTTGGGGCCACCAACGCCAGATGACCAGGACCCAACGCCTCCCAGGTATCGGAGGAACAAAAGGGCTCCTGACTGAGACACCAGATGTAATGACCAAGGCAAAGAAGTCTGGGAGGAAGAAGGTGAAACTGCAATCCAGCCAACAAGGGGAAAGGGTCATGGCCCACACTGACGCAGAGCAGTGCCGAATCGAGGAGACTGATAAAGTTAGGAAGCTGGAATGCTCGTCCAGCGACAGACCCCAAGGGACATCAGGGACTGCCCAAATGAGAAGTAGCTGTCCTAGCTCTCCAGGGACCCAGATGGGATTCCAGAGAAGGAGGGCTGAACAGCCAGAGAAAGGAGAGGCAGGCAGAAAGAGGAAGGCAACTGTCTCGGGAAAACAACAAACTCTGATTCCTTAGAAATACGCCCCCAACCTGGTAGAAAATGGGATACAGGATTACCTAGATCCCAACCCTAGACGAGATCGGGACCCAGAGGAAAAGAAAAAACATACTACCGTAGTGACAGATGTGGGCCATGGGCCTTGACTGAGCCGCCTTAAGACGCCCCTGGAAAACTTCAAAGGGAACTGCTGAAGGCACTAACTAAAGGAGCATGACAAACGGTCACCCCTGCTCACCCATCCGATCTTCCAGCTATTGGGGGGCCTGGCAACCAAGATGGTTTGAACAGCTCAGAGAATGCCGCCACCTCTACTGTGGGTTTTGAGGGCTGGAGTGGCCACGAAGAAAGACGCCGGGTGCTTGTCCCAGACCCGGAGGAATGCTCTATGATGATGTTGCCCATATAGGGCAATGATAGACAGAGCGATGAACCCTGCCCTGCTGGCCATGAGTAGAAGAACTGAGGGCTATGCCAGACGCCTGTAAGGAGGCGAGCAAATCATGCATGTCTTCCGCAAGTGGGAAGGACCCTGAATGGGGCATCCAAGATGGAAGCTTGGATGCTAGGGGAAAATCAAATAGGTGAAGCCAGGCATGATGCCGGAGGCACAGCCACCACTGCACCGAGCTGAGACATCCACTGTGTCATAGGAAGCATGGAAGACATGGAATCCCATGTTGTATGACGAAGCTGTTATCTGCTCAAGCCGAGTCTTAGCTGGGGAATCAGGAAAGGAACAGAGCATGTCCACCACCTGGTCCAACAGAGACCACTGTACTTTACCATGTGCGCCAGACAGTTCTAGGTGCACAAGGCCAAGGTGGAGAGGGTGCACAGATCTTCCTTCCCAAGGTGTCTAGGTGTTTGGACTCTGTCTGGAGGAATTTCACTCAGACGTTCGGACCCTGTGGCAACATCGAGTGTCTCAGACAAAGCGGAGGGGTCAGTTTGAGGGTAAGAATCTTAATGGGGCCTCCCATGCAGGGCACGTAGAGCCTGTCTGCCTTCTTACATGTGGGGTGACCGAAGACGGCTGCTGCCACGCAGTAGAAGCAATGTCATCATGGGGAACCACCAAAGAAGGAATTACCATGGATGAGACCTCAGGGAGGTGAAGATGCTCCGTCAACCTGCGACTTTGGGGTCCTGCTCCTCAGTAGGCTGGCCTTGGGGGACTCTATAAGCTTCATGTCCTCCAAGTGGAAGGGTCCTTTGGAGGGACATAGGGGTGCTCTAACCCACATTTCCTCTGGGGTGAGGAAGGAACCCAGAGATTCCGAGAGTAGAGTAACATGCACAGAACAGTTGATTCAAAGAGCCACTGTGATGGTGACAGGGCTGAGCAAGTGACTGACCCAGCGAGGTCGGAGGTCCTTCTACTGAAGGAAGGGAGCTTCTAGATAGCCGAAGGAATCCCGAGACAGTGAGGGCACTGATGTCGATGCCGCTCGGGCCGAGGTCCAACACTAGCTGACGCCCACGTGATGAAGAGAATGCTGTAATCGGCTGGCCTCAGGCCCAGGGAAGGCCAGAATAGGAATATCCTCAGAAGAAATCATTGAGACTGCAAGAAGGGTTCAGCGACTGGCCAGAAGAACCTGGCATGGAGCCTAGGGACGTAGGCCCAAGAGAGACCTGTAGAAGGGCCAAGAGCCACAAGATCTTACATCCTGAGGCAGCGGCTTACTTGGCAAATGCCCTGAAAGTGCTGATTCTTCAGGCCTGGCCTGGGGATCTGAAGGAAGATTCTGATGCGCCAAACTGGAAGGGCCTCGTTCATGAAAGGCCTGGTGGAACCAGGCAGAGGGCGATCTGGTGCCAGATCCTGAGAGGAGGAGCGCGGCCAGCAGCCCTGCCAGCACCCTCGTGGAGGGACCCAAGAACTGGGACCACTGGCGGCGGCTGAGGAGCCTAAGAAGCCTGGGAGGAGACCCCAAGGGCGATGGCTGTGGCCCTGAAGGAGCTGGTGACAGGTAGAGTTGGTCCAAATGACCTCACGGACCCCAAACTAGGATCCAATGAAGACACCAAGGCCGGGTGGACGCCAGAGGAGGAACTGGTGTCCGGAGGACTGGACAAGCCACCTGGCTGAGGACCCTGAAGATAGAACGGCCTGAGCGTTAGGGGCAGCAGGATGGAGGAAGAGTCCCCAAACCCACAGAGGTGCCACCATCATTGTGATAATGCTTGGGGGCCACAGCCACAGAGCAGCCCCGAAAGGAGAAGGGCTGAAGTGGTAGTAGTCGCCCCAAGGGAAGACTCGGTATGGGCGGGGTCCCAGAAGGTGGCCATGGCTCATAGCGGACCATTCTCGATCTCGATGTTTCTTGTGCTTGTTTTTGAAGGAAGAGGAGGCCTCCGAAGAGTCTCCAAGCAGCACCCATGCCTGCAGTTGTTTCTCCATGGCACAATTTCTGTTGCAGAAGATGGGCCTCAAAGATGTTCTGGTGTCATTTTCTAGTGACTTGATTAAAATTCTGGAGGGCCTGGTAGGATTCAGTGTCGTGGTCGAGGCCTATACAGATGGCCTTAGGAGGAATGGATGTCCTTTTCAGGAATTTGCTTGCTGTAGGCATATTTGGGTTAACAGGAATCCCCAGAAGAAGTCTTGAGACGACAGGCAGGCAAGTAACAAATGATGAAACACTCGGTAAAAAGAAAAGCGAGATAACGCTAAGCAATGGCGATCAACTGGAGCAATGTTCCACTAGGTCTGACGTATCACAAGTCGATTGTGGGAAAAGAACCCAGGTGGGTGTAGGTGTGACGCTTGGCCAGTTGGTTTTGACTGTCGAATGATATTTGTAATATAAAATATAGTAGGCGATTGCCTCACATAAGACAGCTTGTGCTTATGGGTGCACCCCCAAGGTTCTCACTGAAGCTACGAGGATATATTAAACTGATCAGGGATCTCTGTAATGTAATTAACTTCCTTGAGAAACTGCATTTTATGGCCGCTTTATGACCTGTTGCTGCTTTGAAGTTGGGAAGCTAAATATACATTTTATTACAGGGCAGGACATCATTTAGCTAATTCCTGTCAACAATCTCGCATCTAGGTGACAACTGCAGAGCTGTAAAAACTTTGATGTTCCTTGGGAAAACAGGAATCAACAACCAATTTAAAAGAAAGGCTGGATTAAAGACTGTCATAATTTGGGAAATGAGTTTTGCTGATGTCACCTTATTTAATATACGCCTGATAGGACATCATGTTTGTATTTTTTATACTCTAAAAGGAAGCGTAGAGGACTCACCAACGGGTGGGGAGATGGGGTTGAAATGCATCCTTGTAATGGGGAATATGACATATCATTTTGGGACTCAAAGACACAGCTCTCTTATCTAACTTTAAAATGCACTTATAGAGGTAATACATCAGATAGAAAAAGTCTAACTGTATTGTGGTAGAAGTTTTTGTTTTATAATCTTCCTTGTTCTTTTATGTGATTGTGAGCTCTTTGATATAGTGTTCTGTGTTTACAGTTTACATATTTTTATCATCTTTTAATAAAGTACCTTTTATTTGAAAGAGGACCTGGGTCTCATTTCTTTTGCATGTGACGATAGAGGGTTAAGACTGACAAAATTGTTCAACAGCTTGATGGGGTTACTAAACTGGGAAAAGGTATGAATATACCTAAGGTCTTTACAGAGTTTTAAGGGTTCATTTTGAAAGCCTGGCTGGGTGCCCGGTGAAGACTGTGTCGCAATCCCGAAGAGGGTATGTATCCGAGCCTGTACATTGGGTACACCAGTATAAGGTTCACAGTTTGAATCCCCTAGAACTTGAGCATAAAGGTGATTCAGACCCAAAAGCAGACAGGAGGGTTACCCTGTCTGTTACCTGTTCACACTATTGCGCTCTGAGGTTGGCACTGTGGGAGTAGAGGCCTGACCTGCTGAGTGCGTTTGTGACAGATCTGGTTAGCAGTGGTGAGAAAAATTGGTAACACAAGCTTTAATTGTTCAGTGTATCAGCTTAATACTGTACAGCTCACTTGCAAAATAAGGCAGTGATTTATTTTTAAAAGGAAACAGAATTATATCATTTTGCTTACAGTCAAGTTCCTACCGTTTTATTTTTTTCTAAAGTGCAAGTTATAGTAGCCGTAGTTAGGGAAGAAGATGGCTTCCGACTACAGCTGGTACACTGCAGACTACTGGAGGCAGTTGTGCCAGGACAGAGGAGTCCTGCACGAGGGAGAGCCACCAAGCAGAACCTCGTGGATGCCCTGATGGCAGCAGATGCCCAGAGCACTGAGTCACAGACTGTGACTGTAAAGGACCAAACCTTGGGCATGGAAGGGCCAGTGCGCCCAGATCTGATGAGGAGGGCAGCAGGGCCAGTGCAAGCGAAGGGCCACAGCAGCAGGGGAAGGTCACCAGCATTCTGGACCCAGAAGCAATCAGGCTGCAGATTGAGCTGCGCAAAAGGAGCTGGAGTTCAGAGAGACGTTGAGTGAGAGAAAAGCCGCAGAGGAGAACAGGAAGTGAAAACAGCGAAGCTGACAGTGAAGACGTGAGTACCAGCGAGCTGCAGAGGAGAAGAGGGAGCGAGAACAGCGAGAGGCAGACCATGATGAGCGTGAGCGCCAGAGGCAACGTGAACTGGAGAAGCTATGACTCCAACCACCAGCACCAGAGCAGATAAGTGGCTTGGGTTCAACTGGAACTGCAGGACTGGCTTACAAATTCAATTCAATTTGATAACTGCATTTAAAGAGGGGAGGATATGGATGCCTTTTAAATTCCTTTGAAAAAGTTTGTATTCAGGCAAATATTCCTAGAGGGTCCTGGAGCTTCCAGCTATCCTCGCTACAAACCGGAAAAGCTCGGGTGCATTGGGTCAAATAGACAATGAGGACAGTAATGATTACAGCAAACTTAAAGCTGCACTTTTAAAAAGTTTGATTTAACTGCAGAAGCAAAGAGAGCTAAATTCCAGAAGCTCAGGAGAAGCCCTGACATGAGCTAAGAGGAGCTAGCCACTAAACAATGTCAGTGTTTAAAATGTTGGTGGGAAGGAACTGAAGCAAACTCTGCAGATAAAACTGAAAATGCTATATTGTTAGAACAGTTATTTTGGGCATGCCCAGCAGAGCTGAAAACCTGGCTGGAGGACCGAGATCCTAAACAGTTCAAGAGGCTGCTGAACTCTCCGACCGTTATGCCAAGAGCTGACCTGCTCTGAGAGCGAATGGGGCAGGCGTGGCAGCTCAAAAGGGAAAGACGCACCTTCAGGGCAGCTAAAACCCTCACTGCCTCCACGAAACCAGTTAGCCCCAGGTTTCAAAGAAAAGATTTATCTGAGAAATGAAACGAATGTTGGGTTTATAAAGAAACTGGGCACATTGCCAGACAGTGTCCAAAAGGAACAGCAATATGCAAAATGGGGCTAGGAAAGAAGTGGGTTGTTTCTGTGTCCCTGGAAGCATGCCTGGAACATGAAGGAACACATACACCCAGTTCACGTGAATGGTGTACATACACAAGGGTTAAGGGACACAGGGCATCCCTGCGTGTAAGGGATCTGGTAGAGCCTGGTCAGCTTATGGCCAATAAATTTGTAATTGTACAAGACTTCACTGGTGAGGAGAAAACATTGCCACTCACTGGTGTTCTCTGGGTGAAACGGGAACTGTGCAACAGGTGGCAGTAGCCAAAACTTTAGCACTTCATGTCATCCTTGGCAACAATCTCAAACAGGGGATGGTGTGTGCAGTTACCTGTAGCCAAGCGGCAAGGGAAAATTGTAGTTCCCTGGACCCCATAGAAGCCATTGTAGAAACCACTGGGAGGCTAGTTCCCCAGCCTGTGTCTCCTGATATGGAAACTAATGAAAAGGGGTAGAAATGTCCCCAGTAGCAGTTAACCACACAGCTATGGAGCATTACTCCAAGAAGGAGGGTGACCCACTGCCAGAGTGTTAGGGATGACAGGGATCCTGAGTGCCCTGATGTTAGTGCTAGGGACCCTAGTTTAGAGACTGAAGGGACCCGGTCCCATGCCCTGGGAATGTGTAGGAGTTTGCAGCTGCTCAGAAAAGTGACGCTAGTCTAGAGAAGCGGAGGGATTGGGCAGACTCTGACAGAGCACAGGAAGGTGACGGAAAACATAACGCTTATTGGGAAAATGGACTGATGTATACTCAGGATGTGAAGACAGAGGGTGGGGTGATAGGCAGGCAGCTTGTCATTCCCCAGGGTACCATGAGCAGCTGCTCAAGATTGCACGCGATATTCCCTTGTCTGGCCATCTGGGAATCATGCGCTTGCAGCGATTGGCCCAGAATTTCTATTGGCCCAACTTGCTCAGCGGGTGAAGGAGTATTGCAGGTCTTGTCACCGGTGCCAAGAAATAGGGAAGGTGGTAAGAAAACCAAGCCACCCTAATTCCATTGCCCATAGTGGAGGAGCCACTCCAGAGGGTGGGAATGGATATTGTGGGGCCTTTAAATACCCCAGCTCCTCCGGGAAGATGTTAATCCTGACTGTGGTGGATTATACCACCTGGTATTCTGAGTCAGTCGTCCTATCTTCAATGAGGACAGACAAAGTGGCAGATGCTTTACTTGGGATTTTCTCCCATGTTGAGCTTCTGCAGGAGGTTATCACTGACCGAGGGGTTCCTTCATGTTGGACCTGATGAAATGTTTGTGGGAGAAGTGTGGGGTGGTGCAGAGCACCGCGACACCTTATCACCTACAAGCCAATGGGCTTGTGGAAAGATTAACGGTACCCTGAAGTCAATGCTCCAAGCATCTGTTGAACAGCATGGGAGGACTGGGAGAAATACCTTCCCCACCTGTTGTTTGCATACGGGAGGTGCCCCAAGAGTGACAGGATTTTCCTCCTTAGAGCTCTTATATGGGCCTTGGGTATGGGCCCCTAGACTTGATCCGAGGAGGACTGGGAAGGCAAGCACGCACCAGGGCACTCCCATAGTGGATTATGTCCTTGGGTTTGGGAAGGCTGAAGGAGCTTATGGGGACAGCCCAGAGCAACTAACAAGCTGCCCAACAGAAACAAAAAGTGTGAGTACGACCGCAGAGCCAGAGTCGCTTGCTCACGGTGGATCAGGAAGTCATGGTCCTTATTCCCGTCCGGAAAGACAAGCTGTAGGCTGAGTGGGCAAGTCCGTATAAAGTAGTTAGAAAGGTGAATGATGCGAACTATATCATAGAATTACCTGACAGAAGACATACAGAAAGAATGTACCATGTCAACTTGATGAAGTCATATGCTAATAGGGCTGACATAGTGTTTGCACTATGTAGTCCTGGGGAGGGATGGATGAAGGAGACCCCTTCTGGACTTGCTGGAAGAAAGCAAGCAGGAGTCCTCTGTGGAGGCAGTTAAATTGTCAGACAAGATCCAGGAAGTAAGGGAGGTTTAGCAGACTTTGCCCCACTGTTTAGCGCCAAGCCTGGACTAACCCCTTAGCGATGCATAATATAGAGACAGGGACACAGATACCCATACGGCCGGACAGCATATCGGGTGTCACAGAGGCTGTCCAAAAGGACATTAGGAGGGAGGTGGAGGAAATGCTGGATTTAGGTAATCCAGACATCCCACTGCCCTGGGCCAAACCCATAGTCCTTGTGCCCAAGCCAGATGGCTCTACTTGATTCTGTGTGGACTATCGTGAATTGAATGCAGTCCAGTCAGACACCCACCCGGTGTCCCAGACAGACGAACTCCTGGACATGTTGGGAAGGGCGACATACCTTATGACTACTGACCTGACAAAGGGGTAACGGCAGGTACAGTTAACTGACAGAGCTAGTGAGAGGCTGCCTTCATCACTCTGATAGGCTTATTTGAATTTAAAGTAATGCCTTTTGAAAGAAGAACGCCCGCCACTTTCCAAAGGTTGGTGAACCAGGTGTTAAATGGTGCTGAGGAGTATGCATGGTGTACCTGGATGACACTGCTATCTTTACTGCCAGCTGGGAGGAACACCTGTCCCACCTTAGGGAAGTGCTGGGCAGGATACAGAGGGCCTGGATCACTGTCAAAGCTGAGAAGTGCCAGGTGGCCATGGCTGAAAT
The DNA here is from genome assembly GCA_016271365.2 of Neoceratodus forsteri. NCBI lineage: Eukaryota > Metazoa > Chordata > Ceratodontiformes > Ceratodontidae > Neoceratodus > Neoceratodus forsteri. The sequence continues at coordinate 965,175,421 of CM057458.1, read as the reverse complement.
GGCATACCTCGAGGCATGTTGTAGGGCAGGGACAGCTCCATCCTAACCAAGTAAAAATAGCGGTGATCAAGGCATGGCTTAGACCAGAAGCGAGAAGTAGGTCAGAATTTTCTGGGACAGCAGGGTACTATAGGAAATTTGTGCCCAATTACAGTGCCCTGGCTGCTTCCCTATCTGACCTGGTAAAGAAAAGATGCCTAAGAAAATTACCTGGGAACCAGCCAATGAAAAGCCTTTACCAGACTGAAGGAGGCACTGTGCAGTGCTCCTGTATTGACAAGTCCTGACTATAGCAGACCCTTTATAGTTCAGACTGATGCCTCAGACATGGGTATTGGGGCAGTACCGAGTCAAACATCCAGCCAAGGAAAGATCACCCCATAGTGTACCTGAGTAAAGTTACTTCCCAGGAACAGGCTTACTCTACTGTGGAAAAAGAGTGTCTTGCCTCAGTGTGGGCCCTAAAGAAGTTAGAGCCATACATATATGGGCAGCATTTTGAGGTACAAACTGACCACAACCCCTGGTTTGGCTGACACAATGGGAAAAACTAATGGTAGACCATTAGGATGGAGTCTTGCCTTGCAAGGGTATGACATGACAATCTTACATAGGGCTGGGCGACCAAACAGAACACAGATGGTCTGGACGTGTCCATATGAGGAGTGAACTGACTTGGAAGCTCATCCCATGCAGGTGATAGAGCCCCAAATTCAGTCTAGGTGGGAAGGATTGTGACACTTGGCCAGCTGGTTATGACTGTCGTATGACATCTGTAATATAAAAATATAGTAGGTGATTGTCTCACATAAGACAGCCTGTGCTCATGGGTGCCCCAGGTTTCAGTGAAGCTACAAGGATATATTAAACTGACTAGGAGATCTCTGTAATGTAATTAAGTTCCTTGAGAAACTGCATTTTATGGCCTTTTTTGACCTGTTGCTGCTTTGAAGTTGGGAAGCTAAATATACATTTTATTACAGGACAGGACATAATTTAGCTGATTCCTGTCAGTTATATCGCATCTAGGTGACAAACTGCAGAGTTGTAAAACCTTTGCTGTTCCTTGGGAAAACAGGAATCAGCCACCAGTTCAAAGGAAAGGCTTGATTAAAGGCTGTCATAATTTGGGAAATGAGTTTTTGCTGATGTCACCTCATTTAATATACTTCCTGATAGGACATCATGTTTGCATTTTTTTTATATTCTAAAGGAGGAGCTAGAGGACTCACCAAGGGGTGGGAGATGGGGCTGAAATGTATCCTTGTAACTGGAGAATATGACATATCATTTTGGGACTCAAAGACACAGCTCTCTGATCTCACTTTAAAATGCACTTATAGAGGTAATATATTAGATAGAAAAGTCTAGCTGTATTGTGGTAGGACATTTTGTTTTGTAATCTTCCCTTGTTCTTTTATGTGATTGTGAGTTCTCTGATGTATTGTTCTGTGTTTACATTTTACATATTTTTATCATCTTTTAGCAAAGTACCTTTTATTTGAAAGACTACCTGGGTCTCTGCCATTTCTTTTGCATGTGACGTATAGAGGGTTAAGACTGACAAAATTGTTCAACAGCTTAATGGTGTTACTAAACTGGGAAAAGGTAAGAATATACCTAAGGTCTTTTATAGAGTTTTAAGGTTCATTTTGGAAGCCTGGCGTAAGATTGTACCGTAATCCCGAAGAGGATACGTATCTGAGCTTGTACATTAGATGCGCTAGTATAAGGTTCACATTGTGAATCCCCTAGAACTTGAGACTAAAGGTGATTCGGAGCCAAAGCAGACAGGAGGGTTACCCTGTCTGTTACCTGTTCTCACTATTAGCCGGAGGTTAGCACTGTGGGAGCAGAGGGCCTGACCTGCTGAGTGCGTTTGTGACATAGGGGACTAACCCTTTTTGTACCATAGGGGATGTCCCGGCGTGCGATGTCAGGGGCACTCTCCCTGTTATAGACTGCTAGCTAGAAGTTTTCCATGTGGTTCTGGCGCCTGAGTCCTATCGGTGTTGCATACTGCAAGAGCCCCTTCAAAGTAAGATCCAGAGGTTCAAGCAGTGGAATGGAGGTCTGGAATGCAGAAGAATGCATCCTGGAGGTCTAGGAACAAAACCACATACTCTGCTCCAGCAATGAAATGAACTGATTCAGTGTGATCTTCCAGAATTTATGCTTCTGCATGAAATGGTTCAAATCATGTAGATTCTGTATGGGTGCCAACCCCACCATCCCTGCCCCACCCTTTTTAGGACTCTGGCGCCTGAACTTTGGCTTGAGCACCAGGCCTAGTATTGCCCCTGCTGTGGCTGCTACTGAGGAGGCTGTGGCTGAAGTGACTGGTACTGGAATGCCCATTTATTAGGCTTCTTTTCTGGTCCTTCTGGGATGATGCCACAGAATCCAGGGGTGGCACTAGACCACCCAATACAGGTAAGATGTCTTTCACCCAAGGGCCACAAGGTTGATGCCAAGAGAGGGACATCAGCCAGCTTGTGCTGGGTGTCTTCCATGAAGGTATACAGATGCAGCCATGCCCAGCAATGTATAGAGGCAGACGCATATGGCTAAAGGCACATGAATTGACCATGTCCAAGCATCCGGAGCTGGTGTTTAGACAGCGATCGACCTTGGTCTCTGGTGATAGTCACCAATGACTGTTGCTCAGCTGGAAAGCGAAGGAGGATGGAATCAAAACTCCCATCAGGAAGTGACCTAAATTGGTCATCATCATGGCACAGCTAGCCTGATGAAGACCCAAAGATGCTAGAGCGCACATCTTTTTTGTGGAGTGGTCAATCTTAGAGGACTCTCTTGTCTGAGGCTTGTCCACACTGCCCTGGTTTCCAGCGCATACAACACTGAGTCGGTAATCAGCCCTTCTGCAGAGGGGTGGTCGGAGAACCCCAAATGGGACCCTTTCGAGACCTCATACTTGCAGACCATATAGTTGCAGGATGCTGGACACTGCCAAAGCTCAACAGCTGGTCCCAAAATAGCCTCTGCCGTGGAAAGGCAACCCCTGGAGAGACATGCCTGTCCAGAATGTCAGTAAAAGGGTAGTTAGCCTTTCTAAAGTGATTTCAACAGGAATGACATGGACTTAGAAGTACATGGGAGAAGTGCCCTGAAAGATATCGAACCTTGCTCGGTGGAGAACTCTTCGATCGATCCCCGGTCAAGAAGGAGAATCCCAGAGGAGGACAAGGACAAGTGGACCGAGTCTCATAAGATAAATCAAAAATGGCTTCGAATCGCTTTTCACTATGGCCACCCCGTATCTTTCCCAGGGCTATTTGCACCGACACCTAGCTTGACAAGCCAGTGGCTGAATGGGCCTCCTATAAATCCTAAGTGAGAGTCACAAAGGATGTTACCTGTTCTTCCGTGGAAAAAGATCTGATGTCACAGGGTAGAGTTGGGGATATACTACTCAGGTGGGAGGAACTTAGCTTAAAGATATCTGACAAATGAGACTGTTCCAGTGGAACTGCCAGAATGTGGATAGTGAATTATATCCACGCCCTAGAAATGTTATTTTACAAACATATGAAGATGCCATCAGAATTAGGTCCTGCGGTCTATCAAGTGTGCCTGCACTGCAGAGACCCCAGCATCAACTAAGAACTCCGCCCCAATACCCCTCACTTCTGGCTACACCCTTTGGCCCTGACTTTTCCCTTACCTGGTCCCATCCTCTTTGAAGCCACTCACTGTTTCAAGAGATACTAGTTCCTCAGGAGCCAATTCCACCCGCCTCTAGCCTCTCCATGAAGAAATACTTTCTGCTCCCTCCTGACCCCCAACTTAAGACAATGCCCCTCATACTGTTTCCGCTGAGCCGAAAATGCATTCCTTCTCCACTCTGTTTATGCTTTTCGGATACTTAACATTTTCAATCATGTCCCCTCCTCCCTCTCCTCCAGGAAGTACATGTTCACAGCCTCCAGACCCTCCTTTGTCCTACTGATTATTAATCATCTGTGTTACCTCCTTGGACTACTTCAGTAGGTTTATGTCCTTCTTTAGGTAGGACACCAGTACTGCACACTGTACTCCAGATGCGCCGCATCAGGACCTGTACAATTGCAGTAGTGACCTCCTCCCACCTGCTGCTGATCCCTCTTGCAATGCAGCCCAACATTCGGTTGGCCTTTGCCACCGCCATCCTGCATTTTGTGGAGTGCCTCACATCCGCTAGTAAGCAACACCACGAGGTCTTTGTATTTTTTGGGATTTGGTCATCAGAACCCCTCCAAGGCTGTACTCTGTCTTTGGGTACTGGCTCCAATGTGCATAACCTTACACTTTTTCACATTAAGGTCAAACTGACAAGTTCCAGACCACCTCTTGAGCTTTGCCAGCTCATCCATTAGGTCCTGTATTCCTTCAGCTGTAGCCACTCTCCCACAGAGCTTGGTGTCATCTGCAAACAAGCAAATCTTTACGTTATGCCCTCACCAGTGTCACTGATGAAGACAATAAAAACACAGGACCAAGTACCAAACTCAGGGGACCCCAACGTGACATACCAGCAATCGGAGAGCTCCCCACAACCACCACCCTTAAGTCCTGCCTTCAGCCAGGTAGCTACCCATCTAGTTTTTCTCCTACCCCCATATCCTCCAGTTTATTGACTAATCTCTTGTGGGGCACAGAATCAAAGGCCTTGCAGAGTCCAAGTGCAGGATGTCCACTGCTTGGCCCTTGATCACTGTTTAAGTAAATCAGTCAAAGTCAATCAGGTATGTCTGGCATGATCTCCCAGCCATAAATCTGTGTTGATACTCATCCTGAAGGCCGTTTTCTGCCAGGTATCCTACCAGCCTCTCCATCAGTATGGCCTCCATGAGCCTGCACACAACTGTGGTCAGTCTGACCAGTCTGTAGTTGCTCAGGTCATCCCTGGGTCTGCTCTTCTGCAGCAGCACCAACCCTAACTCAAGCAAACTAAACAACTATTGAACAGGTCAGCCAGGAGACCTGCATTCCCTCTGCCAGTTCCTTCAGCACTCTTAGATGGATGCCATCAGGACCTGGAGATTTTTCCACATTCAGGGCTAACAAACCTTTCTTCACCTATCCACCTCTATTCTTCCATCCGTGCCCCATCCCCTGCAGCACTGGGCCATCCCTCTCTTTGTGAAGATAAAACAGAAGGACCTGCTCAGTACCTCAGCCTTGTTCCCATTCACTTACACCCACCCTCCCCTTCCTGAGCCGCACTAGGCCATTCTTTTATCCCTTTTCTCACTGATGTACTTGAAAAGAGTTTTTCCTCCTTTTAATCCCTTCAGGTGGTTGCAGTTCTTTCTGAGCTAAAGCCAGCTGACTTCTTTCCTGCCTCATTAGCCTTTCTCTGATAGTTATCCCTGTCCTCTTCCCTCTGGGTCCTCCTGAACTTTCTATAAGCAGTCCTCTTATCTCTGACTGCCTGGGCTACCTCAACTAAACCTGCTGGGTGCTTTGACCCTGAGATTTTCCCTTACCCTAACACACTCTTTTCTGACTGCTGCTATCCCTCCTAAAAGAGGACCACTTTTGTTCCATTCCTACCCCCATGCTAATGCCCTCCAGGTGCCACTTCTGCAGCTCCCCATCCTTCTGGAGTCTACCTTTCTGAAGTCTATGACCTTGGTCTTTGTCAGTACCTTTTCCTGTCCATGTCCAACTTGAACCACACTGTGTAGTGGTCACTCCCACCTAAAGGCTCCTCAACCTGGATGTCCTGGACATGGTCCCCACCTGACAGTGCCAGACTGAGAACTACCCCATTCTTGGCTGGTGCTGTGACACCCTGGGTCAGGAATCCACTATGTATCACATCCATGATTACCTGACTCCTGGTGCAGGTCATAGTGGGATCTTTCAATCCACCTTAGGCACAATAGAACCCCCACAATTACCACCTCCTTCCTCACAGCCGCCTTATCACCAAACCCAGTTCCTAATGCTTTGCTTCTCCTAGTTGGGTGGTCTGTAAACCATCCCAAGTCTTACCTTCCTCCTTTTACTGGATAGTAACTGCACCCACAACACCTATGCCGTCACTTCTTCCGACCTCCTTTGCATGTTATTCCTTCCTTATATAAACAGCCACCACCTTCCCTACCCCATGTCCCTTCTGTACAGTTTGCACCCAGGGATTGAGAGGTCCCAGTCATGGATAGGTAGCCCATGTGTCAGTGACTGCCACATTATTCACACTCCTCTTTACCAACAATGCCTGCAGGTCATCCATTTTGTTTCTGAAACTTCTGCATTCAAGGACACTGCCTTCCACCATGAATCTGAGCTTTGCCCCTCCGCCTGTCTTCCTCATACTCTCATTTGTCTAATCCTCCTCTCACTCTCTACCCCTGGATGCCCTGGATCTATCATGGGCAGCATTTATTACTACAGAGCCCTCCTCAGGTTGGCCTGCAAAGAAGGTTTTCCTGAGGGACCATGTACATCTTATCTGCCTTTCTAGGTATGGCAGGAATCAGATTGGCCTATGACAGACAAAACATGGCATCCTCCAGGGCAGGGAGGAGAGGTGGAATTATTATGGAGGGCATCAGGCAATTCCAAGAAGTCAATAAGTTCTTCTTGGTTGTGCCCTGTTATTCAAATCAAATCCATGGCAGCCTGTAATTGCTGCATCATGGTGATTAAAAATAGGTCCTTGGGGAACCTTGGGGTGTAAATCACCAAGTCCTCACTGCACATGTACACAGTGGAACTAGTCCTTTCATAAGGGCTTTCCACATATTCTTTAACCTCCTCCTCATCATCTTGCATCATAAGGTCAGGATTGTACTCTAGGTGGTCATCAGTCTGGTTGACAGGTTGGAGGGAGCATGGTGGCGAGGCCATCAAGCGCCGAGAAGGGGCTGAGACGAACCCTAGTATGTGTCAGCACATGGGACTGGATTACAGGCCCAGTTGATGGAGCTCCTGGTATGGGGAGGAGGAGGAGGAGGAAACAGGCATTTCAGGATATCCAAAAAGGATAAGAGTACTGCCTGGATGTCAGCAACCATGTAGTCAATGGGAGCACTGGTCGAGGTTGACCAGAGGAAGCAAGGCCCCTGGCACTGAGCGGCAGTGCACCAGCCATACTACACCTGGTGGCACCTACAGCCTGCTCTAACCTATAAGTAAGGTCAACAGTCAAGGCTTCAGACGACATCGGAGCAATTTTGATGCTTAAGTGATTGGTACCTGCAAGGAAGGGACGGGCCTAGAGGGGACCAGGGAGTGCTTTGTCCTATTCTTGCTCCTCTACTGCTGTTTGTGCTTGTGTGACCCAAACAATTTCTCTCGGGATTTGGAAGACTGGGACCCCAAGGAATGAGTGGTGGCAGTGGTGAGAGCTCTTTGCTGCAGCTTCTTCTCCATTCAGTTAGCTGCTGCTTTAAGAGGTGCTTTTCCAGAGCACCTCTTTCAGCATTGTTGGGTGGCTGTGATGAACCCTCTGCAAATTGGGCTCACTCTGCACGTTATGGTCCAGCCCAAGGCAACACTGCAGATGTTGTGTGACTCTCCGAGAATATCTTTTCACCACATGAGCAATAATGGAACAGTTTCGGCGTCTTTAGTCGACATGCATGCTGTTGAAAATCACTTATGACAGTGACTTCTTACTCTGGTGAGAAAAAGAGAAAAGTGGCATTGGTAACAGCGTAGTTTCTGTGCATGGTCCGACGTAGTATGGTCAAAGGCAGGAAAAGAATTGAGGAGGGAAGAGGACACCCACATTTATATGGGAGAGACTGACGCCTGATGTTGTCATGGATGGCCCCTACTGACTACTTGTGAAAGTTTCCATGTTGTTCTAGTACCTGGTGGCTTATAGTTGCATAGGTGTTACCTGATGAGAGATATCCTCCAAGAAGATCTGGCCTGATGGAGACCCAGCAATGCACCAGCATACATCTTTTAGCTATGTGGTCTATCTCCTTGTTCTGAAGCTTGTCCACATCCCCTTAGCCACCTGATTTATAGAAGGCAGAGTCCAAACCAAGCTCTTGGTAGAAAAGTAGTCAGAGAGGCCTGAAAGGGAGCCCATGTGTACTTGTGGACTATATGAGTGGAGAGGCAGGGACACTCACAAGATGGTCTCAGTCACAGAAGCAGCAATCCTGAGGGAATCATTCTTGTCCCACATGTCAGTAAACGGGTATATGGCCCACTTCTGGACTGGCTCAAACAGCACATTCATGGACTCTGACATAAGTCAGATCAAAGCCCCAAAAGACACCGTCCCCATGTTTGGTGGTCAACTCTCGACCAGTTCTTCGATTGAACATGTGAGTCCTGGTTGAGATCATGGATGACTCACTTTCATTGGAGGACTCCCAGAAAATGGCCCTTGACAGTTTGCAACCATGGAGCAATTTAAAATCCTTAGAATGGGTGATCTCCTTGGAGAGTCAGTCTGCAATGCAAGTGACTCCACCTGAAGAGGCAGAAGCAGAAACAGGGATAGCTGAGAGCCATGGACCCGGCGTGGGACAAGGGACCCGAGGTCAAGGGTCAGAGCCTACACCTCGCAGAAGTCTACTGCTGTCAGAGGAGCTCCTCGTAGCATTGACGCATTTTTTGACATCTCTTCCCACCTGAGGACCAGGAGAACGAGGAGTGCCAACTGTAATGCCTCCTGATTGAGCAGGATCGACAGTGTGCATGGTGCCTCGACCGAGGATCAACAGTGATGGGTGCTTCCGTGGGTTGTGATAAACACCTGCTTTGGTAGGTTAAGTATTAGAGACTTTGGATGCATGACCACCAATGGAGGTTGCTCCTGAAGTGACCCAGCTGAGAGCACTGACTGGCTATGTCCTCCTGAGTGAGGACCAGGAAAACCGATGTCTGGGAGACCAACTCCTAGTTGATCTTCTGACAGCCAGTCGACACGAACAAAAAGATCAACGGCTTGCTTGACCAGAGCTGAAGTTGAAAAGCCCAACGGGATTACAGTGGAGCCCTCACTGCAGAAAAGTTCAACCAGGGCCAGGCAGTTAGGTAAGTCAAAGGAGCCGAAGTGCACAATCATTCCTGATTCCATCACTTGCAACATTTTACGTTTCTGCTGGAGTGAGAAAGGCTCTCCCTGAAGTTTTGAGGCCAAAGACATTTCCCTGAACTCAACAGGGAATGACCAGCTCAGAATATCACTTCAGCCATCGCCACATCTTCTCTGACCACAAGCTGAGTAGCCAATCTGTCAGCTGCTGGGCCTTTTGTGGTCTTTCGCCAACCAAGGACCCATCGTGCTTTCCGATCTTTGAGAGATGAGGGCAACACGGCACGGCACAAACTGCATCCTCAATGTGTTGATCGCCAGGCAGTACAAGCATATATCGTGTGGGTCTGTGCTGACATTTTCTGCCTACAGCAGCTGCAGAACTTAACCCTCCCCACCAATTTTTTTTTGCTCTCCATCAATGATTGTGAAGGGAAGCCAGTGGAAAGAAAGATCTGATGTCATGGGGTGGATCCAGAGCATATACCTTCCGGTGGTGGAAGAGCTTAGTTTGAAGACATCCGATGTCTGATCGGTCTCCGGAAAACTGCAACAGTGTGGATGTGAACGGTATCCATGTTGTTAGAAACCTGTTATTCAGAATTGTGATGGTATGGTATACAAAAAATATTCTACTACATAAATATGATTGGCTTTCTTCAGCCTAATTATTTTAAACATCATAGTTTGCTAATAAAGAATATCACACTGCTGTTGGCAGAAGACATTTGACACAGGAACCATTTTAAAAGGAAACAAACAGCCTGAGATTAATGTTCTTCTCACCTTGACTGTCTGTTTGTTGGTTGGCATAATTAAGGATTTCTTGACAGAAATGTTTATGCTCATCCTCTGTTAAGTGAATGTCACTAGCCAAAAGACTGCTTGTTTGAAGATAACTGACAAAGTGAGTTAAGGAAAATATAGCAAGAACACCTGGGAAGAGCCCAGGAAGCCCTACTTGACCACATAACATTTGGAAGTACTGTAAGTATCCATATTGTTTTGATTGTTATTTTGAGGATCTTAGACAGTGTGTGTTATGTGTCAGCTGCTGTAGATACCTTGATTTGGCACCAAGTTTAACCTTCTGAATCAGTTTAAATTCATAAGACTGAATATTCCCAATATGATTCTGAAATTTGCTTTTGTAGGAAAGGGTTTTGAAGCACTATAAAAAAAAAAAAAAAAGATACTTCATTAAAATATTACTTAAATAAAAAATAGTAGGATGTGTGGTCTACTGTTTACAACAATGGCCTGTGAACCCCAACATCTCAGGTTCAAGCTCCAGCAAAGCCAAATGATCACAGTGTGACCTTTATAAAGTCACTCTGCTTTCCAGTGCTCCAGTCTGCACAACTGTGGAAATGGAAGACGAGGACTCACTGGAAATGAGATGTTACATCTCAGCTGGACTTTCTTGGTAGCAGTGAAATAAATAATAAAAAAAATAAAACTAGCAAAACAGAGACTTGTAGTAGTTCTGGTGAGGGCTTGCTGAACTAAATGTCTTTCATCCCTTTTTGTACATATGTTCATATGATATGAAGAAAGACAAACATTTCTAAGTTGGTCCACCAAGTATCAGTTCCCTGATAAACGAAGAAAAGTTACATACTTAGTATCTTCTCCACAGAGTACCACTCTTGGGTCTAAGCTGGTTTTATAATTTCGTGGAAGCAAATGTTTTGTCCAGAGGCCAGCAACAGCAGCTGACTCAGGGCAAGTGTGTGACACCACATGGTGAAATGTATCTGCCAATAAGGGAACATTGTTTAACCAGGAGTAGCACACTAAGCTGAAGCTTGTTTCCAGATGCGACCTGGGAGCACAAGAAAGTTAAGTGACTTGCTCAGGATCATACAGTATGCACCTAGGTGGCTGTGGGATTCAAACCAAGGACTCCAGATCTGCAGCTCAGAGCCTTAACCCACTGCACTATACTACATAATTGTTGCTGACTCTCCCTCACCTCTGTTCTGTTAGGCAGGGAGAAACATGGGTAGAAGCTACGTTTGCAGGATAGATAGTATTAAAGAGATATAGAAAAAGGATATGGGATGAGAAAAGAAACGAATAACGACTACCAACTTTAGAGAAAAAATAAGGATGCAATCCCTGCTAGGTTCAGAAGTAGTCTAAAAATATATTTATATATTACATATATAAAAATAAATTTATATAGATATATATATAGATACATATATATATACACATACACACATATACGTATTGGGGCATGGTAGCACCCTATAGTGAGAGTATAGTAGGGTGTTTAATGTTAAACCCTAATTTGAACCTTAATACTATAGCTTTGCCCCAGTTCAATGGAACTGCACAAAATCTTGTATGTGCGGTCTGGGGAGCAAGGTCTCTTGATCTGGCAAGTTTCGTGATAGTTGCATGTACAGACTCGGATACTGCAAAAGTGTAAAATAGTTGTTTGTTGTTTTTTTTTTTTTGCTTTTGCCTACAGCCCAGACAGTTTGGAATTATGTTCTGAAATTTTCAAGGTAGAAGGAGCTTGCCATAGAAAGGTGCCCTTTCTTTTAGGTCTGGTGAACAAATATTAATCTGTTACCGAACTAAAGTTTCAGTTCTGAGCATGCTCAGTAGGGTCTTCATTTCTATGTCTGCTACAAAAGAAGAATTTGGACTTAAGAATTTCGTTCATGAAAGAGGAATCTTCTTTGTGAGAAAAATCTTCTTTCGTGATATGGCAGCCCCTTTATTTTTTTCGTATCACGACAGGAGAGCAAACCCGAGAGCAAATCAGACACAGCGACAGAACCCATTCGACAACCACAGTGTTGAATGGGTTGTCGAACAATGTGCTGACACACCACCCCGGTGTTGGCCGCTTCAACACCCTCCCCGGAGTTGGTTATCTATAATTCTAGGGTGGCGGGCAAAGCTCCCCAGCAAACAGCAAATGTCTCCAATGCTGTTAGTCCATCAACACTTTGCCGTGGAAAAGTGGTATCGCTGTAAAGTCCTTTGACAACTTTCTGTCAATGTGACTTGGTGGAACCATTTTTTTATTAAAACAATAAATAAAATTGAAAACCATAAAATTATACCCTGGAGAAAAACAAACACATGAATCTAGCTAAATGGGACCTGTTAATAGCTAGATTCTAGTGTCTGTGTTTTTAAAAAGACACCGACATATGGTTCTGGACATCCCAAAATCCTAGGTGGAAGGCTTAGCAAGGGGTCCAGATTCTTCTTTCATGAGTTTCAATATTCTGACCCCAAATTTCAACACAGCTATTTTTCATACCACCTCATTAATGAGGCAGCTATCATTTTCAAACCCTGTCCGAAATGTGTTTTCACATTTCTGCATGAAATAAGGTTTCGTTGGACTGGAGAATTTTCACCTACCAGGTTCATGAGATGAGGACATAAGAAGGCTATGTTGAAAAGTTGGTGTAAAATGTACTGAAATGACCAAGTTATGAGTGAACGGTGAATTATTTTTGCGCTTTCTGCAGTCTGATGGACTTCCACCCACATTTGGTGCAGGGCTATCTGTAATTGCATGGATCTGCAGGACCCGCTCAGCAGCCAGCCAGACTTCTTTACTTGGTGCATGGCCTGGAGGGCCATGCACGTATGCATCTGTAGTCACACAGAAGCTCAGGGCCCAGAAGGTCCTGCACTTGCTGCTAGATGGACTCCTCACTTGGCATGGAAGTAGGCCCACAGGGCCATACACTCTACACTCAGACAGACCCTTACTTGGTACAAGGCCTTTGGGCCCTGGAGCGCCTGCATCTGTAGCCACAAAGAAGGGCAGGGCCCAGAGGGTTTTGCAATCCCACAGCCAGATGGACTACACATGTGGTGCAGGGCCCTTTGAAGCACAGGCCTCTGCAGCCAGACTGATCTGTTCATAACGAGGATATGTTTCCACTATCAAAAAAAAAAAAAAAAAAAGGAAATTCATTGCAAAAAACTGTATTAATTCACCAGTTAGGGTTCAACTTAAAGCAACAAAGTAGGGAAATGTGGATTTAGAGTTTCCAGCCCTAACTCCCACTTCACCAAGCAGCAAAAGGACAAGCTCACATAAGCAACCACAGACAGCCATCATCAGGTAAGGCAAACAACATACAATTGCTTCCAGATGACAGAAATGCAGTAGCACTGATGTGCTGCCTTTGTGATTTGTATCTGTGGCTGCATATGCACATGACCCACAGAGGCATGTGCTTACACAGCCACACCTGTGTGTGTATGTTGTACAGCATGTTCTGCAGACAGTGTGTTTCTGCAGACAGAGATACTCATGCACAATGTAAGAGGTACGTCACTAAACAGCATGATTCACTACTGCACAGTTTTCCATATGCAGCTGCACAACTGAAAACCTGCAACCTCCTTGGACAGTTTCCAGATCTGCTGCTGAAACCAAGATAAGGTGTCATCAATCAGGTCGGAGATCCGCAGCATACGCTCAAACGAGCATTGCAGTGACCGATGCAGAGTTATATGCCCTCGGTCTGCCTGGATGGATTTTGACCAGCCAGCGATCATGGATATCATGAAGATTGTCCAGGGCCTGCGACTGACTTGCTGTAGTTTGGATCCTGGTCCCACGCGCCTCCTTGTGGGGTGCATGGATGTGATCGGACCAGTCCTTGCGAGGATAGTCTGGAGTTCTTGGATCAAGGGTGTTCCCGGAGTCTTGAAGGAGGCTGTCATGACACCCTTTTGAAGAAACCTTCCTTGACCCTGACTGCCTTGCTAACTACAGACCGATCTCTAACTTGCCCTTTTGGGCAAGGTTATTGAGAAAGTAGTCGCAGCAGCTCAATGACTTTCTTACCACCCATGAAGTCTATGATCCTTCCAGTCCGTTTCAGGAAAAGGCACAGTACCGAGACTGCATTAGTTTGGGTACTTAATGATCTCCTAATAGCGAGAGATCGGAAGAGCCGCTCGATCTTGGTTCTCCTTGATCTCTCTGCAGCGCTTGACACTGTGGACCATGGATGTTGCTGGATCGCTTGTAGTTACTCTGTGGACTGTCAGGGACAGTCCTCAGATGGTTCCATTCTTTCCTCACAAGCAGAAGTCAAAGGGTAGTTTCAGGGATCTTCTTCTGCTCCCATAGCTCTGTCCTGTGGGGTGCCGCAAGGCTCTGTGCTTTCCCATGTTGTTCATGGTGTATATGCTGCTGTTGGGAGACATTATAAGGCATTATGGGCTGAGTTTTCACTGCTATGCAGATGATACTCAGCTCTATATGTCCTTCAGAGCCTGAACAAAGCGATGCAGTGTCGGTTTTAACAACTGCCTCGCTGAGATTCAGGACTGGATGAGTGCGAACTGTTGAAGTTAAATCCAGATAAGACCGAGGTGCTGGTAGTGGACCCGGTCATTAGGTAGAGAAGCTGACTCCTGGGGTCCCTCTGGTCTTTTATTAGGGGATACCCAGCTGAGACCTTCTGAACAGGTGCGAAATCTGGCGCATTTTTGATAGTGCGCTGACACTAAAGATGCAGGTGTCGGCCACTGTCAAGTCATCCTTTTCCATCTGAGGAATATCGCCGATAAAACACCATGTTCGCATGATGACCTTCCTGTGTTGGTCCACGCTTTGTTTCTTCACGCCTTGATTACTGTAATGCTTTATATCTAGGGTTCGGGATAGATCTCCGCCTGCAGCTGGTGCAGAACGCAGCAGCCAGGTTGCTGACTGGGTTATCAAGAACTTGCCATATCACACCAAAGGCGCGAACCGCACTGGCTGCCAGTGCGGTGGAGAATCACGCTCAAGGTTGCACTGCTGACCTATAAGACCCCACACGGTCAGGGACTGGGCTACCTGCAAGATCTCCTTGTCCCTACAGCCCTCTCCACCCACTCCGCCTCCACTGGCGTAGGGATTGCTAGAGATTCCTAGGTTCGCTTCAATCATCTGGGGCAAGGGCTTTCTTTTATGGCCCCACCCTGTGGAATTCTCACTCGCAGATTAGACAGTGCCTGTCCGTGGAATTATTTAAGAGGTCTTTGAAAGTTATTTATTTACACTGACATTTGAATAGATTATTTTATGGTCATTTTATGGATATTTTATTGTTTATGTTATTATTTATTATTGTTGATGTTTTATCTTTTGTTATGTATTAGCGCTTTGATTTAATGAAAAGCACTTTATAAATAAAATTTTGATTGATTGATTGATTGATACCCACATCGCAACAGTACTTCCATCTGTGTAATGGCAGACCACACGGGGCCTGCCCTTCTGGATCCAGAAGTCAGTGTGCATGTTTAATACCTGTGGCTGAAGAGGTGCAGGCCCCTGAGGGGCCTGTGCTTCTGCAGACAGAAGATCTGATGCATTTTGGTATCATGGATTTTATGGTTCCCATGCTTTCTGCAGCTAAAGGTCAGTGCGTATGCCTTACATCTGTGACTGCAGTTGCACCACTGCGTGTATGTTCTACAGTGTGTATGAGTACTGAGGTTACAGAAGCACTGGCCTGCTATACAGACCTGCACTTTATAGACAAAAGAACTCTTGTAATTTGGGTATCACTGATTTATATCTGTGGCTGCAGGAGCTGTGCTTCTGCACACAGAAGCAGTGTTGTGATCTGAGTATCCTGGATTTCTATCTGCAGCAATAAGCGAGTGTGTATGTCTCGTGTTGTGCATGCTGCAGATATAAATCCATGAAGGTAGTATATCAGTGCTACTGCATTTGTGTCATCTGGAAACAGCTATAAGTTGTTTGTCTTACCTGATGATGGCTGTCTGTGGTTGCTTGGTGGGTCTGTCCTTTGCTGCTTGGGGTGGGAAGTTAGGCCTGGAAACCCTAATGCCACATTTCCTATTTCTGTTGCTTTAAGTTGAACTCTGTCTGGTGCATTAATGCAGTTTTTGCAATAATATATATTTTTTCATGAATAATATTTCCCCACAGGGTTCCACTCTTGGGTGAACACAAAGCTGCACTTCAGTAAGGGAAAGCCTACTCACTCTGAAGCTAGCGTAGCCTCAGCCCTGGAACTGAGCACTGATTGGGTTGAAGTGTCTCATGACACAGAACAGTGGAAAGGTACCTCAACAACTATCATCTAACCCACAGGAAAAGAAAAAAGTTACACCCCAGCCCTACCGAAACTGAGAATTCAGCATCTTTGCCATGTCAGTGGTGCTAGCCGGATAGGGGTTAGGACATCCGCCTAATATAGACGACATCCCACAATCATGAAGCCCATTTTGCTGGCATCATATGATGCCCCTCAACTGGTACCGTGCTGCCTCCAAGCCAGAAAAGCATAGCAATGAGCAGCCTGTACACATGAAACCACAGATAATGCTGCAAAGCAATCATATGGGTTGGAAGCAAGAAAACAGTAGTGATCTGGCCGAATCGAACACTTTCTTACCCAGTGCCTTGAATTCTCTGGAGTTCTGACTGAGGGTTGGTCACAGATCAGGATCTGTGGCTCAGTCCAGGTCTGAAGGACCTGAAGCCCCAAAATGGGGTTAGGTATGGCTCCAACAGACCCGTGGGACATAATACATGCTGAAGAGGCCTCCTGATGGGAGTATTGGTAAAGGGATGTCTCCATTGAGCCCATGTTGCCTCCTCCATGGTCCTGTGTCAGTGAGGAATGACAACAGTGCCTAACCCCTAAAAGTCTCAACGGTAGATCAACAGGATCATGGCTGGAACAGCAGGAGTTCCAATTCCGCCAGCATCTCCTCACAAATCGCTGGTACAGCATGTACTCAGCAGATGAGGCCAAGTAGAGAGAGGACTCTTCCAGTGAGGAGGACATTAAGGGAGACAAGGTGGAAAACTGCCTGAGTGAGACATCCGGGAGGATGCCCTACACTGGTCATCATCGACTCCCTGTACCAGGTCTCTATGACAATCACCCATGCTATCGCCTCCATTAGAGGCCTTGGTAGCCAAAAGAATGTGGATGCTCATCTATCCATTCCCGAGACACTTGAGGCAAAGGCCTTAGGTTGGACAGGGCAGCCTGCTGGGCTGCAGCACCCATGTCTCAGGAGTAGCCTTGAGACTCTGGCGACACCCTTGTCCTAGGGAAGGATTGAGCAGAGACTCCCATTGCTGAGACTCCTATAACAGAGGAGGTGGCAAATGGTGGTCCAGGGAAGAAGTCCTGAATTGACAGTGAATGTCCATGGCTGTGCAGGCCATATTGAGAGGTCCGACTCAGCCTGGCACCAATGCCAGAGCCAAGGGAGAGAGACAACCAGGATGAATATCCTCCCAAGGTTATTGTTTTCACACACCCCAATTCGTGATCATCCAGGCGACGTGGAAGACCTTCCAGAGTATGCTATCCACATTCATATGGGGAGGAAAACCTAGATTGAGATGGAACCCAATCACATTAGATAAGGGAAAGTCAAGCAGTGCATCTCCAAAATATACTTTTACACATTCTAGACTACTTCAAACTGGGATGGGTAAACATGTAATGACTGGATCTGAAAGGAGACAAGTTCTGAAACCTTTTTTTTTAAAATTGCTACTACTTTCTACCTTTTTCTGACCGCCTCAGTCTGCTCCCCTCTTCTACCCGGCATCTGGTCCGGGGAGTCCGCCCTGCTCGGTCAGTCACAGGCACCTATATGCCCCTGCAGTTGTACCCTCCGCAGCAGGGTGGCAGGGAGCCCCAGACTCCTCACGGAACACGGATCCAGCCTGGGTGCCTGCCCAGGCGGAAGCTCCGGAGACAGCCATCAAGCCGCTCAACTGGATGTCCATTTTCACCCTCGGAGCTGAGGGCATGCAATGACATTGCCGGGGGCGCGTACGTCCACACGCGCGTTCTCTGGACATCTGCCCTCAGCTCCACCCCTATGTCCAACGGAGCGTAGTCTCCTAGCTCCATCAGGCGGCAACCATGCACAGACTGCTGGGACCCCTACCCGGAGAAGGAAAGCAGTCCTTCAGACGCTCAATCCTTCTCCTCCCCAGCTGACCCCTGGTGACCCATGCTCATTTCGAACACCGTCGCCGGCGTGGAGCAAGGTATGGTGACCAGTGCCCAGCTTCAGTGCCACTGGGCATGAAACCTACTATTTAACAAATTGGATAGTGGGGTCATCAAGGTAGTAGCAAACCCGTAGGTTAGTAACTTGCTCAACACTTGGGTTGAGGTAATTAAAAGAGAGGAATTCCAAATGATATCAGCAGAGTAACTAAAATTAGGCAGCAGAAATATCCTACAAGACATGACTAACCCAGTGTATGCCAGATGGAAAGGGAGATGGGTCTAGTGAGGACAGATCACTTCCTAGATGAAAACACAGCATGCTGTTTTCAGCAACTGCAAAGGGCTAATGGCTTACCACAATGAAACTTCTAATGCTACCTTGAATTTAGATATTATCTAACCACTGAGCCGAGGAAAACATTGTTTCAGCAAGGAACATTTCACCCCCTATTAATGTTTTGCAGACTAGCAATGGTTGGGGAGGGGTTCCAACAACATACCTAAGCTATACAGAGTTTGCAGGGAGCTACATGCAACCCAGGAAAACATCCAAAATAAGTGGAAACAAAGTTAGGCAACTCCTCCCAGACAAGGTATGAGACCAAATCTGGGAACAGGCCATCAAAACCACAGGATCAACCACATGAATGAATTTAGGTCGCAGTTGATATTCAGGATTTTAAAACCCTGGTTATAAAACATATTATGGCATGTACCCTCAGACAAGTGCCGTACAGGCTGCGGATAGGTGGGGAGCCATGTGCACACCCTCTGGAGTTGCTCTAAGCTGCAAAAGTCTGGTAATAAGCCAAACAATGAGCAAAATCTAGACACTCACGTCCCTAATATCTGACGTACTGTGGCATGATCCGCATCTCAAGCAGCTCTGCAGGGCACCCAGGTAATCTACCTCTGCCTGATCGTCCCAGTAATCCCTCAAAATGGCCCAATCTGTTCAGCAAATAGCTGATAGTATTGGTCGGATGAGCCCATCCGACAACCTCAGCTGCCACTTGGAGAGGGTGCATGCTAAATGTGAAATACTTAGTCTTCCTGCAGACTACCAGGTCCAGATCCTACACCAGACCATTGATCCTGGCCTGTGGGCGAAACTCCTCGATGTTGTCCGCTATGGCAGCCACGCCGACCTTTGACAAAGTAGCATCTGAACTCATCACTGCACACAACCCAGGTGTGGTAGGAGTGATGCTTATACCCTCATGAAATAAAATGCTAAGGAAAGTCCAGCGACCTTCCACCAGAGGCTCTGGATGGCCACCGAGCAGGGAAGCACCTTACAAGAGAAGCCGAGACGTGACCTCACTGAATAAAAGACCCTGTTCCTTAGGAACATGATCCCTGCAGTAAGAGAGAAGGTAGAGTCAACCACCTATCCCAATATGGAGAGATTTGCTGATATTCTTCAGAAAACAGAGAGTTTATCAACTCTACAGCCGTGATTCAGGCTCCGTTCCAAGAAAGTAGCTGCCATGGAAGCCATCCCAGAGGCCATGATGCACTACACGGTGGAGGGGCAGACCCAAGAGAAACGGCCCCTCCCACAGATAACCAACACCCCAGCAGGCCCAACAACAATCATCCAGGGTGGGAACCGAACTACAAAAATAAGGAACACCATAAGAACATTAAGGGCAAACGACAAAGACAAGGCCCTCGTGATAGGGAAATAGCTGATGAGAACCGGAATCATCGAGACCTCCTTGGGAAATTGCGCCTGTAGCGGACGCTGTTCCAGTATGGGCCCTTGCTGCAATACAACCAGGAGAGCAGGCCTCCACAGGCCACGAGGATATGGGAAGTCCAGGCTCTCAGGCCCACACAGGCCTGAACACAGAAGCAGCTCAATATATAGCATCAATACAGCATGGTGAGATGGTTCACAGGAACCAGGCCCAGACTCTCTTTCAAGAGCTCCCCATGCTTCCAGTGGTACAGATTGACAATTACAGGCCCCAGTCCATATTGTAAACAAGCTGTTCTTGACACGAATGGCCGATACTGAGGCCAAGATCAGGGACTGCCTGCTGACAGTACTACTGGATACAGGTGGCTGTGTCTGTATTTGTGCCCCAATTGTGGCATCAGCACCAGACCCAGATGTGCTAAAACTGCTGACCCCTGACCAGCAATGGCTTAGTGCCCTGGACATCTCCAATGGTTTTTGGTCATTGCCATTGGCCCCAAAAGTCAATATAAATTTGCCTTCACCTTCAAGGGCAGGCAGTACACGTGACTCGCTTACCACAGGGGTTCCATGACAGCCCCTCCCTGTTCCATCTGCACATGATGGACGCCTTGAGGGTTTCCTCTACACCCCAGTGTCTCTTGCAGTATGTGGACGACTTGTTGTTGGCCACAGCCACACAGGAATAACATATGGATCTCTTAGACGAACCACTGACCCTCATCCAGAGAGCAGGCCTCAAATGTAACCCAGCAAAAGCACAACTATGTCACAAAGAGGTACTGTTTCTGGGCCTGAGGATAACAGATCAGGGCAAGCCCTCACGTGGAAGAAGATACAAGGATTGCAAGATCTGCCACTGCCCAGCAGCATAGCCACCCTCAGAAAGTTTCTAGGTATGGTAAACTATTCTAGAGATTTTATTTGTGATTTTGCTCAGAAGGCCACCTCTGAATGACCTACTGAAAAAGATGTCCCTGGACTTGGGGCCCCATTCACACCCAAGCTGTGACGCCACTGAACCAGGCCTTGGCCTCAGTTCCAGATTTGGTTAACCCTAATCCAGCTTTGCCATTCCATCTGGAATCCACCACCTCTGACGTTGTTATGTCTGTAGTGCTGGCCCAGAAGATCCATGGCACCCTGAGACCCACCACATGTGCATCACAGCTCTTGACCCCAGTGGAACAGAAATACAGCCTTTTATGTAAAGGAACCTTCTGCCACCTAATGGGCTGTCGAGAACTTTCTGTATATCATTGTATACTCCTCTCTGATCATCAATACAAACCACACCCCAACAACCTTTTGCTATCAGACAGAGTAAAGAATGGGCAGTCTCCAATACCAGACTGACACACTGGTCCCTCCTTCTCCAGGACAGAGACATCAAGGTCCACTCAACCAAAATGCTATCTATGCTGGCACATGGCCTCCTTTTCCAAGGAGAACCCCACGACTGTACACTGCAGCCACCTGATCTACCAGATCCAGGTCCTTTCCTTCCTGCTACACCACAGGTGCTGAAAAACACCTCATTGTGTCACATCTTCACAGACGGATCAGCTTCCTATTATCAGGAGAACAGACAGCAGGATGGGCATATTAGTACTTTACCCTTTTGGTAACACTGTTAAGATTTTTAAACGCTGCAGTGTGGCATCATCACAGTATGTGGAAATGGCAGTGGCCTGTGCCTCAAGTTCATCCAGCATGGAACCGAGGATACCATCATTTTCACAGACTCTACCTGGGTTTGTTGCTCTCTCAAAGAATTCCTTTCTTTCAGGCAGAAAACTCCTTTACCTCTCCTGATGGTACCCGTGAAACACAAGGAATTGGTAATATACATTCATTCACTGGCACAGAAATTTGTCCACAAACTCGATGTACACAAAGTTAAGGCCCACTCCATTCATGACCCCTACCATGCTGGCACCCTTGCCAGGAAGGGGCCGAGGCAGGGACATCTGGATGATGGACCATCCAGAGGCCAAAGTGGCCATACACATTGCAGCAGTCAGAAAGAAACCTGAACTTTCTCCCTTGGATTTGTCAGCAGCCCAGCATGCTGACTCTGAACTCAAGGATGTGTTCAGATTCCTGGACAAAGGCACTGAGAAGAATGTACCTACCCATAACCCCTACCAAAGGCATGAAGGTAAGTTACACCTGTCCCCAGATGACAAGCTCATCTGGTACCAACCAGATGACACCCCACCAAATTGTGGGTGGTCCTCATCATCTCAGGTCCGAATTTCTGCACCAAGTGCATCATACCCCACTGATGGACACCAGGAAGTGGAAAACACACTCCAAAGGCTCAAGACTACCACATGGTGGCCTGGTGTCACCAAGGATGTTAAACAGTACATAGACAACTGCCTTGTTTGTGCTAAAACAACTCCATCCTTCCCAAATGAAATGCTAAACTACTACCACAAAGGCATTCTGGCCCTTGGCATGCCACAGATTAATTTTATTGGTCCTCTAACCAATACCAGCAGAAACAACAAATACGCCCTTGTGGTAACTGATCTTTCTCTAAGTGGGTTGAAGCTTCCACTAAGACATGCACTGCTAAAACCACTGCCAAAATCCGTGGAACAGATTTTCTCCAAGGGGCCTACCTCTTAAGGTAGACTCCGACTAAAGGAACCAGTTTTACAGGTGAGTTGATGAAAGAAGCCCTTGAACTCCTTGGAGTTCATCAAAATTCCACATACCCTACCACTCACAATCATCAGGTCAAGTAGAGAGGGCCAAGAGACCGATTAGCAAATGCTTTTCAAATTCATTGAGGACAATCCCAAGGACTGGGACTCCCTACTGCCGTTACTCCTTATGGCAATTAGTACACTCAGCCACCACCCAGCTGACACCCTTTGAGGTGATGACTGGTAGAAACATGAGATTACCTGAACACCTGTTGTTTGATCTGCACACGCCCACTGCAGACTGTGTCTCAGTGGACCAATATGTGGAAAAACTCTGAAAAGACCTCATACACACTCACTTGTACACTGCCAACTGCATGGGCAAGGCCCAGCAACAGTCCAAGATTCAGTTTGACAAACATGCACAAGTGGATTGGCAAGTTAGGAACAGGTAATGGTTCTCTGATTTGCGATCCCACACATTCCTTCTCCAGTAAGTGAGAAGAACCCTATCCCATCATCAACAAGCTCAGTCCAGCAGTCTATCAGGTTAGACTCATGCAAAGCAACAAACTGACTGACAAATGGTTACACGCAAACCAGCTGAAACTATAATAAAGGAGCAGAAAAGTGGCAGTTTTGTACTAGTGGGAGACGCAAGAGATCTTCAACCACCGAGGTTAGAAGCTTCCACTTAAGAGCCAGTGACCTGAACAGCTCAAGGCCTGCTTCCATCAAGATGTTTTGAACGCTGAACATGTATGGTCGAGCTCCAGACCGTGTTTGATGGCCCAATACCAGACTCTTATCGCCTCCCCACACAGGAGGTAAGAATTGGTCCACCCTGCTTGTTGATGTAACACACCATACATGTTGTAGATCTGAACCAGCAGTGGACTAGGGAGGAGATGAGTCTGGAAGGTCTGTAGAGTATAAGGACCACCCACATCTCCAGGATGTTGATATGGAGACCTTGTTCTCGTCCATCCAGGTACCCTAGGTCTGATGAGTGGCCAGATGAGCACCACAGCCCAGACCGAATGAGTCTGTCATGAGAATCTGACTGGGGGTCAAGAGCTGAAAGGTGACTCTCCAAGGAGGCTGGCTGGATCCAGCCACCATGACAGAACTCTCCTGAATGGGTCAGAGTCCAGGACCAACTGATCCAGGTCATCTGTGCGCTGGTCCAACTGGACCCTCAATGTCTACTGAGGAACCTGCATATGCAGGCAACCAGGTGAACCATGGCAATAGCCACTGCCATGTGGTCCAAAATTCACAGGAACACTCTGGTGAGGACCTGCCAGCTGGAGGAACCAGACAGGCCGGCTTCATCAGTCGCTCCGCCCTGTCCCCGGGCAAAAGGCCTTGCCCTGGCTGATGTCCAGGATTCCCCAATGTATTGGAAGGCACTGACAAGGGAGAGGCAGGACTCGGGTAGACTGACAGAGACCTCTAAGGCCTGAAAAGGCAGAAGGTGTATTCCAGAGGCTGAACCAGGCAATCCTCTAGAGGGGCTGCTAGCAGCCAATTGTCTAGGTAGGGGAACATGCAGAAGCTTTCCTCTTCAATGCAGCCGCCTTTACTGCCAAGCATTTGGTAATACGAGGGGCCTAAGAAAGGCCAAAAGGAGGCCAGGAATTGGAAAATGGCTCCCTGAAAGTGGGAAGTAGAGGAAGCGATGATGGCAGGAAAGATTTGATGTGCATGAGCATTCTGCATGTCCAAAAAGCAGAGCCAGTCCCCTGGTGCAAAGGGCAACAACCCTGGACAGCTACCATCCAGAAGTACTTGTACTGATGTACAGATTCAGATGACTGGGTCCAGGATGGGCCAAGATCCCTGGTCTTTTGGGGATGAGGAAGAAGTGGGAGTAAAACCCTCTTCTGCATTGAGCTGGAGGGATGGGCTCTATGGCTCTTTTGAAGAAGAACCTGAATTTTGTCCCAAACCAGAGACAGGTGGGCAAGGAGGGTAAGTGGAGTTTACCAGGGATTTTCTGGATGACACTCTAGAATCTTCAGAGTGTGACTGTGCTTCTATGATCTGAAGCACCCAATTGTCTCGCGGTCACTTCTTCACTCTTCTAGGTGAAAGGAGAACTGACCCATGACCACCTCCCATGGATTCTTGGGCTGGGGGCCAGGAGGTGGGGTGGGTGCAGGCAGGGGCCCTGGGGGCTCTGGTGGTGCAGCAGCAGGAGCCGCTGTGGCCTCTGTGTTTTGCAGACCCATGGCAGGCTGGTTCCAAGATTGCTTACAGGAGGACCTGGAAAGGACTGACACTGGCCTGCTCTAGGCAGAGTGTGATGAGCAAATGGACCGACTTGAAGGCCTGTCCTGACTCCTGCAGAGTGGAAATGATATCCTGACATCCCCAGAAAGGACCAAACCCCAGAAGGGGGCATCCAAAATGCTGGCCTGTACGCCCAAGGCAAAGCCAGAACTGAGTAAAAATGGAGCCGGAGACAGACTCCAGCAGCTATCCCACACCCAGAGGTGTTCACAGCATCATAAGCAGCCCGCAGACATGACTGCCAACATCCAAGCCTGAATTTAGGAGCTGGGTGAGCTGCATCATAGTGGGGTCCTCCGGCAAGGTCTGCACCAAGTCCCTGGCTTGGTCCCAAACAACATTCTCATATTGTACCAAGTGGGCCAAGTAATTCAGGGCCCGGATTGCCAATCCAGCTGCCCGGACTCCTGGTCCGGGGAAGGGTACTAAGGTGCTTGGCCTCTTGGCACGATTCATGTGCCACATTAAACACTGGGAACCTGCCTTAGGGTGATCCTCAAAAAGAGTTTGCTAGCCGGGCGTGGTAAAGACAGTCCACCTTCTTAGGCAGAGGAAGGGTGGTAGATGGATGATCCATGCTACCCTGGTGGCGCTTCTAGGAGTCAATCAAAGGGGCCCCACCATGGGAGGGTATTCCACTGTCTGAGACAGATGGCCAGGCAGCATCTGTCCAGGTCCTGCTCCTCCATTTCCCAGCCCATAGGGGTCTGAATGTGGTGCATGACATCAACAAAGGCTGGATCGTCAGGAGGTGACTTTGGTACCTCCTTGGGAGGTTCTTCCCATCTGAGAACTCCCAGATGAGGAGGAAGGCTCCAAAGAATCAGATTCATCTTCAGAAGTCTCGCTATCTAGGGCTGATGCCAGTGGCCAGCACTCATCCCTGCAAAAGCTGGAGCCGATGTCGAGTCGAGCCGAAGACCACAATGTGCGGGTTGCTTGGCCCAGCCAATCGGCTTCTGGGGCTGGGGGTCCCAGGGAGGATAGAGGGAGACACCAGAGGCTTCCCTGAGGGGCAGGGGTTTGCTTCTGGATGAAGTACCACCACACCAAGAATAGGGAGTTATAATCCACTGGAGGCAGAATATACTGTACACCAGTGGAAAAGGATCAAAGGGCATCGGGTAAGGGCAATGACAGTGGAGGAGCCAGCACAGGGTACCCAGGTGTAGGGCCCCAGCGCCAGCTGAGGATCCGCCGGCTGCAGCATAGGCTGCAGCAGGGCGATGATAGGGTTGGGCCCATAGGCTGGGACTGCAGCAACACTGGCAGCAGTCCAGCAGGTGTTGCCTGGAATGTCCGGGGAAGGGTCCGCTGACGCCAAGCAGGCGCCTGAGGGGAAGGAGATCCCTGAGGCAAAGGCAGAGGCGATTCTGGAGAGGAGGAATGGCAGTAGCCGGCTGCAGGCAATGCCTGGATGGACTCACGTTGGTCCTAGTAGTGGGAACTGGCGAAGGCAGCACCATGGCTGGGGTGTGTATGTGACGGTTATGGAACCCACGATGCCGAAGAACCAACTCCAGCTGAGCCACCTTGCTGAGAGCCCATAGAAGAGATGGGCCTGAGCATCAGGAACTGGGGAGCAGTAGACCAAGTCCCCTGCCCCGAAAAGCCACTGCCTGAGATAGCTATGAGGGTGAGCGGCGGAGCCACTGGGAGCCCAGAGGAAGAGACAGCTGTCAGGGCCGAACACCCACGTGGAGGATGATCCATTGTGGTCGATGGTTTGTGGGGCAACCATGAGCAGGAAGCAGACCAGTCCCGTGTTTATGCTTCCTGGATTTCTCCTTTGAGAAGATGAAGGGCCTCAGAGGACTGTGCGGCGAGGCTCAAGAGCTCCTGGCCTGCAGCTCCTTCTCCATCGCAACCAACTTCTGCTTCAAAGGTGGCTCTCCAGAGTTTTTAGACGACGTCTCCAAGTGGCCTGGCTGATGTTTTGGCAAACTGTCAGGCTTCAATGTCGGGTTGGGGCCTAGCAGAGCAGGCTACCACAGAATGGCCATCCTTAGTTGGTATCTGTTTGCTGCAGGCACCTTGGTCAGGCGATTGGAAGAAAAGGCTTGAGTTAAAGACATAAAATTCAGCAAAGAAACACCAAAATTGATATTTTGACCACTAAGAAAAGAAAATAAAAAAGCACGGAAGAGTGAGAAAATGGTGTAGACTGTAGCTGGTGTCCGGAAGGTCCAAGGTGTGGGTAGACGGGGAAAGAATTGAGGTAGGTGTAGGGAATCGCCCATTTATAGGACAGGCGGACGCCAGCGTGTTGACATCGCAGGGTCAGTCCCCATGACAGACTGCTAGTTAGTTTTCCGTAGTCCTGGTGCCTTCAGTCCTATGGTGTTAGCCTTCTGCAAGACCCTCTTGAAATAAGATAGATTATTTTAGAAAAGTACAGCCCTCAAATTAGGTGAAGAGATGAAAATAACCAAAACATATTGTCTAATATTGCATCACCAAAGGATGCATGTTACATCACCTAAAGTTAATAACTCATTAGCAAGTACTTATTTTTTTGAAGTATAGAAACATTAATGTATACTGAGGTAACTCAATAAAAAGTTCAATAGCCTTTCATAAACAAACTTTCACTTGTAAATATACTAACAACAGGCTAAATGCTTTCAATATACAGGATAAAAGCATAAAGTGAATTCATACTGACAAAATGTGAAAGGGAGAGTTAGTTGCCCCTTCCGGTCAACACTGTTTCATAGGTTATCTGCGAGCATTGCTAGGCAATTTGCCCTTTTTCTGCTCTCATCTTTAGTGACTGTAACCCCTCTTACTGATACCTACAAAATGTATATTCAGTTTAGTCTTGAACTCCTGTACATTACCACTCCCTACAATCTCCTATGGCAGACTATCTCAGACACAAGCACCCTCTATGAGAACCACATTCTGTGTCCCCCCTTCTGTTCTATTAATTTCACTATGTAGTTTAAGGCTGTGAGATCTATTTGTAAACGTACTCATCCTTCATTTCCAAACCTATGCATTCCATAAATCATTATTTTAAATGCCCAAAATACTAAATATAAGTCCCCTCCTCCTCCTATGTTCCAATGAATAAAGTCCCAGTTTTTCCAATCTGTCCTCATATCTCATCGCCTGCATCCCCACAGCCCTCTTGGTTGATCTCTTCTGCACCCGTCCAGACATCTTATCACCTCATTTGTATACAGTGCCCAAAACTGACTGCAGTACTCAAGTGGGACCTCACCAATGATGTATATGGAGGCAACAGGACTCTTCCTGTCCCTGCTCTACATGAGCCTCTTAATGCATCCCAAAATGTTATATTTTCTTGATGTTTCACTTCAACGCCTTTTTAAAGGAGAAGTCCTCTCAGGGGTCGATCTAACATTATATTTACTGGCCCGCGTGATGGTGTAAACTGCCTCGGCCAGTGCGATCATCTCACAACCTTTCCCGGCTTGGCTAGTGCTATCTAGCCATTATTTGTTAATGGTCCTTAAGGGAATTGCAAGAGAAACGTGGTTCCTATTTTTTTGTCTGAATACACATTTTCCCCACTCAAAACTCCTCCCAGGTTGTCATGGAGCCCTCAGATTGGCAGAATCCGAATTGGCGCCTCTCCGCCATCCCTAACTTCCGAGCTGCTGTTGAGCCCGCATGTGCAGTGTTGGATGAAGGGCTGAGGTTTTCTTGCAGAAATGGAACACCCAAGTCATGCCCCAAATTTTGCCACTGGTTTCTAGTATTAAGCAAGCAAGGCTCCAAATATCTCAAACCACCGTATTGTTATTTTTGAGGAAAGTCTCATTTGTAAAGTGATGAAAGGGGATGAGTGCTGTAGTCTGAGATTCATTGTCTGACTACATTTGAAATCATGTGGTGAGGGAGAGTTTGGGTCTACTTGTTACCCCTCTTGCTTGCTACAGAATTAGATGCCAAATTGAGCAGCTATTGGGGATATCTGCTGTCAGCAGTTTACATATGCCATTGCAAGGGCTAGTGTGGGGAGGGGACTGTTAGTTTAATGGCCACATGGGGAGGTAGCACCGTTTACTGGCCATCCCAGGTCCTACTACAGAGACTGTGATGTTGCCGCAGCTATTCTGTATGTCACAGGGCTGGCAGGTTAAGCAGAGTCTGTGGAATGGGCCATCTCAGCCTCGACCACAAGAGAGTGACATTGGGAACTTGCAGTTCAAGAGCGCACAGTATGAAGCGGAGTCGCTGTGTTTTGGAGCTCAGATGAGCAGTCTTGTCTAAGGGGAAAATACATGTACGTTGGTGAAGGTGCATGAAATTGAATCATGGACTGTTTAAATTCTGGCACTTAAAAATCATGCTGATGTACTGTTCTTAGATGCTAGCTTCCTTCCTGTACTCCATCTTTCATTTATGTGATGGCAAGCATTGACAAACGCTGCTGTTTCAGGGTGTGGATTGAGTGGAAAAGAATGATAAATTCTGAGCATTGCAAGGTATTGGAGACACTGTAAAGCACATGATTAGCTGGATAACTGCATTTCTGGCCCTGCTGTGATATTTAAAAAATACATCGGGGCAAGAGCAGGGTTGATCTGATCAGTCTGGCTTGAGTGTGGGTGGCCTGGGTGTTTATTTGGAGGCCTGATCCTTATGAGAACTACTTAGAATGTATGATGATCAATCTGAGATTCCACAGTAGCTGAAGGGTTTAAATGAGTTGGTCATAGAAACATAGACTTTGACGGCAGATAAGGACCACTTGGCCCACCCAGTCTGCCCATTTCCTACCTACTGGATAAGCTGCAGATTCTAGTTAACCAACAGCCTACTTCCTGCCACCCCACCTACAATTGCCTTGTGTCTGTCCCATGCATGTTTGAATTTCCCACTGTTTTAGCCCCAACAACCTCCCCATAGGAAGGCAGTTCCACGATCCACCACTCTCTCCGTGAAAGATTTCTCACATTACCCCTGAGCCGTCCCCTCTATCTTTAAATTATGTCCCCTTGTTCTTACACATCTCTTTTCTGAAAGATGCTACCCTCCTGGACTTTGTTGATTCCCTTGAGGTACTTGAACGTTTCTATCATGTCCCTCGTCCTCCTTTCATCAAGGGTATACATATTAAGCGCCTCAGTCTCTCTTCATATGATTTCTGATGCAGACCCTGCACCATTTTAGTTGCCCTCCTGTGCATCCATGACATCTATTGTGCAGAATGTTGAACTTGGGGTTGCCAGCATTTTATTTGGATGGTTTCTGGTTAAAATAACATCAACTATGACTCTTCCCACATGAAGACACAGTGGGGCTAGGACGGAGGTAGTCCTTGCACTGTCAGAATGCTGTGCAGAGCTGGCATGACAGAATGATGCACGCCAATGATGCCAGCACCTGACTATGCCCAGTGACACATGGGAAGTGTGGGAATTCTGTGAGGCAACATAAGAAGGGAGGGATCGGGAGCGGTGAGAAGAGGAAATAATTCTGGGGCCACAATGTACTTCTTTTCATAAAATGTTAATGTTAATGTTGGGGCTACTGCAATCTCTGGGGCCAGTGCAGCTGGGTCATCACTTTCCTTGTGGACCAGTGCAAAAACAAATTAAGCATGACCCTGTCATCTGTAATAATAATAATAATTCCCAGGTCCCTTTCCTCCTGCTTTACAGCTAACTCTTTCCCTTTAATATATATTTTGCTTTCTTATTTGTTCTCACCAAGTGCATGACATTGTACTTTTCCGTGTTGAATTTCAGTCTACTTTCTACTCATTCTTCCAATCTCTGTAATTCCTCAAGTTTTCCATTTCTTTTCTATCCCTGACTGCTGACCCTAACTTGGAATCATCAACTAATTTAGCTAGCCATACCATGTCCCTCACATTGACTTCGATAATTAACCTGTCCCTCCATCTCTCACAATTCCCCAGTGATGGAAATCTGCAATGGTATCCCCAGTCCACTCCCAGGTCACCCTTGAAAACAGGCACTTGTGCCTAGTGGGCCTACCCAGTTACCAAAGACTAAAATAAAAAATAGCAATAAAAAATGACATGGATGATACATGCCCTCCCAGCTGCAATGTCAACCTGCAAATTCTACCCATCAAACTTCTGCTGGCAGCTCGCAACAAGGCAGTTACGATACTGCAGTCCACATCTCACTCAAAACAACAGAGGCAGAAACCAGTGACCTGATGGACTTTATCAGTACTGAGCCTAAACTCTGAAATTGTGCTACTAGGGGACTTCAACACCAACTGGCTCTCTCATGCGGCTGCCACTGTCAAGGACAATTTGATGCCATCCACTTCTCCCAAATGTTGAGACACCCACAAGAGTCAATTATAAAACGGTACCAGCATTCTTCTGGACTGGGTTCTTTCAACTGACCTGCACGTATATCTCCAACACCACCATCTTCCCCGATTTCCTAAGTGAACATTCCCCATTATATGCACCTGAAACAACTACTGCAAACCCCACCCAGAACAATAGCCAACTGTGTACTTCTTAAAGGGTTTCTGCCTCAACTGAAAGCAGGCCTGCAATGCCTTGACTGGTCTGACCTCCATGGAGCAAAGGATGTGTATGATGCCCTCGACCTCTTCACTATGAAATTCAATACCATTTGTGATAAACACGCCCTGTGAAAACAAGAAAATAAACAGAACCTGCAACCCTGGATTACTCCAGACCTCCTACTTCAACTTAGGCTACAGAGACCACCTGTGGCAAAAGGCGCAAGCACACAGTATTCCCAACATCCAACAGTATAAAAAGCTACAACGAGTGTATGAAGGCTATTCGACTCGCCAAAAGCCTGTACTATAAAGAAGTCCTTTCCAACTCCTGGAATAGCAGCAAGACTTTCTGGCCAACCTCAATGACATAACGGGTAAGGACCCCAAAACTGCTCCAACTATACACATGGTCAAGACGTATCTTCTTTGGATCCTCTCCACATAGTGAACTTGCTGAACAATGATTCACGGACCTAAGTGGAGTGCTCCCAGCAGACTATTTCAACCCCCGACCCTGAAAGATCCTGATGGCAACTAACTCCAACCAGCAACCTTCCATTATTTTACTTTAAAGAAGTTTCCAAACAGAGGCCAGAAAATACCTGGAGAAGGTACTGGGAAATCAAGACACAGCGGGACACCCTGGACCTTAAATTTGTTGTCCCGACCTCGAAGAAGTCCTGAGTCCCTTGACTTCAATAATTAACCTGTCCCCACCTCTCACAATTCCCCAGCAATGGAAATCTGCAATGGTAACACCAGTCCACAAAAGTGGACTGGGCATTGCACAACAACTGCAGGCCGATCTTGATACCGCTACCACTTTCCAAAGTGCTTGAACAGATTGTGTGGATCAGCTTAGGGCACCTGAGCCGCACCAACTCCTTTGCCCAGAGCAGCATGGATTCGGGCAGGGCACATCACCATCATGGCTTTGCTGGAATTTCAGGCTTCACCCACCAAGCTTTAGACCAAGTCCAGCTGGTGGGGCTGCATTTATCGACCTATGAAAAGCATCTGATATGGTGCACCTCACTGAGCAGCTGACACTGGACTCTCTCCAAATACAGTTCAATGGTTCAACAGCTATCTCTGCAATCGCTCATAGCAGGTCAAGATTGGGGACGCCATCTCTGATAGCAGGCCGGTCTGCTCAGGGGTCCCACAGGGTCAATCCTGGGGCCCCTAATGTTCAGCATTTTCCAAATAAACTCCCAGGATCCTGCCCTCATTGTATGCTCCTGTAGAGTGATGATGAGGTCATTTTCACCCGCAATCCTCACCCCAAGCACCTACAAGCGGACCTCCAACTTGGTTTCTCCTTGCAAGCTTGGTTTAAAGAATCGCAGACTAGTACTCAACTATAAAACGAAGACCATGATCTACTCCAGCTCCTTTAGTAAGCAGGCCTTCCCCGTCTGTCAACAATAACAGTGGCAACACACTGGATCTCGTACAATACACTTTAAGTACCTGGGTATCACAACTGACTCCACCCTGTCCTATGCCCAGCACACAGACATACCACAAAGGCCATCAATTTCAAGAATTGGGATACTCTACCATCACAAACACAGCCTAACAAACAAAGCCCTGAACCTGGCATCAATAGTTCAGTTGTCTCTCACTGATTATGACCTGGCCATATGCAGGTCAGCAACGGACACAGCCCTTCGCCGCATCTCTTTGGCACTAAATAAGGCCTACGCCTCCTCACAGGTGCTGTAAGACACACACACACCTGTGAACTCTATGCTCAGGTAGGTAGGCTCCAACTGAAGAACATAATTAAATACCAAACCTGCCTACTTGCCAAAAGCCTCATTAAATCTGCTGCCACCAGGAGTTCAGAACCTGCTCACATGACACACGAGTGCTAGGCTGACCAGAAGTTCCAACAGTCAAATCTTTAGCGAACCTAGATGCCACACTGCATTGGCACAACATGCTCTCCTACCGCGCACCCCACTGGATCAACGCTCACCACCTGCAACCTCCGGAGAAGTAACTACTGGTGCATTCAAGCATAAGCTTCATCAGCACCTCATTGCCAAGGACAACTGTGACTGCTTCATCTAACGCTTGGTGCATGCAAGGAAGTCTTTGTCAGCACCTCATTATCAAGGACACCTGTGACTGCATCCGCTACCCCTCCCATAGTAATCACCTGCTGCACTTAGACGCACCTCTTGACCCAGGGGTACCTCCCAACCTCAGCACTTCACTGATCCCCAACCCGGCCTACCCCCAATCTCATGGCACACCCCTCCCTTCTCCTCCATTCCTCCACTATGTCACTTTTGTTGTTACCTTCCCTGTGTCTATCTTTTCCAGGCTGTTCAAACTCATGGACACAGGCATACACTGTTCAATGCCTCAGCAGTGTCTACTTGTATGAAGCATTCTGTAACTTACTGTATCATCTCTGTAAATGTATAAATTGTTGTTCTCTGCTATTTTCTGTTCAACTGATGTGGAACCTACCAAAGAGCATTAGCTCACAGGTGTTATCCTAGAACTCAATAAATAAAATAAACATACATCTTAAAAGACACGGTCCCAGTACTGATCCCAGTGGCACTCCACTAGTCATCTGTCCGACAGCTCTCCGCTCAAAGAGGCCCTTTGTACTCTTTCTGTCAGCCATGACTCGATCCATTTAACCAACCTTTCATCTACTCCCACACTCTCCAGCTTAGTTATCAATTCTGAGTGTTCCAAGTATCAAAAGCTTTTCTATAATCCAAGAAAATCACATCCACGGTATCCCTCTATCCAGTGCCCTACTGACCCTGTCATAAAACTCAACAAATATGTCAAACATGACTTATCCTAAGTGAACCCATGCTGTGTTCTGTCCTGTAATATTTTTGATTATATACATTTTTCTAGTTCTTCTTTACTAACTTCTCCAACTCCTTGCACAGGACAGAGGTCAAGCTTACTGGTCTATAATTACTACACTGTCCCTGGCCTTTTTTATAAATTGGGGTAATCGATGCCCTTCTCCAGCTTGATACAACCTTTCCTGAGTCAAACAGGGCTTGAAATATTCTGGCAACTGGTGCTGCAAATTCATCCACCAATTCCCTAAGCACACATGGATGCAGGTCATTCAGTTCCGGTGCTTATTTGGTTTAATACATCTTAACTTTTCCTAATGTTACCTTCATCAATCAGTATTTTCATGTATGTACTACTACCACACCTGTCTTGTTTTATTATCCTTCGGTCTATATACTATACTAAAATACTTATTGAAAACCTGTGCCATTGTCTGTCCTCAGTCACTATACTACGTTCTCATCCACTGGTGGCTCTACCCTTTGTGTGCCACCTCTTTTATAATTAATCTAATTAAAAGATTAGTCTTTGAAAGGTTTGAAATGTCATGTCCAAAATCTGTAAAGAAAAACCAACAGAGTTATTTATTTCTCGAGGTGGCTTGCAGGAGTTACCTGAACACAGTTAGTCTGTGCTGATAGATCAGACATATTTGCTTTTTGTAGTTCTTGCAATTCCGATAATTTCCATGGACATTTCTGAAGACACAAGGGCTGTAATGTTACTTTTATCTGTGAAGAAATACCTGATCTGCAAAGTCACCTTTAGAAGTGCAGGGTCTTGCAGTGTAAACTGAGCCCAATCTCCAGCAGAGGCGGTGTGAAATTAAGACTACACTTTTTTCCTCTCTGTCCCTCCCTGAAGAAGTCTGGTAAAAATAGGATTTTGGAGCTATCAAGTTTCAAACGCTTTGGTAATCCTGGCATCACTAATCAACTAAAAGTTTTGTTCCACTGAAGCTATATGGCTATAACTGTTGGAGATGTAGAAAAACTTTGCTAGAGGGTGACTAATTAGAGTTTGACATCACTTAATTTCCTTCTTTGTGGCAGATGAAAAACTTCTGTAAAAAAGTGACCACTCTCAAATAATTCATTGAGTATGCGGTTTGACTATGCCCGTTTAAAGCACATGAAGTTGTCTCCATCAAATGAAGTTGGAAGACCAATTATCCTAATGTTTCTTTTCTAGAGATATTTTCAGTCTATCTTCTGGTGCAGTGTTTCAGAGTCTCTAATCATAGCATCTTTGTTAGCAGTAAGAGTTTGATTTTCCTAGGTATTCTTTGTAACCAAGTCAGAGTATCACTTTAGTTGATTAGTATTCAATTCCACTTGTTGTACTTACTTTAGACAAGGCATCAGACAACTAGTCGAACTTTAGATCAATTTTATTCAACTTCTTAAGTGCCATCTCTGACATCTGTGGTAGAGTCATTTAATAGCTGGTGTTAATGGGGTTGCTGTTGCCCAGGCAGAAGATGGCTGCTTAAATCTATCTCACCAGAGGAACTTCAGAATCTAATCTAATCCATCTCTTTACAGACCTTCTCTTTGATGTCACCTCTGAAGATTTAATAGATTACAACATCTTGAAGCTTTTGCAAGTTATTTGAAGCTTTTCTGGAGCTTTTTGTAACTTAACTTGGCTGTTTGTCTCAACCCTGAGCTGGGCCTGTATATTTCACCATGGCTGACTCCAATCTACAAACAAACTCTCTGGACAGAATTGAGGCAATGTTTTCAAAGCTAATTGTGGACATTAATGATCTAAACATTTGCCTCTCTCCACCGTGAATCTACCCAGAGTACCTATATTGTGAGCCACACAGCCCAGTGCAAGAAGCTTAACCCAGTTGACTGTCCCTGACTCCCGGAGACCACAGCTTCCATCCTGGCACTCTAACAGGCTTAAAGATAAGCCGCCTGTCGGCCTCGCCCTTTAATCATTCATGCTGTCCACCTGAAGATTTATCTAAATCTCTACCTGGTACGTCTCCGGGTGAAGATTAATCCTCCATAATAAATTCACCCTGTTATCTGAAGAACTTACATCTCACAGCTGATTTGGAGGGCAGGTCACGAAGATCAAAATGTTGATACAGGAGAAACACTTCAGGACAATCACTCAGCTGACTCCTCTTGGGTGAAGTTGTTGCAAGCTCACCACTTAAAACACTCGAACCACCCAAAAAAAAAAAAGGCGTAAAGCAAAATCTAAAATAAGGCTTCCAGTACTTCTAGCTCTTACGTTATCAATGTAACCGAGTGATTTAAAATACTTTTTAAGCGCTTACAATTACCTTTAGGTTATTTCCCCAGAGCATTGTGTAGTTTGAGACCAGCTGTTTTATTTGCCACATATTGCGCTGTACTGCCCTCCCTACCTTATTACTATCCTCTCTGCAGGGTTGCTGTTGAAGGCTGTACATCGTGATCGATTGCAGTTTCAATTTACCTTTATCTACTGAGAGTTAAGTACTTGTTTTGGCACTTTTGGCACTCTGATGCATGGTTTGTTTTTACATATGCACTAATTATGTGCAGCAATATGCCTACAACCATTCCATTAGGTACCCTTCACTGAAATTAGCGATTTAAGGCATTTTGTACAATGTTACTCAAGTTGATGCAATGCTGTCAAGATATTATTTTGTAACTTATTAAACCTATGGCTCACCTATAAAGGTTTTCTTTAAATAATCAGTATTATCCTTTCTGGCATATTATAACATTTTAAAAGATACTCAATTCTAAATCTAACTTTAATTATCTACCTTCTGGTAATCTGAACTACCAATTTAGGCACAGCATTACATTTAAATGCATTTTAAGTTCTAATTTGTACATACTGCCAGCAGTTTCGGTGTTTGGATATATAATATTCCTGATACACTTCACCCTGCATAGCACACATACTTGAAGCCTTGTAACATATAGGAGTCCTCTAGTTTGGCCTTTTTTTTTTTTTTTTTAAGAGGAGCTTACTTTGTTCAATTTTGGACCTAGTCACTACCTCTTTAACCATATGAAGGCATTGTTTGAGTATGGTATAAGTATTAATAATTAATGGGTTCCATTTTTTCTACTGAAAAGCGTCAGGTGTTCTGACGTCATTCGCGCCTTTTCCAATTGGAAAATGCTTGAGATGGAATGTAGTTCTTAAAAATCATTAAGCAACGGTGTCCCTCGTGGAATGCAGTCACCCAAACACTCACCTCCTGAGCCGCTGTGAAAGGACAAGATATTTCTCTTTTCCCTACTACCTCAAAAAAATTAAAACAAAGCTTTTCGCAACTTTTTTTATCACGTTTCCCCTCCCTCTCAGGGTTACTAGACTCCACTGCTAAGCAACACCTAGCACGCCATAGCAACCTAAAAAAGCAACCGGAGATTGAATCAGACTTTTTTTTTCTTTGCTGTTAAAGTTAGTTAAATTCCACTGTAACACTCTTACAAACTCCACATTTTACAAATGAAGAAAATCCATGAGACAAGGCAAAACTGTGTTTCATTCATTTCCTTACCTCTCAATGAAAGAGCAGAACCCTTCAATTATATAAAATAAAATATGGGGTGCAGTGTGTTTTACAAATTTAACACACACCTGGTTGTTGGATGGCTAGCTTTAAACCCCATCCAACAACTTGGGGTGTTAAATTCGTAACACTGCACCCCATACTTTATCCTATATTAATTGTTATTATGCTATCTTTATCACACCAAAGCTGGTTCTTTTTGCACCCTATTATACTCCTTGGCTCTTGGGCACAGAAGTTCCGAATAAATCATTCTGCTTCAAATCTTATAATTTAGTATCTTTTTTTTTCTCATTCTGCTATACTGATGCCTTAACAACAGTGTATATCACCTTCATGGAGGACATTAATAGGCTTGGTTGCTATGTCAACCTCTTAATTTTTTTTTTTTTCGTGACCAGACACTACTTGCTCTCATGTTTCTTTTAGTGGCAAGACTGGTCTCCACTACATGCTACACAAGTACATATATGATATAGGTGACATACCTACTACCCATATATATATATATATATATATATATGAGTTATTACCAGACGGTCTGGTTATTTTATTGTTCACTTTCCATATACATAGGATTGCTGCTCATTTTGTACCTTGTTGAGGTTAACTATCTGGTTCCTTTCCTGTTCTATGATATACTATCTCCTGCTTGACTTTATACTGTGAATTTACACCTATTGTTGTTTATAAGATTTAGACTGGGAGCTATAACTGTGAGTTCTCCCCAATTACATCCATTACTTACGCCCAGATGTGTATGAGGAGTCTCTAACTATTGTATACTGACTCATATCTCCTCATACCTACAAAAAGACCTTGTTATTTTCATGGTTATGATACTGATATTCTAGTTGATGTCAACATAGTGATGTTGTTGTTATTAATTATCTTTCTTTCTTCTTCTACTCTATTCTCAGAAAGATATCTGTGCCTTTTATGTTATACATATTCAATTTTTACGGTTCAAATGCACCTGCCACCACCCGTATATCAGTTTTTTTCTTCACTATTCATTTCATCCTCTGCTTTACCTATCGGTCCCTTCCCATTCCAGTGATGGTTTTTTTTTTAATTGATAATATGGTGACATGCTTTTACATGGAATGTGAAGGACTTAATTCTCCTTGTAAGCAAAAGCAAATTCTCACACATCTCCAAAACATAAAACACATATCGCTTTCCTCCAAGGAACTAAATTAGCAGAGGATGTTCACAGGCTCCAAGAAACATTAGATTGGTCAAATTTATGATTAGTCTTATACTGCTAAAGAGAGGTTGCCATTCTTATACATAAGAGCCTTAAATGGTCTCTAATAAAATCCCTTTCAGACAATGAAGGCAGATGGGTGATGGTCAATTAAATATAATTCTGGTCCTCTTCTACTTGTCAATGTATAGGCACCTAATTTTGACTCCTGAGTTTTTCATAACTTAGCTCAACAGATTTTATCTTTTAATATGGATAATATACCACTTATTGTGGGAGGTGATCTTAACTTTGCATTAGAACTAGCATTGACAGAAGTAGCCCTACTACTGATGCCAATCCCAGAAGTATTAAAGCCTCTCTCTGTTTATGCAGGACACTGGATTAGCTGATGTTTGGCCCTTTTGCACCCCAGAGTCGAGACTTTACCTTTTATTCCTCTTTACATAAAACATATAGCAGAATTGACTATTGTTTAGCCTCTCCTATCATAATAGAAAAAACTATTGATTCATCCATTTCTCCCATAATTTTGGATCACGCTTTGGTTGAAATCTATCTCTTGTGGGGCCCATCAATACCCAAATCCTTTAGGCGGTTAGATCTCTCCTTCTTAAAGACCCAGATTTTTTATCCATGATTAAAGCTCAAATTCAGGACTTTCTCTTCATAATACCCCACTGAATCTTCTATGTCTAATGTATGGAAGCTCTTAAAGCCACAATTGTGGAAAATAATTAGCTATGTTGCATATAGAAAAAGGGTAGAGAGCAACAACTGGCTGATATGGAAAATCTCTTACAGCCAAAGAGAATCTATACTTCCTCCAACAAACATCTTCCTGATTCTCATCTACATTTTGAAATTCTTCAACTCAGAGTCAAAATAAACAAATTAATTTCTCTAAAACTGAATTGGCTCTTTTAAACTTAAACATAAATTCTGGGAACATGGTGATAAAAATGGGAAACTCCTTTCTTACCAACAAAGCATAACAAATGGAGCCATTATTCTAAGTTTTAAAGGCGAACAAGGCAAAATTAATTTTGATAACTCTTCCATAAATCGTATTATGTCTACCTTTTATCAAAACTATATTCTAATACAAATCCTCACTTCAACCATACTAATTCAACAGTTCTTAGCACTTAACACCTTCATCTTTCTCCCTCCTCAATAGGCGAATCTTAGGCGACCCTTTCATTACAAGTTCAAGCTTGTCTCACTGAAATTGGGTAAGTCCCTGAAATGATGGTTTTCCTGTTGAGTTTAAAATATTTTTCATATTTTATACCCTCTTTCTTAACATTTATCAAGAAGCTTCCACTACTCGACAAGCTTCCTCCTTCTTGTACTGAAGCAGTTATTACCTACTTCCTAAGAAGGATAAAGATCCCATACACCCAGTAAGCTATAGGCTAATTTCCTGTTAAGCACGGATGGGAAGATATTTGCTAAACTATTAACTCCCACTTGAACATTTGATCCTCAAATTGATTCAATGCTCACAAGCTGGTTTTATTAAACATAGGTCTGGATCAGATTACCTACATTCTCTATTCAATCTAATTCACAAAGCCAAATCTCTCAATTCTCAGCGCAGCCATAGCTATTGATTTAAAAGGCTTTTGACTCTTTAAACTGGGATTATCTGTATCAGGTGCTATCTCACTGCCTTCCGCACCTTCTGCTCTTGATTAAATTATTATATAACTCCCTGTTGCTAAGGTACTTACTAATTCCACCCTTTCCTCCTGCTTTCAACTGGAAAAGGAACCAGGCAAGGATGTCCCTCATACCTTCCCTATTTATTTTTGCCATGGAACCCCTAACTGCCTGTTACGCCAATCTGCTGTATTAATGGCTTCCCAGTGGGAAGCTCAAGATATGTTTCCCTTTCTTATGCCAATGACCTCCTGATTCTACCTGAGAATCTGGATGAAGCAAGCCCTATTGGTTGACTTACTTAGCATGTTTACAAGTATTTCAGGCCTTGCTTTAAACTATGGTGAGCCAGAAACTCTACCTCTTAATGACCATTGCAAAGTTTTTATGAACCACCCTTTTGATTTTGATGGTTGCCACATGGCATAACATATCTAGGAATCAAAATAACTAGTAATCTTAAGAAATATGGGATAGTAATCTTAATCCTTTACTAGATAATATCAAAACAATTCTAGACAGATGGAGGCTTCTTAATTTTTCCTTTATGGTAAATTAATGCCATTAAGATGTCCATACCCCAAAATTTTCTACCTCTTTGCTAACATCCCTTTAATTCTTCCATCCTTTTCCTTGCTAAAATTGATAAACTGATAAGTAACTTTACATGGGAGGAAAATTCCAAGATTTAATCGTAGAACGAACTTCGATCTCATTGGAAAAAGTGGATTTGGACTCCTTGGTTCAAAGGTTATCTATGGGCCTTCCGGCAGCACAAACCATTAAATGGTTTCAGAAACTTCTCCTCACTCCCCACTTTGGATTGCTGTGGAACCCACACTGAGCCATGGAGGGTTCTTACGTCCTTATTTTAACCCCTTTCTTCAAAATTAAAACTCATCCAATCATATCAGCTTCTGTTCTATATT
Source organism: Neoceratodus forsteri (assembly GCA_016271365.2). Taxonomy (NCBI): domain Eukaryota; kingdom Metazoa; phylum Chordata; order Ceratodontiformes; family Ceratodontidae; genus Neoceratodus; species Neoceratodus forsteri. The sequence goes on along the minus strand of CM057458.1, from coordinate 965,134,077 downwards.
GGAAGTTAACCCTACATTTTGAAATTAACCACAAACCTTGGTTTTACACCCTTTATGGGGCAACCCACTGTTCACACTGGAAAATCATCAATTTTCTGTCGTTCGTGGAGGAATAATGGCATTTTTTTCTTGCCGATATCTTGGACCCGAACTCTCTCACCCTTTGAATGTTCTCAAACTTAAGGTCAAATGGAAACTTCCTAAGTAGGACTTCTGAAGTTTTACAAATTGAGCAGCTTTCAACTCCATTTCTAATTATATATACAAACACACTTTTCTAGAATCACACATCTTGCACTGAACTAACATCTCTACAAAATTAAGCAGCATCATTTACAAAACACTACTGACAATCTTCCCAATCCAGCTATATAAGCTAAAAATAAATGGAGCACTACCTTTAACTACAATCCTCAGATACACAATGGAGTTAATGTTGGCGTCTAGCTCACAGACATTTTAAAGATACCCGCAGTTCCTAATACAAATCAAGATCTTGCATCTTTGGTACAGAACTCCTTTGGCACTTCACGAATGGGCCTGTTAAATAAATAACAATAACTGTTGGCACTGCAAACAAAGCTAACGGTGATCTGCTTCATATTCTTTGGCCCTGCACTCCCATTAACAAGCTTTGGCATAACATTCATTTATTTGCTTCCAAAGTAATAGGACAAAAGTTTCCTTTGATCCAAAAACTATTCCTCCTAGGCCTTGCATAATTTAAGGTTAATGCTGGAATGTACTGCATATATAGCATAAGGACTTCTATTGTGTATACCTCTTGTATTATATATTTTTTCTTTGTTGTTCTACATTTTATATCTCCTGTCTATGTAATTGCGAACTGAATGTGTATGTGCCTCAGGACCTCCTTGTGAATGTGCTTGCTCAACTGAGTCTTTCCTGCAATAAACTTGAACTTGAACTATACTCCGAGTAACTCTTCCCTTTCACATGCACATTTTAGATGGATAAACATACTTTTTCTTATGGTTAAATGTCTGATTCTTATTAAATGGAAATCTACCCTTGTTCCTCCCTTTTGATGTTCTTCAAAGCCTCTCTCAACACGCCTCACTAGACCGCTCTATCCCATGTTATTCATGACCGACTCACCGTATATGATCGTGCTGGCAGGATTACTTTAAATTCATTGAAGCGGCTGGTTCTTAAAACCCTAATCCTCAAGATTTATTTAGCTTTCCTTCTGGTATATCTTTACTCTGTTAATTAGATCTGGGTCTCTCAACACTCTGTGCACAGATATCTCCCCTCTTTTCTTTCCTACCCTACTTCTTTCTTCCTTTGTCTACCCTGCACTATTTTCTACCTTCAACATACATCTCTTTTATTTATATTCCTCCTCTACTGTATAATGTTTGTATTCTTATAGGTATCACTTCATGTAATGGTCTGAAAGCCTGCTATAACTTGTTCTCGTACTCATCTTGCACTTAACTGATCTCTGAATTCATAATACTTTAATAACTAACTCTTCGTTCACTACTTATGATATAAATAAGACAAACTCTTATTTTATATATATGTTATTTAAGGCATCCTCATTATATTCAGCCTAAACCATGTGTTTGTTAAGTGATACCCTTTTGTAATCTATATGAGGTTTCCTTTCATTATGTATGCCTGTATGTCTTTATATACCTAAAATTAATAAAAGATAAACTCAAAACAAATAGCTGGTATACAGCCTTCAGCATTTGAACTGAAGATTATTCCTGCATTTATTGAATTTAGCCGCAGTGTGTGTGCTACATGCAGAAGGGTGGGAGTCAGAACTGAACTCCGGTATGATTCTCCAAGACACCATGGGGATGAACTGCCTTTGTCCTGGTCCAGCTTGTGGGGAAAATGCATCAAGCATTTCACCATTCTGTTCCAGCTTCTTTAGCTTTTTGAGTTCTTTTTCAACATTACAAACTGTGGTAAACATTCATACAGCTAATTCAGGAAACAATAATGGCAAGAAAACAGTGAAGGTAAAAAGCAGTGTTGTTTTACCTCAGTAGCTTCAATAGCTCAAGCTCAGTGCAGCCAAGCCAGCCACTCTCCCCTAGAAGAAGCATTAGTAGCAAATGTTTACAACTTTCTTTGGCAAAGGGCAATGAAGTACTTTCAAGCTACGCTGGAGTAGATGAGAAGGAGCACTGAGCACTGTTATCTGTATCGGTAGTGGTGGTGGATTGACTTAGCTGCCAGGTACAAAAGAAAGAACTGTCTCCAGGAGCACGCGCTAGATGCCAACCCAAATAGGCTGCTCTTGTTACTTTTGCAAGGTGCCCAGAATGAAAATTTGCTTTAATTTTACGGAGTTGTACTGCACTGCAATTTAACACAGTCCGCTCCTTTAAGGCAATGAAGGTTAGTCACCTCCAAATGGCAACAGATGTCATACAAATGTAGTGCTCTGCCAATGCTGTTCAAAGCTGGAACATGATGCACTTTACAATCATAAAATTACAGGACAAGAAGATACTGCTTTGGGAGACTTCTGCCTCCAGGAACATGACTTCCTGGGGTATCATACTCCAAGTATCTCTGTACATCATATCTCCTTCTTAGGTGGCTTCCATTACAGTGGCATGTTTAAAGATCACCTTATCTCCTGAAATGTTGTGTCCAGACATTTACCAGGTACAGTGCATCTCTGGAGCATTTGTTTCACAGACCCTACACCTGTACCCCACCCACCCCGCCTCAGCCGCCCAAATATCATACCACAAATTCCACTAGATAGTTTGCTTTTAGGTAGGTGCAGTTCTGAGGACAATGCTTAAGGTTATACTGCATTAGTCATAGGTAACTGGGTGGACAACACTCTATGGTGGGAACTGAAGGGATCATGACTCAAGCACCATCAGACATCATGCTTCCTTTGTTGACTCTACCACTGTGACCACTGCTTTGTAAGACACTCTGCCTGAACTCTCTGACCAGATCACCCCATTAGTCTGTCCTCACAGCCAGTGAAACTAGTGTGTGTGCACTGAGGCCACTAAAGTGGTGGCTTTTTTGCCCCTGTATGCCTGCCCACTGCTGCACCCTATCTCCTAAACATCTGCAACACAGAGGAAGACAACAATTAAAGAGTTTATTATCACAGCATGCAGTACTTGCTAATGAACAGTGGAGATTACTTACTTACTTACTAATGGAAAGCTGACAGGACCGGCAGTCAATGGATTTGTCACTACAGAATGTAGCCCATCAATACACCTACTGTTTTGCCAGTCTCACACATTTAAATGGATTTCCTTTTCATTAAGTGCACATCTCTTTATGGTCAAGGTATTGGGCAGCTTTCAAATTAGACTGATTTACTTTCAACTCAGTTTAGAACAAAAACAACTATTTTGGTCAGCCAGCCAAAGAAATTGATCAAAAGGATACTTTTCAGTCTGTTTCAGTAGCTTCTGACAATCTGCTAGTTGTTTTCGTGTATGGGTTACTGGTAAGGCCCAGCCTCCATTACATACTTCAGTGCCTCTTGAAGATAGACTTCAGCCTTCTCAGTGTTCTTTTTCTCCTAAAATTAAAAGTATAACTGTCACTTAAGTGATGCGCTAAAATCATTTTCTTCTGTAAAGCAGAGCATTAACAGTCATTTATTTTATTTTACAGGGAAGGAACTCATGAAGTAAACCTCAAAACCTTGGGATGGCATTAAACAATTAAATACTGAACAGTTAAAATTTTACAAACACTTAAAGAAAGAAACAGCATATCTAATGATTAGAAGCCTTGTAGCCAACAGGGCCACAGAAAATGAAATACAATATTCCAAATGAACCATCTCTGAAGAGCTAGCATGCAAATGCAGTAAAGCAGACCAAAGTTTACTATTTTACTAAGTAAAACTCAGTAGACTAACAAAGTACTCCTGACCAATTAGCGGGCACCCTTCCCTCTCTCATTTTTCACACTGTGTCTCACATGTGCCTTGGAAATAGGCATGTTCTGTATTTTTTTTTTTTTTTTTTTTTTTAAGTGTTTATCCCTCCAACCCCATCAAACCTTTCATCTGTGTCCAGCTACCGCCCAGAGACAGCCTCCACTCATCCACCTGCTGCCTCAGTCCACCACAGTTCCTCCCTCCAAGACAAGAAGGTCCAAGGAAAGACATCCTCCTTCCAGCCCAGATCCAGCCCCAGCTGTGGGTGGCCGAGCTGAGAGGTGTGGGTCCAGACATACTGGCAGCCATCATCACTGGTGAGGACAGGGATGCCTCCCTCCACCCATGGCATGAGCACAGCTTTTGTGGCCTCGGCATGCACAGCATGCTCCCAGTGGAGGAACCAGCTCCCTGGCCTGATCACAGGGTCACGCTTGGTGTTGGAACCCGCCCTTCCGGGCAGTGGTGTCGATGAACAGCAGCTGCCCTTACTGGACTGTCTCCTGGTGAAAGTAACCAGAGTCCATTTCCAAGTTCGGATCACCTGCACGGAACCACAACGTGCTGACACAGGGTGACTAGAGCCATGATGTTCTCTATTTTTCTTTTCTGTAAAATAACCCACCCCATCTATGCTATTTATGAGTGCCCGATGCAATCCAAAACACATTTTTTCTACTTTGTATCTGCTTGCTACAGTAATTTTAAAAAGAAAAGTTTTAAAATGCTAGAAGAACTGAAAATATTTAAAGAGCTGCTGATGCAGTTGGGAAAACCTTGGAAAAACATAACATTTAGACAATTCAGCTTTTATTTTATGTATCTTATATGGATATTTTATATATCTTATATGGACTTCTCTTCTCCATTATGCATTACTAAAGAAATTCCTACAAAACAAAATCTTTGTCCCTTAGAGTTCTTCTGCTGGTATTGCATACTCCTACTAGAAATTATAATGGTCTGTTTTGATATCACAGTCTGCTGCCATAGGAATAACTGCAATGTTGCAAGCAGAGTACTATGAAAGCAAATGTTCTGTTTGTAGTATAAAGTTGGAAACAACTTTAAGAAATGTTATCACCATTAAGGTTAGAAAGAATAGTAGAGAAATGAAGAAAGACGTAAGTAGAGAAAGATGCACAAGGTGGGGACAACAAAGAATAACAAAATTTTAAAACCCTTGGACCAGGAGTATAGTCTGAAGGGTGATACAGGGGAAGGAGTAAAATTAATTGAGGGAGGACTCAAAAGGAGTATGCATTAACACAAGCATTGCTTTTACTGAAGAGTCCGTAGATACAGAACAATAATGTGAATCTATAGCATTACAACAGCCTCACTGATTAATATTTTACTCAATGACTGACTACAATAATAAAAAAACCCAAGAAAATTTGCTTCGATTAGTTGAATATATCAGGTGTCCCAGTAAAACTGATGATAAAAACGGGAAGCAAAATTAGTAACTTATGTCATTTTGTGCCAGGAAAACATGGAATGTGTAAAATACAGGTTACTCACCTGTAACAGGAGTTCTAGGAATGGTATATGTTGTTCATCCACACTGTCTGGCAGGTATCCTTGCCGCTTTAAATCTTGCCAGAAGGTCTTCAAGTTGGCTCCTCCCACCACCCGGTGGTAAAACTCTCGGCTCCGCCCCATGGCGCCAGATCTGGCCTGCTGGAAGCTCAGGGTGAGCGTCCGGGCCGGGAGGTGGTGAGGTAGGATGAACAACATATACCATTCCTAGAACTCCTGTTACAGGTGAGTAACCTGTATTTCTAGGGACATGGATATGTTGTTCATCCACACTGTCTGGCAGACTCCTAGCAGTTCTCCGGGAGGAGGGAGGCAAGGCGAAACCCCCTACTTAGGGAATAGAGACTGAGAACCGAGGCCCCAAAACCAGCATCCCGGCGTGACTCAAGGTCGATGTGGTAATGGGTGATGAAGGTGTGCTGACTTCCAGGTAGCAGCCCTTCAGATTTCCTGGATAGGGACGTCCCTGGAAGCAACCACCGATGCAGCAGTGTGGCGGTAGAATGAGCCTTATCCCTCTGGGAGGCTCCATGCCCGCCAACTTATAGCAGAGATCTATGCAGGAGGTGACCCACCTGCCTATCGTCCGCTTGGCTGCAGGTCTGCCAGGTGCGGCTTCAGCGTGGGTGACAAACAGCTGGCAACCTCTCCCAATTTCAGCCATGCGCCTCCTTATAGTAAGTGAGCGCTCTTCTAGGGTCCAGAGTATGGAGCCTATATTCGCCTCCGAGGTGTGATTGGGGTAGAACACCGCAGAGTCAACACCTGGTTAAGTGAGAACTCCCACACCACCTTCGGAAGGAATTTCAAGGTGAAGCGCAGGACAACCTTGTCCCTGTGGAAGACCAGGTAAGGAGACTTGATGCAGAGCGCCTGGAGCTCTCCCATCCTTCTGGCTGACGGATAGCCACCAAGAAGGCGGTCTTCCACGACAAGTGAGAGAGTTCACACCTGTGCATTGGTTCAATGGCTTGCCCATGAGCTTGCCTAGTACAAGCAGTAGATCCCACGGAGGTGGAGGTTCTCTGACCGAGGGGAAATGTGATCAAGGCCTTTGAAAAAGCACCAGACCACCTTCTCCTGCGCCACCGACTGCTTCCCAGCCCGTGCCGGCAAGCAGGGATGGCTGCCAGGTGCACCTTAAGGGTCGCCGACCTAAGCCCTTTCTGAGAAAGGGACCAAAGGTAGTCCAATATGCTCGCCAAGGAACAGGAGGAAGGGTCCAGGCCCTTGTTCTGACACCAAAATGGAAAATCTTTCCATTTGAAGGCGTGGCATTTTCTGGTCGACTCCTACGGGACGCCTCAACTACGCTGGAGGACCTCGCCGGAACGACCCAAGGCCTGGAACTCTAGCCGCTCAGGAACCAGGCCGCCAGGTGCAGGGACTGAAGGTCCGGATGGAATACCTACCCTGATTGACTGAGAGCAGGTCCGGCGAGCTGGAAGCTGCCTCGGAGCCTGGAGCTGAGGCTGAGGAGATCTGGTACCAGTACTGGGCGGCCAGTCTGGAGCTATCAGAATCACCTGTGCCTTGTCCTCCTTGCTTTGAGCAGCACCTTGTGCATCAAGGGAAAGGCGAGAAGAGGCCGGGGTCCACGGCCCTCGAGAAGGCATCCCTGCAGCGATCCCTGCTGAGGGGGGCGGCATGGAACAGCCCAGCTTTGCATTCTCCTGGAGGCAAACAGGTCCACCTGAGGTGTGCCCCAATGGCAGAATAGATCTTGTACTACCTCTGGCAGGAGAGACCACTCGTGGGACGCAGCCCCATCCGGTTTAGGGCATCGCCAGGGTGTTGGAGGCCCTGCCACATGAATGGCTAGGAGATCCGCCTCCAGGCTGCACACGAGTGACCAGATGCGAGAGCTTCTTTGTATAGAAGCATGGAGCGCTCCGCCTCTGGCGGTTTAGATAGTACATGGTCATGGTGTTGTCCGTCTGGACCCGACCACTTGACCTCAAGAAACGGAGCAAAGGCGGTGAGAGCTAGGCGACCGCCAGAGCTCCAGCAGGTTGATGTGGCATCGGACTCCTCGGGACCAGAGGCCGTGCGCCGGTGTTCCCCAGATGGGCACCCCAACCCATCGAGAGGCATCGGTCGATAGAGAGACCGTCGGCTCGGGCGGACAAACGGGATGCCCTCCTGCAGATGAACTGAACGTCCACCACTGGAGAGCGCTCCACATCCCCTGGTCATCGCCACTAGCTGGTCCAATGGATCGCAGCATTGGGACCACTGGCTGGCCAGCCCCACTGAAGGGGGGTGCATGTTCCAACGGGCCCAACGGACCATGCTGGTACAGGCCGCCATGAGACCCAGGAGGCGAGGAAGTCCCGGCAGGGCGCAATTGCCCAACCAGAAATGGCTGGGAAAGGAGGAAGAACCTCGACCCTGTCCGCCGGGAGCCGTGCCCTGGCTCAAGAGAGTCGAGCTCTGCCCGATGAAAAGAATCACCTGCTTCGCTCGAGTTCTGACTTGGCCTCGCTTGATGAGGAGGCCGACCTGAGAGCAAACCTGGAGGGCCAGATCTCTGGAACGCTCCACCTCCTGTCTGAGGGGGCTGCAATCAGCCAATCGTCCAGGTAAGGTAAACCCGACCCTCGCCCAAGAGGGAATGCTGTCACCACTGCCATGCATTTGGTGAAGACCCTGGAGCTGGAGATAACGAAGGGCATGGCTTGAACTCGAAGGGATCCCTCCGCCGAAAGCGAAGGAACCTTTGATGGGACGGACGGATAGGACATGAAAGAACGCTGTCCTGTAGGTCCAGAGAGCAGAATCACACGCTGTGTTCCAAGGATGGTATTATCTGAGCCAGAGTGACCATCCTGAAGGTTCGAGACCTTAGGAACTTGTTTAGGTCGTGTAGGTGGGAATGGGCGTCACCCCGTCCGTTCGAACCAGGAAGTACCTGGACACGAACCCGGGTTTGAGGGAGGTCCGCCACCTCTCTTATCACCTCCTTCTCGAGGAGGAGAGCGATGTCGGCTCGGCGAGCTGACAGCGAAGCCTGACCCTCAAGGCCCCGAGGTGCGACGACTCTGAAGGGTGGGGCCTGCTCAACTCCAGAGGCAGGTCCTTCCTACCTACTTCAACACCCACCGTCTGTGGTAATAGCAGACCAGGCGGAAAGGAAGAACTGGAGCCGCCTCTCACGGGGAACCTGGGTGAGGTGACGAGGTTGGGGCGACACCTCAACCCGTCACTGTGCAGAGTTGGAGGAGGGACCGCCGAGGGACCACCTGGCCTTACCTGCCTGCTTCCTGGAGGAGGAAGCCGCTGGCTTGGGTTTGGGACGCCAAGAGCGAGCCTGCTGGCCCTGGTGTTGCTGGGCCGACGTGCCGGGGCAGACGGACGAAAGGCTTGGGTTGGCGGTCTGCGGCCCTTGTCCCTCTGAGCGGATGAGACCGAGTCCAAGGTGGCATTGACTTTTGATCCCTGAGGTGGCCTTCCACCCAGGGTCAAGAGGTCGGTCCCCAGGAAGGGGACATCCGCCAATTTGTGCTGGGTATCCGCTGAGAAGGTGGATATCCTCAGCCATGCCCGATGGCGATAGCCACTGCAGCCATGACTGACCTGGCGATGAGTCTCCAATGTCCACAGCAGTCTGAAGTTGCTGCTTGGCCACTGCCCTGCCTTGGTCCCGCATCTGCCTAACTGTGGTCTGCAGGTCAGCCGGAGATGACGGACTACCTTGTCCAGGGAGCCCAACAGGGCATGGGAGAAATGTGCCATCAGCATGGCCGAGCTTGCCTGACGAAGGCCAAGGAGGACGAGCGTAGATTTTTCGCCGGCATAGTCCAATTTCTTGACTCTTGTCGGGAGGTCTGTCCATCGCCCCTAGCATTTCCAGCACGCCGAAAACGCTGTCGGTAACTAACCCCTCGGCTGAGGGATGTTCCAGAAACCGGACAGGGAACCGGTGGGGACCGTGATACTTCCTGGCAATCCTGGCTGAAGGCACAGGGCAGGAAGCGGACGCTGCCAGAGCTCCAAGGCCGGGCCCACAATGGCCTCAGCCACAGGAAAGGCCTCCTAGGGGAATCCCTCGGTCCAATATCTCCGTGAGGGGATACTTGGCCCGCTTGGATACGGGCTCGAGCTGCATCCCGGTGGACTCAGAGATGAGCCTGAGTAAACCCAGGAAGGACGGCGGGCTGCGCTCAGCGACTGACCTCCAGAGGACCCAAGTCCACTCGCTTGGAGAAAAGGGAGGAATCGCTCATCGGACTCAGAAGAGTCCGCAAAGAGCTGCCTCGGCTTGAGCCACCTCCACCTGCCGAGGGTGATCGGGAGTGAGGGTGACCGACAGCCTATGGGCAGACCCTGAGCCGACCGAGAGTTCTTGGTCGGAGCCCCAAACAGCGGCCGTGGAGGCGGAGGTTCCACCGGAATCGTGGGGCAGCTGGTTTTGGCCAAACAATCGCCTGGGAACAGGCTCTTCGGTAAACGAGGGTTGTTTCGCCGCCCGTGCCAGCCACTTAATGGCCGGGAAGGCAATGGCGTCGGCTTGTTCCCAGTCAGAAGGAGCTGTTGCCACATGAGGTCCTCGTATCATCGACGTAACTACGTGAGCCTCCCTCATCCAAGGAGGAGGACGAGACGAGCGGTGGCGCGCCATCACAAAATAGATCGAACGCCTTATGACGGCGGGATCGGCTGACTGGTGAAGAAGTCCGAGAACCTCGGCCTTTCTGAGGATGGTGAGGGACGGTGAACTGCCCTCCTCGGCTCGGAGGGTTCGCCCGAGGGCCCGGAACCGGAGGCACTGGCAAGCCCGCTGGATCTCAACCCCACCGGGAACCGGAGAGGGATTTAAGCCACGGGTCGGCAACCTCGTTCAACGGGTCGAGAAAGATCTCGACGGGTCGACTGAGTCTTGGTCAACTGACCTGACGGGACACCGTGAGGCCAGTGGCCGGTTTAACGATCGGATCAAGTCGGCGGCGATAACTCGGGGAGAGACCTTCCGCCTCCCAAGAGCGCCGACGGAGGGACTTACCTTGTCTTTCTTCTTGGACCGAGAAGAAGGTCCAGCAGACGTTGGTCCCTCTCCTCTAGTGGAGAGGGACAGACAAAGCTCCTTAAAGGAAGCTGTGTAAGAGGAACCCAGGAGAGCGGATAAAGGCGGTCGAGGAAGCGCGTTCCGCGGCCGCCCTTCAATCCGCTTGCCCGCTACCGCGAAACCACTGACCGGCCCCTTTGACTTTTACCGAGGAAAACGCTTCGGGCGCCCAGTTGTAAACAGGCAGCACGGTCTCGAGGACGTAGCCGAGAAGGAAGAGCACAGGTCAAGCTCGCGGGTCGTGCTCAAGGCCTAAACAGTAGACACACGTGGAGTGCGATCCGCCTGAGACATCTTCTCCCGCAAGGGCACCGAAAACCGAGTCGATGGTCCATCGCAGCCATGAGGGATAGAAGACCCAAGTCTATAATGCAAAACTTAAATTCGGAAACCAAGAATTAGGAACCAGTCTTATACGTCAGAGTGTTAAGGAGGGAACCTGAGCTTCAAGCGGTAAGGAAGATCTCACGCCATGGGGCGGAGTCAGAGTTTTACCACCGGTGGGTGGAGGAGCCAGCTTGAAGACCTTCCGGCAAGATTTAAAGCGGCAAGGATACCTGCCAGACAGTGTGGATGAACAACATATCCATGTCCCTAGAACTGCACGTTACATAGAAGGTTATAGAACATGATCTGTACTAGCAGTACAAATAAATATGGTCATGCTAAAGAAGGCTTAGCTAGTCTAATAAAATATCTCTTAATTTTGGCCACGTTCAAGTCAGTGGAGAGAACACATTTGTCCTGAGTTTAGTAATCAAATTTTCCACAATTGATCTGTTTGCCCTCTTAATCATTATATTTATGAAACTATCATAAAACACAACGAAGGTCTTGACAGAACATGTTAGGGTAGAACACCAACAGATTGTCATTCTTATGGCAGGAGATCTGAATGCCAGAGTGGGTGAATTATTAGAACAGCAAACACACAGCCGGACCGCCAGCACAGCAGCAGCACTGCCGCTATGGCTGCAATGACATGGGTTTGGGAACAAGGCTAGATCATTGGCTGGCCAGCTGGGCAGATGATGGCTGAGGACCCTAGGGACGCTCACCTCCTCTGGGGGAGGGAGGGTGAATGGCCTCTGGTACAACACGCTAGCTGGGTGACTATAGGTGGAGGTGCAGCTGGAACCATGGATCTAGGGACGGGTACCTTGATGGCATGATGCTTAGGTGTCAGCAAGACCTCGCTGATGCCAGGTGATGAGACAGAGAGAGAAAAAATGGGAAAAATCTCTCACCAATGCAGGATCTTGACCACCACCCATAGCATGTTCCGCACTGCCAACTGGGCTCTCCATCTCACTCACTGAAGCTTCAACTCAGCTGGGAGTTTACAGGGCCTGGCCCCAGTAGACCTTCCCATGGTGAGGGGTGGGTATCCGTTGGGAAACATGTGAGGTGAAGGTAAGTCCTGGTGATGGTGGGTGATGGGGCTGAAGGTGGCGTCAGACCAATGGGAACTGGTCAAGAAAGGGCAGAACGCATATTAAATAAAAAAACAGCAAGCAGAGGAGTGGACAATAGAGGACACCTTGGGAGTCCCAACTAGACAAGCAATGGATAAAAAATATTAAAAAGGGACCATTCCAGTAAAGTGTGCTTCTAAAATTGGACCACGATATTAAATGTCAGAGTAAACAGTGATATGAAAGGTGGATTGATGTTTCCTACAGTAAGAGGAGGTACTATTTTAGATCTATGGCTAATAGATGCCTATGCTATTAATACAGTAGAATAAATTAGTGTCTGTCATGTTTGGGAGAGCGACCACTTCCCAATAGTTTGTAAGATTAGTACATTTGACGTTATTAAGAAAGCAATCCAAATTAAGATAAAGGCAAATAGTAAGTTGTGTATTATCCAATCTACAAATGATAAAATGGAATGAATTTACAAAAGTCATGTATCAGACTTAGTCAACCTCAAATGGTGTATAATGCAGAAAATCTTGAAATCATGAAAACTGAACAACTGTATGTGATCAAACTGAATAGCTGCATGAACAACCAATAAATATCTTGACAGAATTCTTGGATCTAACTGATAAAATGGTGTCAAAATTGGCACCAAAAGACAGCTTGGTTCCACGGTACAAGTAGGAGCAAAATGACCTTAATACGGCAACGTGTACTTTGATGAAAAAAAATATTAATAAGGTGGGAAGGTAGTCACACAAAAATAACACTGAAGCGATAAAAGCTTAAAAATGTAAAGTCTAAATGTACATTGGTCATTGCAAATAAAAAGGAGTAGAGAAACTCACTTTGGTTAGAGTTGCAAAACGAATGCAAAGAAAGGATACCATGGTACTCTGAAATTTAGTAGCATATGGGTCTGCTGAAACAATAGGCAGTATAATCTATCTGTATAATAACTGCTACTGAATGGATAGAGCATTTTACTTAAGTGTATAAGACTTCAGTGGCTGTTATGACTGAATGTGAAAATACAGATCCTATGGCTCTGCATAATAGATACGTACATGTGGAGTTGTGGCCTGTATTCAACCTTAATGAGGTAAAATCAGCAATCCTAAGCCAAAAAGAGAAATCAGGCTGCAGCTATCGATGTTGTACTTGCAGAGGTATTTCAGAATAATGTTGATTTTAGGCTGTCTTTCTTGCTATAATATTCACAGTAATAGCTAACTGTCTAATACTCCAAAGAACCTGGAACACAGGTATCACTGTAACATTACTTCAAAAGAGATCAGGTAATGGCACACGATGCTACCACCCTATAATGCTACTTCCAATCGGCCTAGAAAGTTTAAGATTAATATTAGAGCTTCTTGAAAACTGGGTGTGTGTAAAAAAGCTATCTCAGAATACCAATGTAACTTCAGAAGGAACTATTTGACCATGGGTTTGATCTTTACTTTTAACTACATTTTAGACAAGTATACAAGACATAAGAAATCGGATGCACGGGCGTTATACGCCTGATGTCCTGCTGACATGCCTCTGAAAATTGACAAAATTCCTTTTGGTGCGCTCAGTGATGCTCCATGGTCCTCCGTGCTTGGTGGACTGGAGGTCCCCAATGAGTAGAAGCTCTGGCGGAATGCGAGGGGGAGCCCTGATCTCCACCCTGGGGGCAATCCAGGAGGCACTGTGTGCAGGGATCCTGGGTTGACCAGGAGGCAGGGGCTGAGGGGTTGCCACCGAGCACAAAAAGCATTCTGAGTCAAAAAAAAAAAAAAACTAAATTGATGCATGTTTTGGGATATCAAGTCTGTGTTTGATCCCACAAGCATTTTATTGTTATGGGAACTATTAAATGGACAAGGCATTGATACAAGACTTTGGAAATCTTAAAAGTTATCACTAACATGAATGCAAGAATTAGATAGTCAAGGGCAGCTGCATTAACAACCTAATTACATTAAAGGACACTGTCAACCCCTTAGGTCTCAAAGTGTCCCTAGTTTAAAAACATATTTTAGGATTGCTAGCATTCAGTAAAGATTGCTGATGTAGCTGGTAGTTTGATTCAAAGTCTTATTTTCTTTAAAAAGTGAAAAACTGTCTGCTCAACATACTGGTGTTATCACACCAAAACATGTTTGTTTACATTCCTTAATCAGTTCCAAATGCATCTTTCCTGGACTTGAGAACACCACAAAACAAGCCAACCCTCATGTTGCAGTGGGAGTTTAGGAGGCTACTACTTTATGGGTGACTGCACTGTTTGGGTGTGTTTCTAATGCTCAGGAAGTACTAGTAAGAACAGAACCAGGATTGTAAACAAAACAAGGTTGTTTATAAATATATATTGCCATGCATTTCAGTTCTACTAAGCAAGGAGACAGACAAAACAAACAGCAACATCAGTGAAGTTTAGAGAGGGTAAGCAATCATAAAATGTGGGATTTCAGTTAGAAACAATATGATGAAAAACAGGTTGACAGTGTCCCTTTAAGCACAGTGTAAAACAGGGGTACCCTCTTGTACCATGTCTATTTAATTTACACAGACAGTATGATCAGAAGCCTGAATACCTTCCCACCAAAAGTTAATAACGAGACACTAAAATTCTCATGTATGCTGACAATGCAGTATTGTTGTTGCAAACTCCGTTAAGTTTAAGAAGAGGAATTACAAGTATTATGAACCATCTATCAAAAATAGATCTTTAACTTAAAGAGCTAGTAGAATCAAAACAGATAGAAACATTCTACAAATTTTAAGAAGTTGTCAGTTGTAACTTTTTATTTCTGAAATATTTTTCTTTTCTTTTCTCATTAGAAAGTTTTCTATGTGATAATATTGTGCTGTGTTTGTGTACCTCTCAATCTGGCAGCTGATATATCTATCTCTGTTCCCCACTACAACATCACAGCATTGTGATCTTACTGAATAGTGACATCACAGGCGACTGACCTGACAGGTACCGAGCAGCTAATCCTAAGCAGCAGTGATGTCACAGTCAGTGAGGTCTGCAATGCTGACTATGTAACTGGGGTGAGGGGTGGGGGACAGAGCTAAATATGTCAGGTGCCAGGCAGAGTGCTGTTCCACACATCACACCTACTAAAGTCATACACAGACACATAGATGTTGATGGCAGATAAGGACCTACTGCCCACCTAGTCTGCCCATTTGCACATCGTAACTTCCTTGCTCGCTTCTTCAAGCTTTCTAGTCAGGTAAACAAAATGGAAAAGAAAAGTACCTCAGAAATAAAAGGTAGCGGTAGACTGCTTTTAAAGACTAATATTGGTTTTAGGCGGTACACAACAGTGTTACGCATAACAGATAGAAAGAGTGGACAATAATAAGTGCGGGTTAATAAGTAAACAAGTGCTTCACGTGAAAGAAAAGGGAAAGGAGATGAAGAGGAGGTGGGGAGTCGGTGCCTGGAGACCCCTTCAGGATGCGAGGAACCCTGAAAGGGACTAGAGGAACCAGAGAGAAGGATAAGGCGGTGTCCCAGACAGACCTCTCTCGGGATGTGGGGAACCCTGCAAGGGGCTGTGGGCTAGACAGAAAGGGGATAAGGCTGTAGGGATTGAAAGAGGAGGAGAAGGAGATGTGACAATGCTAGGAGGGTATAGGACCTGACAGAAGGACCCTTCAGGATACAAGGTACCCTGCAGGGGGCTGGGGAAGGTCAAGTAGTGGAGCAAGAGAGGAAGAAGAGGGAGCGAGAACTGAACCTTGAGGGGAAGAGAATTTGCACCTTTGGAGGATGGGACTAACTGATAGTCCATCAGGATGCACTGGATCCTGCTAGCAGTCATGGAAAGCCAAGATAGTGGCTAGATAGAATAGGGAGCTATGCTTAGGCTCAGTTGGACCCCTACAGAATGCTGAGAACCCTGCAAGGGGACTGCGATGTCCAGGGAGACAGGTAGTTGGGGAAGGGAAGGAGAGGAGAGGAGACAAGACTAGGTGCAGTAGGATCCCCTCACGATGGTGAGAACCCTGCAAAGGGAACTGCAAAGACTAGAGAGAAAGGTAGATGGGAGGGAAGGACAGGAGACAAGCCAAGGCCCAGTGGGACCCCTTCAGGGTGCTAAGAACCCTGCAAGAGGACTGTAAGTCTAGGAGATAGGAGGATGGTGGGGAAGGGGTAGATGAGAGATACAAGCCCCATGGGGGGTTGGAGAGGACCCTGGAGAGCATTCAGGGGTCCCTTACATTCTGTTAGATATCAAGAGAGGCCAGTAAGGGTGGGAGGACAGCTAGAAATTTGGGGGTGGGGTTGCACAGGGTAAAATGAAGGTGACGGTCGAGGGATAGGGTTTGTCCAGGGCTTAGAGGAGGGAATTAGGAAGGGACATGGCAGAAGCAGCTAGGGTGCAAGGCAATTATTGAGGGCAGAGCTGATGGAGTAGGCGGAGGATGAGTGCAGGATTTGAGGGGTAGGGCATTCCAGATTTTGGGAGGCAGTGAGAATAACTGGATTGGCAGATTTGGGTGGATCTGTGGGGGACTACCAGGGTGTGGGAGTCGGCTGATCTAAGGGAATGGGAGGATGGGGGGTGTTATAAAGAAGGAGGGAGGTAGGTGGCGGAGTTCACCCAACCAGTGCTTGGAGGTGAGTTAGCACAGTGGGAGGTCGCCTATTTGTGAGAGGGGGGAGAAGGATAGGGCATGATAAAGATCACAGTGGTGAGTGTGGGGGGCATCCAGGGCAAAGCAGCAGAAGGAATTGAACAGCATGTCCAGTCTGGCCAGGGAGGACCCGGGCAGCACCATAGACTACGCACAGTAGTCGAAATGGGCACTATCATCTTCTGAACAAGTTTCGCTAGCCGTGAGGAGGATGCAACTATGGCTCCTGAACAGGGCACCAAGCTTGGGGCGCAGTTTTTCGGATGGTGTCAATATGTCCAGAGAAGTTTGGGTGTTGGTCCGACCAAACACCTAAGTACCTGAAGGAGGATGTGTCCTCAAGTAAAGTCCCTCAAGGGTGTGGAAAGTAGGTAGGGAGGGAAGCCTAGTGAGTCTCTGCCTTGTGCCAAAGGTCATGGAAACAATCCATGATAAGTTACAAAGTTTGTGGTCAGTAAGGGCACAAGAGACACTAACTTTATAACTTACTAAGCCAGAATAAAGAGGTAAAGTTATCTTCCATCAAAAAGATTTTGAAAAATCCACTACACTATCATCATAAAAGATACTCAAAAATTAAATATGAGTTCAGAACACAAAAAAATGTAATAGCATGTGAAAACAAGGACCACAAAAAATGCTGAGCTCCTTTAGATATGGGACATTGTCAGGTTATAAACTACATAAGTGGTTTATGTATTACTGAACATGCATGAAAAGCATCTATTTTTGTACTGCCCAGCATTTAAAGATGAAAGAGAAAAGTGGAAATGCTCCTATTAGTGACAAATTCTTTCCAAAAGATGTAAAAATGGAGTATCTGCTGTCTATGAATAGTATCCATGCTACAGCACAATTTGAGACTAAGGAAATAATATGCATTTTACTTGATGACTGATATGTGTATAGAGATACTGTTTTAACTGTATGTTGTATTATATTTACACGTGACAAATCTTTTGATTTTATATATTTGTAAATAAACTTGAACCTTGACCCTGAGTACTATGACATCAGGTTGGGAAGTAGCAGTAGGGGAAGATGAATTTTCAAGGATCAACTATCCTGTTTTCATGCATATGATCTCAGTAATAAATAATGGGGATAAGAAATACAGAGCTATTGAGAATGCTTTGTGTCCAAATACTACGTTTTTCAAAGTTCTTCTTATGGCATCAGTGGCTCTTTAAAACTGACCAGGAAAGGCACACTGTGCCGGCGTTCATATCAGGCTTGACTTGGGGTGTTGCCAACAAGGTGGATGTGTAAATAAATACAAAATACAAACAGCTTCAATACTTATACAAAGCA
Organism: Neoceratodus forsteri; assembly: GCA_016271365.2. Lineage (NCBI taxonomy): Eukaryota > Metazoa > Chordata > Ceratodontiformes > Ceratodontidae > Neoceratodus > Neoceratodus forsteri. The sequence goes on along the minus strand of CM057458.1, from coordinate 965,116,178 downwards.
GCTACGTGAAAGTAGCAAAGGCAGTGTACGAGCAAGAAAAAATTTGTGTGTGTGTCTGTCTATTCTATCACGTTTGGTGATTTTGCCCCATAGGATCAATGATTGTATATTCCTTCATATGTAATGGTCCCAATTAGAATATATGCACCCAATTAACTGCTACCACTGTATTAATGTGTATAACAACTAATAACAAATTAAGACCTGACAAACGCTATTGGACCACCTCAGTAACACATGTAATAACCACCTTAATAACAAAATGTAACAACCAACTTATAATGTATGTTAGACGAGCTGTTAACCTTAGAAATCATCATTTCCTAAGGTTGTTAACTTTCTCGATGTGAGCGCGAATGCGTTGTTAACCTATCGATCCTCGTCACATCGATAGGTTAACTAACAGCGAGTGGTCTGCGATGCGCGCGCTTTTTCTCGACGGGAACCGACTGAAGGGAAACCGGCGGGAAGGACTGAAGGGCGCGGTGACTTTAAAAAGCGTAAGCGTTTAACTTTTTAAAGTGGGACCATACACTATAAAATAATGTATGGTCCTCTATCGGCAACCGGTCAATTTTACCTGTCTCGAGGTTGCCATGGCGTAAACCTTCGAGCTTCGCTCTCGAGGTTTACATGGTCACCTAGGCAACCTCTCGACTGTTAACTGACGGTTAACGATAGAGGACCATACATTATCCTCTATATTAACTCATGTAATGTCCACCTTAAGAAGACATGTAATAACCACAGAAATGCTTTACAACTGACTAACCTAATGCAATATATAAAACAAATCTAATGGCAAAGTCCCATACACTCATTAAATATTACTATCTCAGGTGATACACACACACACAGCAAGAGGAATAAATTATGGCAAAGTGTACACAAGGAAATAATACCATCAATGGGGTAGAGCGTGTCATAGTGCAACAAACCTGAAGGGTGAATGGCCCTTATGGCATGTTCGGCCGGTAGGTATTATTTCATAGTATAGTGGACTTTGCCATCATTTATTTATATACTGTCATTAAGTCTGGTCACCTTTGTGGTTGTGTGCTTTTGTACTGCTGCTTTTTTCTCTAGGTCCCTAGTATTTCTGCATAGTGTACTGGTGTTGAGTGGCAGTACAGTTGCTAAGTGAAGTAGTTTATTTCTGCAGTGAAGGGTGGGCAAATGCATTTTGCATCGCATGCCATTTAGGATCTCCTATAAAAGGGGAGTGGTTTGGTGGGATTTACAGCTCAGGATGGCTTGTGAGTGGCTTTGAGCATGCGGTCGGGGGTGTGGTTGAAATTTCTGTGCTTTCAGAAGCATTGGTTTAGTGTATGAGCGTGTGAATGCCGCAACTGGAGTGAAGCTGAATGATCAGGAATGGCGGTCTGGGGTGAGAAGCATTGTCCAGGAAGTAGCGGGAGTCAGTCTGGGGCAGCATGAAGGAGGCAGTAGTGTGGTGGCCTTGGAAATGGCCTGGAGGAACATGTAAGAGGCAGCAGTATGGAGGAGCTTAGCAATACTGACGTTCTTGCTGACTGGGGATATACTCTTTGGAGGAAATGTGGGAAGGAGCTACTGTAGTGTGGTGTAGGCCCTTGTGGTTTCCCAGGTTGTGAGCTGCTATTTTAGGGGTTGAGTGTTAGCTCTGTGAAGCACTTTGTTTGAGGGCTTTCTAAGGTGGCTGTTACATGTGTTATTAAGGTGCTTTCAATCTGTTATTAAGGTGCTTGTTGCATATGTTATTACAATGCTTGTTACATGTGTAGTGTGTTTGTAATATGGTGCTATGTAGTGTGTTAGGTATTAATGTGTTATTAAAGTATTAATAACATTAATATAACATAACTAGCTTGTTTGTTCATATCGTTAATTGTTTTTCATATATGCTAACTGGGTGGTATACAGGAAATATGAGTGCATTTTCTATGGGGCGAGGGCCCAAACATGTATTTTTTTTTTGTATTATTTATCTCCCCACGTCTCGATCAGCCTCTCCTTCAGGCCACTGTGAAGGATCCTCCCCTGGGACCCTGTTGCCAAACCCCGGCCTCATATTGCAGCCGGCCCAATGTAACATGACGATCCCTCTCGCTGGGAGAGAGTTCTTTCCTTCCAGGGGAGGTGCCTTACGGCAATCCATCTGGCCCTGGTGCTCTGAGGTCGGGGTTGGCATGTTCAGGGCTCCATCAAGGCGAGGGTCCAGGTGGCTGTCATCTGGCCGATCGAGGCACCATTTTCTTTTTCCTCCAAGCTTCTCTGGTTGCACCACATCTGTAGTGTTCCTGGTCTCCACTAGGGGCTGCTACAGAGCGAGGCATCTCCCAACCCACCCCAGGAGAGAGAGAGGAGAGGAGAGGAGAGCTGTCCTCCGGATGCTCAGTTCTCTTCTCCCCTGCCAACAACCGGCCCAAGTCCATTCCTGAACTCGGGTCACCAGCATGGTTCGAGGTAAGGTGCCAGCACTCAGCCCTCTGTGCCACCAGGCTGGCACAAACATGTATTTTTAAATATTCATATTTAAATCAATATTTTTCAAATACAGTTTATAATTGCATCTGTTTAGCTCATTCAAAAGTAATACTTTTAAACCTGTAAAAAACTGTTAACGAAAAATATGAATTTTACATAATTTAAGAAACACCGTGGTTGCTAATTTCATTAAAAAAAAACTTTAAAAACAATAACCATTTGTTTAGTGTTAACAAAATGCCCCATATGGCACAAGAATTACACATTAGCATTAAATCTGTGGGGACAGGGGCATTTTCTGTGGCAGCTCAGATCTATTTGAGCTCCACTGGCATGTCTGAAATACTACCTCAGAGAATCACTTTAAAGACAGAGGCTACAGAGGGGTCCTTTAGTCTTGCCCACTCCGCCCTATCGCCTAGTCAGTTGGGTTTAGAGCGCTTTATTTTCTCTGCTGCTGTTCTGTTGTTTTGCTGTTATGCTTACTATGTGTTCTTATATGCTATTTATTAGCTTTATACAGCTCTGAGTTTTAAGAAAGCACTTTATAAAAATACTAATACTAATGAGACTACATAATCTGAGTTACAGAGGAATATCTGCACTGATCAGGAAATAACATCACAAATGGCTGTACCTTCACTTGGGGATAATGACTCTCAAACAATCTCACATGGACCTGAGGCATGACATGTTCTTTGATATTCTCATAGATCAGAATGGAGCCCCATTTAAAGAGATGTGACTAACATGGAAAGAGTACAGCATAGGGCAATCAAGTTGGTAGTGGGTTAAAGGATTTGACATATGAGGATAGGTTAAAGAAGTTAGGTTTGTATACACTTGCAATAAGACGACAACATGGAGATATGTTGCAAATGTACAAGATCCTAAGATATGATGAACTAATGGAAAGCTTAGGTCTAAAAATGCACAAAATAAGAATAACCTAAGATGTCACAATCAGCAGATCGTAATACAACACACCACAAAGAATACAAGAAGAGGCTTCTATACATATCGAACTGTAAAATGATGGAATGCACTTCCTAGAGAGGTGGTCTCCCTGGCTCAGTTGATATTTTCAAAAGAAGATTGGACACCCATTACCTGAACCATAGGATCAATGGCCCACTAAGGAGGGGAGACAGACTTGATGGACACATCCTCATCCTATCTAACCTACCCAGTATCATACTAACAAGAAAACCAGTAGTAGACATGAACAGAGTTTGCAGTGAATCATAAAATTTCATACAAAAATTCGCCAGATCCTTTCCAACGAGCCTAGCTGAGCGAACTCTTCCAATATTTTGTACATTTCCATAATGGCATTTGCTAGATCCTTCAATTATAAAGAGAAAAAAAACAGTTAGTATAACATTACAACAGAACACATAATAAGAATAACAAAGAAGTCACAATTCTCCAGTCATACATACTATCTCCAGATTGTCTACACTGCCATATACAGAAAAAAACTGATGAAAGCAATGCAGAGGATTAGTACACAGTGGATATGTCTTGGCTTATTATTGTTTTTGTTTTGTTTTTTTTTAATAGGAAAACATTTTGGTCTCCCCAGTTCCATGGTGGACTGTCAGGATTCACTGAAAGAAAGCAGTGGAGTAATGCATTAAGTACTGCAGATCTGGAGTTTGCAGAAGACAGTGTACAACCAAAGTGGACAACATGGAAAATCCATAGCCATTTTAAGTTTCATGTCAGTCACTCCTTATGCTCAGGTGAATGCCATCTGTCTGCATGCAGTAGACATCCTGGCTCTACTTGGGAAAGAAAAAGTTAATAACCTGGCTATTTATTCACAAGAACCACTACACAACTGCTTATTGTCCCACAGAGAAATTTCCATACCTGTATTTGTTATTACTGTTTACCTGCAATGACTATATTTGTTACTCCACTCTGTAATAACTTCCACCCTTCACACCTGGAAATGGGGTTTAGCTCTCATGCGGCTTCTCCCCATCACCAATTTGGAATAAATTAATAAATCAGAGTTAGGCTATCCAACACTAAGAGATATGGAAATGTATCAAACTTAACAGAACGCTTCTACAGTATATTCAGTTTCAAGACAGTAATTTTTATTGATCTAACTTGTGCTTATAGCAATAAGGCCAAAATACTGATTTATTTTAAAGCTGTCTTCAAAGATTAACTATCTTATTTTTTTACTCTACCCCACCCGATGGCCCCCTTTATCCTGTATCCCATTACACTGATTGGACTACTGCTGCTGAACCCTTCCTGTGGTCAGGAAGGCAAGTGAGTGGTTGCTTTCACTTCACTGGATGTGGGTGACTTATTGAGGAAGTACCCGGCATTGCTAGCCTCTTGCCCACACTACAATCCAAAATCTGGAAATTAAGATCTCCCATTAAAACAGGGTAAGAATAAACAAAAAATAGGTTACTTACCTGTAACCGTGGTTCTAGGAGTGGTGTTAGTTCACATCACACTCTGGGGTTTCACTGGAACAGTACGATTTGCGGACATCTTTAAGCTAAGCTCCTCCCCCTGCCCAGGTGGTACATTCCCCTAACTCTGCCCCATGACATCAGATCTTGCACGCTGGAAGCAGGGATCAGTGTGCTGCTTGTCAGGGGAAGCAGGGTAGGTTGTATGGATGTGAACTACATATCACTCCTAGAACTATAGTTATAGGCAAGTAACCTATTTTTCTAGGGACATGGATATATTTCTAGGGCGTGGATATAGTTTACTATCACACTATGGCAGACTCCATGCAGTAATCTGGGAGGAGGCGGCATGGTGTGCACCCTATTTGTCGACCAGAATTGGAGAACAGGCCCCAAAACCAGCAACCCAGGGAGACTCACGGTCAGGCTGTAATGGGTAATGAAGGTGTGTGCCACCCTCTAGGTAGCAGCCCTCCAATTTCCTGGAGAGAAAAATCCTAGAAGCTGCCACCAAGGCAGCAGTATATCTAGTGGAATGAGCCCTAAGCCCTACAGGAAGCTGCCTACCAGCCAACCTACAGCAGAGATCATATTGTCATCCACCTGTCAATCGTCTGCCGTACTGCCGGTCTGGAGGCACGGCTCAGTATAAGAGACAAACAGCTGGAAAGCCTCTTCCCAGACTCTACCCGAAGCATGCCACATAATAAGAGAATGAGCTCTGGGGTCCATGGTATGGAGCCTGTAATCAGCCTCGGAAGATGGACTGGTAAATGTATACTGGTAAGTTAAACACCTGGTTAAGGTGAAACTCAATACTACCTTGGGAGTAACATGGGGCTTCAACAAGGGGCGACTTTGTCTCTGGAAGACCAAACAAGGAGACTCCACCGAGAGCACTTGGAGCTCCCAATCCTTCTGGCTGACATAATGGCCAGCAAGAAGGCCATCTTTCATGACAGGTGTGACATCTCACACCTGTGCTTGTTCAAAAGGCTTGCTCACGAGCATAGCCAACACCAGCAGGAGGTCCCATCATGGAGGTGGTTCATACACCAGACAGCACAAGTGGTCTAAGCGCCCGACCACCTTCTCCTTGGCTCTGTTGGCTTACCAGTCCACACCCTATAAGCAGAGATGGCTGCCAGTGCAGCTTAAGGGTGTCATCCACAGTTCCAATTGAGAGGGGACCAGAGATGGTAGGCAAGGGATCAAGCTCCTTGCCCTGCCACCAAATAGAAAATCTCTTCTATTTAAAGGCATAGCATCTGAGTCGACTCTTTTCGGTAGGCTTCCACAATATATAGCACATCATCAGAGAGACCCAAAGCATGGAAATCTAGCTGCTTAGAAACGAGGCTGTGAAGTACAGAAGCTGCAGCTCCAGGTGCAGGAACGCCCCCTGATGTCTGGTCAGCAGATCTGGATGGAGAGGCAGTTATCATGGAGGTCTGCTGCTAAGGCTGAGGAGATCAGTACCAGAACTGTCTTGGCCAGTCTGAAGCTATCAGGATCATTCATGCCTTGTCCTTCCGGGTCTTGACCATTACCTTGTGGATCAAGTGGAAAGGAGGGAAGGGTACACAAAGTCTAGGGTCTAGGGCCTCACAAGGCATCCCCAACAGTATCCTGGACTGTGGGGGTGGGCACAAAACAGCCTCAAGTTTGGCATTCTCTCAGGAGGAAAACAGGTCCACCAGAGGAGTACCCCACTGGGAGAACAGGTGGTTTACAACTTCTGATTCAGGGACCACTTGTGCGACATCTTTCCTACCCATCGGACAGCATCAGCCAGCGAACTGCTCTCTTCTGCAATATGAATTGCAAGAAGATCTGCACCCAGCCTGTGCAAGAGGGTCCAGGTGTGGAGGGCCTCCGACACAAGGCAAGGGAGGAGTTCTAACCTGCATGTTCAGGTAGAACGTGGTTGTGGAGTCACACATCTGGGCACTGCATGACCTGACCCCAGACTAGAAGTGAATCCATCAGTGCAAGTCACACTGTAAGAAGCTCCAGCAGATTTATGTGGTGACAGGACTCCCAGCGTGACCAGAAACAGTAGGCTCTGAGGTCTCCCAGATGTGCTGCCCACCTCACCAGAGACATGTTCATCATAAGTGTAATGGTCGTTTGGGGCGCATAAAATGGGATTCCTTCCTCTATATGATCTGGTATCAGCCACCACTGTATGCCATCACACATCAGCTGGGTCACTGGTCCAAGTGGTCTAGGAATTGGGACAACTGATGGCCCAACTCCCACAGGAGGTGGCGCGATTCGCCAGCATGCCCAACAGACTACGCTGGTGCTGGACACCATGTACCCAAGCAGACTCAGGAAATCCCAGGTACAGCATGAGAGCCCAACCTGAAATGATCACGTAAAGGTGGTAAGATCAAGAGTCCGGTCCACAGGAGGCAGGCCCTGGCCTGCAGGGAACCTAGTTCTTTCCTGATGAACTTGACCAACTGCACAGGTATCATTTCAGACTTGTCTGGAGTTGACCAACAGGCCCAAGTCTCATCAAGTCTGGTGAGCCTGATCTTTGGACCTCTCCATGACCTCTTTGGATGAACCAGATAACAACTAGTCATTCAGGTATACTAGGGGTACACCCTGACACCTAGGCACTACAGGTATGCTGCCACCACTGCTATATACCTGGTGAGACCCTGGGTGCCAAGGAGAGGCTGAGGACATGACACTGAACTGGTACAGGACGCTTCCGCTCAGAACCGGAGGTACCAGCAGTGGGATAGACAGACTGGGATGTGGAAGACCGCAACCTGGAGTTCTAGGGAGCAAAACCACATGTTCTGCCAAAGTAACAGAATGATCTGATTCAGAATACCGTCCAAAACATGCATTTCACATGAACTGGTTCAGATCGTGCAGATCCAATATGGAGAGCCACCCTCTGTCTGTTTGGGACCTGAAAGTACCTGGTCAAGTAACCCTGACTGGCCAGGGCATCCAGGACATGGGCTATTGCCCTTTGCAAGGAACTGAGCAAAGACTGAGCAGTGTCCTCCTGAAGGGTGGACTGCATATCCTGAGACACCCTGGACCTCGTGGTGTGTGGGGCAGTAAGGCAGGAGAGCCCGAAGTCCAGAGGCAACCCTCTGGCCCACTATGCCCAAAATCCATTTGTCTGTTGTGACAGCAGACCAGCATGGCAGAAGTGCTTAGCCAACCTTCTACAGGGGTGCAGACAGGGACAGGATAGGTGTAGGATGACACCCCAGACAGGACAGGTGTAGGGAGGACACCCCAACCCGTCATTGGGCAGCATTTGCAGGGCACTGGTGGGTGCAGCCAGAGGGGCTCCATCACCTCTACCCTCCCCATTATTTTTTAGAACCCTGGCTGCCAGATGTGGACTTAGGGAGCCAGGCCTGGTACTGCCCTGCTGGCCGCTTCTGCCAAGAAGGCTGTGGCTGAAAGGACTGATGCTGGAAAACCTGTTTCTTAGGTTTCTTTTTCGTGTCCATCTGGGATGGTGCCACAGAATCCAGGATGGCACTGGACTTTCAATATGGGTGAGATGTTCTTCCACCCCAGGGCCAAATAGGTTGGTGCCCAAGAAGGATATCGGACAGTTTGAACTGGGTGTCTGCCACAAAGGTGGCCAGATGCAGCCAGGTCCTGTGTTGCATAGAGGCGGCGCTGTCATTGCACAGGCACATTAATCACCCATGTCCAAGGCCATCTGGAACTAGTATTTAGCCGATTGACCCTGTCTCAGATGACTGTCACTGCTGACTGCTGATCAGCCAGGAGATGAGGAAGATGGAATCAAAACTTCCATCAGGGAGGCTCAAACTGGCCATCGCATGACATAGCTAGCACGATAGAAACCAAGGATGCCGCAGTGTACACCTTTTTAGCAGCATGATTAATCTTATGCGACTCTTTGTCCAGAGGCTTGTCCACATCCCACTGGAGTCTGGACTTGCAGAACACCGAATCAGTTATCAACCCTTCCATGGAGGAGTGGTCCAAAATCCAGAAAGGAACCCAGTAGGGACCGCGATACTTGCAGACCATCTGGGCAGAGGGTGCCAGGCAGGACATTGGATGCTGTCAAAGCTCCAAGGTCAGTTCCAAAATGGCTTCAGTCACAGGCAAGGCAACCATTGAGGATTTGTCCCTATCCAGAATGTTAATAAATGGGTACTTAGCCCATTTTTTTTGGACTGGCTCTAGCAGTACTGACATGGAATCAACATTAGACAGAGAAGCGCACTGAAGGACATTAGGCAATGCTTAGTGAACAGCTTCTCAATGATCCCCAGTCTAGGAGGAGAGTTCCACAGGAGGCCATGGACCCATGGTCCGAATTGTTCAAGGACTCCTGAAAACACCATCGACCATTTCTCACACGGACCACCCAAGCATTCTCCCTAGGGATGCACTGCACTGACAATTTGCATGGAAGCCAGTGGCTGAAAGGCCTCCTTGGTCAGAGGCCCACCTTCGACTGCAGTGGTTGCCGCTCCACCTGAAGAGGGAGAAGCAGTTGCGGGGGGGACCAGAAGTGTGGACCAGCAGAGGTACCACAGGTAGCTACCAGGTGACCAGAGGTCAGGGGTGCTTCCTATCTTGCCCCCAATGGCCCACTGTTGTCAGGGAGCTCCTAGCACCAATGCACTTACGATGGTGCCACTCCTCACCAGAGAAGCGGAGTTCGAGGAGCATTGAGGGCGATGCTCAAGGTCAAGTGCTATCAAGAGTGGAAACACCTTGACCAGCAACCTGACGATCAGCGGGAAGGAAGCCTTTCTACTGGTTTGGCACACCATGTGCCTCCCGTTAAGCAACATGGGCATGGAAGGTTTGACTCCCAGTGGAGGATGCTCCTGTAGAGGACCGGATGGGGACACTGAACAAACCATGACTTTTTGAGTGAGGACTGGGAGCACAGGGGCCTACGAGATCAATTTCTCAACTTAGTCCAACAAACAGTCGACAGGCATGAGGAAAATTTACACACCCTGCTTGACTAGAGTCAAAGTTTTCTGGCTATATTTTTGTAAGCGCCTTCTTTCTCTGACTGCTACCTGGACCTCACTGGACCACCAGCATGGTTTATGTGACCTTGCTCCCTTCAGTTTCAACTAGCGCAGATCCTGACTGCCTCTTGAAGTCCCCATTTATGACCTCCCATCTCCTTTCCACACTTGTTGTAGGTAATCCCTTCAAGTGATCCTTGAGAATATTCCCATGCCCATAAAGTCTGCCCCACAAGTCCACTGCCAGTGTCCTAGATCTCACCCCACTCCCCCAATGCTTATTTGAAACACAGACAGTATTGTGGTCACTCCCAGTCAGGGGTCCTGTACAACCATGTCCCTTACCAGATCCCCATCTGCAGAACCACATCCAGGACATGCCCTCCTTGTGGGCTCCATCACATGCTGTGTTAAGAACACATCCTGGAAGCCATCCAGCAGCCTCTGCTCCTTGGCCACCTTAGAGGACATGGTTCCCCAGTTAGTACCTGGCATATTAAGGTCCCCCATCAACACCATCCTTCCCCTTTGGACCACACTGGGCAATGATGTTGTCCAGCAAACCATCCTCTAGAACATCACTCATCCCGGGGGCCTATATGCTACACCCAGCTTGACCTTATCTCCTGCTGGGGATCGTAAGGTGACCCATAAGGCCTCCACGTTTCCCTCTGCCTCTTCTACCATAGCAATTTCTATGTCATCTCTAATGAACATAGCCCTCCACCCTCTGCCTCCTTTCTATCCTTCCTAAGCATGAGTGTACCCGTACATTTAGGTCCCAGTCATGGTTTTGTTGGCCACGTTTCGTGACTGCCGCCACATCCACCCCTCGAACAGCATGGCCTGGAACTCCTGGCAACTTGTTTCCCAAACTCCTGGCATTTACTAACACTAACTCCCACCCTTATCCCTGATCCCTTTGTCAGACCCACAGATTCCTTATGCTTCCATCCTCCCCCTGCTCCTCCCTGAAACCTCCACCTCCAGTCTGTTTCCCCTCCCCTTGGGCTTGAAGGCTACTCCCTCATCTGGAGGGAGGGCTTGGTCAGCCCCTCCTTATCCCTTCCCCCTTACAAGTTTAAACCCCACCTTTCTTGTATGTAGTCAGCCATCCCTGTTTAAGGACTTCCTTCCCTAATGGGGCAAGATGAAACCTGTCCTTGGCATATAGTCCCTTATCCTCCCAAACTCCATTCCAGTTCCCTAACACCCCCAACCCATTCTCTTCACCCCACTTCCTGAGCCATTTCATTAACCTCTGTATGCTTCATTTTTTTCTCCACTGAGGCCTTTGGTACTAGCAATATCTCCGAAAAGAAAGTTGCATCCATTATCCGACAGACTCTGGCAAGTTCTTGGAACCTTGCTTGGATTTCAAAATGCTATTTCCTTCTAGATCATTAGTTCCCAAATGCCAGAAATCCGGTTTCCTCCACAATCCCTAACCATTTCATACACCATGAACTTTGCTCTGTGCACTGTCAGCCCAGAGATACTCACTACCTTCACCTGGCTATGGCATCCACCCCCTGTCCCTCCCAATGGATACCCTTAATCATCGAGTCTCCCAGTAACAGAACCTTAACACCGATCATCCTTATGGTTACCTCCACTATGCCCTCTCAGCCCCTCCCCACTTTATCCATGATCACAATTTCATGGGAGTCTTCCTGCCTTATTAGAGACCCCTTGTCACCCTCCTTTCTGCCTCCCTTGCTATTTTGCCCACTTAACTCAAACCCCTCTGAATAGGTGTCCCCTTTAACCCTCTCTTATCTGAACCATTTATCCTGGCCCTGATGGTTTCCCCTTCCCCAGCACCCTCATCCCCCTTGTAATAGTACCCCTGTCTCCAGAGGGCTCTCTGTGGGTCCCCTTTAGCTAGGGCCCCATCCTTGGTACTGACCTTCCTGCTGAAGGGCTCCTCTCCCACCTCCTCGTCTCCCAGTTCCTCTCCAATCATGCTCTCCTCCCTCATGTCTGGAATATGTTGCATCTCCCCATTTGCTTAACATATATGTTTCCCTTCTCCCTCTGGGACTATGTCTATCCTTTCCATAGCTGTTCTGTGATGCCCTATGGGTATCTGACTCCCTCCCGGCCTCTGTATAAGTTTCCTCATTTCCACCAACCCTTCCTCCCCTCTAGGATGCTTAGTATCTCAAATTTATTGTGACACTCTATGTCAGCCTCCATCAAGTAACCGAGTTTCCCCTGACTGCATCTCTAAACTGACCCTCTTCTTCTCTCTCTTGCACTGTTCACCTTAGGGCTCCCTTCCCACAGTCTGCTGTTTTAGGCTTCCGCACAACAGCCTCTGACTTTCCCCTCAGTCTCCTTGAATTCAAATTTTCACCTATGCGCTTTCCCTTAGCATCAACTTCCTATCTAAGGGTCCTCTGTCCTAATATCCCCCTTCTGCTTGCTGTAGCATAATGTCCTGTAATTTCAGAGCGTTGCCCCAGCCTCCCCTCAGCCCCACCCTTCTGCTGCCCATATCCACCCTTATCCTTGGACACCCCCAGCTCCCACAGCTTACTCCTTAACCAATATACCTCACTCCTAATACAAGATAGCTGTCTACAGAGTGGGCAGCCTCCTCTCTCCAGGCCCAATTTAGAATTATTGCCATCCCACAGCCTGTGCAGCCTACAACCCTTCCGAAGATGCCTGCCATGGTGGAATATGGCCACCCTGATTATCCCCCTCTGTTTATAATAGCACACCTTTTCTCAGTCCTTTCCTGGAGTACAGTTTCTCTCTATACTGACTGTAGTTACTTACAAACCCAATTTCAACCCCACCAACAAAGTTCCCAAGTCTGCAAACACATACAGTCCAGTATGTGTTCAGTCCCACTAACAGTGTGTGTAAGCAGACTCAGGTACCCGTATGATGTCACAGGCCCACCAACTCCTGTTGCTTCAAAATTTCAGTCCCAAACAGAAATACTCAGCCCTTCAATCCCAACCCCCAGTGGCTTTTCAGTATTTAAGTAAGCCTACAAAACAGGGTAGGTGGGAGGCTCTTACCAAACACCAGGCAAACACATTTAAATTACCTTCTAATTTTTCCCTGCCAAACATCTATCCCCAAACCTACAATATCACAGCCCAAGTATCAGTTCAAATTCAAGGTAATAAATTTTAACACATAGAACTCATTTCACTAACAAACTAATCAAATATTTCAGTTTAAAACAAAATATAACTCCTGGCCTCTTTTCTACCAACCTGTTGCTTAAGCTCCCAAGTGAACAATGGCTTGATGGGGGAACTGAAGAGCCCTTGACTTGCCTAACCTGCCTCGACCAAGGGTGCTCAACCACTATTAAGTAGTCAGGTGAGTTGAGGGACTGGGAGGACCCATAATCTCTTCCATTCCCATGACTGGCGCTGGCAGTGCTTGTGCTTGGAACCACAGTGTTCAGGGCTCTACCCGGGGTCTGTGACCAAACATATGTCCCAGAGCCTCTGGTGAATGACCTCCTGATGCCTGCCCTGGTCACGAACAGCACTGAGACTGAGGAGGTGCCCGCATGGCAACTCTGCTTCCCTCAAGACCCAAGGCTGCTGAGCAGACCCGGTCGCAGCCAAGGCTCTCCTGCAGCCCTAGGGTAGTCCTTGATTCCACTCCAAAGGCTGATCCAGCAAGAGCTGGAGCTTCCTGTCCATAAGGGACTTAGGAAGCATGCCGAGACAAAGCCTGCACCCAGCCATGTCTTGTGCCTGCCCAGGCAATACACACACATGTTATGCGGGGTCAGTGACTGACATCTTCTGCCAGGACTGAGTGCAGAACTTGAACCCTAGCTTCCATTGCTCCACTGAAAGACTATGAGGAAGTAGAAGGAACTGTGGAAGAAATCCAAATAACTCGAAAATTTTGAAGACAACATCTGCCTATGGCACACTAAATCCTAAGAAGGTGCCATGAAGGATGTGATTTGTTCTTCAGTGAAAGAAAGATCTGACATCACAGGGCAGAGTCGGGGACATATCGCATGAGTGGTGGGAGAAGCTTAACTAAAGATCTCCAGCAAGTCAGACTGTTCCAGTGGAAATGCCAGAATGTAGATAGTAAACTATATCCACGCCCCAATAAGAAAAATGTTAAATGAAAATTAGACCCATTTTGTGCAGCAGTGACTTAATAAGGAGAACAGATCCAGAAACAAATGATTTGATACCTTTTATTGGACCAACATGGATGTTACAGAAAGAACAAAGTGCTCTAGCTTTCAAACCAATCTGGTCCTTCTTCAGAAGCTTTGTTCTTTTCTGTAACATCCATGTTAATCCAATAAGGTATCAAATCACTTGTTTCTGGATCTGTTCATAAAACTCAATACGGCACCTACAACATTTTTAATAAGGAGAAAGAATTCTGATTACAAACAAGCATTTGTCAATGCCGAAAGACTGCTTGCAGTGTCAGAACAACTCTAAATAAACATGATATTTAGACAGTTTAGCTTATCTTTTACCATTTTTGTAACTGCCACCCTTATTTGTTTATTACTAAGAACATTTGCATGGAAACAGGACCTCTCACTATTTGCTCTGCTTGCTTGTCTACTTGCTGTCACAATTCTGTTTATGACACCCAATCTCTTGCTGTGGGAGATAATTATGATGTTACAAACAACCAGCCAATGCTAATAAAGTACAAGGAAAGTAATCTTGTTTTCCGTCAGTTCCTCAGTAATAAAGAAAAGTGGAAAGAACTGCAGAAATATAGTTCTAGTTTAACGGTACAGACAGTAAAAGCACAGAACTGTAAAACAGTGGGTTGCAGGTTCAGCCCCCTCAGGGCCACAAACAATATTGTCTAAGGAAATCTGAGCAACAGTGAACTTGTAGCCCAGCCAATGGCATGGAGGCTGCGGCACTGGATGCCTCACCCTTTTGCCACAACAACAACTAGGTTCAAAGAATGGACCAAAGGTTGCAGAATGCTTGGTGGGGACATAGGTTCCATCGACGGATCTCCTCCTTCAGGGGTGTGGGCAGTCTGTACTGTTGCTTGGCTGTCACTTAGCAGATGGTAGGTGGCAGAGCAGCAGTCATCAGAATTGAAAGTGGGAGGTGTGTGTGAAAGCGTGCACCATCTTCATAGAAACATAGAATCTGATGGCAGATAGGACTGCTTGGCCCACCTAGTCTGCCCATTTCCCTACTAATGGATAAGCTGCAGATCCTAGTTAACCAACAGCCTACTTCCTCCTACCCCCACTAGAACTGCCTTATGTCTGTCCCATGCATTCTTGACTTCCCCACTGTTTTGACTCTATGACCTCCTCAGGAAGGCTGTTCCATGCATCTACAACCCTCTCTGTGAAGAAATCTTCCTCACATTACCTCTGAAACGCTCTCTATCTTCAAATTGTGCCCTTTGTTCTTGCAATATCTCTTTTCTGAAAGACGCTACCCTCTTGGACTTTGTTGATTCCCTTGAGGTATTTGAAAGTTTCATCATGCCTCCTTTCCATAAGCTATACATCTTAAGCTCCTTTAATCTTTCTTCATATGTCTTCTAGGTGCAGACCCTGCACCATTTGGTCCCTCTTCTGGATAGCCTCCACCCTGTCTATGTCTTTGCGGAGATGGGGTCTCCAGAACTGTACACAGTACTCCATGTGTGGTCTTACCAACTGTCTGTACAGAGGGATAACAACTTCCTGTTTTCTGCTGGTGATGATTCTCCCCATGCATCCCAGTATCCCCAGCCCTCCTTACTGCCTTCTCACATTGCTGGCCCATCTTTAGGTCATCTGATATGACTACCCCAGGTCCTTTCCATTTCTGTTGTTGTCAGTATCCCTCCCCCTTGTGTACTCTTTCCCTCGGTTTTGTTTACAGGTGCATTACTTTGCACTTCTTTGCGTTAAATCTAAGCTGCCATACATTTGACCATTCCTCCAACCTTGCCAAGTTCCTTTTCATCCTTTCCACCCCACCTTGTGTACCAACCCTGTTGCAGATCTTTGTCATCTGCAAAGAGACATACTTTTCCTTCCAGTCCTCTGCAATGTCACTTATAAAGACATTAAAAGGACCGCCCCAGTACTGAACCCTGCATGTACCCCACTAGTAACCCCCCTTTCTTCACTGTGGACTCCATTTACTATACCTCTGTGTCCAGTTGTCCAGCCAGTGTTTTACCCAGGCTACCACTCTGGGACCACTCCCAGGCTGGCTAATTTGTTCATTAATGTTTTGTGCGGGACTGTGTCAAATGCCTTGCTAAAGACTAGGTAGGACATGTCCACAGCCCCTCCCTGGTCTACTACTTTGGCCACCCAGTCAAATAAATCAATTAGATTTGTCTGACATGACCTTCCCACTGTGAATCCATGCTGCTTTGGGTCCTATGCCCCACTGGCCTCTAGGTACTCAACAATTTTTCCTTCAGAAGTGATTCCATCATTTCCCTACCACTGAGTCAAACTGACAGGTCTGTAGTTTCCTGCCTCTGTCTTGCTCCCTCTTTTGTAGAGGAATCATATCCACCCTCCTCCAGTCCTCAGGTACCACACCATCCTCCCATGATTTATTAAAATGGTAGTCAATGGTGTTACTAGTTCTCCCCTAGTTCTTTTAGAATTCTGGGTGAATCCCATCAGGACCCATTGCTTTATCCACCTTCAGTTTTAAGAGTTCTTTCAGAACCCTTTCTTCTGTGAAAGGACTAATATCAACCCCCTATCCAGTGCTTCTATTGACCGGATTAGGTATTTCCCTGCTTTTCCATTGTGAATACTGAGCAAAAATATTCGCTCAGTATCCCTGCTTTTCACTGTCGCCTCTGCAAACCACCTTCCTCTTTATTCAGGCTCAGTATCCTGCCTTAGTCTTTCTTTGCTCCCTAATGTACCTATAAAAGGTTTTATCCCCTTCTTAACAGAGTTGGCTATCTTTTCCTCGGTTTGGGCCTTTGCTATTCCAAATGCTTTCCCTTCCTTCTGCTTTAACTGATACAGTTCTCTGTCCTGCTCCGTGTTTCCTTATACTTTCTGAATGCTATATTTTTCTCCCTAACCTTCCTGCCACTTCTTTGAGAACCAAAGTGTTTTTCTTTCCTTTTGATTTGCTTATTTGCTTCATACAAGAGCTTGCTGCCTCTGTGATGGCGGTTTGATGTTTCCCATTGTTGCTCCACCCCACCTTCTTGCCTGTTTGCTAGTGCATTTCTGAGGCACTCTCCCATTTTGACAAAATCAGCCCTCCTGAAGTCCAGTACCTTCACTTTTGTATGGCTTGACTCTCTAGCTAAGTTTATCATGAACCACACTGTTTGGTGGTTGCTTGTTCCCAGATGGTTACCCACTTCAAGATCGGAGATCCTCTCTCCGTCCCCATTTAAGAGTACCAGGTCTAAGATTGCTCCTCCCAACTGGGTTGCAAAACTAGCTGCCTGATGCATGCCCCATGTACGGCATCGAGAATGGCCCTGCTCTTGGATGTGGCTGCAGCAAAGGTGCTCCAGTTAACATTTGGCATATTCAGGTCTCCCATCAAATATCTCCCTTTCTCTGCCATCCTAAGGATGCCTTCCATCATTCCTTGTCCATTTCTCCTCCTGAGACGGGGTCTGTATACAACCCCTGTGCGGATTGTGGTGCCATTTCCAGTCTCCAGGGTGACCCACAGTGCCTCCTCCTCCCTGTTTACCCTTTAGTTCTGTTGCTTGATCCCTTCCCTTACAGAAAGAGCTACTCCTCTCTTCTTCCCACCCTGTCCCTCCTGTAGATTATGTACCCCAGTATGCTGACATCCAGCCATGGTTCTCTGTGTACAATGTTTCTGTGACTGCCCACGATATCCAGGCATCCTCTTCCATCATGGCCACCATTTTCGGGAGCTTTTACCTAGACTACGGTATTGGTACTCATTAGCCTCCATTTTTTATGGCTTTCTTTTTCCCCATCCCTGTCCTTACTGCCTTTGTCTTTTTCTATTTACCCTGCCCTTCTTCCTATCGACTGCTCTATCTTGGTGTTTACCTCACTAACTACCCTGTTTTTTTGGGGGCTAGTATTTCCTTCTCCTTTTCAGTGCTTCCCTTGGCTAGTTTAAATGCTTGCCAATGAAGCATTTAAACCTAACACCTAGGATCCTGGTTCCCTCCAGGATAGATGCAGACCATCGCACCAGTATAGGCCTGCATCCCACCAGGTGGGGCCCCAGACCACAATGAAGCCAAATCCTGAGCTCTGCACCAGCTTTTCAATCAGTCATTGAATCCCATGGTGCCAAGTACCCTAGCCTCGTCCATGCCATAGACAGGTAGCACTTCGAGAAAGTTACCGTGTGCTACTTGTCTAAGGCCCCTTCCCAACTACACAAACTCCTGTTGCACTGCTCTGATCCCATTCTCAGCCAGGTCATTTGTCCCTAGGTGGTTAATGACATCCAGCTCACTTCTCCTTGCAGCTGTTCCCATGATCCTGAGGATTCATTTCCTGTCCCTCCAAGCCATGACACTGGGCAGGAACTTACCTCCCTTTCCCTCCCTTCCCAGTTCAACTCCCCAACAACTGAGTCCCCAACAGGAGATGTTTCCTTTCCCGTGGGGTCCTTTGCCACTCTCCTGTGGGTCTCCATTCTGGAGGTTCCCAGCATCCTCCTTGATCTCCACTGAGGTGCCTCCATAGAGGAACCATGCTCTGCCAGAGTGGGCGAAAGAATTGTGGAGGCACAACTGGAGGGATGCGCCTGTTCCACCACCTCACCTCCCAGAGCCCACCATGGTCCAACCACTCCTCTTTCTTGGCAACCTCTGAGGTAGTGGCCTGGGTGGTCCCTGGGTGGGGGCAGGTTCCTGAATCCTTGTCAGGTCAGCATGGAGACGAATAACCTCTCCCTCAGACCAGAGAGGTGCTCGCAAATAGGGCAGCAACGCAGTCTCCAGAATGTCTCCGGAAGACTGTTGCCCACAGCCAGTGCAGTGCAAGTGAGCAACTGCACACCGCCAGCTCTGACTCAAGGAGAATAATGGGCAGAAAAGAACCCTGTCTACAGGATGATGCCGTGATCCTGAAGGCACCGCACCACCACCATCCATGGCACCCAGTCACACAATGATGTAAGAAGTAGATGGAGAAGTCTGAGGTAGGTGAAGTGGCTGGGGTTCTACAGCAGAAGGGGGCCAATGAGGGAAAGAGGATAAAGTCCATATTAAAAAAGCACTGCAAAAATACAGTATATGAACTATAAACTGAATTGTGTCTGACTCACATTTTTCAAAGTTATTCAAATGGTGTCAGGGGCTCTTAAAGGGAACATAAACAATATATAATTTAAAATCAACTGTTGTTGGTGTTTTCTGTTCATTATTGGCATGCTGTTAACATATTTGAAGCTATCTGCATGCTGCATGCTGTTCCCCACTCTGTTTGCCAAGTTCAGATGGGTGCTTCCTGTCTGTAACTGAGGAACACACACATACAGTGTGAGGCTTGATGTTTATCTTCAAAGTCTGATGATGTCTGCTACCTGGCTAATGGGCAGAAAACCAAGGTGATTGGTGGGGCTTTTCTCCTTTGAACTACAAGAAGTTGACACTCATCACTCATCAGCCAGATAAACACAGTCATCCTCAGCCTTCTCAGCATTGGCTTTTGAAGTAAGCCTCCTGTATTTCTACAACCACTGACATATACGTACACACCTACACAGTCCCTATACCACATTAACAATATGTTAATTTTGCACAAGCATTCAAGCAAACATAAAAAGGAAGGGAAATAAAAAGCTTTGTTTTAAAGCAGCAGTGCAATTAATTTTTTCCAAAAGCTAGTTTCAGCTACAATTAATAAACATGTTAGCATACTTGTCAAATTTACTTTTCTAGGTACTGTGATGTTCACCAATCTGCTTGTTATTATATTTGTGATAAAATATGTTTCTGGAATTTCTGCTAAGAAAAGTATGGCAGTCAGCAAAAGAGCATTATGGAACCTGGGATTTGAAAAGTGTGGTAAGGAGAGATTGCACTCCCAATGACCCAGTGGAAAATCTAATTGAGAACTTCCTTTAGAAACCAGTTTGCATAGGTTGTAAATCAGCCACTTGTATAAAGTATTGCATTTTATGACCTATTGGGACAAAAACAACTTCTGACAGATACCTGTTACACTTACATTTCTTACCACTAGGAGAAATAGCTGTCAGGAAGTCCCCTGAAGATCAAAGGTAATTCTGACCTGCCATAAAGCAGGCTCAATAATTAAAAAAAAATATATATATATATATATTTATTTTTGTGGGATGTTAACAATATGCAGAAGCCTGAGACTAATTTGGTAGGCAGGAAGAGTGATCTCACAGCCAGCATCACCACTGAGCTGTGACCTCACAAGCTAGGTGGGACCCTTGTTCCCTTTAGATGGTCAAAGCTAAGAGAACCTAGTGCTTTGATTTCTGGACTCCTGAAAGAACACACTCTCAAGAAGCACTTCTAAGTTAGGTAATTCAACCACCACTATTTAAAGTAGGGTAGGATTAGGTACTCAATAATAAGGTGGTTTTGTTTAAAATTGTCCATTTAATTTGTATGACTGTACCCTAAATGTTACATGTTCTGTGTTTTGTATTTCATTTATCTATTTTTAATTTTAGTAAACTTTGTTTTCTTGAAATCCTGCCCCAGCCTTTTCCTCATTTTGAGTGTGAATGCTGGGACAGTGTTGATAATTCTGATAGAACTGTTAAGCGCTTACAGTGTGTTACCATATGTACCAAGGTCTCAATTGAGTCAAAGGGGGATTGTGAACCAGGTTGTGTGCCCGCTGGGTTAAGTACTGCACTGCATTTCCCTGAAGAGGGTGTGATATCCAACCTGTTTCCTGAGAATGCTAGCGAAAAGGGTCATATTTGACCCCATGATGACTCGAGACTGGTAGTTGTTCGGACCCAAGAGAGACAGGAGGGTTACCCTGTTTGTCTTTTGTTCACATATTGCATCGAAGGTTGGTCACTGTGGGAGCAGAGGCCTGACACCCAGAGTGCATTTGTGACAGGTACCTTCCATGCTGTGCACCAAGAGTTTTTTTATTCTGTCCTCCTAGCCCTCACCATACCTACAATGATTACTTCTAAACCAGATCTGATGGTCATCTTTTTCTGAGAAAATTAAAAAGCATTCATAAAATACTCAAATTATGGTGGAAATAGAACATTTTATCACCAAATAAAACTGGAAGATGCCTGGAATCTTTTACAGTGAAAAAAAACAGGAAGTGTCACATTATTCGCTCAACTTCACTGAATTGCTGCTTTAATGGACAGTGTTTATTTTTTGTGCTAAAGTTTGTGGCAAGCCATACTGTTTCTTTCTTTTTTTTTGAAAAAGCAAGGCCAGAGGGTATAATCTTGAACAAGAGAATGTACTCTTATTAAATCAGAGCCAAAAGGCAGCCCACAGATAGAAGTATCTGGTTCAGGACAAGTTACTAAAAATACTGGACTCTAATCTCATATTTTCACCCATTGATCCTTGGAACCATTTTAATCAGAAGAAAAAGAAGAATCAGCATTTATATAGCGCTTTTCATACACAGTGTATCCCAAAGTGCTTTACAAGCAATGCTAGACTGGTAGTGAAGTGACTGGAATCTTTATATCAGGCACTCACCCCTCATAATAAGTGGATGCCACTTCATCAAATTCCAGTGCAACAATGGCAAAACCTATTGATGCCAACGACCCACACACAAAGCATTTTGGATAAAAATTCTTTGTCAAAGGTAGCAAACTTATACAAACTGGTATCAGAAAAGGTCGGACAAAAGACTGGCCTTCAGGAAATAAAAGGAATGCAACAGGATGAAGATAGGAGGCATACCAAACTTCCCTAAGGAAGCAGGGAAGGCAGTAAGGCAGGCAAATGCCCAAACCAAGGAAACACTAGCACAAACAGTAAAAAGAATGTGACAAGACTGTCTATAGACACATTAGTGAAAGGAGAAAGTCCAGAGGGTATTGCTAACATCAAAGGGGATAAGGGGCATGTGAGGAGGAGGACCATGTAAAGCATCTATCCTAAATAGATACTTCTGATCAGTATTTACTGAAGAGAAGGTAGAGCAGGGCCCACAGCTCAGCACCATGGACACAGGGGAGGGAGGTGTGCACTAGTCCCTTCACAAAAGAAAGGGTCCTACAAGAGCTCGCTAAGCTCAGAGTGGACAAGGCAATGGGACCTGATGGCATACATCCCAGGGTACTAAAGGAACTAAGGGTGGAACTAGTAGAGCCATTATCAGAACTATTTAGTCAGTCTCTGAGCACAGGAGAGGTCCCAGAAGACTGGAGAAGGGCCCATATGATCCCACTCCACAACAGTGGTAGCAGGGAGGAGACAGGGAACTACAGACCAGCCAGCCTTACCTCAGTAGTGGGCAAGATTATGGAGGCACTCCTTAAGGAAAGGATAGTGCAACACCTAGAATCCAAAGGAGCACATGATCAAAGACAGCATGGGTTTACAAAAGGAAGGTCCTGTCAAACTAATCTCATAAATTTGACTGGGTAACCAGAGTGGTGGACCAAGGGGGGCAGTTGATGTTGCCTACTTTGACTTCAGCAGAGCTTTCAATACTGTTCCACACAGAAGACTGATTAATATGCTGGGTAGGATCAGGGTAGGTCAGAAGTTGGTCAACCGGGTGGCAAACTGGTTGAGGGCAGAAAACAGAGAGTGGTGGTAAATGGTGTATATAGTCAGAAGAGATGCAAGTCACAAGTGGGGTATCTCAGGGATCAGTACTGGGGCCAGTCCTCTTCAATATCTTCATCAGTGACATTGCAGATGGACTGGAGGGTAAAGTTTGTCTGTTTGCAGATGACACCAAGATCTGCAACAGAGTAGATGATCCAGATGGGGTGAGCAGAATCAGAAGAGATCTGGATAAACTAGCAAAATGGTCAGAAGAGTGGCAACTGGGGTTTAATGCAAAGAAGTGCAAGATCATGCACTAGGAAAGAGAACCCTGAAGCCACCTATAGGCTGGGAGGAGTATGGCAGTCACAAGGGAAGAAAGAGACTTGGGCATCATCATCACTGATGACCTGAAATCATCTAAGCAGACTACTAAAGCAGTAGGTAAGGCCAGGGGATGTTGGGAGATTGTATTAGGGGAATCACATGCGGAAGAGGAGGTTGTAATCCTCTTTACAAGACACTGGTTAGGCCCCATCTAGAGTACTGCGTGCAGTACTGGAGCCACATCTTCACAAGGACATTAACAAATTGAGACAGTCCAGAGAAGGGCAACCAAAATGGTGCAGGACTGGATCAGAAAACATATGAGGACAGATTAATGGAGCTCAATATGTATACCCTAGAGCAAAGGAGGAGAGAGGTTATATGATCGAAACATTCAAACACCTTAAGGGCATTAACAAGGTGAAATAGTCTAACATGTTTCAATACAACAAAAATAGCAGGACAAGAGGACACAGCATGAGATTAGAGGGAGGCGATTAGGGGTAATGTGAGGAAGTTCTTTTCACAGAAAGGTGGTGGATGCATGGAATGGCCTACCTCAGGAAGTGGTGGATATGAATACAGTGCAGGGCTTCAAACAGGCATGGGATAGGCATAAGGAGCAATACAAAGAGTATGAATAGATAGGCCATTGACAGAGCAAAGGCCGATGGCACATTCATAAGGTAGAAAAAGAAATGGGCAGACTGGATGGGCCTTGCGGTCTTTATCTGCCGTCAACTTCTATGTTTCTACCATAATTAAGTCATCAAAGAAGGTGGAAATTACATCTCATACAGAATATAAGAAAACATAGCCAAGTGTTAAACAGACATTAGCCACTATGTACAAAAGTGCAAGAAAGATTTGTGGAATACATGTGAAACATTACTAACCTACCTAAAACAATAAATACATTTAAATATTTAAAACCCTACACCACAAACAGTGTATATACTGTATATTCATTGCAAAAAACTTTGTTAATGCATCAGTTAGGGTTGTTAGTAAAGCAACAAATTAGAGAAATATGGTAGTTAGAGGCCCACCCGATCCTGCAAACACTGACGAAATAAATGGTTATCAGAGTTATCAGGCCTAACACTCACCCCATCCGCCTATACTGTAACCTTCTCAGCATATTTACTGTTGGAATGAGGTCAGCAATAGGTCTGACAACCCCAAGGCACCTCAACATACTGTCGGTGTCTGCAGGGTGGGAGTGGAACATTAGGGTTGAAACCCTAAAAACAGGTTACTCACCTGTAACAGTAGTTTTAGGACTGGTATCGTTGTTCATCCACACTCTTTGGCATGTCCCTTCCACTTTAAATCTCACCAGAAGTCTTCAAGCTGGCTCCTCCCACCCACCGGGTGGTATATACCTCATATACCCCTTGACACCAGATCTTAGCCTGCTGAATGCCAGGTGTTGTCGCGTCCATGAGCAGGGAGGAGTCGGTGGTCCGTGTGGATGAACAACATACACAACTCCTAGAACTACTGTTACAGGTGAGTAACCTATTTTTCTAGAAGCGTGGATATGTTGTTCATCCACACTCCTTGGCAGACTCCTAGCAGTTCTCCGGGAGGAGGAGGCAAGTGCACACCCCCTACTTAGGGAGCGGAGATTGGAGAACTGAGGCCCCAAAACCAGCATGCCGGGCGTGACTCAAGATCGATGGTAGTGGGTGATGAAGGTGTTTGCTGACTTCAGGTAGCAGCCCAACATTTCCTGGATAAGGATGTCCTGGAAGCAGCCCTGATACAGCAGTATGGTGGGCAGAATGAGCTCTTATCCCTCTGGGAGGCTCCTTGCCCACCAACTGTAGCACAGACCTATGCATGATGTGATCCATCTTACAATAGTCTGTTTGGCTGCAGGTCTGCCAAAGTGGCTTCAGTGTAGGTGACAAACAGCTGGCAAACCTCTCCCAATTTCCGCGTCCTCTCTTTATAATAGTAGAGAGCACGTCTCTGGTCCAAAGTATGGAGCCTGTACCGCCTCCGAGGTGTAATTAGGATAGTATACCGGCAGAGTTAACACCTGGTTAAGGTGAAACTCTGACACCACCTTCGGAAGGAATTTTGGGTGGGGGTGGGACAACCTTGTCCCTGTGGAAGACCAGATAAGGGAGTCCACGAAGTGCCTGGAGCTCCCTGTCCTTCTGGCAGATGTGATAGCCACCAGGAAGGCCATCTTCCACAACAAATGTGACAACTCACACTCGTGCATTGGTTCGAATGCCTTGCCCGTGAGCTTTGCCAGTACCAGCAGTAGATCCCATGGAGGTGGAGGCTCACGCACCAGAGGATATGTGATCCAGGCCTTTGAAAAGTACCCAACCACTGTCTCCTGCGCCAACGGCTGAGATGGCTGCCAGGTGCACCCTAAGAGTTGACAACCGCAGACACCCTATGGAGAGAGAGACCTAAGGTAGTCAAGAATGTTAGCCACTGAACAGGACAAGGGGTCCAGGCCCTTGCCCTGACACCAAATGGATAACCTTTTCCATTTGAAGGCATAACATTTCCTGGTCGATTCCTTCCTGGATGCCTCCACCATAGTGTAGACATCTTCGAAAGACCCAAAGCCTGGAACTCTAGCTGCTCAGGTACCAGGCTGTGAGGTGCAGGAGGTCGGATGGAATACTTTCCCCAGACTGAGTGATATCAGGTCGGGCATACTGGAAGCCGCTTGGTGCCTGCAGCTGAGGCTGAGGATATCTGGATACCAGAACTGGCCTGCCAGTCTGGGGCTACAAGATCACCTTCACCTTGTCCCTCCTCACCTTGAGGAGCACCCTTGGATCAAGGGAAATGGAGGAGAAGGAGAGGAGGCCTGGGGTCACGGCCTCGAGAAGGCATCCCCTGCAATGAGCTCTGCTGAGGGGGCGGGCATGAAACAGCAGCAGCTGGTGTTTTCCTGGAGGCAAACAGGTCCACCATTGGTTTGCCCCAGTGGGAGAACAGGCTGTAAGCTACCTCTGGATGGACAGACCACTCGAGGGATGTCTGGCCTAGCAGCTGAGAGCATCCACCACATGGTTTGAGGCTCCTGCCACATGGTTTTGAGGCCCTGCCACATGGATGGCTAGGAAATCTGCCTCTAATTGGCTCACGAGGTCCAGATGCGGGCGCCTCCCTGCACAGCAGCCGGAGTGCGTGCGCCCTGTTTTGAGATAGTACTTGACCCCGAGCTGAGGAGCTAAAGCTGACAGTGCCAGTCTGACTGCTCTGAGCTCCAACAGGTTGATGTGGCATCGGGGTCCAGAGCCCATGGGCCCTGTTGTTCCCCATAGGGGCTCCCAGCCCATGAGAGAGAGGCATTGGTCGTGAGGCCGACCATCGGCTCGGGCAGACAAAGCGGGATCCTTCCTGCAACGGTCTGGGCGGTCCACCATTGGAGAGCGTCCCACATCTTCTGGGTTACAGTGATCAGTTGGTCGAAATGACCATGGCGCTGAGTCCACTGAGTGGCCAGCTCCCATGGAGGGGTGCACGTGCAACGGACCCAACGGACCACTGAGGTGCACATCGCCATGTAACCCAGTAGGCACAGAAAGTCCTGGGCAGGGGCTAATTGGCCAACCAGAAATGATTGGGCAAAGGAGGAAAGAACCTCTGCCCTGTCCGCCGGGAGCGAGCTCTGGCTCGACAAGAGTCGTGGCTCTGCCCCAATGAAGCCCATCACCTGAGAAGGCATGAGTTCCGACTTAGTCTCATTGATCAAGAGGCCGAGTTGGGAGCAGGTCTGGTGGGCCAGGTCCCTAGACCTCTCCACCTCCTGTTGGGTGGAACCTACTAGGAGCCAATCGTTGAGGTAAGGATAAATCCTGCCCCGATGCCTGAGATGAGCCGCCACCACTGCAATGCATTTGGTGAGGACCCGTGGGGCTATGACAATGCCGAGAGCGGCTAGCTGGATTCGTGCAGGTCGCCTTCGACCCTGAAGCAGAGGAACTGCTGATGGGACGGATGGATTGGGATGTGAAAGAATGCGTCCTGAAGATCCAGTGAACAGAACTACATGTTTCGCTCCAAGGATGGTATGATCTGGGACAGAGTGACCATCCAAAAGGTGCAGGACCTGAGATATTGATTCAGGACTTGCAGATCTATAATGGGGCCAGCCCCCATCTGCTTGGGCACCAGGAAGTACCTGGAGACAAAGTCTGGGTCTGCTGGAGGATCCACCACTGGAGCTACTGTCTCCTTGAGGAGAGCTGAGCGATGTCGTCTTGGAGAGCTGACTGGGTCTGAGGATACTCTTTCCTCCCAAGGGGCACAGGCTCGGCTTGGAGGGTACTGCTCGAATTCTAGAGGCAGTCCCTGACCCGACCACTGAGAACCCACCTGTCCAAAGTGACAATGGACCAGGCGGAAAGAAAGTGATGGAGCCGGCCCCATGGGAGGCCCAGAGCTGAGGTGACAGGAGAGGGGTTGACAGCCCCGTCCCGTCACTGAGCAGGCTTGGAGGAAGCTCCGGACCTGGAACCTCGGCCTCCTTTACGGGCCTGTTGGGATCCAGGCTTGAGCCGGGGTGCCAAGCTTGAGCCTGCTGCTGATGCTGGTGCTGCTGTCCACCTTGATAAGAGGACTGCTGAGCTGCAGGGGAAGAATGCCGAAAGGCTTCTTCTTCTGCTGGTTCTTGCCCAAAGAACTCCTGGCAGAAGTGGCGTCCAAGGTGGCATTGGACTGTTCAATGCACTGAAGGTGACTGTACTCTTGGGCCTGAACAAGTGGGT
Source organism: Neoceratodus forsteri (assembly GCA_016271365.2). Lineage (NCBI taxonomy): Eukaryota > Metazoa > Chordata > Ceratodontiformes > Ceratodontidae > Neoceratodus > Neoceratodus forsteri. Next base: position 965,088,515 of record CM057458.1, on the reverse strand, counting down.
CGAGGAAGGGCATGTCAGCTAGATAGGCAAAATAGAAGGCCCGGAACAACTGCACCTGGGCCTCGACCGACAAGCAAAGGCAGGTTATTATAAATCCTCCTATCCTCTGCCTGGGGATCAGGCGTAAGTTCTGGAAAAATGTAAAGGATATCTGTGGCAAGGATCATAATCATCCCCTAATCAGATAGTGGTCGATGGGTGCCTGTCTGGCTCTTCTCTTATTGCCACAGCTTTTAACCATGCTTTCACTCAACCCCGCCATGTCTTCCTCCTAACTTCTTACACCCACCCGCCCCTCCTACCTCCAGAACACTCCTGCTGCCCCTCCTTTCCACCTTCAACGTGTCTTCTCGGCGTCTGCCAAATCTTACCTAGAAAAGCCTAAGCAATGCCCATGACGGTAGTGATTCCTTGACTTGGACTCCTCCAGCTCACTCTTCACAAGGTTCTCCACCCCTCACCCACATTCTCAACCGCTCCCTCTGCCAAGGAAATTCCCTCACAGTGGAAATCTGCCTCCATTACCCCATATTTAAAATGCGAGATCGTGACTCTCCACCAACAACTAATGCCCCATCTCTATCTCCCCAATCAAAGGCGCTTTGAAGGTATCGCTTCCAACCAGCTCTCACTGACCACCTTAACAATCACAACCTACCAGTAAACAGCAGCATCGCTATCGCAGAGGGCACAGTACCACAGCAGCCCTCCTGGAGTTCACCGACGTCCACTCCACCGTAGACAGAGGACACATCACAGGTACACGGACTTTGTAGACCTCTCTAAGGCATTTGACACGGTCAACCACTCCCTCCTACTAAACACACTCTCTTGCACTGGCTTCTCTCCGGATGCCCTCGGCTGGTTCACTGACTACCTATCGAACCGGTTCCAACAGGTCAAAATGGCACCACCTTATCTAGCAGACTGCCTGTCCCGCTAGTGTTCCAGGGGGTCCATCCTCGGCCCTCTCCTGTTGAGTCTCTTCCTTAACTCCCTACCTTCATCCTGCTCTGGCAATCTATTGTGCGGATGATGCGGTCTATATTCCTCCAATCCAGACCCCACTCAACTCCACAACTCCCTCCAGTCCTCCTTCTCTGATGCTGAAACTTGGTTCTACACACATCGTCTTATTCTAAATTACAAGAAGACTATAGTCATGTTCTTCTCACACCAGCTGAACTCCTGGAAGGTGCTCTAATCCCAAATTCTAACTGCCAATCAGACCCCCTTGAGCAAGTGGATACCTTTAAATATCTGGGCCTCACCTAGACCCGTCCCATAACTTCCACCAGCACATCCATAATCTGTCCGCCATCCTGAATGTCCGACTCAGAATTCTCTATCACTTCAAACACTGTCCAACTCCTGAAGCTCTTGACTCACTGTCTCCTCCTCTATCCTCTCTCTCCTTGACTATGGTATTCTCATCTATGGAGCTGCAAACACCTCGGCGCCTTAGAGACTCCATCACTCCTTAACAAATCATGCCGCCTCATCCTCAGCTGTGATCGGCTCACCCATACATGCTCTATATAATTCCACCAACTGGTTGAACCTCGACAACAGAATCGGTTCCACACTTGCTGCATGGCCAAAGGATAGCCCTGGGACTCTCCCCATCTGGCCTCACCTTTATAATCCAACTGGCCTGACTCCTAAAACGCCCGTAGCTTGAGCAAGCAGCTCCATCAGTCCCCAGGTGCCGAACCTCACAATTCCAAAAGGTCCTTCAGCTACAGGGCCCCATCCTGGGTGAACAGCCTGCCCAGCGCACTCACTAGAACACAGAATTGGCCCCTCAAAACCTTCTCAGAGACCATCTCCAGTCCTCCAACCCCTGTGACTGTCTCTGACCTGCCCTGCCTCTCCCCTCCCCGACAAAGGCCTCTGGCGGCTTCCTCTCTCTCTCTCCCCCCTTTTCTTTCCGCACCTACCAGAGTTACCTGTCCAACTCTAAAAATAGAGCCTTTAATCTAAGCTACTTAGACCTATCCTAATATGCCTTAGCATCAGACTGCTAGCCTTATATTGTACTCCCTGTAATTAATCAAATCAAATCAAATTTATTTAAAAGGCGCCCAATCCTGAAGGCTCTGGTCCACACAAAACTGTACAGTGTGTCATACTGTATACATTTCAATTACAATATCATACAAATATAAAATATATAAAAACTCAATCACCGAATGCCTGCATGAATAAAAAGTCTTCAGACGACTCTTAAAAGCCTCTATAGTGGGAGCCTCTCTCACTACAACTGGCAATAAGTTCCAGAAGCCGGAGCAGCAACTCCAAACAAACGATTAGCCTGTATGAATCCTGCTTTTGAATTTGTGATCACTGCTGTAATGTTCTACTTTATGTGACGATGGAGCCTTTGTAGATATGAGTCTTGGGCCTTAAAAGTATTTCGAATATGCAATAAACAAATAAATAAAAATAAATAAATAGTTTGTGCTGGTGTTAACTGGAAAGGAGGAGAGCCTCAGCCAAGCCCTGCGATGAGAGAGGCAACTGTGGCAGCCATTGAGCAGGCACAAGAATCCCTGATGTCCAGGGCCGTTTGAAGCTGCTGTTTGGCGACAGCTCAACCCTGATCCGGATCTGCTTGACCGTGGTCTGCATGTCCGTGGGGAGATGTAGGAGGACTTCATCCAGTGACCTTAAGATGGTGTAAGGGAAGTGTACCATGACAACGGCCGAACTTGCCTGGATGAAGGGCCAAGGAGGAAGCGCATAGACCTTCCTGGCTGAGTGCTCCAGAAGCTAGGACTCTTTATCAGGAGGTCGGTCAGTGTCGGCAGAACTGCCAGCACGCCTGAACACAGAGGCGGTCATCAGGCTCTCGGATGAAGGGTGCTCTGTGAGCCCTGTAAGGGACCCATGGGCACCATGTACTTGCAGGCCATGCGGGCAGGCCGAGCTGGACAACAGGCAGGGTGCTGACAAAGTTCTAGGGCCGGGCGGACAATAGCCTCAGCCACAGGAAAGGCCTCCATCGGGGTATCTCTGGGGACGATTAGGTTGGGTTCCATGGGGTCCTTGTGTAGCTGGCATTGCCCGGCGTGGTCTTTGGGCCAGATTTTCGGCCCTTCCTGCAGTCGAGCTGATCTAACCCCAAAGAGTTTGTCCTGGATTTCCACCTGCTCCTGTTACCAGTTTGACCTTCAAGTTGTTATCCTTTAAGATATTCACTTTTATTCTGCAAGTTTAAAACGTGCTCATCCTTCTGTGAGTGAGAGTGTCATTACATCCTTAGGCCCCAAGATTGGGAGTATCAGGGTCTAGGGTTAACTGTGTTATTATTAAAGGATTTTACATCATTACTGTAGGAAGGTCTGTTATATGGGTTTAAGGATTTAATTTGGATTATTATCAAGGACTTGTATTATCACCGTTGGAAGGACTGCTTCCAGGGCTGTCCCTGAGGACTCTCTTAAAGCGTCCTGTTTAGTAGTGAGAGGACCATCAGGACTCATACCAGCTGGTCTTTTCCTTTTTAATTTTTCTGATTATATTTTGTTTTTGTTTATTGATGTTTATTAGTTTTTAGTGTTCTCCTCCTCCTCTGAACAGTGAGAGTGTTCTGGAGTGAGGAAGGGTTGTTTTATTGTTTATTGTTGTTTTAATGTATTATTTGTATTTTGTGGTTTTAGTGGTTTGGGGTATATTGCAAATTTCTTTGGTAATTTTTGGGATTTTGCTGTGTAATTTGGTTTTTAGAAATGTGGAATGTGCCTGCCGGCCTCGGTCTTAGCTATTCAGCCTCCTTTCTCTATGCCCTCAGTCCATTCTCCCTCCTCCTCTGCCCTTGATTTATTTATCAGCGATGTCGGGTGTTGGCATCATTCATGGGGATGGGTGGCATGGACACTGGAGGAGTGAAAGAGGCAGCTCTCACATAGGGCGGTGGGGCCAGGAGGCGCCCTGGAGCGAAATGGAGACTGGAGCGTGGGAGTTCATGTCTAGTCCCCATACCCAAGGGCACCATCTCTTTAGATTGGCATTTAGTTGAAACGACTCAAGAACCTCGTCCAACTCAGGCGGTGTTATGGAGCATGCAGATCTATCAAGAACAAAACTGCAATTATTGCAGATTTTGTTGGAACCACTGATCTGTTATGCATCACTGAGACCTGGCTGGATGAAAATGCTGGCCCCATTTTGAGGCAGCAATTCCTACTAGGTACTCGTGATTCACCCCGAGATTGGACAGCCGGGGGGTAGTGGTCTGTTTTAAGACCCGATTGAGCCTCACGGATGTTCCAGTTGAGAAGCGAATCCTTTGAATGTACCGTGGTAGCTGGTGTGGGTTGCAGGATAGCTCTCATCTACTGTCCACCCGAGGACAGTAATTCCTGCAGGAAGTGGTAGATTTCGCCGCCAACATGGCATTGGAGTCGCCTAGAGACATGGTCCTGGCGACTTCAATGCCTGGTTGATGACTGAACTCTCTTCGCTTGTCAGCACTTCCTCCAGATGATGTCATCACTGGGCTTCACTCAGACTGTTTCTTCAGCTACCCATAAACACGGTCATTCTCTGGATTTGGTCTTCCTCCTGGGGATCAAGACATCTGATTTGGGGTGGAACCGGTCAGTTGGTCCGATCACTGCACCTTGAGGTTCAATTTTATGCCCTTCACAGGTCTGCCCCGTGGAGATGGTCAGTTACCGCCCTTTGCGGGATGTGTGCCCTGAAGACCAGGCAGCATTGATTGACCTCTCGGAGTTCTCTGATGCCAGCTTGAGTCCAGAGTTGCTGGTTCTGGCTTATAATAATGCCATTTCCTCAGCCCTGGACCTGATAGCTCCTGCCCATGTTCATCCCTCTCACTCTGCCCTCGGGTCCCTGGTGTGATGGATCCTTGAGGGAGCTCGGCGTGTGGGACATAGGTTAGAGTGTTGTTGGCAGAAATCTGCCCTGGTGGCTGACCGCCTTAGGTTGGAGGAGCACTATCAGCTCTACCAATCAGCGATTTCCCATAAGAAGGCAGAGTTCCTGTCCAGAGAAATTGCAGGTCGCTCAGAATCGACCGTCTCAGCTCTTCCGAACTGTGGACAGGTTGTGCAGCCCAGCCTGTCAGCAGTTGCGGCTAGCTTTTCTCACAAACTGTTGATGAGCTTACTCAATTCTTTGAGAATAAGGTGGCGGCATCAGGTCGGAAATCCGTCTGACTCGCTCTATGGGTGATGCGGTTGGTCACTACTCCTCGTACTTCCTGGAGTTCTTTTGACATGCCAGATGTTGAAGACATTATGAGGATTGTCAGGGATGCGCCCTACGTGCTGTAGTTTAGATCTGGGCCCAACTTCCCTGATTTTGGGTTGTTATGAGATCACTGGCCGGTCTTGGCTCAAATTGTCCGGTGCTCCTTGGAATCGGTGAGTTTTCAAGCACCCTGAAGGAGGTGGTGGTGACACCCCTCCTGAAGAAAGCTTTATTGGACTGGACATTTTGCCAACTACAGACCTATCTCAAACCTTCCCCTTTTAGGTAAGGTTATTGAGAAAGTAGTGGCAATCCAGTTGGAGAACCATTTGACCATCCCTAATGTCTATGAACCTCTCCAGTTGGGTTTTCATAAAGGCACAGTACTGAGACTGCTCTGGTTCAGGTGCTCAATGATCTCCTGATGGCGAGAGATCGGAGAAACCGCTCCATCTTGGTTCTCCTAGATCTCTCCTCAGCCTTTGACACTGTAGACCATGGGGTGCTGCTCGATCACCTGAGGTCCATCTGTGGCCTGTCAAGTACACTGCTCAGATGGTTTTCTTCTTTCCTTGCTGGAAGAACACAGAGAGTTGTGTCTGGGGTTTTCCTCGATCCTATCTCTCTGTCTTGTGGGTTCCTCAGGGTTCGTTCTGTCCCCATGTTGTTTGCAGTATATATGTTACCCTCGGAGACATTGTAAGACAGTATGGGCTGTGGTTTCACTGCTATGCTGATGATACCCAGCTATACCTGTCTTTGCTCCAGAACAGGCTAGTGCACTCTCAGTATTTAACAACTATCTAGTCGAAATCCAAGACTGGATGAATTTGACCAGTTGAAATTGAATGCAGGAAAGACTGAGGTTATGGTGGTGGACCCGGTCGCAGGATAGAGAGGCTGAGGACTGATCGACCCTCTAGAATATATCTGGGGATGAGCAGATCATTACCTCTGAACAGGTGCTGCAACCTGGGAGTCATGCTTGACGATGGGCTGACTCTTCGTCATCAGGTGTCGGCAGTTGTCAAATCGGTATTTTACCATCTTGAATATTGCCAGGGTCAAGCACCTTGTTCCGTCCAGAGACCTGCCAGTATTGGTCCACACCTTTGTGACCTCCCGACTTGACTACTGCAACTCCCTTTATCTAGAGCTTCCTTGGGTTGATATCCACTGCTTGCAGCTAGTGCAGAAACGCTGCTGCTCGTTTATTGTCAGGGGTATCTGGAGTTTGCATATTACCCTGTGCTGCGCGATCTGCACTGGCTGCCAATTCAGTGGCAGATCACCTTTAAGGTAGGCCTGTTGACCTACAAAGCCCTACATGCTCTTGGTCCTGACTATTTGAAAGAGCTCCTGATTCCTTACAGCCCTGTCGACAGCTCCGCTTTCGGCTGACGAGGATTGCTGGAATTCCAAGGTTACTTTGAAATCTTCTGAGGCCCGTGCTTTTATGACCCTACTACTCTGGAATTCTCTGCCCTGTCAGCTTGAAGTGCCACGACCCTTAGGGGCTTTAAGCAGGCACTGAAAACTTTTTGTGGACACTCGCATTCCCAGAAATATAATGGATTTTACTGTTTATATTTATTTTAATGTTTGATGATTATGTTTTTACTGTAAGGCGCCTTGATATTTGAAAGGCCCTATAAATAAAGATTATTATTTATTATTATTATTATATTAAGGATGTCCGTAAGAGGGTACTCCGCCTTTTTCTGGATTGGCTCCAGGGGCATCCCTGTAGATTCAGAGATGAGGCAAAGGATCCCTTGGAAAGATGAGGAACCTTCCTCGGTCTCTAGGCCAATGGTTGATTTGTCATCCCTGGATGTGAATGCATGCCGGTGATGTCTGAATCCGAGGAATCCGGATACTCGGCCTACTGCCCAGGTCACCTTCAACTACTTCGAGGATGGTCCAGGGTGACTATGACAGACAATCGCCGGGAAGTCCAGTATCTGGTCTGTCTTCCTTGGAAGGAGCCCCTCCCACGCTGTTTGGGCGGTGGTTTCACCGCAATCTGTGGAGAACCGTTTTGGGCTGAACTGGTGGTTTTCCGACTCTGCGGGCTGAGGAACCAATTTATCAGCTCCGAAGGAGTCTGCTTACGGCCTAGAGGCGAAAGTCAAGTAATGGTTGGTGTGGAAGCTAGGGTCGGCTTGTGCTCGGGTCAAAATCAGCTGTTGTCAGCATGAGGTCCTCGTGAGCACCGGAGTTTCGCCGGAGCCTCCTCCTTATCCGAGGAGGACGAGGGACAACCAATGACATCGCTTCTTTTTGAGCATTTATGGCTCTTCCTTGGCCTTTCGGACGGGGGTCCGAGACCTCGATCGAGATCAGAGGGCTAACTCGGTCGCTCGGGAGACACCAGCGGGACGGTGAATTCCTGGGATCAGTGACCACTTCTTCGACTGGAGTCCCAGCAGGCTGGATCTGTCATCTGGAAAGACCAGATTAGGGGTTCGATCGAGGGAATCGTTGACCTGAGTCGGTGATATCGGATTGATAGGATTGATCACAGTTCGACCTCGTCGATGGATAGTCGGTCAACTGACCAGACAGCAAAGCTGAAAAGCCAGTTGTTGAAGAAGCGATCTCAACCAAGTCGAGACTGCATGTTCCTCGGACCGAGGTTCTCCACTCCCAGAGCGACTCCGTTGAGGCGAAGGCGCTCCTGGATCCTTCTCCTGCTACGGGATTGAGAGGAGCTTGAGCCGCAGGCGCCTCTGCCTTGGTCGGGAGAGACTGGCACAACTCTCGGAAGGAACCGAGAAGGTGGAGTCCAGGTTGAGCAGAACAAAGAAGCTCCGAAGAAGACTGGCAGCACGAACCGCTTCCTCCTCGAATGCTTTTCATGCATTCCAATTGCTCGGCCGGATCCGCAGCCGCGAAAACCGCCCACCGAACCTCCCTAGATTTCACTGGAGGATTCCCTTCTCCGGTCTCTACAGCTTTAAGTGTCTTGAGGCGGTCGTCGAGGATGTTGGGATGAAAGGCAAGACACAGGGCGCATTTCGGGTGTCATAGTCGACACCAAGGCAGTAGGCCATGCGTGGTGTGGGTTCAGTGCACAACATTTTCTGGCCGTAAGGCACTGGCGAATCCTGGGAACACTTGTGTTCGATTATCAAAGCCGCACACTTGCAATCGCTAACGTGAACAATGGGAATTTTAGAATAACCGAAGGTTTGAAAGCCAGGACCTACCAGATGTGTGAGCACGAGGGAGGCAACCTGAATGTTACAGAGGAAAGGAAGATCTGGCATCATGGAGCAGCCGAGGTATATACAACCCCGGTGGGTGGGGAGGAGCCAGTTTGAAGACTTCCGGTGATTTAAAGCAGAAGGGACATGCCAAAGATGTGGATGAACAACATATCCACACTCCTAGAACACTCACATTTCCCTAATTGTGTTGCTTTACTAACAATCTAACTGATGCATTAACAAAGTTTTTGAAAGTAATTTCCTTATTTTTCAGATAGTTTACTTGTGTCCTTATTTGCCCACCCTCCATAACTGTCCTTATGTCACAGTGGGAGCGCAGGGCCTGAACTCCGTGATTTTCTTATTTTACTGTGGGTGTGCAGTCTTATTACCCCAGCACATGTAGCCAAAGAGAACATTTTCAAATCCCCATCAAAACATAATTCTGTGCAACTGCAATGCAATTCTGCATCATGATGCGAAAATACATTTGGCCAGGATTTGAAAATGACAGCTGTGACACACATGAGGTGGGGTACTGAGAAATCTATGTTGAGATTTTGAGTCAAGTCTAAAATTTCCAAAGTTCTGGCGTGCATAGCAAAATTGCAACAAATGGTCATAACTTTGCCATTTTAACGTATTTGAACTCAAAATTTTCAACATAGTTTTAGATTTCACTCATGAACAATATGACTATCATTATGCATATCCTGCCCAAAGGTACATTCGCCAATCAACCGTGGAAATCCCCTTTCGGGCAGGAGTTAGCTGAACAGTCATATTGTTCATGAGGTGGGGTCCTCAAAAGGCTATGTTGAAAATTTGAAATCAAAGTATGCAAAATGTCAAAGTCATGCATAGAGTTGAAAATCCCATTGAAGTCACACAAAAGTATACGGTACCGTGCACTGCACAATATTGTGTGGTAGCAGTATACATGTTATTCAATGGGTACCGTGTTTGCATAATGCTTGGTATACCGGCGCAACCGATTACTTGTACACTGATTTCCACACAAAATAAATAAGATCTTCTTTCGTGAGTCATCATACTAATCAAGATCTTACTTCATATAGCCGACACGAACAAAGAATTAAATTGTTAAATAAAACACATTTTAAGTGCATTGTTCAACCAGTAAAGTGCAGTATGCACCTAAAGGTCCCAATAAGCAAGCTACATGTGTTGGTTCCTCCCCATATTATCATTTTGGGAGGTTTCCAAATTAAATTTTTCAGGAAAAACTGAAAACAAGATGGTGGCCATACAAAGAGGAATTTTCCACATGAAGCAGGATTCCTTCTTCATTGCATAGGGCTATACCGAGTGCTTATTAAGCATGCTCAGTAATGATTTTTTTCAAAATTTTAAATTGCAATTACTTAAAAATGACTTATTTTTCAACCAGACTAGCAAAAGGCACATATGTGGAATAGTCCCTTTCTGCCCTGAAAGTTTCAGACAAAAAACCAAACTATCTGGGCTGTAGGCAAGTTCAAAAAAAAATCCCAGCAAAGTCCATGGCGAAAACATGTTTTTCACCTCTCCGTAACTTTCGGAGACCGCCCATCTTACTGGAACATAACTTGCCACAACAGGATATCACCCCACAGGAGAGTGTATACTGAATTGTGTGCAAATCCGTTGAGCGGTTGCAAAAGTTATTATAGTGCAAACTTTTGAGTTTAACATTGACGTGCCTACTCAACTCTAACTATAACCAATTGATAATTAGTATAAAAAAAGGCATGACATTGTGGACAGATGTATTTATACTGTTTGTGGTGTAGGCTTTTTAAATATTTAAAAGTATTTATGGTTTTAGGTAGGTTGGTAATATTTAAAGTGTATTCTACAAATGCTTTTTGCACTTTTGCACATGGCTAATGCTTGTTAACTACTTGGCTGTTTTTCCTATGTTCTGTATGTGCTGTAGTTTACACTCTCTTTGGTGACAAATTATGATGTCATCATTATGTACCAGTTTGTGTGAGCTTGCTACCTTTGACAAAGGTTTTTATTCAAAACGTGTCAGGTGTGTGGGTTGGTTGGCACCAATAAATGTTGCATTTCTGCACCCAATTTTGATGGAGTGGCGTCTACTTACTACGAGGGTGAGTGCTCGATTTTGTTAACACTGCAGCAAGTCCATCATGAGCACCACAGCCTGGTGTGACTTTTTTTTTATTGTGTTGTTTTTAATGCTCGCCCAATTCATTCTCCTCACACATTAATTTTCCTTTTCTTGTCTTTCCTCTACTAATTCTCCATGCTTTCTCCCCTCCTGTTTATTCTCTGACTGTCTTTTCTGTTTGCCTAACAATCTTTGGGCCACTTATTTGAACATCATGTCACATGAAGTGCAATAGGCAGCATGTTCAACAGAAGGACTATTGGAAATCATGCTCTAAAGCTCTGTCCAGCAATAACAGGTTTCCGTATATACTGCCTTTGAGTGCAAAGCGCTACCCCTTGTGTGAGCACAAACCACCACGGTGACCACTCATGCTAAGCACCTCCCCACTCTGAGCAAGCTGAGAAGTTTGAGGCACAAGACTCTTAGGACTGAATCGAAGCACTGCAATATCAGTACATAAAATGCTAATGAACCTATTCACCTTGCAAGGCCCTTATAGCTCCTTACCATATGCATACCATATCATGACATCGACTATCTGTCATTATCACTTGCATCTCCTCTCCCTTAACCCTGCCATCCCATCCTCCTACTCCCACCAATCATGTACTGCTGGTTTCTTTCCTATAAGATGCAGCAAATCTATAGCAGGACAGTGCTTTCCAACACTGTGGAACAACGTCTCTCCATCCATCTCTCATCCTTCACTGCACTCTCTAAAACCACTCTTACTGGCACACATCTTAAAGCATGCATCAGCAGCTAGCCAGCTTCCTCTTCTCTCCACATTACAACAACCCATGCCCTATCCACCCCTTACTTTTACCCATTTTGTCTCTTACTCTATTGTATAGCTTAAAACTCCATGTACTCTCATTCTGGATTTTATGCCAGCAGGATTCTGTTACAAATATCCTAGGTACAGTACCCCAGCTCTCATACTTGCCCCACTATAACCTATATACTTTGTATACTTCTAGCACTGTTTTTCTTTTTCTGTAATTCATACTCATGTTCATGGTTATGAACATGTACACGTTCATGTACCAGTTGTTGTCACTTTGTTACTGCTGTTTTACTCCCTGATGTGGTTCCACCATGCCACGGCAACAAGAAATTTGTCGACCTACCATTACAGCGATGGCACAATGCTGACAGTTGGCACTGTGCCATCAGTGAAACAATGTGTTTTTTTTTGAGGAGGCTTCACCCCCTGCCTTTTAAATAATTAACCTGAGTCAGAGCTGTGTCGAGAAGGGGTGCAATCACTGGGAAACACTGTCGGTGTACCGTCGGGACCATTACAGCGATCAGTGGATTTTGCCACAGTAATGCAGTCACTGAGCGAATGGTATATGCCTGATGTATTCCTCCTGTGGGTTGCACCTGGAAATGAGCTCTGGGTTTGTGTGTCTATCCCGTCACCAAATTTTAAATAATCGAGGCACACTGCTACACACAGTGGCTGGAGACTATTCTGTGGAGTGTAACAAAGCAAGCCAGTGCCACATGTGAGAAGGTTGTGCATGAAGATGCAGCACACCTTTAGCCACAGTTACGTGAGGTAGACGTACTGCTGTGTTTATGGAGGCTTGCATGCAAGCTTTAACAAGCTTGTTCAAGGTCTGCTACCTAAGAAAGACAATATACAGAAGTCTACTGTCCATGTGGGATTCAAATTCCAGTAATCTATTCTCCATCAACAATACTGCTGAGAGCACCAATACAAGTGTTCATCTGTCCCATGGTTCATCACTTCAGCATGACTGGCTTATACAGGGCACTGGTTCAATGGTTTCTATGGTCCATGCTATTTGTGTGTGGTTTAAACATGATTTTCTCAGGTGTTAACTAGCACATAAACAGCCAGTTAGCACAGCTACCGGGTTTCAAGTTAAAACTACGCCATGCATGCATGGTGGCTCTACTTTCATCTCGTGTGTTTGGCCCATGCCTTTGCTCTGCTGTACAAACTACTTTGCACTGCCCCAAGGTTTTAAATACTACAACAGAAGCGCTAACTACATATCCAATGTGCAAAGACATGTTTGCGTGGCACAAAGTTACTTGCTATGTAGAAAGTGTTCGAATATGGGCCTTGTTTTTTTCCTTTTACAGTATTTCCTTTTCTATTAGACTTCCTATTTCCTGTTGCTGTGCTCACTTTTCCACTTTCCCATATTTTCTGCCTATTTTCTCTACATAAAAACATGCCAGCAGATAAAGGCCTTGCAGACTATATTGTCTGTGTGATTGTACAAGGTCCCCAGTGTCTACACTGGGACCTGCTCCCCTCCCAAATCCCCACAACACCCTCATTTCTGCCCCCACCCAGCAACTTCCCCTTTATTCTGCCCCATCCTCTCTTGAAGCTATCCACTGTTTTCAAGAGATCACCTCCTCTGGCAACTTCGTTCCACTTGGCCACCTCTCTCACTGAAAGAGTGCCACCTCATTTCCCTCTTGAATCTTCCCTTTACCAGATTCAGGCTATGCCCCTAGTGGACTTGTTTCCACTAAGACTGAAGAGGCCCTCCGTATTCACCATATTAATCACCTTTAACCCTTAGGCTGCCAACAGAATTAGAATGTATAGAATTCTGGACTGATATATCAGTCCAGCGGCACAGCAAGGGTTAAAGATACATGAAAAACTATCATATCCTCCCCTCCTTCTGTTCTTAGGGAGCACATGCTGAGCCTCTGAGCCTCTCCTCATAGGTACTGCTCTGCTGGCCCTGGAACCTCTTGGTCACCCTTCTGGGACTGTCTACAGCAAGCAGACATCCTTCTCATAAGAGCAACAATACTGCACACTGTACTCTAGGTGCGGTCTTACCAGTGGCCTGTATAGCGGTAGTATGACCTTCACCTTCCTGCTGGTAATCCATTGGCTATGCAGCCTAGCATCCAATTTGATTTTGCTGCTGCTCTCGTGCAGTGTGCTGATTGTTCCAGGTTACTCTTGATGATAATTCGGGTCCTTTTCTTCCTCAGACATGGTGCCCTGCACATCACTCAATCAGTATTTGGTCTCTGGGTTCCTTGCCACTAAGTGCATAACTTTGCACTTTTAGTGTCGAACCTAGTTGCAATAATGGCAGACAATTTCTCTAACCTAGCCAGGTCTTCTCTTGTCTCCCCTCCTCAGTGTCCACCCCCACACAGCTTTCTGCCACCACATAAACATGTAGATTTTACCCTTGATTCCAACCGCTGTGTCACTGATGAAGATTTTTTTTTGTCAATTCTTTTCCCTCCGTCACTGCTGGCTGGGGCCCCATCATTTGACCTACTGGATCCCTCCTGTCTGAGACCCTCCCAACTGTGCCCCGATCCACCTAGCCCCTAACGCACCAGGGGCAGCCCCAGAATCCACCCCTGGGATGGGGCCACATTCTGCTCCATGGCGCTTTCATCTGGTGCTCTTTGGGTGGAGGTGAAAGGGAGGCAGGTCCCAGTGGTCAGGATCTGACGGAGGTGGGGGCAGGCGCGTCTTCCTCCCAGCAGAGAGTTTTCCAGTAATGTGTCGTCCCCCCATGGGCCCGGATGTGCAATGAAGTCCAGTCGCGACCAGGCACGCTCCCACCGTGCCACAGATGTCCACTGAGGTGCCTCCCTATGCTTGCATGATCCCTTGGCTGATGCACTCGCAGCCTCCGGCTGGGGTCGCTCATACCAGAGTCATCCACCCCTCCCCAGGAGGGAGGCAGCCTTCTGGGCGCTCAATCCTCTCCTCCTGCCGACCCCGATGATCACAGCTCACTCCTGAACCCTGGTGCGCTGGTGTGATGAGGTTGTGGCTCCAGCACCTCAACCCTCAGTGCCACCAAGCCGGGGACCGATGAAGATGTTAAACACCACCAGATAGAGCACTGAGGCCTGTGGGACCCACTAGTCACCAGCCCAGATTCCAAAAATCCCACCCTGACCACCAACTTTTGGCTTATGTCCTTCAACCAGTTTTTGATCCATCTAGCGAACATGGTCTCCACCCCAGATCCTCCAGCTTCCTGATCAATCTCCTTTGAGGTACAAAGTCAAAGGCTTTGTTGAAGTCTAGATGCAGGACATCAACTGCTCAGCCCTGCCCACTATCTTGGACACCCAGTCAAAAAGTCAACCAGATTAGTCTGGCAGGACTCCCTGATACAGACCCATGTTGCCTCTTGTCTTGCAGCTTGTTCTTTTCCTCGAGAAAGCTCACCAGTCTCTCCTTCAGGATAGCCTCCATTGGTTTCCCACTACTGAGATCAGGCAGACAGGTCTGCAATTCACTGGTTGATCTCTCAGACAGCTCTTATGGAGAAGCACCACATGTGCAGTTCTCCAGTCCTGGTGCACAGTCCCAGGTGTTAGGCAGGTCAGCCAGGGGACTCGCCAGCACCTCCACCAGTTCCTTAGGACCCTAGGGTGCACACCATCTAGCCCTGGGTTTATCCACCTTCAGGGAACTTAGGCCCTTTTGCAACCTGTCCACCTCTAATATGCCATCTGCAACCCCACTTCCCTGCCCAGACCCTTCTGCTCCCTTGCTGCACTGGTCCATCCTTCACTGTAGTGAAAATGGAGCAAAAGTACTTGTTAAGCACCTCTGCTTTCTCTTCAATTCCTATTGCCCAACCCTCCTCCTTTTTAACCTGACAATCTCATCTTTAATCTCTCTCTCTCTCTCCCTCTCCTCCCTTATATATTTGAAGGCCTTCTCACCCAATTTTACTCCCTGTGCCAGCTATACTTCCCTGTCAGCCTTTTTCTCTAACCACTCTGCTTGCCACCCTTGATTTAGCCTTTTAGACCTCCATAACTCCTCACTTTGAGTATACTTGTACTCCCAGAAGGCTGCCTTCTTTTCCACTATAGCATTTTCCATTTCCTTTCTGAACCAGCTGGGCTTTTTGGCCTCAGATATCTTGTTTTTGATTTTGCACACTCACTAGTGATCTCTCCCAGCCTCTCCTTCATTATGGTCCATCTGTTCCACCTCCATCTCCTTACTGATCCCAACAAGATGCCCTACCAGAATTCCTCCCATCTTATTAAAATTAGCCTTCCTGAAATCCCAAACCCTCGTCATGGTTCTGACCATCCTTCTGCCCATGTCCAAGTGGAACCACACCACATGGTGGTTGCACCCTGCAAGTGACACTTCCACCTTTACATCCTGGACACGTCCACAGTTGGACAGGACCAGGTCCAGTACACCCCTCCCTAGTGGGCTCCATGACACCCTACATCAGGAATCCACTCTGGAATACGTTCAACAGTATCTGCTTCCTGGTGCTGGAGGTAGCCAGGATTTTCCAATTTACCCCAGGTAGACTTAAGCCCCCACTACTACCTCCCCCATGCCTGCCATTTCCATGATTTAGGACTCCAGTACCTTGTCTAAGTCCACATCCTGTGAAGGTGGTCTGTAACTACCCCCATCCTTAGTTTCATCCCCTTAGTGGCCTGAACCTACATCCATAATGTTTCTGTCTTTACATCTGCCTCTTCCTCTCTAGTACAGGTTATCCCTCTTTTACATTCTGGTGACTCCCCTATCTTCCTGTTTCACTATCCTTTCTATAACTTTTGTACCCAGGGACTACAAGGTTCCAGTCATGGTTTGGTGTGGCCCCATGTCTCTGTGCTGGCTGCTGTGTCCACCTCTCCTTCGCCATTAGTGCATGCATCACAACCATTTTATTTCCCAGCCTTCTAGCATTCAGAGACACTACCTCCACCTCAACTCTGGCATTCCCTTTACCCCTGTCCCGTCCCTCCTCCCACATCCCCAATTCCTCCTTCTCCCCTTCACTAGTTCCTTCTTATTCAGTCCTGAGTGGGAAGAGGCCTATTGGCCTCCCTCAACCAGGCAATTGAGGGTATTTTGTACCCTACTGCCCCCACTTTGTAATTTAAGTTGATGTCCCTCTCCATGAATTCTTCCAGCTTGCCCTTCAGGACCCTTATGTCCTTTTTACTTAAGATGTAGCCTGTCTGGTGCACACAGGTGTTTATTCATCCAGGTCCTTCTCAGTCACCAACCCCTGCACTCCTCTGCCTCACACCACCCTCTGAGCCATACACTGAATTACTCAATTCTGACTTTCCCACAAGTGCTGGCCCTTGGGGATGGCAGCAACTCGAGAAGGCTACTGTACTCCTTACCATGCTGCAGAATTTTCCCACTGCCCCTCTTTTGCACCAACCAATCTCACATCCTGCAAGGTCGTTCATACCCAAATGTGCTGTTATGTGAATTAACCAAATCAACTTGGGGTTTATATAGCAACTTTCATAAACAATGTACTTCATCTAACCATGCAATACAACACAATGAGTTGTACACTGAAAGTGCAGAGACCATAAACAATAATTTGCAGTCATAAAGCGTATGATAATCAGAGATATGGCGAATAGCACGACCCTGTTTTATGGTTCAATGGAAGGCCACCAGTGTATGTAGTGATTGTGAAACTGTTGTGATACTTGGGTTCATCTCTTTTCTGGTTTTCCACCCTCACTAGGGGTGCCAGGAAAACAGTCTTGAGACTAAAGGAAAAGTTATAGTTAAAGAGCCATACCAGAGCAGAGCACCAGAGGAAAAGGAGGAGGCGGAGAGGTGGACCTTGAACACTCACTATGCAGGAAGCTTATGGATTGTGGGGGATTTAAGCAGTAAGGAAGGGAGAGTCTGGCTGCCCCACTGAACTGCAGGATAAACCTTTAATTCAGTGGAAGGCCGCCAGTGTGTGTAGTGACTGTGCAACCATTGTGATATTTTGGCTGGTCTCCTCTGGTATTCCACTTTCAGCAGAGGTGCTAGAATAGTCTCGAGACTCAAGGAAAGTTATAGCTAAAGAGCCAAAAGCACAAAGTGAGATGTTACGGAACCCCCTCCAGTGCAGAATAGCTCAATAACACTAAAGGAAAGGAAACGCCTAAGTATGGAGGAAACCTCAGAGATCCAAGGTTATTAAGTTAGCTTTTCCTCCAAGCTTAAAATTATGATGTTAGCTGTTAATAAGCTTGACGGAGTTCAGAATTTGGTTCTCTGATACATGTTTCAAAGCAAAAGATGTCCAGTAACCCATGACCTTAATTATGTGAGCTGGAATGCTCTTTTGGGATGCTGAGGTAGCTGCTCTAATCTAAAAGAATGGCTGGAAAGGAAGAAGCAGCAAGACCCATGTGAGACAAAATGTTCTAACATGGAGGACGAACCAGGACATAAAGAGAATGAACAGAGTCAGGATGTTTGGTGACTGCAGCAAATTAAATATATGAACAGAACTGCAGGTTGACTTTGTTGCAAAATATGAGACATGGACTTCTCTGTAGATTCTGTCAGTTTTGGGATCTAACAAGTGAGAGAGGAAATGATCTGTAGAAAGTTTTCTATACAGTTATTAGTAAGGGGATGGATGGATAGAAAACTGCCAATTATGTAAATTCTCCAGGTCGCAAGAATCCAAAGAAGGCCAGGGTCATAGCAGCTTGTAAATTAAGGTCAGCAGCGGGTCCAAAGAAATCATTACTTAGGAGAAGCATTAGCTGAGAAATGAAAATACAGTACCTACCATAATTCTTGATCTTCTTGGATGAAGTCTCACGACTTATTCACACTAATGGGACTACACCAGAGGCACTAGGACCCAGCGGGAGCCAAAAATCTTCAGAAGGGCGGCGCGAGGTAGGGACCGTGCATGCATGGCACCATGAGACTGGCTTACACCGTATAGGCTATCTTGGTGTTGACCTTCCAACCGCCTCAGTACCTTTTTTACAGAGGAGGAGCAGCGTAAACTAACCTAGTGAAACTAACATAAGTTGGACTAAGATAGTTTGAATGACCCATATAAGAAGGGTTAACACAATCAAGTCTTCACAGCCCAGCCATTGAAGGAGTGAAGACCAAAACAAATAAATGAACTAGGGGGTGGAGGGTGGGCATGTGAATGAGTGGTAGAGACTTTGTCTAAGAAGATCAAAAATTACAATAGGTACGTAATTTCATATCTTCCTGGACATAAAGTCTCCACCACTCATTCACACTAATGGAGATTACCGGCTAAATAATCCCCGAGAAGGGTGGCAGGAGAGGAGCTCACTTAGGTCAGGAGTCCATTAAGGATTGTCCTGCCAAAGGATTGATGCTGCCTGGCATGGACATCCAAAGCGCAGTGCATCACAAAAGTGTGGACAGAGCTCCAAGTAGCTGCACTGCAGATGTCTGCAATGGGCATGTTTTGAATTTCTGCCAGGGATACGCGACTGCCCGGTAGAATGAGCATATACTCTGCCTTCCAGTTTAACCTGTGTCATGGAGTAGCACTGGTGAAGACTATGTCACCAGCCACACCGGAAATACATCTGATAGCAAGAGGCCTGACCCAGCCAGCCATGCTGAAAGAGACAAAAGTTGTTTAGATTTGCATGGATCTCTTTAGTTCTGTCTATGTAGAATCGCAGAACCCTTTTAACATCCAGAGAACATAAGGTACGTTCTCCTCACTGTGGAAGTTGCAAGTAGGTCGGAAAACCAAGGGCTGGTTCAGGTCTAATTCGAGACTACTTTAGGGAGAAACCTAGGGTGAGTTTGAAGAACTACCCTGTCTTTGTGAAATACAGTATACCGGGGTGGGGTCTGTGACTAATGTATATATTTCAGACACTTTGTGAGCAGAGGTAATGGCTACAAGGAAGGCAATCTTTCAGGTCAGGAACTTCAGCTTACAAGTTGCTGGGGCTAAAAGGTTTACAGGTGAGCATGTCTAGCACAAGGTTAATGTCCCAGGCAGCTACGGTCATCTGACTGGCGGCCTAGTGTGAAGTATACCTTTAAGGAATCTCTTGACCGAAGGTAACTGAGCCAGGGACATGGGGTGTCTGTGATTAGGTAGTAGCTGAGATCGCGCAGAGGTGAACCATTATGGTAGAGTATTGTAGTCCTGTATTTGACAGGTCCAGAAGATACTCCAGGACTCTGTTAGGTGGGTAGGAGAGGGTCCAGGAGGACTTTGCACACCAGATGGAGAACTGCTTCCACTTTGCTGTGTAAGTTTTCCTAGTAGCCGGCTTGTGTGCTGCTAGGAGAATGTCTGAGACCCTACGAAACGTCAAACCTACCAACTTTTATCTCTTCAGGAGCCAAGCGTGGAGGTGACAGGATCTCAGGTTGGGATGGACCACTGGGCCCTGGCACAGCAGGTTCGCTTGAAGTGGAAGCTGTCTCGGTGAAGTTTCTGATAATCTGCTGATTAAAGAAACCAGATCTGACAAGGCCAGAATGGGGCAATGAGGATCATTCTGCCCCCTGAGTCTCCAGCTTGAGCAGTGCCCTCTGAACTAAGGAAAGAGGAGGAAATGCGTATAAGCGTTTGTCCACTGCAGCCAGACTGCATTCTGAAAGAAAGTGCCAGGTTCTGGTTTCTGGAGCAGAATAGAGGCAGTTTTGCATTACGTGGGGACACAAAAAGGTCCAGGTCTGGTGTGCCCCACTCTTAGAGTGACTGCATAACGCTTGTGTAGAGACCACTTGTGAGGATCTGTTTCCGTTCTGCTGAGATAATCTGCAAGATTGTTCTGCACTCCCTGGAGGTAAACTGCTTGGATCAAGGCTTTATGCTCCAGGCAACACTCCACTCTCATTGCCTCCCCTGCAAGAGGTAAGAGTGTTCTCCACCGTTTGTTGATGTAGTACATCACTGCTTTGTTGTCCGCTTGAAGGAGAATGATCTTGTGACAGAGAATGTCCTTCAAAGCTCATACTAACGTACAGGACAGCTCATTTCTAAGATGGAGTTGAGACTCGACCTGATTCCATTGACTTTGGGTGAGGAGAATTTAACAGTGATCTCCCATCTGAGAAGGGATGCATTCATGGGGACGGAGATCTGAGATTCCAGTGGGGCAAGCGAAATCCTATCTGAAGGTTGTCCTCTTGAGTCCACCAGGTGAGTGACAGTTTTAAAGGTTCCATCACCTTGATGTGAAAGGACTGGGAATATGTGGTTGTGGACCACTGAGTACTCTGAGCATCCACTGAGTAGTTCTCATGTGAAGATGAGCCAGAGGCACAGTGAACACCAAGGATGCCATGAAACCCAGCATCCGCTGCATCGAGAGGTTCAAACTGAGTCAATCTCTCTGATGAAGTGGGCCATCTGAAGGATGTCATTCCTCCTGTCCTATGGAAGAAAGGCTTTTGTGTTGGAGGTATCCAGAAGGACTCCTATGAAGAGGAGCTGTTGGGAGGGTTGTAGCTATGATTTTTCCAAATTCAACAGAACTCCCACAGACATGAGGAACTTGGAGGCCGTAGCCATGGCTTTCTGAGTCTCTTGTCTGGAGGGGCTGGCTAGTAGCCAGTCGTCCAGATAAGGAACACTTGAATTCCAAGTTTCCTGAGATGCGCTAGAGAACTGCAAAGCACTCTGTAAAGACTTGAGGTGCCGAGGATAGCCCAAAGAGCAGGACTCTGAATTGGTAGCGCTGACCCAACACCACAAATCTGAGATACTTGTGGTGGTTTGAGTGTATGAGAATATGTTGGTAGGTGTCCTGCATGTCCAGGAAGCGGGCCAATCGCTTTGATGAATCAGAGGTAACAGAGTGTCAAGTGACATCATCTTGAATTTCTCCTTGTAAAGGCATTTAACTTTCTTAGATCGAGAATAGGGTGCATGCGCCTGTTTTCTTTGGAACTAGGAAGTAATGGGAGTAGAAACCTGTGTTCCATTAATCCAACTGAATTACTTCTACTGCCCTGTTCAGAAGGCCTTGAATCTCGGAAGCAAGGTCTGACTGAGAACAGACAGCTTGGGCTGTCATTTGGGTGGATGATCTGGAGCTGTTTCTGAAAGATTTAGAGAGTAACCCTCGTGGATTAGTCTGAGCATCCATTTGTCTCATGTGACTGACTTCCACTGGTTGTAAAACTGAGTCAGGACGCCTCCTACTGCCAAGGAAGAGTCCCACTTGGACAGCTGAGGTGGGACTTGGGCGGAATCTCAGAGGGGTGGCACTAGGCAAGGGTGCAAGAACAAGAGGGCACAATTTGAAGATAGAGGGCAGCTCAGAGGTAATTTAAGGAGTATTTTTCACAGAGAGGGTTGTGGATGCATGGAGCGGCCTTCCAGAGGAGGTTGTGGAGTCAAAATCAGGGTGGAATTCAAGCATGCATGGGACAGTCATAAGGCAATTCTAGGGTGTTGGGGTAAGAAGAAGTAGGCTGCTGGTTAACTCAGGATCTGCAGCTTATCCAGTAGTAGGGAAATGGGCAGACTAGAGGCCAGCGGTCCTTATCTCGTCCAAATTTATGTTTCTATGTTTCTAGGCACTTTGGACCCTGTGACTTCTGCAGCATTTTCTTTGTGGCTGGAGGGCTCGATTCTTGTTGAAGCCCCCTCTGCCTTTGCCACAAAAGGACTGATGGTTATGAAACTGTACGTTCCGCCCGTTGAGGGCAGCAGATAACACTGGCTGTTTGACAGCCATTCTAGTTTTCTGTGTGGTCTCTACTGCCTGCTCAATTTGAGGCCAAACAGATAAGTTCCATCAAATGGTAAACTCATAACTCTCTGTTTGGGCGTCATTTGTGAATCCGATGTTCATAACCACGGTGGCATCGGATGCAAATCCCAGCTGCTGCTGCCCTGGAAGCAGTGTCAAAGACATCCATAGCAGCTTTTAGTTGCTGGTTGTTGGACTCAATGTCTCTAGTAATGGCCTGGAGAAACTCTGAGCTAACGTCAGATTCCAGAAGAGCTTCCACAGTGGCTTTGAGCAAATGCCAGAGGGTATATTCATACTGAGATAAATAACCTTGGTAGCTAGCAATGCACATACCAAGGGTAGAGGCAGTGGCTTCGCTTCCCCAAGGTGTCAATCTTATGAGTTTCTTTGTTTTTGCTGGACATGCTGTAGATTCCTGAGGAAGGATGGCTTTGTCATTCTCAGCCAAGACAACTATGGCATCGGCAAAGGCTTGAGAGGCCAAGATTGATCGATCCTTAGGGGAGTGTATTTCCTGTTTATTGACAGCCACGGAAGGAATAAGTGCCAGATTATCCACACCATTTGTGAGAGTGTCTCAAAGGAGGGCTGCATCGGGAGGTTAATTCCACAGGAGTATTTGGAATGCGAGATACAGCAATTTTGCGGATCAATCTCTGAAGTCTGGAGAGAGAGAGAAAGAGAGAGAATTCACGTTCTTTAGCAGTGACTTAAAGGAAAGGTCCTTGACCAGAGGCTCCACTGAAGGAGATGGTTTATTTGCCACTCTGAGAGAAGAATCATCATCAAAGTCATCCCCTAATGGAAGATCAGGATCAGGCTCAATAACATCCCTAATAGTCCCAGAGGAATAGTACAGATAGTAAAAGGAAGAAAAGAAGAGGAGGCACTCCGTGAATCAGAGTCGAAAACCCTGGTACCCTAGGCGGTGCCAAATGCTGAACAGCGCTGGCACAAGAAGCACTTTAGAGAAGACGGTGTCGACCTAGAGAGCGGTGCTGGCATGGCACCGCCCACGACAGAAGCTGAAGTCGGCACAGAGGCTCCCAACCCCATCCCCGGAGTCAGGGAGGAAGATCTGAGAAAATCAGTAGAAGAAAATGGCACCTGTGCTGGCCCTGCGCCACAGCCATATGAGGGGGAAATGCCAGAACACGGTGTCGACAGCACGGAGGCACTGTGTGACTAGGAAATCCCAACCATCCTGCCTGCAGATTCAAAACCGTTTAGGCCTGAAGGCCCGGAGGCGGACCGCCAGCTGGGGCAGGTGGGACAACAGACGAACCCATTGCTCATAAAGCGGCCCAGTGATGAAACTGCTCACCAGAAGACCCCCAGGGGGGTAGGAGGGACTCCAGAGTCAAGGATGGTGGTCACCAGGAACAGAGCCCTAGGGGACCCCAGGAAGTCTGGAGTGAACCCTGCTCCCTCGCCACTGATGATTAACACGCAAACATACCAGAGGGCCTCAAGCTGTACGTTTCTTCTTCAACCCGGAGGTTGAAGAAGAACTTCAGTCGGCGTGCTGAGTCCTCGATGAAGACAGAGAATGGGACTGTTTCTTTTTTTTGCTTTTGGGAGGACCGCACAACCCTCAAGCACTGGACTGACTGTAGTCAGGCCCCCCCGTAGAGGGCAGCGGACCAGACCCAGCCCTGCTGAAAACACAGCATTTGTGCAAAATCTCCTACCGTCACTGGCCCCGTTCATATTGGAAGCTCCGTTGAGGGCAGGGCACATCTTATCAGGAGTTCCTCAAGGCACTGAACATGTACTCACTGGAAACCAGAGAGGAAAGGGAGATCAGACAGAGTCTGTCAAGTTTCTAAAAGGAATAAACAATGTGAACTGTGGGGAATTATTTAGCATAAGGAACAGTTCCAGGTCATAAGGCATGAGTGGAAACAGGAGGGAGATTTAAGAGGAACAAGAGGAAGTATTATTTTACAGAAAGGGTGGTGGAACCATGGAACAGTCTACCAGCCGAGGTGGTGGGCATTAAAACCATTACTAGTTTAAAAGACAGTTGGAACAGAGTGAAGGTTTCTTGATTACTCAGGGTGACATAAAATAAGAGGGAATGGGAGTAGATAGGAGAGCTAGGACCATGGATGGACAACAGGTCCCAGAGTTGGATAGGGAACAACAGGCAGACTGGATGGACCACTGGTCTTTTCCGCCATCATTGTCAATGTTTCTATGTTTTTATGTTTCAGTCTTTACACCCACCTGGCCAACCAACAGAGATGGGCAGAAGAGACCGCACACGCAACATCTCATCTGAAAAATGGACCTTTTACATCAGTGAGGGTACTGTACATCTTGACCCTTTATCACCACATCACAGTTAAACAATGAATTAAACCAACATTAGTACAACAATAAAATACTAGGGGTCAATATCTACAGCATTTCCACAGAAAACACAGGCCCACAGGCATAATGCAGCTCCATCTAGCGTGTATACTACAGACACTGACACTCAAAACTGTGCTACTCTGAAACACAGAAAGGTGTCAACAGAAGAGCTCATAATCCATTGTGCCTTCCCATTTTCCTACCTGGCCTAAGCCAGTGTCTTGTGTACTACATCTCCATGGCCAAATACTTGTTAAGATACAACTTATCTCAGAGGACCAGGAAATGTAGAGTGTTACTACAGCAGCAAGTGACACTAACTGACAATTTTTCACATGAGCAGCTATTGTGTAAATCTTCTCAGTTGCTAGACCCTCTGTGATTTATGGTCTCTGTAAGTGGATCTAATTGCTGATTATACCTTAAAGCCAGATATACTAAGCAGCTAATATAGAGCAGACTTGTTTAATATGGTGGTATTGGATCTAATTGCTGATTATACCTTAAAGCCAGATATACTAAGCAGCTAATATAGAGCAGACTTGTTGAATACTGTGGTATTGGATCTAATTGTGCTTGTAACTGAAGGTATTAGGATAGCTGGGTCCTAGTGTGACCTCATTTGGAATAGCCCTGTTTGCTTAGAGTGCAGCTCCTTTGTGAAAGTCACAACATATTCTCCGCTGCATAGTAATAAGAGCTTTGTTTTTCTCACTACATAGGCAGCCACCCCAAGCTAGCACTGGGACAAACAAACAACACAAACAGCTCACCTGAGGAGCTGAGGAAGCGAATTTCCAGCCTGATAACTTCTGAGGTAAAGAGCCTCTTCTCTTCGTCTGGGCGCCTGCAGGGGGGTGCTAGCCATGACGCTCGCGCCGTCCTGCCCCGCCGCCCCAACCACCCACCCACCCAGGCGGCTGTCAATTTAGGATCCACCCCTGACATCACATCCGGTGACATCACATCCTGTTGCCCAGAACCTATCTCCCCACTTTCCCATTTGCAGGTTATACCTGCTGGCCACTAGAGGGACCAATGTCCCTAGCTACTTCCTACTCCTACCTGTACAGCACTACTTCCCTTGGATCTTGCTCACACAATGTATTGGCCCTGCCTCACGCTCTGCCTGTGCCTATCCCCACTAGCGGTGTACTTGCCCACTTACCCATCTGCTACTCCGCACTGTGCCCTGGCACCTCCCTTCCGTTGCTCCTGAACCTGCTCTCCTGCCCCTTGGGACCTCTGTGTGTCTCGGTCCTCCTGCCTCCCAGCTTCCTCCTCCCTCAGGCACATCTGGGTGTCTTCTTATTCTTGCCTTCCCTTACTGTACCACCCTGCCACCCCCTGCTCCCTTAGCCTCCCTCCCCCATGTCAATCATAGGAAAACCCCTCACCATCTCCCAGCCAGGGTGTTAATCATGCTACTACTTCTGTCAGGGAACATTCATCCAAACCCTGGCCCGGTTCCCAGGAGCTCCTCGACTAGCACCACAGGCCTATGCATGGTCTCCATGAATATCTGTAGCCTCCTAAAAAGTTTGACTCACTACAATGCCTGGTCACATCAATTAACCTGATGTCATCGCTCTGGTTGAGACTTGGCTGTCGGAAATCCTCCCTGACTCCTAGTCTCCCTTCCTGGTTTCACCCTCTTCCGGTCTGACCGTGTTGGAGGCAGGCGGCGCTTGCGCTATTATGTCAAGAATCTCTCCATTACCAGCCCTGCTGCTCCCATCCTTGACTCAGGGGCCCAGTGCCTATGCTGAAACTAACCCTGACCCTTTAAAGGGACCCTTTATCTGACTACTGCACCGTGCCCCCAGGGACCAAACGCAGGCCATTGCCTCTTACAGAATACCTTTCCTCACTACCTCCTTCCGCTGATCAAATTCTGGTGGGTGACTTAAATGTCAACTGGCTCAGCCCTCCTCCTCCTCTACCCGAGACTCCTTTTCTGCAATAGACCTAATGCAACTAGTTACCCACCTACCAGGACTAACCCCAAGAGAGGCTCCAGTACCCTGCTTGATGTGGTACTCACCAACCGCCTAATCGGATCCCCAATGTACAAGTCCTCCCAGAATCTCTCAGTGATCACTCCCCCATTCTATTCCACTGGTCATCCTCAGTCCCAAACCCATAGCACAGTCCACATGCGGCGTCTAATACCTGGTGGACTGATAAAACTAGAACTTCTGTCCCAAATTGACTGGTCTCCTATACAGGCAACTCCTGACATCGACACAGCTCTCTCCTTCTTTACCCAAACTTTTAATAATGCCTGTGATATCTTTGCCCCAATGTTGAACGCCCGTTCTAAAGGCAGAATGCCCTAGGTAACCCCAGCTTTGATCCACCAACTCAAACATAGGGACAACCTATGGCACCGTGCCATTGAGACTGGCCGGCCAGTGACAGGCAGTTGATGCGCTGCCGAAACAAGTGCACTCGGCCATCAGAAAGGCCAAGTCTGAGCACCATCGCTCCTCACTCACTGCCTCATGGGGAACCCCAGAACCTTCTGGGATAACATTAAACAGTTAAATGGGAGTGCACACTCCCCCCAGATCAACATTAATGGCGTGATCTCCTCAGACCCAGCCCTCATAGCCAACCACCTCAACACCTCATTCACTGACCTTAGCCCTATACTCCTACAAATTTTTTGACCCTCCTCCCCAGCACCTGGCGTAAATCTTTCTACGCCCTTATTTTCTCCTCCGCGTGTTTCTGCCCAAGAACTTGGGCCGCACCTTATCCTGCCCTCAAAGTAATAGTACAGGCAGTAACACCCTGGATCCGTGTATCTGGCTGGTCTTAGAACACAGTCCTTACCCCGATCACGTGCCTCATCAACCACTCTCTTTGCCTGGGGAAGGTTCCAACTGCCTGGAAAGTCGCCACTGTCACCCCTATCTTTAAAGGTGGTGATAGGACTGTGGCTGGAAACTATCGGCCATTCTCTCTCTCTCCAAGGCCTTGGAAAAGTGGTGGCCTCTCAAATCTCTGACTACCTCTCCACCTACAATGTCCTATGTCCTGAGCAGCATGGCTTCCAGGCGGGCCACAGTACCAACACAGCCTCCTGGAGTTCTCCAACTTTCTCCACTCCTTCTTAGACACTGGTTCTCTGGCTGGCGGCTTCACTGACCTCTCTAAAGCTTTCGACACTGTCTCCCACCCCTCCTTCTTGATGCCCTTAGTCTCTCTGGTTTTGCTGCTGGGCCTATCTCCTGGTGCACCAGTTATCTGTCTGACCGCTCTGGCGTGTAAAATTAATGGGACCTACTCAGACATCTGTTCCATCTTTTCTGCGGTTCCCCAGGGCTCCATTCTGGGCCCCTTACTATTCTCCCTTTACCTTAACACCCTTCCACGCTCTTGCTCGGGAACATTCTATTGTACGCTGATGATGCAGTCATCTTTGCCTCAAGTCAGTAACCTATTGCCCTCCAGGACTCGCTGCAGAAGTCCTTCGCTGAAGCTGAGGGCTGGTTCAAGGAACATAGATTGGTGATAAATCTTAAAAAACAAAAACCATGTTCTTCACTCATCCTCAAAACAAGTCCTGCAACTTCAAACTCCTCATTCACTCTGGGTCCTTTTCCCACTTGAAAAGTTTGCTCCTATAAATACCCTAGGGATCCATTTTGACCCCTCCTCTCCTTCCATGGACACATCGCTGCCCTAGCCACTGCCACTAATATCCGATTGGGTATCTTACATCGGTATAAACACTGCCTCCCCCAGAGGCTCTTCGACTCGCATTCACCTCCTCTATCCTGTCCCAGTGGACTATGAACTGCCGTGTATGGTGCTGCTGATCAGACCGCACTCCATAAATTCGCACTACTCTGAATAAGGCCTGCAGGTTAATTACTGGGGCACCTAGGCTAACACACACCTGTCTACTGTACGCTTAAAGCGCTGGTACTTGATCTTGACGAGCGCCTCAAGTATCTGACCTGTACCCTTACAAAAGACCCTCCCTTTGGGCTATCCCCAGGATTGACCACCACCATAATGCCTCATTTCTGTCCCACTAGTTCATACTTGGACCTCTGGGAAAACCTCTTGTTATCCCTAGAGCTAGGACCTCTCACGGCCAAAGAGCCTTCAGCTTTGAGCCCCCTCCTGGTTCAACACACTGCCCCCTCCATCTCGAGCTCCAACTATATCGTGCTTCAAAACTTTCATACGTACCCACCTTATTAACACCTGAAGCTGTAATTACCACTAATCAAGCCGTACTCAATACTTATGACAAAGCTTACTACTAAGCTGCTAAGGACAAATATAACTCTGGTATTGTTTGCATCAATCCTACCTGTACCAGCTTGTTTGTATCTATGTCTTAAGTTACTGTTATACTGTGTTGTACTGTTATACTGTGTATTTTCGCTTGTCTTACTGTGACAAAGTTACTTTGTAAATGAGCCTATGGCTCAAGGTTTCAAACTGCTGTTTAAATAAATAAAATAAATAAATAAAGTGTTAGTATGTGCAGTACACTCTTGGCATTGTTTGGGAAATTCAGTTTAGCATATTCAAGTATCTCACACATATTTTTGGTGTCAACTCTTGTTAGTGTAAGTATGCATATAGAGAACACCTGATGGACTTGATTTTTCTTGATGGGCACAGGAACCAGTGGCTGCGCCAGCAGCAGACCAAGTGTACAGCAATCCTGAACAGGGTCACTCTTGCCATGTCAGCGGCAGTGAGCAATTCTGGTTAAGAAGTTCTCTCATATGCACCCTTACTGTGCTTTAACATAGTTCCTCTTTTCTAAAGACTGCCTCTGTAGCAAGAAAAGAATTAGAACTGATATGACACAGTCAGCCAGTCAGCGCTGGCGTTAGCACTATCGCTTACCGCCACTGATCTGGGTTCGGGGGTGGGGAGACAAAAGCATTGCGAGGACATTCTCTTCCTCCAGGGACGGTGGGTTGCCTTCCTCACTGCAATACTGCCATCTGGGTGATCACAGGTGGCAGTGCAGCAGAAAGATGTTGTGGGAGGGACTAACACAGGATGAGAATCCGGTGTAGTTTGCATGATCTGCCTTCATGCGTGACTAGGACCTTCCCAGAGTGCCTGTGTCAGTGGGTTTAGGAGGAAACCATGGAAAAAGTCCTTCTGGCAGAATGAAAATGGACCCCACTGGACCACAGGACTGGTTCTGGACCCCACAGATGGCTGCCTCAGGAGGATTGTGTGATCTGAGGGGTACCCTCTACCCGCCAGAGGGAAGGGGGTGCTGAGCCAAGGCAGCATGGAGGTAGGCCAGTGCAACAGAGGGACAGGTTCCAGCGACACCAGGCATCCTGGGTTTCAGAGGGAAATTTGAGGGTAGAGAGCAAAAGGGCAAAAAATAACATAACATAAAACAAAGACCTGATATGGTGGCTAGCATACCATATAAGGAACTGTATTATCTTTAAACTATCCTTAGACATTACATTTATTTAGATATCAAGTCTTCATACTAATTTGTCAGCATAATGTCTTCTACCAACTTGGAGACCTTCATCGGGGAGCTGACTCAGGCTAGAAGGCAACAACAAAATAGCATTTCCTTTTGTATGAGCTTGAACTTAAATAACAGGATATCAGGGGTGGAGTGTGAGAACCGAAACTTGGAACTATTACATTTTAGTTTATTTTATTGATGACCAGGAGAAATGAAATGACACGAACAGTCCTGTTTTTGACCATGTACCCGTGGAGCAAGGGGTCACAGATGGCAAGAAGCACAAAATAATAACAGTATCACTTGTACTATTATAAAAGTACTTGGGCTTTCAAATAAAAAGGTTCTCTATTGCTATCAAGCATCTTTTCTGTCTCTTGACCTCCATTTCTAAAACATAATCAGTGTCCAGGAAAGAGAAAAGAAAGCATTTTTTCAAATACACATACTGCAAAACGTCATTTGAAAATGATGCTTACCAAGTAGTGTTTCTCAAAAGCTTCTACTGATGATAAAGCTTCTTTCAGTTTCTTGTAAGGACTCTGTGGGCTGTTGACTTTAAAATGAAAACACAGACATTAATTATATCAGTCATTAAAATCAGTTTACAGATATTGTTAAACCAACAAATCAGTTCATCTAGTAAAAAGATTAGCAGTTGAACACAAGATGACTAAAAGAAATACTTAAGCACATAAAATGTGCACAGCTTATTTTTCTAGAGCCAGATTTTGGCTATGTATCAAAACCTCTATTGAACAGTAAAATTACATTCACGTATCCTAGCTTAGCTCCGGAATCAAAACTATTTT
Source organism: Neoceratodus forsteri (assembly GCA_016271365.2). Taxonomy (NCBI): domain Eukaryota; kingdom Metazoa; phylum Chordata; order Ceratodontiformes; family Ceratodontidae; genus Neoceratodus; species Neoceratodus forsteri. The sequence continues at coordinate 965,057,795 of CM057458.1, read as the reverse complement.
TGGTTTGTTTGTTTTGTTACCACACTTTTAAAACTCGAAAGTCTCTAAATTGTTCTCCTTCACAGAGTTCATTCTGCCCTCTCTGAGAAGCTTCACAGGGATATGATTCAAAGTTTTAAGAATTGTTGCATAGCACCAGCACTGTTTCTACTTGAGTTAGAGAGGAGAGGAAAGGGCCAAGCCAGCAAACGATTACGTGAGTCCTTCTATTAATTATACAGCTAGCCAGCACCACTATGCAGCGTGATGCTCTACATCCCAACATACTCCTCATACTTACCTATGTGTTCCAGTCCAGATCCACTCCAGCCTTCTGATTCCTCTGTGGCTTCCCCAGTGACCAGCCAACATGCTCAGACATCGGAGGTAAATGGGTATTTTAAAATAAGACCATCTAATTAACCAAAATGCCCATTTTTTTTTTTTTCAAAATGTCCCACTTCAGATGGCAAATATTTTCAAAACTGTGAAATGTTCAGCTTAGTGACTGCCCTCATTGTAAAATTATTTTTGTCCTAAACAACTTTGCTGCTTGTTGTTTGTGTAGCTTGTATAGTTTCAAGATATTCAGAGTTGTTTGGCATGTGTGCAGATCACTTTTCTTTCTCTGGTGAACACTCTAGGAGACATGCCAAGCAATGTAAATATCTTGAAAACCACTCAAAGTTATACACTCGCAACCATGCCACAGATTATTCACAACAAAAATACCTTTACAATGAGGGTAGTCACTAAGCTGAACTCTCTATAGTTTTTAAGATATAGCCATCTCTACTGCTGTGAACTAATTGTAAAGCAGTGCTTGCTGCTGAATCTATGGTCCCGGCTACATCACTGTCACTTGAAGCAGGATGCATTGTAGGAACAAGGAAGCAATAAACTGAACTGAGATGGACATCCCAGGGATCATAAAACTGCCATAAAACTAGCAGGCAAATTTAGGAAAAACTAATAGCAGACAGAGGAAAGGACACACTAGGACTTCACACACAAATGAAAACACTCTGCACATGTTTTGCAAATTCTGGGTGTACTACTCCTTTAAGCTGTTGATGTCATTTTAGTGAATATGAAATAAGCCTGTAGGACCTCCATGAAGTTAAACACAGAGAAAAATACTTTACTCCTCCCAGAGTATGAATCACAGAAATGCAATTTAGAACGAACAAGAGCTCTTATTATGACTAATGTAAGCACGTACTTTCTGAGGACATATTAAATATATTTTGTGAATATATAGGCACTTTAGAAAACGCAGACATTTAAAGTTTTCCAAAGACATGCAGCAGCTTAGGCAGAAATTAAACTGTTGAGAATGCAGAGGTTTGAATTTAATAGGACATCAGCTGCTCTACGCCACACACACACAGCACAAAGGACAAGGTGGACAGGACGGAACAGGGTTAGGGGCAGAAGGGAAGATGGAAGGGAGGGAATCATGCAAGGCTATAACACAGGTGGTCAATGTCCACACACTACTAAGTAACTCAGGCAGTTTTATAAGCACTCGGCAGGCTAGGAGGCAGCAAAGGTGAGTGGGAAGATATCTGTGGAGACTGTGGAGCACTCCTCTCCAGGGCTATGCTTTGGAGGAGGGAAGTGCCCAATATGTATGACCCTCCAAGAGCTCCATGTTCAGCTGGGCACCAGCAAGGGAGAAATATCCCAAGCCCATTGGCTTGGAGGGAAGGAAGGTGGTTAAAGAGGAGGGTAGGAGACTGGGTGGCAGGGACAGCCACACAGAAGTCAGCCATACCCTAGAGATACCAAAGGTAAACTGCTTTGCACCCTGGAAGAGGTACAGGTGTCAGACTCTAATAGGAGGACCTTGAGTCTATTGGTATTCAGGGAAAGAAGACATGGTGACACCCCAGGGCAGCGTGGGCAGAAGTCAGAAAGGAGGATTGTACTGAGAGAGAACTCTATGGTTAGAGGCACAGAGACAGGGAACTCTATGTATGGTTAGAGGCACAGAGACAGTGGTAGGCAGTGCAGGAAAGGGGTGGTCAGATGTCTGCCTGAAGTATCAGATATCCAGTATTGGGAAAAGAGAGGATAGGAAGGACAGTGGAGGAGTAGAGGGAGCAGGGAGCAGGTACACCTTGGCCAATGATCTGATGGACTGGCCTGTGCAGACAGTGAGATGGGACTTCCAGAGGTTGAGGGACAGATTAAAAGCACTCCGCTTCCTCTGCCTTTTCTAAGGTCCTCTTTGTCTGGGGTAGGAAGATCACGAGTTCAATGGGTGTTTAAAGGGTGGTGTCAGAACAGGAATACCACTCTGTAAGGAAATGGGGGTTTCTGGGACAGAAGGCTCTTCAAGGGTGATGGCTTTCACTGGACAAAGAGAGACTAGTGTGTTAGGGCAGAAATCTGATATCTACATTGGCAAACAGTTAAACTATCTGCAGGAGAAGACTTCAGCTAGGGATTCCATCACTGAGGTAGGTGAAGTGAGGAACCTGGACACAACTCTCTCAGGGATAGGGGCAAGGTGTATAAGAAGAAACAACAAAGTAGAACAAGTTCAGGGGTCCAGAGTGCAAACCAAACAGACCAGCAACAAAAAAAAAAATGAGAAAAACAATACACCTAGCATATCCGGGAACTGTGATGGGGAAGTCACTCAACTGGGAGTTGGAAGGTTGTGTGCCTCAATGCCAGGAGTCTGGGTAATAAAATCAGTGAGCGCCAGGCACTCGTGGCAAACTCAGACTGGATGTAGTGGCTGTGACACTCAGACAGCTGGTTCTGATTAATCTATGATTTTTGTAATATAAAAATGTTTTACTAAATGTCTCTCATGAGAGATGCTGACAGCATGTGGAATGACACCCCTCCAAGATTTTAGCTACAATATGTTACCTGGAAGGCCAAGAAATAATTACAGGCTAGAAGAGACTTAAAATTTAGGACCTCCTGTTTGGGTGACTAATTGCAGCTTGCCAACTGCCAAGATAGTTCATAAACTTTTATAACGTTAAGAGGAAGAAGAGCAAGTTATGACACTTTAGTGCGAAGTCATAAAAGATGCTTTGATGTCCTGGAATGGGAAGCTGCTCATAAGATCAAAAAAGTCATTGAAAAAAAAAAAAAAGAGTTTTGCTGAGGTCACAGAATTTTAATTTACCTTCTGAAAAAGACTCCTGTTTTGCATAGATATATATTTTTTATATTCTGACAGGAAGGAGCTAGGTGACCTCACATAAGAGGTTGCAAAGCCCTTTTAAACAGTATTCTGTTTTCCATTTTGACATAAATGTTTGGACTCTGAAAAAAGAAACATCTACAGCACTGTGAGATAAAAATATCTTAGAAAAGACAATTCTAAGAGTACTGTGGTAGGAGAGTTTGTCTGCACTTTTAAACCTGTTTTGTTTAAGTGATTTGTATGATTTGTGATATATGGTTCTGTATTTACACTTTTATCTATTTTAAGTAAACTTCTCATTTTTAATAGACTATTTCGTCTTCCAAGTCCTTCTGTTTTTGATTGTGATCGTGGATGGTTAAGAGTGTGACAACACTGTGCATGAGCTATATGGTTTTACCAAACTGGGAAAAAGTAATCCGGTATTTATTAGAGTTTTTAAGGGTTCATTTTGTACACCTGGTTAGGTGCCCGTAGGCTAAAGATATCTGCCTCAAGAGCAGAAATTATCTGAGCCTGCATTGGGTACGCCTAGCGGAGGTTCACAGTTTGGAATCCTCCAGAACTAAGACCAAAGGTTGATTCGAACCCACAAAACAGACAGGAGGTTACCCTGTTTCTGTTTCCTGTTCACAGACTGCGCTCTGAGGTTGGCACTGTTGGGAGCAGAGGGCCTGACCTGCTGATTGGATTTGTGACAGTGGCCATTACAGAAACCTGGACCAACAAGAACAACAAGTGCAACACTGTGATCCCAGGATACATTTTATATACAGGCGCAATAAAGGGATGGGAACAGGTGAAGGGATGGCCATTTATGTCAGTGAAGGAATAGAGGCAGTGCAGGATGCATCCATTGGAGGAAAGGGAGGTAGAATCACTGTAGTCACAGCTCACAGAATAATCAGGTAGAAATGCTTTTTTTTTTTGTTAAGTCTTTGGTAACGGGTAAGGCCCACTAGGCACAACTGCCTGTTTTCAGGGGTGACCTGGGAGCACTGGGCAGTTAAGTGGCTTGCTCAGAATCACACAGTATGCAAGTGGAGGTTGTGAGAATCAAACCCAGGTCTGGTCAGCTGGATGTACCAAGCTCGTTCACAGCTCATTACTCTAACCTCTAGGCTAAACTTGCTTGCAGGTGGTTTACAGAACACCAGGGCAGGGAGAGGAGAGAGAGAGAGATAAGGAACTAGTAGCAGACATAGAAAGGGGCAACAAAAGGACAGGTTGTAGCAGTAAGAGATTTCAACCTGCCAAACATTTACTGGGCCATGCCAGCAGTCAAAGTGCCAGAAGCCAGGCCATGCTAGATACTTTGCAGGGCTGCATGCTGTTGCAGCAGGTCAGGGAACCCATTAGACAGTTGGCCATTCACGACATTGTACTCACCAGCTCAGAAAAAGAATAGATGGGCGTAAACTGAGTAACCAATGGGGTCCAGCAACCACAATACTATATGGTTTGAATTGGTCCTGAACACCAGTATGCCCTCATCTAAGGCTGAGGTGCTAAAATTCAGAAGAGGCCAATTTCAACCAAATGGGAACTAGCCATCAGAAGGTTAGCTAGGGCAGACAGCATTGGGAGTAGAAGAAAGACTTGGGGGGCACAAAGGTTCTGTTCTCAAGGCAACAAAAGCGTGCACAAGAACAGTTATCAAAGAGACAAGTATAGGAGACCAGTTTTGTTGTGGTGAACAGGAGTCAGATCAAGTGGAAAGACTGGTCACAAGTAGAGTATCACACATATCTGTCCTGGGCCCAGTTCACTTCAAAATGTTCATCAGTGGCACAGGGAGAGGAATGTCGCCAAGTTTGTCTATTCACAGATGACACTAAACTCTGGAAGAGCTGACAACATGGAGGGATATGGGAATTGCAGAGAGATCTGCAAGGCTGGAAAACTGGTCCAAAGTCTGGCCACTCAGTCAACCTGGATCCTGGCCTCAGCACTTCCAACTCCTGACCTGCCAAGTTAAGTCTTTGTTCAAGCTCTTGCCTCCCACCTCTTTGCCCTAGCACTTGCCTCCCACCCCTACCCCTTGGCTCTTTTCTTTCCCTCTGCCTTTCGTATCCCTGCCCCTCCCTACCTCACCTAACAGTCTGCCTCTGCCTCTCTCTCTTCATGGGATGCTGGCATACCATGTACTATTCCCAAGCACAATTTGTGTAACTGTTTGTCACTGCAATCCATGTACTGTTGAAATTTTTGTACTCTGTATGTATAATTACTGTAACTTTATTGTGTGTTAATATATCTGATTTGGAACCTCTCAATGAGCATCCGCTCACAGGTGTCATCAAGATTTCAATAAATAAAATAAAAATAAAGATTCAAACAGCGACAGGTAGGAAAATAAGGGTGGGGGTAGTGTATATGCTACCAAATCAGGGTGGTATCACACAACAGGAGTTGGATCAGAACTCTAGGGCTAAGTACAGACTAGGGCAGTGGTGGGCAATCAGTGGCCCCTCATCCATCAAATAAAAAAAAAAAAAGATGTTTAAAAAAAAATGTTTTAGTTTATTTGTACTGAAGTGTAATAGTCCTTCTTTACATTCATAATATTGCTAGCTTTTAATTCAAATAATACAATTTGGCTTGTGACTGTGGTAAAGGGGTCTTACGGCCCTTGGGGCTGTTTGATGGCTGCACCTGTGGCCTCTGATTATCTCAGGTTGCCAAGCACTGGACATGGGAGAGTGACAGTCACAGTGCTTGAGGAAAAGAAAAAGCTGGGGACTGCAATCATAAGCAATCTAAAACTCTCTATGCAATGCAGCAAGGCAGCAGCAAGAGCAAATAGGATGCTGGGTTGCATAAGCAGGGGTTCACCAGCAGAAGGAAAGAGGTTACACTGCCACTGTACAGATCCACAGTGATACTGCACAGAGACCCTGCCACAAAAGGACACCATCCTGCTGAAGGTGGTACAGAGACAGGCCATGAAAATGATTCCGGGCCAGCAGGGGCTCTCATACGAGCAGAGGCTGGAGAACTTTACTATGTATTCGCTCTGAGAAAGATGTGAATGAGCTGACACAAACCTTTAAATACTTCAAAGGTATCAACAAGGTAAATTACAGTGAACTTTCTAAGATCAGTAAGAACAAGAACACAACAGGACACAGTTAGGTTCCAGAAGGAGGCCAAGAGGCATGTCTTCATGGAGAGGGTGGTGGCAGGGTTTAACAGACTACCAGAGGAGCCACTGATCCAGAAAACAGTTGGAAGGTTCAAGATGGGGTGGGATAAAGACACTGAGAGGGAAAAAGTGTCTGGGAGAGGGAGCTGCACATCGGGCAGACTCAATGAACTGTAAGGCCTCCTGCTGGCGAATTCATATGATCGTATCAGAACAGCCCACAGTCGTAAAACATAACTTGAAGGATTAAGTAATTCTCATGAATATCTAATGCTCCAGATACAGCAGACTTGATAGACCACAGGGCCTCCCTCTGCAGTATATTTTCTATTTTCTACGTAACATGTCTTTAACTACGGATTGAGATCAAGAAACAACCAGTGGATGCTAAAGGTGGGGGCTGACTTCACCCTGTAGAACCTGTGTGCCAGGCTACAAGAGCCAGAAAGAGGAAGATATGAAACTACAATCAGCTGAAACCCAAGTCAAGATATGAAGCTGATGGAAAGAAAACAAAATGATGTTCCTCTGGTGTTGATGCAAGAAACTGAGAAGCTGTTCCACTGGTGTTGATACAAGAGACTGAGAAGCTCTTCCACTGGTGGTCATGAAAGATACCAAGAAGCTGTTCCACAGATGGAGATGCAAGAGACTGAGAAGCTGTTCCACAGGTGAAGATGCAAGACCACAAGAAGCTGTTCCATAGGTGAAGATGCAAGAGACCAAGAAGCTGTTCCACAGGTGAAGATGCAAGAGACCAAGAATCTGTTCCACAGGTGAAGATGCAAGAGACCAAGAAGCTGTTCCACAGGTGGAGATGCAAGAGACCAAGATCCTCTTCTACAGGTGGAGCTTCAAGATACCAGAACTTGTTCTACAGGTGGAGGTGCAAGAAACTGAGAAGCTGTTCCACAGATGGAGATGCAAAAACAGAAGCTGTTCCACTGGTATTGATGCAAGAGACTGAGAAACTGTTCCACTGGTGGTCATAGAAACAGAGACAGAGAAACTGTTCCACTGGTGGAGATGCAAGAGACCAAGATCCTCTTCTACAGGTGGAGGTTCAAGATACCAAGAACTTGTTCTACAGGTGGAGGTGCAAGAAATTGAGAAGCTGTACCACAGGTGGAGATGCAAAAACCAAGAGCTGTTCCACTGGTATTGATGCAAGAGACTGAGAAACTGTTCCACTGGTGGTCATGAAGAAAGAGAAACTGTTCCACGGTGGAGATGCAAGAGTCGAGAAGCTGTTACATGGTGGAGATTCAAGAGACCGAGAAGCTGTACCTCTGGTGAAGCTGCAAGAAACTGAGAAGCTGGTGAAGATGCAAGAGACAAAGAAGCTGTTCCAGCAGAGGTGATGCAAGAAACTGATAAGCTGTTCCATTAGTGGTGATGCAAGAGACTTGGAAGCTGTTCCACTGGTGGTGATGCAAGAGACTTACTATAAAAGCTGCAGATCCTACCTTATCTCAGTTTTACATCCTCTTTTGATTCAATAGGGTACCCAATGTCTATCCCATGCAATTTTGAATTTCACTGACATTGTTTCATAATTACCACTCTATGCTGGGAAGCTGTCCCATGCCTCACCACTCCTTTCCATGAAGAAGTACTTTCTCACATTGCCCTTTGTCTACCCCATTCCAGTCTCATGTCGTGCCCTCTTGTTCTAGAGCATTCCTTTATCTGAAAGATGCTACCCCTCCTGTACCTTATTTACTCCCTTTAGGTATCTGAAGGTCTCTATCATGTCTCCCCTCTCTCTCTCCTCTCTCTCTCTCCCTCCTCTCTCTTTCAGGGTATACATACTGGGCGTCTCCAGTCGCTCCATGTATGGCATTAGTGCAGGCCCTGCACCATTTTGTTGCCCATTTTGAACTGCTTCCACCCTGTCTATGTCCTTTCAGAGATGTGTCCTCCAGAACCGGACAGAGTACTCCAAATTAGGTCTCACCAATAATTGTGACAGTGGCATCACCACCTCTTTCTTGTGCTGGTGATACCGCCTCCCTATGCACCCCAGCATCCCACTGATCCTCCCCACAGCCTTGGCATATTGTTTGTGCCACCTTTAGGTCATCAGATATGATTACCCCAGATCTCTTTCCTGTTTGGTGGCGTTAGTAACTCCCCACCTATCATGTAATCCTCCCTGGGTTCCTGCGCCCAACTGCATGATTTTACACTTCTTCACAATGAATCGTAGCTGCCATATTCTGGGCCATTCTTCCCATTTAGCTAGGTTCTTCCACATTTTTCCACCCTCCCGGAGGGAACTGCAGTTCTTATTTTGGCTGTTGAGATTTTATAGATAAATAAAACTCAGTTTAAAAAGGAACTCCAAGTTGGGACTCAATGAGCTTATTTGCAGTCTCTTAGGCATGTTACATTTGTAGAGTGTTAATACTTTTCAACTTCAATGTGTAAATGTGTGTATTTTTATATACATAGTTTTACTGTAATTATCTGTATTTAAATTTGTACTGTGTGTGATCCTGGGTGCACCCTGTAAAAAGACCAAGTGACCCAGTGCTAATTACCTGACTAACAAAATTTTAAATAAATAAAATCATTTTAAACCTCTATGGACATTTTTTTGGGGATACACGAAAAAAATAAAAGAAAATTCTGTACTTTATGCTATGCTGTGCCTCCAGAATGCTGCTGTTGACAAAAAAAAAAATACCAGTACTATATTTGTACTGGTAACTGCAACTATGAAATGAAAGTACAGACTCACTGGGAGGGCAGTCTCAACAGAAACTCTCATCCCACTGAACCCATCCTCTTAAGTGATACCAAGGCTACGAACATATACAATGCAACAGAAGCAAAGCGATATACAGTAAATGCTGCATTTTAAATAAAACATTTTTATATCACTTTTTGGTGACAGTGCAAGATGTCACTCATATCAGATTTAGGGACAGTTTCAAGATGTCATTCATATCAGAACCTTTTACTGTACTTTAAACTCTGTGAGTGACTATAAAGGACCCATACTATTAAAAGAATGTTAGGTAATTTTCTTAGTACTCATTATCAATCAATCAAAGTGAGATATTCCAATTGAATGTTCCAGTCTAGAGTTACAACACTCCCTGGTTACTGCCAATGGGTTCCAGCAGCTCTTCTATGGGTGAGGGTGGCAGATGACGTGTGGTCACCCATAACATCAATTCTGCCACCACTCCTGCCCTAAGACGGCTCATTAGTGTACTGCCCAACTCTTTTCCCTCAATTCAGAATGCTATGCCTCCACATCATGCTCCAGACCCCACTGGCACAGGGCTGAGGGAGGTAGAACAAGGACTCGACCCTAGGTCTCCTATGTGGCGATGCAGCGCACCACCAGCTAGGCACCCCAGAGTGAGTCAAGCCATTCTGTTCAAAAGCATGTACAGCGTCAACTCTCTCTACTCCAAAGAGAAATGAGAATGAGTCACACAAGCAAATCTTTACGAGTCATTTTTCTAGTCATTGGTTTTTTTTGGGGGTTTACAAAGAAATAAAATTAGCACGTATACACACACACAATGGACTAATTTAGTCTGACCTATAAGTTGCAGGTACACACACAGAAGTCTTCTACAATTCTGCAGTTACACCCAACAAGACAGTACTCTATGCTGACTGGTAAAATGTCATAATTTCAAAATTAGTGATCACACAATTTAGTCTTTAAAACATCTTTCAGTTTTCAATGTGACAAGGTATATAATATGTCAGAAAAGATGAAATGTGGTTTATAGTCTGGATAACATGTATACCTTTTAGTTATTTTTCCATTACATTTAGAAAATAAACTAAAAATCATGCAAACCCCTCTTATACTGGAACTCTTCTGCCCTCAAGAGACAACAAATTCTGGTCTCTACATCTCACTCAATAAAATTCTGATTTGCCCATTAGAAAAGACTCATCCATATATTTGCAACATAACTTATACAGGATCCCTCTACCATCTGACCTTAACAGTTAACCAGCAGCACAATGGCAATTGAAAACAGAAAAGATCCTGCACTGAAACTGTCAACCAGAAAAAACAATGTACTCACCTGTAACAGTAGTTCTAGGAGTGGTACATGTTGTTCATCCACACTTTTTGGCATTTCCCCATCCCTTTAGGGATTGCAGAAGGTCTTCAAGCTGGCTCCTCCTCCACCCACCCGGGTGGTATAGCCCTCGGCTCCGCTCCATGACGCCAGATCTTAGCCCACAGGAAGCCAGGTTTGTGTGTCACAGCCAGGGAGGTTGGTGGTTCGTGGGATGAACAACATGTACCACTCCTAGAACTACTGTTACAAGTGAGTAACCTGTTTTTCTAGGGACGTGGATATGTTGTTCATCCACTCTTCTTGGCAGACTCCTAGCAGTTCTCCAGGAGGAGGGAGGCAAGCACACACACCCTACTTTGATAACAGAGACTGGAGAACTAAGGCCCCAAAACCAGCATCCGGCGTGACTCAAGGTCGATGTGATAATGGGTGATGAAGATGTTTGTCGTTTTCCAGATGGCAGCCCGAAAAATTTCCTGGAAAGGGATGTCCTGGAAACAGCCACCGACGGAGCAGTGTGGCGGGTAGAATGAGCTCTTATCCCTCTGGGAGCTCCTTGCCCGCCAACCTATAGCGAGATCAATGCAAGACATAATCCATCTTGCGATCGTCCGCTTGCTGCAGGTCTGCCAGAGCGCCTTCAGCATAGGTGACAAACAGCTGGCGAACCTCGCCCGAATTTCTGCCATCCTCTCCTTATAACGGGAAGGCTCATCTCAGGTCCAGAGTATGGAGCCTGTACTGCATCCGGAAGTGTAGTCCGGGTACAACACAGGCAGAGTCAACACCTGGTTAAGGTGAAACGCTGACACCATCTTCGGGAGGAATTTCAGGTGGGGACGCAGGACAACCATCTCCCTGTGGAAGACCAGATAAGGGAGTCCACCGAGAGTCCCTGGAGCTCCCTGTCCTTCTGTCAGATGTGATAGCCACCAGGAAGGCCAGGCCATCTTCCACGACAAGTGTGACATCTCACACTTGTGCTTCAGCTCGAATGGCTTGCCCATGAGCTTTGCTAAGACCAGCAGTAAATCCCACAGAGGTGGAAGTTTACACACGGAGGATATGTGATCAAGGCCTCTGAAAAAGTGCCAGACCACGTTCTCTCAGGGCCACTGCCTGCTGACTGCATATGTCTCAGTAAGCAGAGATGGCTGCCAGGTGCACCTTAAGGGTCAAGACCTCATTTGGATGAGACCAGCAGTAGTCTAAAATGCTAGCCACAAACAGGACAGAGGGTCCAAGCCCTTGCCCTGACACCAAATGGAAAATCTTTTCCATTTGAAGGCATAACATTTTCTGGTAGTTCCTTCGGAATGCTTCCACTACTGTGAGTAGAACCTCGGAGAGACCCAAAGCCTGGAACTCTAGCCACTCAGGTGCCAGGCTGTCAGGTGTAGGGACTGAAGGTCCGAATGGAGGACCTTCCCTGATTGACAGAGATCAGGTCCAGGCATGCTGGAAGGCGCCTCAGAAGCCTGTTGCTGAGGCTGAGGAGATCTGGATACCAGAACTGGCATAGCCAGCCTGGGGCTACCAGGAACACCTGCCTTATTCCTCCACACCTTGAAGAGCACCCTGTGAATCAGGGAAATGGAGGAAAGTGAAGAAGAGGCCTGGGGTCCACAACCTCGAGAAGGCATCCCCTGCAGCAATCCCGCTGAGGTGGGCAGGCATGAAACAACCTCAGCTTGGTGTTTTTCCCTGGAGGCAAACAGGTCCACCATCGGTTTGCCCCAGTGGGAGAACAGGTTGTAGGCTACCCTGGATGGAGAAACCACTGTGAGATGTCTCGCTTATGCGGCTCAGGGCATCCACCAGTTGATTTGAGGCTCCTGCCACATGGATGGCTAGGAGATCCGCCTCCAGTCAGCTCACAAGTGTCCAAATGCAGAGTACTTCAATGCACAGCAGCTGGGAGTGTGTCCACCCTGCTTGTTGAGGTAGTACATGGTCGTGTTATTGTCTGTCTGGACTTGAACCACTTGACCTCGAGCTGCGGACAAATGCTGTAAGTGCCAGTCTGACCGCTCTGAACTCCAACAGGTTGATGTGGTAATGGGACTCCTCGGGGCCTTGTTGTCCCCATGTGGGCACCCCAGCCCATGAGAGAGGCATCAGTAATGAGGACAACCGTTGGCTCGGGAGGACAAATGGAATCCCTTCCTGCAACTGGTCTAGGATGGTCCACCACTGAGAGGCGTCGCCATCTTCTGGGTCACAGTGATCAGCTGGTCGAAATTACCTAGGCCGTGAGTCCACTGGGCAGCCAGCTCCCATTGAAGGGGCACATATGCCACCTGGCCCAATGGACCATGGTGGTGCAGGCCACTGTGTAGCCCAGAAGGCGCGAAAGTCCCACAAGAGGCACAACTGCCCAACCAGAAATGATTGGGCAAAGGAAGAGAACCTCCCCTGTCCGCCATGAGCCCAGCTCTGGCTCGGCAAGAGTCTAGCTCTGACCGATGAAGCACATCACCTGAGAAGGCACAAGCTCAGACTTGGTCTCGTTAATCAGGAGGCCAAGTTGAGAGGAGGTCTGCAAGACCAAGTTCCTGGACTTCCACCTCTTGCTGGGTGAACCTGCTAGAGCCAATCATCGAGTAGGGGTGTAACCTGACCCTGGCGCTGAGGTGGGCTGCCACCACTGCCATGCATGTGGTGAAGACCCATGGGCGATGACAGGCCGAATGACATGGATCGGAACTCGTAAAGGATTCCCTCTGCTCTGAAGTGGAGGAACCGCTGGTGAGACGGACGGATTGGGACATGAAAGAACGCGTCCTAAAGATCCAGTAAGCAAAACACATGTTTTGCTCCAGGGTAGTATGATCTTGGATAGAGTTACCATCTGAAAGGTCGCGGCCTGAGATACTGATTCAGGTTGTGCAGATCTAGAATGGAGCACCAGCCCCCATCCGCTTCGGGACCAGGAAGTACCTGGAAATGAACCCTGGGTTGACTGGAGGATCTCCCACTCGGACCACGGTCTCCCTGAAGAGGAGCTGGGCTATGTCATCTCTTAGAGCCGACTGAGTATTGGTTGATACCTCTCTCCTCCGTGGGGTGCCGCACGGTTGGGTGGGTACTGCTCAATTTCTAGAGGCAGAACCTGGCCGACCACTTCTAAGACCCACCTGTCTGTAGTAACAGCGGACCAAGCAGAAAGGAAGTGGCGGAGCCGACCCCCACAGGAGGACCCAGAGCTGGCGTGATGGGAATAGGGGTGGCCACCCATATCCCGTCAATGGGCAGGCTTGGAGGAAGAGGGTCAGGGCCTGAACCCTGACCTCCTCTCTTGGTCTGGGGAGGTCCAGGCTTGGGCCAGGGCACCAAGCCAGTGCCTGCTGATGCTGTCCTCCTGAAAGGAGGACTGCTGGGCCGCAGGAGCAGAGTGTCAAAAGGCATCTTCTGCTGTTGCTTCTTACAGCCAGCAGCACTTTAAGCAGAAGTAGCAGAGTCAAGGTGGCATTGGACTGTTCAATTCACTGAAGGTGACCATCCACACCTGGACCGAAGAGATCGGTGCCCAGGAAAGGAACATCAGCAAGTTTGTGCTGGGTATCCACCATGAAGGTGGAAAGCCTCAGCCAAGCCCTGCGGCATGAGGCAACGATGGCTGCCACCAGAGCAGGCGCATGAGTTCCAATGTCCAGAGCCATCTGAAGCTGCTGTTTGGCAATGGCACGGCTTTAATCCTGGACCTGCTTGACCATAGTCTGAAGGTCCAGCGAGGAGATGTGGGAGAACTTCATCCAAGGACCCTAGAAAGACATGGGAGAAGTATGCCATGAAGGCGCCGAGCTCGCCTTCTGGAGGCCTGAAGAGGAGGCCACATAGACCTTCCTGGCAGAGTGGTGCAGTTTCTTGGACTCTTATTCGGGGTCTATCAGTGTCAGCAGAACTGCCTGTACATCTGAACACAGAGGCAGTCCACAAGGCTCCAGGTCGAGGGATGTTCTGTGAACCCTGAGAGGGACCCCTAGGCACTACATAACTGTGGGCCATTCAGGCAGATGGTGCTGGGCAGGAGGCAGGATGCTGCCAAAGCTCTGAAGCCGGGCCAGCAATGGCTCGGCCACAGGAAAGGCTTCCATTGGGGTATCCCTCTTGAGAATGTCAATGAGAGGTACTCTGCCTGTTCCTGGACTGGGGATCCCTGTGGATATGGAGATAAGGTGGAGAATCTCTGGAAAGGACAAGGGCCTTCCTCCGTTGACAGATCACCGGCTGACACGTCATCCCACGGGTGAGAGTGAAGGTCGGTGTCGTCCTGAATCCGAGGTATCTGGATATAACAGTTGACGCCAAGGTCACCCTCAACATGCCTGGGGTGATCAGGCGTGAGGGTGACCGAGATCCTGTGAGGAAGACCCAGGGTTGGCAGAGCTTCCTTTGTAGGAGCCCTTCCAAAGGATGCTTAGGCCAGCTCCACCACAGTTAGTGGAGAGACCGATTTCGGCCGAACTGAGCTGGTTTAGCCAGCCCGATGGGGAACAAATTTCACCCGTTCCAAAGGAGTTGGACTTTGGCCTAGGAGATGAAAGACAAGTAATGGCTGGAGTAGAGACCGTGGTCGGCTTCTGCTTGGACAGGATCAGCTGCTGCCACATCAGATCCTCGTGAGCATCACGGAGTTTCCACTGAACCTCTCCTCATCCAAGGAGGATGAGGATGACCAATGGCATTGCCACTTTTGGAGCACTTATGCCTTCCTCGGCCTGCCGGTCGAGGGGTCGATAGATTGACTTGGATCAGACTGGACAAGTTGGTCACTCGGGAGACACCGTGGACCAGTGACTTCCCAAGATCAGGACTGGTTCCTCAACGGATCCCCAGCTGGCTGTGTCTCCTCATTGGGAAAAAACAGGACCGGGTCCTATTGAGAGTAGTGCGACAGGAGCGGGCGACAGCGGATCGATGGGATCGAGAACTATCTCAACCTTGTCGATCGAGACCTCGGTCGACTGACCAGATGTGCAAGACCAAGAAGCCAGCAGCTGAGGAGGCAATTTCGAGCAAGTCGATACTGCCGCTCCTTGGGACCGAGATCACTCTATGAGCCTAAGAGTGTCCTCGCCGAGACGAAGACTGTTTCGATCTTTATCCCTCTTACGGGACCGAATGGAGTGAGAGCCCACAGGTCCCTCGCTTAGTGGGGAAGAGAGTGGCACAACTCTTGGAAGGAACCCGAAAAGGTAGAGCCCAAGTTGAGAGGAATGAAAACAACCAAAGAGGGAGATCATGCCCGCTACCGGCTTCTTCAAAGGCCTGAATTCGCCCAACTGTTCAGCAGATCCCGCAGCCGTGAGACTGTCCACCGGGCCTCTTTAGATTTTACCAGAGGATTCCGTTTTCGGGCCTGTCCAATCTGAGGCGTGCGAGACAATCGTCGAGGAGCGTTCAAGTGTGAAAGACACATCTCATGAAGTCTTGGTGTCATGGCCGACACCCAGACAGTAAATGCACCAGGTATGTGGATCAGCATGCGACACTTTTCAGCCACCTAGTACTTTCTACTATTATCAAAAACACCTACTGCCATGGTATTTTCAACATTTACAGGTTTCATAAACATACAGGCCTGGATATTCAGACTGCGCCAGGCAGGCGCAAGCCTGGGTGCAGCGCAACTGGGTTGCACCAGGACAGGGACCAGGTGATATTTAATGGTGCTGCATGCACGGCACAAATGACAAATGGGGCCATTTGTATGTCATTATGGACCCATTTGCATGTGATGCGCCGATCCGGCAACTTGTGCCTGGCGCCCTGCCCGAGCTGCAGCCACGGACCAACGCCCTGCAGATCCGACAGCGACTCCGCTCCCGCTCGCGAGATCGCGGGCAGAAGTAAACGCAGATGCCACGGTTGTCCAGTGGAACCCCCTTCACCGATCAGGGCATATGCATTAAAATGATCCCTGGTGGACCAGTGGATTCCTCCCTTCACCTGATCGCGGGCATACGTGCATTTAAAGTCCCTGGTGGTCCAGTGTAACCCCAAGCTCCTGATCGAGGGTGGAAATAGCACTAGATACCCTGGTGGTCCCGTGGTACCCCCTCCCCATCCTCCCACTGAGGTTTCCGCCACCCAGCATCCCCCTGTCATCAGCAGGTGGCAGCACCCCGCCCGGCCGCCCACCGACGACAGTGATACAGTACTGCTCACGCCATTGTCCACTGTGGACTAATGGGCGGCAGACCATACTGTACTGCACAGGCCCGATATATGAATGAACGCAACAGATTTAAGAAAAGGTCGGTCTTCAAGAGTGGCAGGAGCTCCTGTCACATCTGCGTGTCTTCATTGGCTTGCTTTGGATTGCTTTGGATTGCCTGGCCTGGGACTAGAAGCAAGCCTACACATCACGAACAATATCTAAGCAGTACATGCAAGAACTGCAGAGGTCTTTAACAGACATCAAGTATCTGCATACCACCCACCTCTTGAAACCCAGCTTCTTCTTCTGATACATGGCGATACAGGACAGCTGAACAGGAAGCTGACAGTGAGGTGACAGGAATGAGTCAAAACTGAAGTAAAACTTAGAACAAAGGTGCTAAAAAGTCTGAAAAAATTTGGAGACTCCCAATTCACTATGAGGAGCTGTGAAGGAGGAGACCTGTTCTTTCCAGTAATCATGGATGTGAGCAAATCAGGATGGTGGTGTGCTGCTGGCCATCAGAAACATGTGCTGCCAACACCCTGACATATCTGCATTATAAATACAGTAGGTGCAGTTAGTGTGTGCTCTCTGGGGAGAAGATTTTGAAAGTTGCTGGGGCTGCCATCTTTATTGTAGAACCACACAAATTACCCAAGTTGTAGTTAAACATGGTCGTAAAAATAGCTGACTGAATTTAAAATATCCCAATGAAGAATCTAAGATTATTAGGAACATATAACTGCTAAAAAAGTAAGGATGACATATTTTGCTGGATAATTAGTACTGCTGCTTCAAGTGTGCTGTGGGGAATGTAGGTGAAAATCATCCCTACAATTGGGGGAAATCTAGAACCACATGACCAGCGGCAGCCTATCTCGGAGCTGCAGAAAGAAAGGCAGTTCACCTAAATTCAAACCCATCCAAGTGTCCTATCACGTGAATGCCCCAGAGCAGGAGTGTAACATCTGCCTAGGGGCGTCTGCAGGACACTGAGGAGCTCTGGTGGATACAACAGGTAACATGAAGAGTATTTATCTGGGGGTTAAGGCAGGTGGTTAAGAAATCCCAGAAACACCCTAAATGGGGTAACCTTCTACTGCACATTTATAACTGTAATCGGTGCGAGTGTATCCTAGAGGCTCCCTAACTAGGACAGCCTACAGTACAATTACAACACTCCACTAGTTAAAAAGAAAAAATTACTCACCTTAGTAATGTTGTTTCTTCTAATGGAGTCTTGCTATATTATGACATATGCAGTTTGTCCCAGCCTTAGAACTGCTCCGAGGTGAAAGAGTTAAAGTCCATGCCAGGCATGGAACTTAAACTCGAACTTCGGTTGAAAGTTCTATCTGTTGTTCTTCAAACTTAAACTGTCAGATCTTCTGAGCAAAAACTCACTAAGACTCTGTGTGGAAGCTGTAAACCTACACTAGCCAACTGGCTACTTAATTAAATAAACACATTTTTGGTGCCACAAAGAAGACTCAAGTCAGGAGACCCAAAAATGACAACACAACAAAGATCACCCCAAAAGGAGGTGAAAAACAAGGTGGGCATCTAAAAAGTGCACGCTGCCCTGCCCACCCACATCCCTAAGAGTAAGGTTCTGAGAGGGGCAGAGGGGGAGGTCACAATATAGCAAGACTCCATTAGAAGAAACAACATTACTAAGGTGAGTAATTTTTCTTCAAACAACATGAAGTCTTGCATATTATGATATGCAGACTACAAGCAGTACCTCCATGGAGGAGGACAGAACCTACTTAGAAATAGGCTCTGAAGCACAGCTGTGCCAAAGCAGCATCACTCCTAGCCTGGATGTCCAGGGAGTAATGCTTAGTAAAAGTGTGCACCGTTTTCCAGGTAGCTGCTTGACATATCTCTAGGATAGAGATGTCCTGGCAGCAGCCAGAGGCATAGCTGCACCTCTGGTGGAGTAAGCCTTCAGGCCTGAGGGAGGAACTTTACCCAGTTTTCATAGCAGAATTGGACACAAGAGACGATCCACCTGGCAATGGATCTTTTAGTGGCAGGTTTCCTTTGCCAACCTCACCATAAGTGAGGAACAGTTGGTTAAACCTGTGACCTTTAGTGACGATCTATGTAGTAGCTAAGTGATCTTTTGACATCTGAACTGTGCAACCTCCCTCTCACCAGAAGAGGAATGGCCAGTGAAGTACACAGGGAGAGATATAGATTGATTAAGGTGGAAATCTGAAACCACCTTAGGCAAGAACTTTCAGTTAGTCCCAAGGCCTACCTTATCTCTGTGAAAGGAGATAAAATCAGGCTCCACTGACAATGCTTGTAACTCACTTGTCTGCGCCTGGCAGATGATGGCTACAAAAACACAGTTTTCCAAGTCAAGTACTTGAGCTCTGCTGAGACAAGGGCTCAAAGGGTGTTGCATAAGCTGGGCAATGCAAATATTAAGATCCCAGGCAGGGAAGGATCCTAAATGGGGTTGGTGTGAAGCAACCCTTTGAAAAACTGGAGAATACAGGATGAGCTGAAAGAGAGAGGCTTACCTACTGACAAGAAAGCAGACCACGGCTGCCAAGTGCACTTTAGGGTAGCTGGTCTCAGCCCTAAAGTATTTAAATAAACCATATAATCCAGGACTGCGGGTAAGTGAGCAGATTCTGGGAAATATGCTTCCCAGAGCACCATATGAAAAATCTCTTCCATTTGGAATTATAAGTAGCCCTGGTGGAAGGCTTCCTAGAAGCCTTCAGAATATCAATACACCTTTGAAAGGTGTAGGTCAGCAAACTCTAACTCTTCAAGAGCCAGACCTTGAGACTGAGAGATCTGAGGTTGGTACCCAAACCCTCACCTGAGCACAGGATAACAGATTGTGATTCCTGGGAGACACAGGGACGGTGGACTGCTAAGGACATAAGGAGTGGGTACCAGGGCTGTCTGCCCAGTCTGGAGCAATCAGAAACATCTTGCAGGATTGAGACCTGATTTTAACTAGCACTTTGAACAGGAGAGGAAGGGTGGAAAGGCATAGAAACTTCCCTTCCCAACTGAGAAGGAAGGCACCCAGGGGACCGAGCCCAACACTGGGGGCCTGCAACAAGGAAAGTTGGTGATTGTCTGGAGCTGCAAAAGATCTATCTGGGTGTGCCCCATCTGGCAATACCAGCTCCAGAACTAGGGATCCAGAGCCCATTCGTTATGGCCTTGGAAATCCTGCTGAGAGCATCTGCCAGGACATTGCCCTTGCCTGGGAGGTGAACTGCTACAAAGGAGGTAGAGACCACAACCGTTGCTTTGGTGCACAAGGCCGTGAGACCGAGTGCCCCTTGCTTGTTGATGTACCACATTGTGGTGGTATTGTCTGTTCTGACTTGAATAACCTTGTTCTGAATAGATTTGGAAAAAACTTGAAGTGCTAGAAAAACTGCTCTGAGTTCCAACAGATTGATGTGGAGCAGAGATTCCTGAGGGACCTCAATCCCTGGGTGGTGAGGTTGCCCATGTGAGCTCCCCACCCCAACAGGGTTGCATCTGTAGTAAGATTAAGGAGTGAGACTGAGGGGTAAGGGGACCCCTGTCTCAATTGCCCTGGTCCTGCCCTCACTGAAGGGCCTGGATCAGGGTTGAGTCACTGGAATTAATTTGGTTAGAGGTCCTTTCTTTGAGACCAAAAGGCTCTCAAATGGAACTGGATGTCCCCATCTGAAATCTGGCTCCCTGCACTACTGCTGTCGAAGCAGCCATGTGTCCCAGGAGCTGTAGAAAGTGCCTTGCTGGTCGAGAGACCCTCAGGGTGAAGGAGGAAGCCAGAGAAATCAGGGTACTTGCCTTTCCAGAGGAAGGAAGGCTCTGCTTCTTTTGTGTTCAGTTCTGCACCTATGAAGGTGAGAAGCTGGACAGGCTCTAGGACTGACTTTGGAAGATTGAGAGGAAACCTAGAGGTTAGCAGTTGCTGAGTTACTTGAAGGTGTAACCTGACTTGGTCTGTGGACTGGCCTGCTATGAGCCAGTCGTCCAAGTAAGGAAAGATGGCAATTTGTTTGCCTTCTTGAGTGGGCAACTGCTACTGCCAGGCATTTGGTGAATACCCTTGGGGCAGATGTAAGGTCAAGGGCATTGCTCTGAACTGGTAATGACCTGAGGGCAGTTCGAATCTGAGGTACTTTCAGTGGCAGCTTCTGATGAGAACATGAAAATAGGCATCCTTGAGGTCCAGGGACACTAGCCAGTCCCTGGCCTTAAAGAGGGTAAAATAATTCCCAGAGTCACCATTTTGAATTTTGGTTTTAAAAGGTGTTTGTTTAGATACCGAGATCCAGGATGGGCCGCCATTCTCCTGTCTTTTTGGGTAAGGAAGTACCTGGAGTACAACCCTTTGCCTTGGTGTAGCGGTGGAACCCTTTCCACAGTTCTGAGAACCAGGAGGTAGAGACTTCTGCCTCAGGGCAAGAGCCTCTGAAGGATTTGCAGGTGGAGAGGATCTGATTCTTATCTTTGGAAATTTTTGAAGCTGAGAACCATTCCCTGGCTTACTACTTCCAGGACCCACTTGTCTGGCGTTACAGACTCCCAGTCCTGGACAAAGTAACCAGCCCTACAGGTAGTGGAGAATCGGCCCTGGCGCTCCATCAGGGTGCCTGTTTGGCAGGGGCTTTGGGCTGAGAGGTGGAAGCAGGCCTGCCTGCACCCCGTCTGCCTCTCCCTCTAAAGAACCCCTTCTGCAAAGCTGAAGAGGAAGCCTGGGCTTGGTAAAAGGCTATGAAAAGGCCTACTCCTGCCCTGGAGGCTGCCTTTGGAAAGTGACTTGCCTTCCCTTGGCCTGTGCACTCCTATAAGTGGTCCTATATTCATCCATTTCTTCATGTAATTCTCTGTTTGCTCCCCAAACAGAGAGTTGCCCTAACAGGGAAATCCATGGCCTTAGTCTGGGTATCCTGTGACAGGCTAGTACATCTGAGCCAAGCCATTCTATGGAGAGCCACAGATGTAGCCATGATTCTGGATGATACATCATTAGAGTCCACTGCAGCATGGAATTGCACCTTGGATGCCTCAATACCATCAGGGGCCACCTGCTCCAGCTCTTCTGCCAGCTGGCGGAACCTGCTTTGCTAGAGCTAAAACAGTATCCCATCTGGATTTTTGATATCTAGCAACATAAGCCATATAATTAGCCTGTCTGAGTCCTAAAAGCTGCCATGTACTGTTTCTTTGCCATGGCATCTATCTTTCTGGAGTCCTCGTCAGGGGTGAGAGGCTAAGGGAACATTTGCCTTGTCACAGGCTGCAGCCTGCACCACCCCGTGGCTGCATTGTTGTGTAGGAACTCCGTATCAGAGCCTGATAATGCATACCTTTGTCCATTCTTTTATCAACAGGAGGTATGATGTGAGGAGCTTTTAAAATCTTTACTGTCTGTTTCCAAAAGATTTATGCAGAAGAATAGACAGTCTCTAGACTCTGGGATATCCATCATTTCTACAAAATAAGGCTCCTTCTGATCATCCTTAGCTTCCTCCATAGGGAGCTGGAGGGTTTCAACCACTTTTTTTTTTTTTAAACATGTAGTGAGAGGACTCAGAAGCCTAGGGGAGACACTCCTGAAGGTCTGTCTGGAGAGATGTCCGGTTCAATGGGCACATCAGACTTTTAAAACCACATTCACTCTCCTCATACTCCTCTTCCCCTCCTCTGGTTCATAAAATTCCTTAAATAATACTCCTGAACTGGAGGAACCGGACCAGAACGGCGCTTACCTGATGATGCGGTTCGGTCGGAACCGGAGACTGAACAATTTTATTGCTTTAGCTATTTCTTCAGCGGCTGGAGAGGAAGTTTGACTCCACACCAGCTGATTTTCTAGATTTCTTTGTTGGAACCGACTCCTCAGAGTCGTCTCCTTTGCCCGGGAAGTATCGCCTGGTCAGAGGGCACTCCTCGGTCCGGTTGAAACCGAACGGGCTGTCCCATCGGGTCAGCCGGACTTTATAGCCTCCGTTCCCTGAGTCTACCAACTCTCTTATCCAGGGTAGCTGCAGGAAAACCCATGCAAATCTGGCAGTCTGAATTGAGGTGGTCAACCCCAGACAATAACACATGTGGTGTGGGGTCAGCCTTGGCAAAGCTTCCCCATACAACACAGTGCTGAAATCAGTGGGCCGGTTTTCTTTGGGTTTCTCCGGACACAGTGCCAGCCTAACAAAAACTTGCCCTTTTACGGCAATCTGCCAAGCAAGACTCTTATCGGTTTCAACACGTGTCACGGTCGTGGAAAAAATGTAATTAAATCTGTTTTTTTTTTAGAGCCGATAAGAACCGGGAACCGCACTTCTAAAAGACTGTAATGTAATAGAAGTAACTTGATCGGTTCAAACCAGACGATAAAAATGTTTACAAGTTCACACAGAAAATAAATGTAAAACCTATCTAGTACTTACAATACCACAGATAGAGCTTGAACCGAGCCGGTTCGCGGTTTAATTTCGGTTAAAAACCAAAAACTTTTATACTTTAACCGACAAAATAGAACTGTGCAGAAGGAGGAATCTCTGAGCGACTGTTCAGTGAGGGGAGTAAAGAATCTGACAGTTTAAGTTTGAAGAACAACAGATAGAATTTTCAACCGAGCTCGAGCTCTAAGTTCCATGCCTGGCATGGACTTTAACTCTTTCACCTCGGAGCAGTTCTAAGGCTGGGACAAACTGCATATGTCATAATATAGCAAGACTTCATGTTGTTTGAAACACAGTGCAAGGGCTACACTTTAGAGGATGTGGGGGAGGGTAGTGGTGTGGGACAGTGGCAATAAACAGAGTGCTCTGGGAGTTCAGGCACTGTACTCGGCTGTAGAGGTTCTAGGTCATAAGGCTGGAGCTAGAAGCTGCAAGGGCTGAAATCGGCAGAAAGCTGAAGCCACCAGGCAACATAAGGCACTTTTGCCGCAGCCATCTCATAGGTCATCTCAGGCCCAAGAAGGCAGCTGGACAGTGGTGGGGGGTGGGAAGAAGGTGGGGAGGAAGCTCAAGTCTGAAGAACCAAGGCTGTGCACAGCAATAAATTCACCCTGTTGCAACAGGAGGTTCAATGTCTTCATCAATGACCACTGGGGATGGCATTAGGGCAACATGTGCTTATTCATGATAACACCAAGCTCTGCAGGAGAGTGGACACAGCTGGTGGGATACAGGACTTACAGGAAGATCTGGAAAGTTGGGGAGGTGGTCCAGGATCTGGCAGCTTGGCTTCAATGCAAAAATACAAAGTTATGCATATTGGAGCCAAGAATCCCAGATCAGAGGAGGAGAAGGACCTGGGAGTGATGATCACTAGTGACCTGATGCACTCTACACAGTGCAAGAAAGCATCAGCAAAGGCAAACAAGATGCTGGGATGCATATCTAGGGGATCAGTAGTAGAAGAGGAGGTTACACTGCCTCAGTATAGGTCACTGGTAAGGCCGCATCTAGAGAATGGAGTTCAGTACTGGTGCCCACACTTCAAAAGGACATTAACCTGCTGGAGAGGGTTCAGAGGTGGGCTACAAAGATGACATTGGGTCAGTAGAGTAAGGCATATGAGTAGAGGCTAAGGGCACTGAACATGTACTCCCTGGAAACGGAGAGAGAGAGAGAGAGAGATGATAGAGGCGAGAGAGGGACATGATTGGGATCTTCAAGTACTTGAAAGGGATAAATAAGTTGATGAGGAGAGTCTCTTTAAGCTGAGTGGCAACCATAACGAGGGGCATAGTATTAAGCTGGAGGGAAGGAGGTTTGGGAGGAGATTAGGAAGCACTTCTTCACAGAGGGTGGTGGACACTTGCACTGCGGAAGAGGTCATCTCGTTGAAGGCAGTGGGCAGCTTTAAGAGAGCTATGATAGGCATAGTGGGAAGGTAAGGATCATGGGTAGGAAGGATGGGAGGAGTGGGGAGGGAGGGCAAGGACATTAACTCAAGCTGTGGACCCTACAATACAGGCAGACTTGATAGACCAAATGTCCTTCTTCTGCTGGCTTCTTTGTATGTTAGTATGTAAGTTCATATGTGGAACTAATCTCCCACCAGGGAGAAGAAAAAAGTAGTCTGCCCAGCTGGCAGGCTCTGATGGAAAGTAGAGCAGGGGAGGTCAAGATCCAATGTGGAGAACAGAAAGGCACACCTTGTGGTGGGGACTCAATATTGAGGCGCACTGGAAGGAACTGGGTTTAATCCCAATTGTAAAGAAGTGGTCTACTGTTAACCTGGGCTGACAGCGGACAGACTTATTGACAGGGTGGAAAAACTCATGAGAGGGGGATGCAGAGGCCAGATTTGTTGTTTATGCAGTCACAAATGATCTGAGCAAGTACAGCATGGAATATTTGAAGGCGACTAAAGCGAGACAAAAGACAACTTCAATGAACAATATTTTTATTAATACCGTAACAACAAAGTTTGTTTTAACTGTTCTGGTAACTATTAATGTATGAAGCGAGGCTTTTTATTACATAGATTGTATAAAAATTGTTTTGGAATTTCCTTTGATTGGAGTTTTTCTTTTTAAACAAAACATTACATGACAATACGTAGCATGTCCAAGATAGTTCAAGAACTGAGTAATGCATACACAGTCTCACATACACACAATCCATTCTGTTTAAATATGTCTACCAATAAGTATGTCTAAACTGCATTACTTATGAGCCATAAGATGGGTACAGGGCCAAACTGATATTCATAATCTCCCAAGGAGGATTTTCTTATTTGCATACTGTTGAGGTTTGGGGGGTCTTCTTCAGTTGTAAGTCCCTTTCTCGTCACCATTTTTCTTAGATAAGTTCACCACTTCATTTAATTACTATGGGACGAAGGTGGGTCTAACTGCATCATGAGAGAACCCATGTTTTCATCTAGATATAAACACTTCTGACCTGTTACTGAGCCCAAACGTGATCAGTTACAGGTTACAGATCGAAGTTCACTTCCTCCCTCCAATCCACAACTGTAATTTGTTTTGTTATTAACCACCTTTTAGTTATACACTTCTCAGCTGCTGACAGCAAGATACTCATTAGGTATTTTATGTGCTTATCTTTACAGCTCCTGAGATACTGATATAGGAGACATAGTTCTGGTATCAGTTGTACCTGGGTGTGCAGGGCTTCCCAAGTCCCTCAGGAAATCAGCCAGATGTAGGCACCCCATACAGAGAGAGGGAGGGAGGGAGTGTGTATGTGTCCTCCCACACCATCTTCAACATGCAGCCCCTGCCTGTCTGGTATTTCGCTGTTACCACTGGTGTCCTAAAATAGTGAATAATGTGTTTCCAGGAATATTCAGTATCACACATGGGAGCTCGTAATCCTGCTAGTTTCACAAGTGAAAATTGTGTATTCACTGTAATTCCTGATCTTCTAGGAATAGCTCTACTACTGATTTACGATATCTTCACCATTGATTCACACAGTGGGTCTTAGCGGTGGTGCTAGGACCTTGTGGAAGCTAGAAATTTTCAGGAGGGCTGGCGCTGAGGCAAACTGCGCTTTTATGCATGCGTGCTGTGAGACTGGCTTGAGCTGCATGGCTTACCTCTGCACCTGCCCTCAACTGCCTGAGTACGCTTTTTAACGAGGAGGTGCAGCATAACCTAACAAGTATTTATGCACTTAACCTAAGGACAAAAGATAACCCTTGTGATCCGTGTAAGAAGGGTCAGCAAACCAGTATACAGCCGCCTTCACAGCCCATACCAAGAACAAGGGTGAAGACCAATAAAACAAACTGGAGTGAGACCAGGGGATGGCAGATAGGCATGTGAATCAATGGTGAAGACATTCCTACAAGACGAGGAATTACAGAGTGCACGTAATTTTCAATCGTTCAGGAATCAGTCTTCACCACTGATCCATACTAGAGGGTTAGAGAACCAAGTTTAGACAAAAAAAAAAACACGGACTAGGGCAGGAAGAGCCAAGGGCTCACCCAGGACCTAAGTCCATTCAAGACTGTCCTGCCAAAGGTGACATGCTGCCTGGCATGGACATCTAGGGTGTAGTGGTGCTTAACAAAAGTGTGCACTGTGCTCAAGCTGCAGTTCTGCAGGTGTCACCAAAAGGTACCAAGTGAATCTCTGCCAGTGACGTAGCAACTGCTCTAGTAGAGTGGGCACATACCGGTATTCAACCTTAACCTGAACCATGGCACAGCAGTGTTGTAAGCAGCTCACAATCCATGCAAAAATGCACTTAACTGTAACATGCTGTTCCCTTTAATTAGGATCAAAAGAGACAAAGAGCAGTTTGGATTACCTGAAGTCCTTGGTTCTGTCCAGGCAAACCTAAGAAGTCTCTTACTATCCAGAGAATGGAAGGTGCCGCTCCTTTGTTCTGGAAGCTGGCAAAGTAGGTAGGCAGCACTAGTGGCTGATTCAGATGGAACTCTGACACCACTTTTGATAGGAACATAAGAGTCGTATGGAGAACTACCATGTCCTTGTGGAAAACAGTATACAGAGGATCTGTGACCAAGACATATATATCAGACATTCTGCACACAGAAGTGATGGACACTAGAAAATGCTGCTTTCAGGTTAAAACTCGCTCACATGTTGCAAGAGACTCAAAAGCTTGCAGGTGAGCATATGTAGCACAAGGTTGATATCCCAGGCAGCCACCGGCTTCATGATAGGAAACCTTGAGTTTAAGATGCCTTTAAGAAACCTCTTAGACAGTGGCAGCTGTGCTTGTGGTGTGCAGAAAAGCACACAAGTGGACCTTAACTGTGGAATACTGTAGGCAGTATCAGAAAGGTCAGGTAAGTACACCAGAACCTTGTTATGTGGGTACCAAAGGGGCCCAGGTGGTTTTGGAGCACCAGATGAAAAACCTTCTCCAATGGCTGTGTAAGTCTTCCCAGTGAAGGTTTAAGGGCAGCCAAAAGTATTTCAGAGACCTGTTCACTTTTTCTTCAGGAGCCATGTCTGAATGTGACAGGGTGCAAGCTGAGACAGACCAAGTGATCCTGAGTCAGTATGTCCATCTTGAGTGGAAGAATCCTCAATTTGCTGACTGGTATAGTCTGTTCAACTGAGGAAACCTTATCTCTCGAGGCCAGCAGGGAGTGATCAGTTTGCTACTCATTGCTGAAATGTTGAATACTGTAGATAAAACTCAATAAAATATGTTGGAAAAACAAAAGCTGCTCTGGGAAAGATAGCAAAGGAGACAGCAGGAGCGGTAACCTCTGAGGTGCTACCACATGTCTATGTATTTGAATTCTCAATAAAAGTTACAAGTTCAAAAAAAAAAAAAATACAGAACCAAAGGGACAGATACACGTGTTCCTGTTCAATGAATGGCTAAATAGCTGGTGCAGGGAGGAGGCATTTTGGATCCTTGAGGACTGGGGCCCAACTTGGATAGGTTGGAGGTTGTTCAAAGCTGACAGTTTGCACCCCAATAAGGAGAGCATGAGTATGCTGGGAGAATGGTGGGCACTGTGACACTCAGACAGCTGGTTCTGATAAATCTATGATTTTTGTAATATAAAATGCGTTATTGAGTGTCTCTCATGATACATGCTGAAACAGCCTGTGGAATGATACCCCCACCAGGTTTTAGCTACAAGGTGTTACCTGGAAGGCCAGGAGATAATTACAGGCTAGAAGAGGCCCTAAATTAAGCATCTCCTCTTTATCTAGCTTAAGTGTAGCCTGCCAGCTAACAGGATAGGAAATATCAATTTATGCGCGTTTAGAGGAGGAAAACCAGGTTATGTCACACAGGTGCGAAGTTATAAATGTTCCTCTGATGTCTGTAAAGCAGGATGTTGTTCATGGATGAAATAACTTAAATTAACCTTATTTAATTTACCTTTTGAGTGATGACATCCTGATTGTATAATTTTTAATAAACAGAGGAGGAGCTGGGTGACATCATGGAGAAGGCAGGCTCAAGACAGTGTTTTAATTATGCTGTGAGTGACCTGTAAAGACACACATGTTTGGACTCTCTTGACAACAACATCTGTCTATCAGCACTATAAGAAGAGATACATTAGATATACAAGTCTAACTGTCTGGTGGTACCAATTTTGCACTTTTTTAACCCTTGTTCTTTAAATGATTGTATGTTTTGTGATATATGGTTCTGTATTTATATTTTGAATTTTTTTTTTAAGTAAACCTCTACTTTAGAGACTACTTGTGTGCCTTTGAAATTCTTGTTCTTGACAAATGAAGCATACATGGTTAAAGTTGACACTATACAAAGCTTACTGGTTTTACCAAACTAGGAAAAGGCAATAGTTTATTCTGAGGTCTTTAATATAGTTTTTAGGGTTAATTTTGTATGCCTGGTTAGATGCCCGTAGGTGAAAGATATCTGCTGCCTCTAAAAGCAGAATTATCTGAGCCTGTACATTGGATACGCTACCAAGATGTTCACAGTTTGAATCCTCCATAACTTGAGACCAAAGTTTGATTCAACCCACAAACAGATAGGAGGGTTACTCTGTTCTATTAACTGTTCTGAAGACTGCACTCAGAGGTTGGCACTGTGGGAGCAGAGGGCCTGACCTGCTGAGTGGGTTTGTGACAGGCACAATATATATTTAAACTAGTAAGGAAGTCTGAGCTGCAAGGTACACACAAAATGTCAAACAAGGTGGGGCTTTGCTGGTCTTCCCATGGGTAAACCTCAGCAGGAAATGAAGGAAAATGTTATGTGCCAATGCAAGGCATCTGGGCAACAAAATGTGAGAATTTCAGGCACTGGTCACGGGGGTATGTCCTAGTGGATGTAACAGAGACATGGGAAGCCTTGAACCACGACTTGAAACGACCATGCCAGACAACAGGGCAAAGGGTAGGGAGATGGGGAAGTGCTGTATATTAAAGAGGGATTGAAGCAACAGAAATAGATAGCCTAGAAGGGATAGGTGAATTGGAAACCTGGGGAACTAGCAGCAACAGAGAGGGAGAAACAAATCTGGATTAAAGTGGGCCACAGGGCCAGAATCAAGGGACAGAGAGGGCATTGGGAGAGACACTTTGAGGGTGGACAGTCTAGGGAAGTGGCGCAGCTAAGATTTCAATATGCTGGATGTGGGCTAGGAAGTTCCAATCACAGCTAGTAGTAGGAATCAGATTCTGGTGGGCGCCTGTCAGGAGGCCTGCCTAGAGCAACTATTTTAGGGCGAACAAGGAAAAGGCCTTGCTGGACCTGGTGCTTACCAACAGTGTGAGTATTCAGAATGTAGCAGCCCTGGAACTACTCCGGTATAGTGACCACAGGACAATAGCTTTGGAAGTCCAGATATGGAACGTAAAGGGCAAAAGAAATTAAGTGTATGGACTTCAAAAAGTGAGAGAAAACTAGAAAAGCGTGAAGAACAGGTGCAGAAGAAAAGGGTAGCTTTAGAAAGGCACGATAAAAGCAGCAGATAGCTGAATTTCAAAGATATCTAAAAGAAAACGGCTAAGGGGACAATGTGGTCACAGTCAAAGTAAAGGTGGTGATACAAGCCAAAGGAGGGCATTTTCTAAGTATAAGGATAGTCAAAGGGAGGAAGAGAGGGTAAAATATCCGAAAAACAAGAGAAGTCATCAGAAAAGTGAGGGAGGCCAAAGCTGAGACAGAGCTCCAGTTTGCACCAGGGTTAAAAAGGGAAGGCTTTCTTCTGGTATATCTGGGAGAAGTGCATGGTCACAAGCAATATAATGAGACTTGGGAGCAATGAAGAGGTGGAAGAAGGGGACAAGGGAAGGCAGAGATACTGAACAATTATTTTGGTTAGGTATTTACTAAGGAGAAGGATGGACTACTGCAAGAATGCGAGGTAGCAGGGGTTATAGCAACGCCACTAGCAGACATGATCAACTGCTCACCAGTCAGGGAGTGGTCCCTAAAGACTGGAGGACAGTGGATGAGGTTCCATTACACATGAGTGGGAAGATGGATGAGCCAGGGAACAACTGGCCAGTCTGCTTGATCCCTATAGTGGGGAAAATTATGCAATATTGAGGAAGAATCTTTGGACTTCTTAAAAGGAATGGGCTGCAGGACCCCAGACAGCATGGATTCAGAAGGAGAAGATCTTACCAGACAAATCTGGTTGAATTCTTTAACTGGGTAACCACAGCACCAGACAAGAGGCAGGCAGTAGTAAGTTGATACCCCAAAATGGGCAGTGTGTACAGTACACTGCCTCATTTTCATTGAGGGTCTTGTGTCTACTCAGTGTTTCAGCTTGGAGCCAGTGAAGCACAGAGAAGTCCAGTTGCTTGCTCAGTTGCACTGTGAGCCAGTGGTGGATTCTCAACCAGGTATTCCTGGACTCTTACGGGCTTGACCAAGCAATGCTCAGAGCCAAACCAGAGGGAGCAATTTCGCCTGGTTCAACCAACGGATAGAATTTCAGATGTCTGGGTGGGTGAACACCTGGGGTCTGGGTGACCATCGCACAGTGTAATTCAATATCAGTACTTCAGCAGGGTCATGCCACACAAAAGTGAGGGTTCTGAACTCATGTGGGCAGACTTCACAAAGATGTGGGGTGTGTCTCAGGAAGCCCTAGCAGAGGGAGAGAAAGGGGGAGTTGAGGAATTATGGGCCCATCTAAAAGAGCCATAGTGGAGGTGACAAACCTTTGCATTTGGCAAGTAGACAAAGACAAGAGGTGGGAAAACCCACTACGGTTCTCGGAGAAGTGGCAGGGAAAGTAAGGGCAAAAAAGCTGACATTCAAGAAATGTAAGGACACAGAGGAGGCGAACAAGGCAGCGTATCTAGAAAAGCTGAGGGAGGTGGGGAAAGCTGTCCAAGCACCAAGGTGAAAAACGAGAGAATAGCAAGAGAAGTTAAGAAAGGGGACAAACTCTATAGGTATGTTAATGGAAGGAGAAAGACTGGGGAGGGGGGTGGAAGGGACTCAGGATAAAGCATCAGTCCTGAACATACATTTTTTCTGTTCAGTTTTCACAGAGGAAGGAGAAGGAGGACCACAGCTAAGAATCGAATTGGAAGGAGGTAGACAATAGTCCATTTACAGTGGAGAGAGTTGTAAAAGAACCTACAAAACTGGAAGTAGACAAGGCAATGGGACCAGATACATCATAGAATATTAAAGGAATTAGGAGGTGCTGCTGCACCATTGTCATCCCTGTTCAACAAGTCACTGGATATGGGAGTGCTTCCAGAGGACCGGAGAAGGGCCCATGTAGTCCTCCTCCACAAAAGTGGGAGCAAGGAGGAGGCTGGAAACTGAGACCTGTCAGCCTGACCTTGCGATTAAATTATGGAATCATTAGCAAAAAGAAAGGATAGTCGAGCACCTTGAACCCAGCGGAGCACAAGATCCGAGGCAGCATTTATGTCAGAAAGTCCTGTCAAACAAATCTGATTGATTTCTTTGGGGTGACCAGTGAGGTGGATCGAGACAGCGGCGGATGTGGCCTACCTTGACTTCAACAAGGTGTTTTGACACCATTCCACACTGGGGGCATCACCAGCAGAAGAAGGAGGTAGTGATGCCACTGTACAGGTAATTGGTGAGACTTCATTTGGAGTATCATGCCCAGTTCTGGAAGCTGCATCTCTGAAAGGATATAGGCAAGGTGGAAGCAGTTCAGAGAAGGGCAACATAAATAGTGCAGGGCACACACCAAAAGTCATACGAGGAGAGACTGGATTAACTCAACATGTGTACACTGGAGGAGAAGAAAGAGGTGACATGGAGACCTTACAACTACCTAAAAGGGATAAATAAGGCACCGAAGGGCAGTGTCTTTCAGAAGAAAAGATGCTCTAGAACCAGAGGCATGACATGAGGCTGGAAGAGGGTAGACTAAGGGCAACGCCAGAAAGTTCTTCTTCACAGAAAGGGTAGGGAGGCATGGAACAGCCTCAAGGAAAGGTGGGGGGCAAAGATGGTTGGGAAATTCAAAACTGCTTGGGATAGACATAGGGGAACCATAGCAGCTCCTAAAAGAAGTGACACAGCAGATAAGGTAGGATCTGTGGCTTTTTACTAGATCGGAGAAAATGGGCAGACTGGATGGGCCTCTGGGTCCTTATCTGCTGTCAAATTCTGTTTCTGTTTCAGTAGATGTAGTATACATAGACCTCAGCAAGGCCTTTGACTCAGTCCTCCACAGGAAGCTGGTCAGAAAGATAAGGGACTCAAAAGCACCTCAAATGGGCAGCCGGTGGTGCTGAAGGTTGGCGTTGGACGCCACACCTCGCATACCGGTGACCCGGGATCAGAAACCAGCCCAGGTCATTGGGGGTTGGCAGAGGCAGGAAAGGAAGGTCCGGGCGACAGCCTCCTTTCCTAAGGGGAGGTTCAGCTGGCCACTGCTCAAGTGGTCCCTAGTGTCGGCTGGCGGGGTGCCGCAACTAGCAACCCGTAACAAGAGGGAGAACAGCTGCAGCAGACACCTTATGAGTGTGCACAGGTGCTCGCACGCAGAGTGCAGGGTGTCACTGCACATCCTAGCTAGGTGAGGAACACAATACGGGAAAAAAAAACTTCCACTGGTAGGTGAAGGAGGGGCTAGAGGTTGCAGCCCCACATCCTCTGCCAGGCACCAGGACACCCGCCCAGTCCCTCCTCCTGTCAGCAGCCCATCCAGTACTATTGATAGAGTGGTGGCAAGGAGTATGGCAGTTCTTCCTCAGGGGACTAGATTGGGGGGATCAGGGTAGCTGCACATGGAGAGGTTGTCCCCCGAGAGAAATTGTCTCCACGCCTTCAGGCTGGACGGGTAGAAGCCAACATACCACGTACCACGCTGGAGAAAGGTTAATGGTAAAGGTGCATAAAGAAAGCTCAAAAAGAAAAAGCACCCAAATGTCTTCTGTGGATTGTTTACAATAAACCACAACAGGGTGTGGATTATACTGGTCTACTTCACGCCTGGCGTGGGTTTGATCATGAGGCCGCAGGCTGAGATACTAAACCTCGCCAGGCGTAGGTAAATCCCAGCACAACCCACACCCCAGAGTGGTCTTATTGTGCTTATACATTGGCTCTCTTTTATTGTGGACAAAAATAAATTGAAGAAAAGTCTTTTGTTTGTATTTTAAATCGGTTTTTCCCCTATTTTTTCTGTCTGGGCCCGTGGATCTCTGCCCTTGTCACGGCGCCGGAGAAAATCGCTTTATAGCTGTTATTGCTCTGCCCCAAAATTATTCTTTGTTGCTAGGCAGGTGGGGAGCGATCATTGGTCTCTGCTCCCATTTGGCAGAGATAAGCCTTTTTTTTTTTTTTTTGTTAAAGTTTACCCAGACTGCAGCAAAGTACAGGGAGTAATAGCAGCTGTCATCCTTGTTCAGCTAAACAAATATTTTAACAGTTTGATCAATGCTGAACTGGGAAAGCAATTTGAATAAAAAAACTAGCACTAGAGTTTTGGAAATCATGGCTGAAAAACTGAGTCATGATACTGGGCTTGCGCTCTGCATATGCATAGGTGTGTGCCCAGTATTACGCGCTTGCTTTTTGGCCACGATTTCCATCATTTCCAACCCTCGATTTAATTCTGAAACACTTTCCCAGTTCAGCATTGGTCATAGCGCTCAAATATTTTTTTAGCTGAATGGGGAAGATATTATGCATGTTTGAGAGTCCTGTGCCCGCACTGTGATGGCAGGCACTGTCAGTTGGAGAGCTCAGCAAACCGTGTTCTGAATGGTTAGGATTTTTTTTTCTGTCAGTAGCTTCTGTGGCTGTTGGATGGGAGTGACAGAGTTACAGGCTATGGTGAGGAGCTGTGATTGGGACGGGATGGGTTTAACGGCAAATTCAACATGGCGGTTTCATATCTGATCTCGGGGATTGGAGTGATTTTTGTAGCGTGGTTGACTGTCACCTCTTCCATGGGTAACTATTATATCTTACTTCAAGAGGCTTCCTGCAATAGGTCTTCACATATAGACTGAATACTAAGCAGTCACAAAGAAAAATAAGGCATAGGTGCATCTGGGAGGAGGAGAAGTCAGTCAAGAGAGATTACTACAGAAGGCCTTGCAGGACTGCAAGTCCAAAGCCGTTTCTGCACCTAGAGGCAATGTCCAGACTGTAATGCTTAGTGAAGGTGTGAACAGACAACCAGGTGGCGACGCACATATCTCTGCCGTGGACATATTCCTGAAAAATGCAGTAGAGGTAGCCACGCCACGGGTAGAGTGGCCTTTGACTGCCCCAGAAGGGACTTCCAATCATTTCGAGTACGTAAAATGGATACAGTTAGCGAGCCATCGGGAGATGGTCTGTTTGAAATAGCCTTGCCCTGGCACTGAGGGGCAAAGGCTACAAACAGTTGGTTAGATTTCCTAACCTCTTTAGTCCTGTTCGTGTAGTACCTCAGGATCCGATGCACATCAAGTGTGTGCAGCAGGTGTTCCCCTGTTGGAATACTGTGGATAGTACACCGTAATTCCATCGCCTGGTTCAAAGTTGTTTCTGACACAACTTTGGGCAAAAGAAGGGTTAGTCCGAAGGACTACTCGGGTCCTTATGAAAAATCAAATAAGGTTCTTGTACATTAAGGCCTGTAGTTCAGAAACCCTTCTGGTTGAAGTGACAGCGACTAAAAACAGAGTCTTCCAGGACAGGAAGCAAAGTCGCAAGAAGAAGTTGGTTCAAACGGTGGTGAGGTCAGCTTCTAGCATGAAATTCAGGTCCCAGGGTGAACAAAGATTTTGGATCGGCGGTTTCAAGTGAAGGATGCCTTTTAAAAAGTTTTGGCAACCTCCAGTGGAGCTAAGGTTTGCCCTCCACCAGGAGATGGTAGGCCGACACGCAGAGAGGTGCACCTTAATGGAGGAATAGCTAAGGCCCACCTCAGACAAATGTGCAAGGTACTCTAGAACCTAGGATGCTGAGCATGAAAATGGATTCCAGCTCCTGCTTGAGCCCACATTTGAATCTCTTCCACTTCATAGCGTAAGCGGATCTAGTGGAGGGTTTCTGGCCTCCACTAGAATGTGCTAACCTGCGAGAGAGATCCCATAGCAAGAAATCGCTATGTACACAGGTGCCACACATGAAGGTGGAGAGACAGAAGGCTTGGATGCACCAGGATGCCCTGCTCCTGAGTCAGAAGGTCGTGGAAATGGGCAGAAGAACTGGAGGTTCCAGTGCCAAGTGTTGCAGAAGAGGGAACCAAATTTGCGTGGCCAAGAGGAACAATCAAGATTGCGTGGGCCCCTCTTGTTGAAGTTTCACCAGGACCTTCTGAATTAGAGGAAAGGGAGGAAAGACGATAGAAACCTCCCTGTCCATGAAAGAGACAGCGATCTTGCCAAAAGCACCATGCCGGGAACAAGTGAGCAGAAGATGGGTAGTTTTTTGTAAGGTGAGGCTAACAGATCCATCTCTGGCCGACCCATCAAATAAAGAGGTCTTCGACTACCTCTGACTTTAGCTCCCACTGTGGCCTGGGGCTGATCAACTGAGACTGTCGGCCAGGATGTTGGTGATGCCCGCACGTAAACTGCTGTCAGATAAAGGCTGTGCTGAATCGCCCAGTACCACACCCTCATGGCCTCTTGGCAAAGAGGGTAAGATCTGATTCCCCACTTGTTTATGTACCAGACAATGGACATGTTGTCCGTCTCATACCAGGATAGGTCCCGAACCAGCAGTGACTGGAATACCTGGCGTGCATAAAGAATCACCCTGGTCTCAGAACATTGATGTGGAGCATCAGCTCCTAATCGGACCAAGGCCCCTGTGTCTTGTGAGACCCAGAAGAGCACCCCAGCCCAGATCTGAGGCGTCCGTAGTGAGAATCTGAGTTGGAACTGCCGGAAGGAAGGGGACCCCTTCTACAAATTGAGAGATCCTGCCACCAGCATAGATCTTTCTAGAGGCTGTTGGAGATCATGACTCTTTTGTTTCATGTCGTCCGTCTCCTCTGGTCCCATTGGACCTCAAGAGACCATTGGGTCACCCTCATATGAAGCCTGGCCATTGGGACTGTCGAAATGGCGACCACCATCAGACCCAATAAGCGGAGCACTGAGTGTGCAGGGATCCATCGGGCCTGTACACCAGAGTGGCTTGAGAAACAGAGTCTCGGCCCGATCTGATGGTAGGAAAGCCTTGCCCTGAACTGGCCTTAGTACAACCCAGTGAACTGAAGTCTCTGTGAGGGTACTAGTTGGACTTGGGAAAATTGACCGTTATGCCCAATAAAGTAAACAAGCTCAGAGCGAAGAGAGAGCCTCTTTCAGGCGGGTAGAAGAGGGTGCTGAGGAGCCAGTCGTCCAGGTACGGGAAGACATAAATGCCTAGTGGCGAGAAGGCTGCAACACTGCTAGACATTTGGTGAACACTCGGGGCCAAAAAGGCAAACGGAGTGCTCGGAACTGGAAATGTTTCTCCATAAAACAAAGCGAAGAAAGCGCTGTGGGCCGGAGGATAGGGATATAGGATATGCATCCTGCATGTCCAGGGAGCACAGCCAAGAGTTTTGATGGAGTAGGAGAAGGAGCCTGAAGGGTCAACATACTGAAACTTTGGGTTCGACAAAGACGTTTAGTGTGCTGAGGTCCAGGATCGGGTCTCAGGTCACCTGTTTTCTTTGTAACCAGGAAGAAGTGGGAGTAGAATCCTTCCTATTTGGCTTAACGGGACAGGCTCTATAGCTTTTTATGAGAAGTGCCTAGATCTCTTGAAAGACTATGGGGACCTGATCCCAAGGATAGAGGGACTGTCCTGGAGGTTGAGGGGTTGGAATTTCACTGAATTCTATATAGTGACCTCGCTGGATGAGATGAAACACCCAGTTTTCTGTGGTGATGGACCTCCAACCTTCCAGGTGAGGCCAAACCTCCCTCCGACGCGGTTCCTCCTGAAGTACTGGAGGTAGTGGAGGGAGGGAAGGAGTCAGAACGAGAGGGAGGGAGCTTTAGCCCGGAGGCTGTGAGGTTTGAGCTCCTGATCCAGGTGCTGCTTTTGTTTGGCGCTTAGCCTGGGATTTGTTCCACCTTCTTTGGCAATGAAAAGGCTGCTTTTTCTGTCCCATTTATATAAGGAACAGATGTCCTCAAGGAGCGCCCGCTTTCCCAGCCCAGTAATAATATCCTTAGCATCGCCGCCAAAGAGGACGGAACCCCTGAAGGGCATCCAGCAAGGAGGACTGCATGTCCCGCGCCAGTCCCGCTCATACGGAGCCAGGAAAGGCAACTGAGGCAGATCCCTGTGGCAGCTGCTCTGCCACTGAATCCACAGAGTCATAAGTAGCCTGAAGGGTGTGGCGACACGAGGATTTCCCCATCCTTACTTTATCCAAGAGCTTCTTCCTCAGGGTTTCATCTTGAACATCCTGGAGGTCCCTTTCAAGGTCTGTAAGAGAAGCTTTTGAAAGGCAACCATGTCGCGGAGACTTAATTCAGGGAGCGTATCGCAGGAAGAAGATTTAATAAATTTTCGCCTAAACTGGTCTGGAGAGATGACGCAAGTCCTTGTCGGGAGGCTTAAGAACTCAGATGCTTGGCTGAGCTGAGCGGTCGTGAGCTGCCGTGGACGTACCATAGAGTCAGCCTTGGATGGGAGTTCAGTGAAAAATCCTTCCGGGGATAACAGGTGTGGTCTTTTGTGGAGACTGCTGGAATGGAGGATGGTTGTTGCCAAACAATGGTAACTAGGTCCTCATGAGGTTCCATCCACGGCAGAATGGGAATAGGGTCCAAGGTGGCCAGATCCAGGTGCTCCACAAGACGTTTGCATTGGGGATCCACCTCTTTGACGCCAACCACCAGCAGTTTGAATTGAACGTAGCAAGTCTCCAAAGGAAGGATCCTCTGGAGGGACTTTGGAGAGTCTTTTGGAGGAACCTCCACTGAGATCTGGTGTCAGACCTGTCCGAGTCGGAACTAGTGTCGGAGGAATCAGAGCCAGAAGGAACAGAAGGATCTGGTTCAGTAATGCTTCACCGAAATAGAGGTAGGGACTCTGGAGACCGTCGTAGTGGAGAGGTCATTGTAACATAGGGTGTCTCCCTTACTGGTGGTCGTAACTCGACACAAGCTGAGCTCTAGCCTCTTTCCACCAACGAGGAATGGACTCAAGTTCCGCACCGAAGGAGGAGGAGGAGGTGGTGTAATAATTTGTTAACTTGGGTACTGCGGATAGTGCCAAGACGGATAATGAAGTACCCTGGGTAACCTGGAGTGGGAAGTCCTGGAGTAGGATAACCCGTTGTCGGGAAAGATGATGTCAGAAAGCCTGGCATCTGAAAACCCGCGCCGAAACCCAGCGATGGAGGCACCTGGCCCGACGTCAGATAATAAGTAACCAACGGAGGGGCACCGCAGGCGGAAGGAGGGTTTCTGGTGAATGAACCCAGATGAAGGACCCGCTGGGGAGGTACCGTGGAGCCCGGAGGGGCATCGGGACCTGAAGCACGCGTGGTACTTGGGGAGTAGGCTCCATACCCGGTCCTCTGTCGGCAGAGGAATGAACTCCGGTGATGGAGGCAGGCCTGCGAGGGGTGAGGAGCACAGAGGCCCCTGACGGTAGGTCCTGACGACTTTGCTAAGGCAAAGGCAAAAAGCAAAGGGTCGGGTGAGCGAGTCTCTAGGGTGGAGGACCCTGGGAAGCGATGGGTCAACTTGTCCCTCACTCTGTCCGAGCTGGGGCCAAACTGCAGCCCGATGGGAGTGGATGGATCTATTCAGGCGTCAGAGGAGTTGGCATCCGGAGGAACAGATCTGGCCAGGCTAGAGACCGCTGGGAGGCCACTAGGCTGATCGGGGAGGCCGCACCCTTCCCTGGAGGCGAGGGGTGACTTACCAGCAGGATCAGTCGACAGAATTGCCACCTCCAAAGAGGCAATCACCACAAGCTGCCCGCCACCTCGCAGGAGAGAGAAAAGGGGCCCGCCCAAAGAAGCGGACGGGCGCCCAAAAAGTACTCATGGCTGTCGGCCTCTCAGATGGCGATGGACTCTGTCCTGATGCTTCTCCTTACTTTTTTCTTTTTCTTAGGGCGGCGATGGCGACCTTTCCGAGTTTTGAGCTCCCTTTCCATAGACGCCAAGCGCCGGGTCAGTAGATGGGGCCTCAAGGGACCTCTTGCACCTAGTTCTAGTTGCCTGGTTGAAGGCCTGGCAGATGGAACACTCCTGGATGTCGGTGCCCGGGCGAGACAGAGGCAGGCGGGAATGGTCATCCCGTGCGGGATTTGGCGCCGCACTTACAGCACTTTTTCTTCTGTCTAGAAGACATCAATTGAAGAAAAAGTTGTTGAATTTTACAAGAGGCCAAGAAATACTTTGAAAATATAGCAGCGGACGTTAAATTGCTGTTCTGGCCGAGCGAGCGTGACTGAGGTGATGGCGAGAAAGAAATGGAGAGCGGGCATGGGACCGCCTTTTATAGTTGGCTGGACGCCATCACGCCCATGACGCCGGGGTGGTCCCCGCTGATGATTGCTATCTACAAGTTTGCCATGCGGACTCTGATGCCAGGGGGCGAGTCCTTCATGTGAAGACCAACTGCAGGAACCTCTCAAGTAAGAGCTGATAAAACTCGGTAGGCTGCATTACTAAAATGGACCATCAGGTTGCAAGAGTAAGAATATTTTATTACTTTGATCTTATGCAATTCAAAGAAATTCACAGCCAGTCAGCATCAAGTACAATGAGTGATGCAAATGCAGAATCCAGAAAGGCATAATGAAGTGCATAAATAAGTGACAGACCCTAAATAAAAACACAAACCTCCCAGAGCCACTGCCAGCTGGAACATGCCCGGGGTTTCATTAAAAGAGCCTACTAAGGGGCACCCTGATAGTCAGTTTCAGTGAGGGCAGTCTGCAGGGTTTTAACAGTTTTGTGCAGCCACGCTTTGTAAACCTCCGAGTGCACATCATCTGTTCTAACCTTATAACCTTGGATACCCAGACAGAGATGTAGTAGGGGAGGTACCTGGAATAACAAAGCATACAGTAGGGGACTGTGTGGCGTAGTGGGTGGCCTGACAGTACAGACAGGCCATATCACCAGGACAGATGTACCAGCTGTATTACATCACTGTGCTTGCCTATTATGCGTGCACAACACACAGTTTCCTCCAGCAGGGATTTACTGTGTAATAAATGCTGTTATTTGTACTTTTAGTGTCCATAGCCATCATTATCAAAAGTTGTGAAACTGCACGGGAACTGTGTTGCATTAATAATATACAGTCTTGGGACATATCCCGACATGGGGAGGTGCAGGGTTTTTCAGATGTTGCCAAAGTGGGACATTGACCCGCTGGAGCACAAAGTAGGGGTTGAATGCAAAAAACTGATGGGTCAAACTTATGATGTTCATTGGAGCCCTCGATCTGAGAACATTGAGTCAGACTGTCTCCTAACAGAAAGGAAGGGGTAGGTCAAACGGATAATTGTGTGATATGTCACAATCACCCACAAAAATGAACACCGTGGGTGAGTTGGTACTGCATTCAGGAGTAAATATCATATTTCTGTCCAGGCCTACTGTACTTTAATTTTTGAGAGGAGGCACCCCACTATTAGAATTAGCATACAAGCCCCAGGTCCCTTCAACCTATCTTTGATGTAGGGCGGGAGTGGTTATTACATGACAACTTGGAACCCTGTGATACAAGTATTCAGCAATCCAAGGAGGTATTTAATTACACATAGGTACCTATCCCACTTAGAGTCAGAGCCAGGCTATACAGACATCAAGCTTGTTACCTGTTTCTGGTCGTTCTGCTCTCAACCCTGCTAAGAGATCCACTGTTCTGTTGAGATCTTCAGAATTGGGTCCGTTTTCCGACACCAGGCCACAGAGATAACCCAGTGACTTCAACTGTTGAGTTAAAAGAAATGCAGTGAACAACAGGATGCAGGAGCGGACTACAGTAGTCTGCTTCAACCAGCAATAAGTCCATATCGTCATATACAGTATATACAAACTTAGTTATTTAAGCATCGCCAACCTGCCATCACCTGGTTCCACTTGGATCTTCACGATAGACAACAATCTGTTCAATAGGCAATGCCATCTCCACCTCTCCCTATCTTATCAAATTATCCCAAAGGCTCTATTTGGTGCCATCCTCTTCTCTCTCTCTTCATTAATGACCTTCCCTCCACTTGCCTCTCCTCCAGTGTACATCTATACATGAATGACACTATCATCTTAACCTCTGACACCATCATCTTCGCCTCGGGCCCTCATATGACTCTGTCCTCCCCACACTCCAGAATGACTTCAATAGGGTCCAGTCATGGTTTTTCGACAACCTGCTTACACTCAATGTAAAAAAAAACTGTCACCATGGCCTTTAGGTTCCAGACAAAACTCCAGCTACCCTCCTACCTCCCCCAGCAATCACCACCCTGGATGGCTTGCCGTTGGAGCTAGTCCCAGCCTTCAAGTACCTGGGTGTTTGGCTGGACAGCCATAACTTCTCCTATCATTGAGGCCACCTGCTCCAAACTCCAGCCCAAACTCGTCATCCTCTACCGCCATAAAGCCAGCTTGCCTATCCCTACCGCTGCAAGCTTGTCGCATGGAACAATACACCACCCATCATCGATTGCATGACATAGTCTAGTAAATGGCCACAGCATCCTCTCTCCCAGACTAGATATTCCCAACTCTTTCTGCTGCTGCCTCAGCCTCTCCACCCACTCCTCACCATTGCCTACTCTATGCCGCACTTAGCCCTCGCCCGCCTCCCACAGAAGAGCCATCCACAGCACCTCCTTCACTGCAAAATTTTGGTTTGACTCCTATCCCCTGCCTCATGTCCCACCTCACACCATCCACCTCCCTAAACTGCTCTCTTAGCCACAGGGACCTGCGCTCCTTTCACCTGCCCCAACCTCACCTCTCCTCGGCCAAGCTGCTTTTCATACCGTCTCCCCCTTCTCCGGAACAACTTCCCTCCATCTCCACCTGGCCCTTCTCGTTCAGCCTTTTCCCAACTCTTCAGGCTTCTACCCCACCCCCACATTGCCCTATATGTTCTAATGTTCCCAGCATGCAGCTGAGGCCCCTCACAGTCTCTACTCGCCCACCCTAGCCCTGTCTCCAACCTGCCCTCCCGCTCATTTACTTTGTGCTCTTATTAATTTGTTTATCACGATCAATGTATCATAATCAAGGTTAATGTATCATACTCTTTGTAAAAATGTATGTACATACTGTTTGTATTTGCTTCACCTGTTGTTACCTTTTCCTCTTCAATGTAAACTCTGTACCGGGTCGCACCTGGAGCGCTTTGGCTCAGAGTGCCTTTCCGGTCATCAAATTTCAAATAAATAAATAAAAATAAAATACAGCAGCTCATTCCCAAAGCTAATTAGCAGGACTATTTCAGCAAGACTCCATGGGACCCGATAGTCAGTAGGCGCAAAGGTTTACTCGTTTGCAACTGCTCAGGGGTTCAAGGATGCTACCCTCCAGTAGGACAGGGCACCAGTGCTATCCGACCCGAATATAGGGCCATGTCAGCGTAGCACCCTCATCAAGTAAGGGCAATCTGAATGTAGCTCCCAAAGTGGGCCTCAAGAGAGCTAGCACGGGACACTATCCACAACATTCAGATGGACCCATTCAAATGAGCCCATTGGGCATGCAAGGCACTAAGGGCCCATTTGCATGGACAGCAGAGACAAGTTAGCGCAGCAAGCACCCCCCTTCCCTGGTCCAAGACATGCTGGCAATTTCTGGTGCTGGCTGTCCCCTCCCCTCAGATCGCCAGCCCTCATTTAAAATAAAACTCCCTAATGCCAGTGACCCCCCGATTGCCAGCCCGTATTGATAAATAACATTCCCTAGTGCAGTGGTCTCCCCTCCCTCCAATTGCCAGCCCATATTGATAAAGAAGTTTCCCTAGTGCTAATGGTCTCCCCTCCCTCCGATTGGCAGTCCATACTGATAAAGAACTTTCCCTGGTGCTAGTGGTCCCCTCTCCTCCGATCACCAACCCTTATTAATAAATAAATTCCCTAGTGCTAGTTGGCCCCCAAATCGTCAACTCATAGTAAAGTTACAACCCTCCATGGTGTCCAGTGGTCTTCCCTCGGGCACTGATCCACGCAGTACTGCCAGTCAAAATGCCCTGCTCCCTGGAATCTAGTAGCCCCACTGGGGCACCCCAGCACCTTCCTCCCATTCACCTTATCAGTATCACTTGGTGCCGTGGGGACATTCGGCAACCAGCACAGCCTCTTCACCACCGCCGGCTGGCCACCATATGTCCAGGCAGGAAGCTAGGACAAGTCCCGCTGTCCTATAACTCAGACACATGCACCCTGCCTGGACATATTGTGGATGACCAAGAAGATGTGAGGAGGGCTACGCTGGTCGTAGGTATGCACACCGCAGCACCAAGGATACTGGTAAGGTGACTGGAAGGGTGCCTGAGTACCATCATGGGGGAGTGGCACTAGATGCCATGGAGTAGGCAGTACCATGGATGGGGTGCCTGGAAACACTGGACTGCAGGAGGGTGTAACTTTACTATGGGCTGGCAATCGGATGGGAGGGGGTACCACTAACACCAGGAAAGTTATTTATCAATATGGGCTGGTGATTTGGGGAGACCACTAGCACAGGAAACTGATTTATTACTACGGGCTGGTCACTGGAGGGAGGGGGACCACTAGCACCAGAGAAACTTATTTATCAATACAGGCTGGCAGTCAGGTGGGGACCACTAGCACCAGGGAAAGTTATTTATCAACATGGGTTGGTGATCAAGGGAGGTCCACTAGCACCAGGAAAGTTATTTATCAATATGGGCTGGCGATCAGAGGAGGGGAACCACTAGAACCAGGAGTTTATTTTAAATGCAGGCTGGCAATCCGGGGAGATATTGGGATCACAGGTGGTAGGTGTGCTCCCCGCGCCAACCACTAGTTGGCTGCAGTGCCTCCGGAAGCGCTAGGGTTGCCTGAGTAAGAGTTTTTTTTGGGGGTATTTGCACTGCACAAGAACTGTGCTAAGCCTTTTGTATGGCGCAAATCTGCTGAATATCGCTTGAGCAATTCTGTTCGTTCTTTATTTGCATATCTCATTTGTTTGTGGAGCAGCATTCGCTGTCGCATAGTATCTCGATGGTTCCGTTTGTACTGTTTCAGACTTCGCAAACTTCTGTATCAGCTTTGTAATCTGATTTCGGTGTAGAATATGGTT
Source organism: Neoceratodus forsteri (assembly GCA_016271365.2). Lineage (NCBI taxonomy): Eukaryota > Metazoa > Chordata > Ceratodontiformes > Ceratodontidae > Neoceratodus > Neoceratodus forsteri. The sequence goes on along the minus strand of CM057458.1, from coordinate 965,013,135 downwards.
CTGTGCAGCCGGCAGACACCAGGAACACCGCAGTTCAGCCCACATGTTTGTAATGCCGCCGCAGGAGTCTGGGGCCGTTATGATCTGACTAGTTGTTGTTCAGCGTCAAGGCCCTTGACTCGAACACAGAAATGCCGCACGGTTTCCAGTTGAGCAGGCGCACAGAATCATGTATATTACACCATTTAGTGACATAGTTAACATCATCGTTTACAGCAGCGGTGGTGGTACTTTATTATGTTTATTTTGAGGTTTATGTCTTCACATGTACTGTTACTTACAGCAACAACCTGTCCAGAGTGCTGCAGTAACAGTACATGCATGAAGACCACCCCTCAGAAGCCATAAAATAAACATAATAGAATACCACCACTGCTACTATATCAGAGCAGTGGTGGTAGCTACGCCACTAAATGGGTGTAATACTCATGACTTCTTGTGCCTGGCTGAATGGGAACTGCGCGCACTTCCATGTTCAAGCTGAAAGTTTCAGCAGTTTGTAGCAAACACACAGTGGATTGTAATTGAGATCACTGCAGCCCCAGATTCCCCGCAGCAGCATTGCAAGGTATGTGGAACAGGAGTGGACTGCAGTGTTTCTTTTTGTGTCACCTTTAAAGCTGTACAGAACAACAGTGTTATTCATATACCAGAATGATGTTTCAGACACAAGGCCTGATATTCAGAAGTTTGCAGGGTGCAACTGGGTTTCCGTGCTGGAACCCAATAATCGAGGGGCTCAGTTGTGCCGCAAACAGGGTTAGCACCCCACAAACCAAAATTGGGGGATATGCAAATTGGGACAGAACAGGAATTGCAAGGTATGGGAACGAGCTGGCTGCAGTGTTTCTTTGCATGTCATCTTTAAACAGATGTAATATTATGGTGAAAATGTTGCACCTATTTTCATTCTATTTTTTCTCTACGTCCTCATAGGATAATAGGGTTCTATGAGTCAACTAGTCAGGGGCCAGAGTAACTCACCAAATTAACCCATAAACTTAAACTTCCTATTCATATGACTGTACAAAGCAGTCTTGACTGAATTCAAATTGGTACATCTATTTCCTCTGGTATTCTATTCCATACATCAACTTGTTGATTAAACCAGGCTCCTGCTTATTAAGCTTTGTAGAGATTACCCTTAACTGTAGTTTATGGGCTCTTGTTCCTCACTGCTGACTTTTCTTCTAAACCAAGGCAAATCCATAAATGCTCATCTTGAAAGCAATTAAATACCAGCTATGTCTTCTTTAAGTCTCCTATATTCAGGGTATAGTCCCAACAACTCCACTAGCCTCTCACTGTAAGTCTTGTGAGATAAGAACCTCATTTTGTTGGTGGTTTTCTCTGGATACTCTTGAGCCTTCCAATATTCTCGTTGGTATAAGGGCAACAAAACTGTACACAATATCTTAAGTTAGGTCTCACCAGAGCGGGTACAAGGGTAGCAGATCCTCCTGTCTGTACTTCTAAACCCAGTATATATACAGCCCAAAATGTTATTACGTTTGCTAACAGCCCTACTGCATTGCTCATCTATGGATAAGTTACGGTAACTAACTCTGAGATCACCTTCAATATTAGAGTTATTTAGAATCATCCTATCAAGACAGTAAGATGCTCTTCTATTACTGGGCCCAAAGTGCATAAGTTTACACTTGTCATTATTAAAGCACAGTTTGTGATCCCTAGCCCATTTTCCTAGTATGCAGATATCAGACTGGAGCAATTCTGTTGATCTATCACTCTCTATAACAGCCCCAATCTTAACATCATCTGCAAACTTACATCAAGTACTACTGGATGTTCGATAGAGGCTACGTACATATTAAAAGGGTGGGTCCAAGGACAGAACCTTGAGGAATGCCGCTGTCACATCACCCCAGTTTGATAAATGTCCTAGTACACTGACTTTCTGTTTTCTGCAGTGTAACCAAGAAGCTATCCAGTTAATAATGTTAGCCTCGAACTTCAGTTCTTGAAGTGGTGAGGCACTGTATCAAATGACTAGAAGAAATCTAAAAAGGACATCAACTGGGAGTCCCAAATCTAATGCCTTACTTATTGGTTCAAAAATTTAAAGAGGTTGGTTAGGCATGAGCTACGGATCTAGAACCATGTTTGGTAGTGTCTAGCATACCTTTGTTTACTATATGATCTTCAATGAACTCTTTAATAAATTCCTTTAAAATTTTTCCCATGATCAGTAAGGTGCAGGTGGGTCTATAATTTTGTAATCACTGCAAGGTCCTTTCTTGTGTATTGGCACAACAGTTGCCACCTTCTAGGCAGGTTAACACAACACAAACACCCTCTGATAAAGAGTTGGAGAAAATCTCTGCTAGTGGCCCAACTAGTTTGTTAGCCAGTTCTTTTAAAAATAATGGTGGAATCCTATCTGGATCTGGTGATTTATGTGTGGCTAGTTTCAAGAATTCATTCTTATTAATGATTTGATTCCCTCGACAGGGGTAGTGGCACGATTGTTACCCATGCTGGCAGATACTTAGAAAGTTCAGCCATGGCTGCCCCATCACTGATCATCTTGTAAGATGTTTTCCTATTTTGAGACTTTTTTTTGCTATTTTTAATTTGATTATAATGAATGGAGCTCTCTTTTTAACATAGTTGCCCACTGGTTTTCATCAGTATACTCGACTGTTTTAAACACCTCCATGTTAAACAGGATGTAACAGACACTGATCTCAGACCTTATGGAAAAATGGGTGTTTAGTAACAGCAGAAGACTGCTGAAAACCTGAGGTTAGCCCCATTTAAAAGAGCCCTACATTAATTATTTGAAAAAAAAAAAAAGCTAAAGCAGACTCAGAATGGGTGAAAAGGCATCTGACAAAGCAAGAGGAAAAGGGTAATCTAAAACAGGTTATAGATTGTGGGAGTGTCACAGGATACCCCCAACCAATCTCAACACTTCCTTCAGTTGCATGTGAGGTAATCGTATTTCCATAAGAGTCTCACACCTTGTTCCTGACTAACGAGCATCTAACTAGTGCCACTTGGCCGCACAGAAAGGACAGCAAACAAGTTTAAAAAAATCATAACACTATCTATAATAAGTTTATAGGGGCACTAGTAGGGCTTCTTATGGATAGGATTGTTGCCTATTGTATCCTTAGAGCATCAGAACTGTTCACCCTCGGTTCGCAGCTCACATGCCATAAGAACATGTGAGGTGACACTCTATATCCATAAGAGGCCCTCTTAGTGCCCTATAAACTAATAATAAAAGGCATGGGCAAAACATTTTTACCATAACATGCATTGATGGTTTAAGGGGTGTATCTGCTGATTTATTAAAACATCTTAGACTTATAAAACCCACCCAAAGAGACTTATAAACCCAGCCAAAGGTCTCCTGCTCTATTTCAGCAGGCAGCTGCTACCTCAATTGGCTATCGTGTGTGTGTGGGCAGCCATGCACAACAAGCCTTGTTGGCATCGATATGTTGCCATGGCAATCACTCAGTGAACGGCTCAAGAGGTCTGTGGCAGCCGCATAACCTTGAGATACCAGCACAAGCTTATCTGTGCATGGCTGCCCACACATTGTCTGTTGTAGTGAATAGGCAATATACCACGACAAGCCTCTAAAAACAAAGTAACTAAGTAAATGAGTTCAGTTTGACCAGTCACGCCACAATCGTGGTTGCACTTAACCAGTCTCCTCCCTCTTAAAACTGCATCCTCAAAATGCAAAGATGTTACCAACTTACTTGACTCTATCAGTGTCTGTGAAAATACAGAACTGATCCTCTGTCTGACCCAGTAATGCCCTAGAGGTCTCTCTCCTTTGCTTTCTGTCGCTCAACTGATGGTACCAAACACCACACCTCTCAACTGCTCAGCATTAAAAATCATTGAATTGGCCTTCAAAATTCAAGAGCAAATGCCCAGTATGTACAGCACTTCGTTATTTTAAAGAAAGAGTAATATGTCTCTAGGAATAGTGGGCCCCATATGTGTCGTGTTAAGGAATTCTGCTATCAAAGTTAATTCGATGTTTTTTATTATAAAATGGGTAGGAAAATTGTTTATTTTGATTGGTTGATAGCTGTGCATTAGAAGTGTCTAATGCATGGTTAGCAACAAGTTCAATAAATACAGCATTTTAAAAATCAGGTATTAAGAAGCCAAATGGAGTGCCTGGTGGCGCTGAGGCGCTGGACGCCACACCGCGCCACAGGTTTGGGAATGAGCACAGGCTGCCGGGGTCGGCAGCGAGAGAGGATCGAGCATCCGGAGGACCGCTCTCCTCTCTCGGGATCCAGGGTTTGCCCAGCACCGCAGCGCCCTCGTGGAGACCAGAGGCATTGCAATGCTTCAGGGCACACTTAGAGGGCACGCAGATCCGGCCAGACCTCCCCTGGCATCATTGCATGCTTGGGCTCTGTGCGGGAAGGGAGGGCGTAACCACAAGTAAAAAATCCCGTCCCCGAGGATAGTGACAGAACCACCTCCCAAAGCCACACTCCACTAGCCAGACTCTCTCCGCTCCTGGGCCAAGCCCAGCCCAGCCTGAATGTAGATAGGCGCCCTGGGTGGATAGGGCGGCCCTACCTTGGTGGGGGGCTCAGAGCCGAGGGACAGCCGGGCTGGTGCCAGGAAATGGAGGAGTTTCAGGCTCGGAGGTAGAGCTAGGGACCAGTGGATGCCTGAGAGAGTTCCCCAGGTGACGGTGCCATAAAGAGTTTTAAAAAAAAAAAGCCAACTGGAATGTTCATTTTAAAATCGGTGCAATTTTTTCACAGCTAACCACGAACTTGGTGAAACTCTGTAAACTACGTAAGCAGCAAAACAGGCTTTTTTTTAATTCACTTACTGCACCAACCATGCCGTCGGTATGCAGCACTTCACATAACTGGGCAGTTCTCGCTTGATTTTTCTCTTCCGTTTCACAGCAGTCTGCTACCAGCCCCTCCCACTGGCTGATCACCCTTGCTCACATTCCCTGTCTCCCCGGCTCCTAAAATGAGCACTTCATGGCACAAATAGAGTAATAAACAACCGTCCTCCAAAGACCTCTACAACTTAGCTGAGTCTTCACATTTACTGAACTCTTCCAGAACAGCTCCCCGCTCTGATTACAAATAACTGATTTTCCATTTTCCCCTCAAAACACACACGCAGTCATAACTCAGCAATAAAAGTGTACCACTTCATTCAGACAGTCTAAAACATTAAAAAATTATTTTCCTTGTGTCTTGTGCGTGTGTCAGGGTGGATGACTGACAGCTATGCTTCCAAGTTGTAGCCGACCATTAGTCATGCTACGAGCTCAATGTGTGTGTGAGGGGGGCATGGGAGGCATAAAAACAATTAGAGAGAAATCATCTCCATAACATCATTTACTAGCAGTAATAATAAAAAAAATGTAAAATTAAAATGAACTAAAACAACTGGGGGCATAGCAAACACTTTGGCAGTATCAGAAACACACTACAGCTATGGAGGTCAGATGAGACAAAAGTCCTAAGGGAAAACAAAAATGCAGCACTCAACTGTAGGCGGAGAAATTATTTTACAACAGAATACATTAAAGTTTGTAATTATTTCCATATAAACATAAAGCTTTTCTTTTTTACATGTATGTAAATTACAGTGGGCCATTTTATAAGTGCAATAAGATACTCCCGGGGTGTGCATTAGACATTTCTAATGCATGGCGAGAGCTGAAAGGTACTCAGTCTGTGACCTCATGCCTCAGAGCGCCCTGGCCATGCGTTAGAAATGTCTAATGCACACCGTGTCTTACAGCTTACATAGTATGTCCAGAAATATCTCTAACCTTATGAGGAGCATCAGTAAACCTTCCCAGGGCAACAGCAAGAGGAAGCAGGTACTGTTAGAACTTTACTACTCTACTGGAACTTGAGAATTAGAACTCTTCTACTGGGACCTTCAATTTTGGATAAAAACAAGAGTTAGTGTGTTTGTCTGAGTTGGTGAAGTGAATTGTTATCTGTGCAGTTAGCTAGGTGAAGAAGGAACAGTGAATTAGGGAATGGCTTAGGCAGCAGGAAGCCAGGTGTTTGCATTTAAATCTGCCCTAGATAGCTTTTGGCAGAGAACAAGAGGAAGGATGTGTTGTTAGAACTTTACTATTCTACAGCCCTCCCTCCCACCTCTAGCCAGTTCTAATTTCATAGGCACAGGATTTGATTGACAACAGGAACTTCCTGTTACGAGCAGGAAGGAAGTGATCACAGAGGCGTAAAGACTCACCATTCTAGAAGGAAAAGAGTAGCTCTCCATCCCCCTAGTTGCTGGAGGTCTGACTCTGAGCAAGTAAGAAGGAGACTACTGTGGAATACAGGAACTTTCTGTCCCAGAACAGGAAAAGCAGGAGCTTTAAGGGCATAGAGGCAGTAGGAAAGTAGGGAGAAAAATTAAAAATAAAATAAATTAAAAAATTAACAGAGAGGAAAGAGTAAGCATACAAAACAACAGTTGAGGGGGCCACAAATAAGGCATGATGGGAAAGGTGCAAGAGCACTGGCTGTGGGCAGCAGTCTTCGGAGACATTCTGGAGGATGCGGTGCTGTCCCATCTGCAAGTACCTCTCTGGGCTGAGGGAGGATTGCTCGTCTCCAGGCTGAGTTGGCCAGGATTCAAGGGACCTCCTCTCCCACCCAGGGACCACTAGGGCCACCGCGCAGCCTTAGAGGCTTAAGAAAGAGGAGCGTGCTGGACCACAGTGGGTTCAGGGAGGGTGAGAGTGGTGGAACAAAGGCGCATCCCTCCAGTTGTACCTCTCCACAATTTGTATGCCATTCTGGCAGAGTGTGGTTCCTCTATGGAGGCATCTGCAGTGGAGACCAAGGAGGATGCTGGGAATCTCCACAAAGGAGACCCACAGAAGGGTGGCATGGGACCCACAGGGGAAGGAAACAACTCCTGGTGGGGACTCCATTGTTAGGATGGTAGAGCGGGGAGTAAGGTGCCTGCCTGGCGCCATGGCTTGGAGGGACAGGGAGCGAATCCTCAGGATTGTGGAAGCAGCTGCACAGGGAGGGAGCCGGATGTCATTGTCCACTAGGGACAAATGACCTGGCTGGAAAAGGGATCAGAGCAGTGCAGGAGGAGTTTGTGGAGTTGGGGAGGGCCTTGAACAAGTAGCACACCACGGTAACCTTCTCAGAGGTGCTGCCTGTCTATGGCATGGGTGAGCTAGGGTGCTTTGCCCATGGGATTCAATCGATGGTTGAAAACTGGCCAGAGCTCAGGGTTTTGGCTTCATTGGGGACTTTGGGGTCCACCTGTAGGATGCACGCCTATACTGGCACGACAGTCTCATCTATCCAGGAAGGAACCAGGATCCTAGATGATAAGTTTAAATGCTTCATTGGCAAGCATTTAAACTAGACAAGGAGGAGGCACTAAAAGGAGCAGGAAATCCTACCTCCAAAAAAAATCAGGGTAGTTAGTGAGGTAAACACCAAGATAAAGAAGTCGATAGGGAGAAGGGCAGGGGTAAATGGAGAAAAAGGCAAAGGCTGTAAGGACAGGGATGGGGCAAAAGGGTAAGCCATCAAAAATGGAGGGTAATGAGTACCACTGCCCATAGTCTAGGTAACAAGCTCCTGAACTGGTGGCCTTAATGGAAGAGGGATGCCTGGATATCGTGGTAGTCACAGAAACATGGTACACAGAGAACCATAACTGGGGATGTCAACATACCAGGGTACACAATCTATAGGAGGGACAGGGAGGGTAGAAGAGGAGGAGAAGTAGCTCTCTATGTGAGGGAAGGAATCAAAGCAATGAAATTAAAGGGTAAATAGGGAGGAAGGCAGGCACTGTGGGTCACCCTGGAGACCGGAAGTGGCACCACAATCCATGCGAGGGGTTGTAAACAGATTCCCATCTCAGGGGAGAAATGGACAAGGAAATGAAACAAGGTATCCTTAGGATGGCAGAAAAGAAAAAATTACTCACCACAGTAATCTTGTTTCTTCAAAGGATCACTCATTATGATTAAACTGATGCAGTCAGCCTCCTGTGTTGGACTGCCGGAGAGATGGAATTATATGCAAATGATGGAACTCTCAATTGGCTCATGCCAATTTCACATTGCTGCCCTAGCAACTGCTGCACTCTGAGTGCTTCAGATTCTTCATGAGCCTAAACTGGGTATAAGACCCACTATCTAGAATAATATTTCTATAAAATAATTTTGTCCTCTCAGATCAAAAAATATCCCAAAAGTAAGCTTACAAAACTTGAGATCACAAGAGAACTAACTGGTTAACAAAAGATGAGTCTCTAACCTGACCTATATGGAAAAAACAATCCTAAAACAGGGATGCAGAACAACTTTCATAGATTTTCTGTAGGGGGCCAGGGTGGTACTGTGATCATAATGAGTGATCCCTTGAAGAAACAAGATTACTATGGTGAGTAATTTTTTCTTCTAACCCCAGGAATCACTCATTATGATTAAACTGATGCAGACTACCAAGCAGTACCTTTGAGGTTGGGCAGAAAACCTATTTAGGAAACAGGTTCTGCAGCACTGCTGTACAAACTTGGCATCACTTCTGGATTGCAGATCACGCTGTGATGCTTTGTGAAAGTGTGCACTGTTTTCCATGTAGCTGCTTTGCAGATTTTCAATAGTGAAATTTCCTTGAAGCTGCCACTGAAGCATCTGTGCCCTGGTGGAATGTGCTCTCAGGCCCAGGGAGCCTGTTTACCCACTTTACTATAGCAAAACCGAATACATGCCACTATCCAGCGAGCAATTGTACATTATGTGGCAGGTCTGCCCTACCTACCTCTCCATAGGTAAGACAGAGCTGTGTCTGATCTGGTCTGTAAGACTTAGTTCTGTCAATATAGTGGCCAAGTGCCCTTTGACATCAAGGGAGTGAAGCCTCCTTTCTAGAGAACTGGAGTTCTCTGTAAAAAAGACAGGTAAGTAATGGACTGATTTAAATGGAAATCAGACACCACTTTGGGAAGGAATTTTCTATTGGTCCTGAGGACCACTTTGTGTCTGTGGAATGAGATGTAGTCTACATCTGTGCACAGGGCCTGTAACTCACTGATTCTTCTGGCTGAAGTAATAGCAACCAGAAACACAGTTTTCAAGTGATATACTTCAGATTTGCCATTGCCATCAGTTCAAATGGGGCATCCATGAGCTTGGCAATGCAGACATTCAGATTCCAGGCTGAAACTGGTTCCCTCAAAGAATGGTACAAGAGGTTAAGGCCTTTAAAATATTTCCTGAAGACTGAATGAGAGGCCATGGACCTCTCTTTACCAACTGACAGATAAGCTGAAACTGAAGCCAAATCAATCAATCAAAGTCTTTATTTATACAGGCAGTCACCGTTGAGCAAAACTCATTTACAAGGAGGACCTGTTGTTTTCAAGTACATACATACATACATAGATTCCATGCATAAATAAGGATAATACTTTGTACAGATTGAGGCTGCCCACATAGAGGATTATACAGGGACAGTACATCAAATAACAAGCACAACTGACCCCAGACAAGGGTTGACATAAAAGTATGGTGTACAAACCCGAGGGAAAGTGGGTCACAACTGTATAATAGGCGAGGGATGCGGAAGTGTATAGTAGAAGGAGTGGTAGGAGGTACAGAGTAAAGTGCAACGCTAACACATCAGATGGCCAAATGAACCTTAGAGCGTCAAGGCTTCAGACCTCAAAGAATGCAAATGTGTCAGGTAATCCAAAAAGAATGGCTAGGTCAGCCCTGGATGGGTCAACACCCATACCTGCACACCATATGGAAAACCTCTTCCACTTAGCAGAGTATGTCTTTTAGTGGAAGGTTTCCTGGGACCCCTAAGTACTGTCAGAACCTGTTCTGACAGTTTAAGATCAGCATACTCTAAGTCCTCAAGAGCCAGGCCTCGAGTCTTAGTGATTTGAGGCTGGGGTACAGTATCCTGCCCTGAGAGGATGTCAGCAGGTTGTGCCTTAGGCAGATGAATTGGAGGCACCACTGATAGAGCCAACAGAAGTGAATACCAGTATTGCCTCGCTCAATCTGGTGCTACCAGTATCACTGTCACCGACTGGCACCTCAATTTCAGCAGGGTCCTCAATATCAGTGGAAAAAGAGAAGGTATATAGAAAGTTCCCCTTCCAATCCAGTGCCAACGCATCCAGGGGTAATGTGCCCTGAGAGAAGGCCTGCAACAATATATTGGTAACTGGTGATTTTCTACAGAGGCAAGAGATCTCTCTCTGGAGTGCCCCATCGCCTGAAAATCGAGCTGAGTACTTGAGGTTTCAGGTACCACCTGTGGTGGTCCTGACTTATCTTGTTGAGGGAGTCTGCCAGTACATTGTCCTTTCCTGGAAGATGTATGGCTGAAGGGATACTTCTCATGGAGTAAGCCAGGGACCACACCCTCATTGGTTCTGTGCACAGTGGGGTTGACCTGGTTCCTCCCTGTTTGTTGATGTAATACATAGTAGTGGTGTTGTCTGTTCTGACCTGCACCACTTTGTTTTGAAGATGTGGAGCAAATGCCTGCAGGGGTAGGTACACTGCTCTGAGTTCCAGCACATTTATGTGCAACAGGGATTCTTGAGGAGACCATGTGCCACTTGCCGATAATCCAACATGTGTGCTCCCCAACCCAGAAGGGATGCATCTGTTGTCAGAACTAAGGAAGGTTGTTCCTTTGTGAAAGGCACACCTGCCTGCAGCAGACTGTGGGTGACTGAGACCAATTTGGACAGAGGATCTGTCCTCTGTGACCAATATTGCCTCAGGTGAAACTGGATGTCCCTCATTTGGAATCTGGAACCTAGTACCACTGTGGTGGCAGCTGCCATGTGGCCCAAAAGCCTGAGGAACTTTCTTGCTGGTTTGGGTTTTCCTGGTACAAATAAGCTTGCAATCCGCAGAATGCTGCTTACACTGTTCTGTGGCAGAAAAGCTCTGCTGAGACTGGTGTTTAGTTCTGCTCCGATGAACTCGAGTACCTGAACTGGTGTTTGCTGAGACTTCTGCCCATTTATGAGGAAATCCAGGGATTCCAGAGTAGACTTTGTTAGTGCTAAGGCCTGCTCTGCAAGTTGTAGAGATGGACCCACTACTAACCAGTTGTCCAGGCAGGTAAAGACTGACATTCCTTGTTTTCTCAGAAACTCCACTACCACGGCCAAACACTTTGTGAATGCCCTTGGTGCAGAAGTCAGACCAAAAGGAAGGGCTGCAACTGATAATGGCCTGAGGCCAGTCTGAATCTCAGGAACTTTCTGTGAGGAGGTCTGATGGGGATATGAAAATAAGCATCCTTTAAATCTAGGAAGGCTAGCCAGTCTCCCTTTGTAAACTGGGAATGAGTAGTGCAAGAGTGACCATTTTGAATTTTGGTTTCAGAATGTGTCTGTTTAGAAGTCTTAAATCCAGGATAGGTCGCCAATCCCTTTTCTTCTTGTAAGGAAGTATCTGGAGTAGAAGCCTTTGCCCCGCTGGTTTAAGGCACAGACTCACTGCCTTGATTGCTAGCAGATGTTTTATCTCTGCATCCAGTAGAATTCTGTCTGCAGATGTAACTGGTGCAAATGTTCTTTCTCTCAGCTTGGGGAGAGATTTGAAGCTGCGTGTAAACCATGGCTCACCACCTCCAGGACCCACTTTGTCTGTGGTGATGGTATAACAATCCTGGAGGTAATGAGCCAGTGTGCCATCCATTGGTGGATTTATGGCAGGGGATCACACCTGTACTAGCCCGTCAGGGTTCTGAGTGGGCTGTGCTTGAATCACAGGGAGGGAGAAGCTCTCTTCATGGCTCTCCTACCCCTTCCTCGAAAGTATCCTCTAGGCCGTTGTTGCAACTGGAGTGCCTGAGCTTGGTAAAAGGTCTGGGATAGGATCCCACACCTGCCTCCCTAGTCTGGGCCCTATAGGATGGGGAAGGCCTATCCTTAGAATTACTTCTATAGGTGGCCTTTACATTTTCTACCTTCTTCATATAGGCCTCTGTTTTATCCCCAGATAGAGAACTGTTCTCAAAAGGAAAGTCCATCGCCTTGGCCTGGGTGTCCAGGGTCAGGTTTGTGGCCCTGAGCCAGGTAAATCTAAGGGAGACAGATAGTGCCATCAACCTGGCTGCAGAATCGTTAATGTCCACAGCCATGTGGAACTGGTATTTTGTGCATCTAGAGCAGCTCTTGCTGTATTCTGCAAGTCCACTGCCACCTCACCTGGCACTCTGTCAGACAGAGCTAACACTGCATTCAAGAGTGCCTTCTGGTATATACATGTGAAGCTATATAATTGGCCTGTCCAAGTATGAGAGAAGCAGCTATATACCCTTTTTTCCCATTGCAGCCACCTTCTGAGAATCCTTATCTGGAGGATGGGTAGCCAAAGGGAATTTGTTTTGTCGCAGGCAGCAGCCTGCACAACTCCTTCAGGGCCAGATGGCTGAATAGGAAATCAGCTATTGTAATCAAGCTGATATTTTATCAGCTTTTTGTCAACTCCTGGAATAGAATTAGAGTTTGGAACACTTGTAATGCTGCCTTTTTGAGGACTTATGCATAGGCAGTAACGTTTTGTGAGGCCTAGCCCTTCATATCCAAGAATTCTGCTTCCTCCACATCCTCCTCTGTCTCCTGCAGAGGGAGGGTGAGAGTTTCCACCATGCTTTTAACAAAAGCATTACGTGAGAATAATCCTCAGGACCCCTGGAGGAGAACCTAACTCCTGTTCTGGAGAAACCTCTGGATCTATCGGTTCCTCCTCAAAATCATCATCATCCTCCTCCTCCTCCTCCCCAGGAAAGAAGCCTGTGGTTCCTGAGAAGGTGGAACCGGCACAGGAACCGGGGCAGTCGGTATTGGAACTGGACTGCAGCTTGCAGTGCTTGCAAGACCTGTAAGACCTTGGCAATGTCCTCAGCTGAGGGCATACCAGTTTTGTCAGCTGGGAGCTCCTTAGCCTTCTCAGCCAGAGGCGAGCGACAAGCTTCTCCTTACATTTTTCTTAGTGGAACCGTTCAGTCCCTGAGTCCACTGACCTTTTGGCTTACCCTGCTCAACTTTAGCTGATCCTTTATCAGGACCCTTAGCTTTACCTCCATCCTTTCTTGTGCCAGAGGTAGAGGAACCACTTTCACCAGTATTAGTAGAAGCAGAGGCCATTTCTTCCAAAATGTCGGACCTTTTCTTAGAGTTTTTGACAAAATGTTTTACAAATATCACAATTTGTAAAAATATGGCTAGTGCCCAGACAAAGAACACACAACAAATGCCTGTCTGCTTTAGCTATGATCTAGCCACAAGACTCGCACAATTTTAAACCAGTGGGTCCTGTGCATTTCTTGAAACAACAACAGACCTCTGACACTGAGCAGGAATCGCTAAAGGCAATAAATCAAATTATCAGTTCCTTAGAACTGAATATTTAAAATATAAATAACAGCTAATGGTTCCGGGAACGGACGCTACTCGGTTCCTGTCAAAAAGGGAACAAAACCAACAAGTTTAAATGAAGTTTAAACAATTACAGTATATGCAGTTAAGGAACTGACAGCAAAACTAATAATAATAGCAAAATAGAGGTAAAACCTCACTAGAAATAGAAGAACCCTCGGTTCCAAGGAACCATGAAAGAACCGCTTATCACACAAAATACTCGCACAGATTACCAAATAAACTAAAACTAAGGCAAGAATCTGAAATATATATAAAAAAACACTTATCGATAAGATAAAACAGATTTTGAAGAGGTTGAAGGAGAGCTCCGGGATGTCTTCACTAGGCAGGTGAGGTAAAGAATCTGAAGCACCCAGAGTGCAGCAGTTGATAGGGCAGCAGTTTGAAATTGGCATGAGCCAACTGAGAGTTCCATCATTTGCATATAATTCCATCCCTCTCCAGGCAGTCCAACACAGGAGGCTGGCTGTATCAGTTTAATCATAATGAGTGATTCCCGGGTTGAAAGGAAGATAAAGTTGATGGGAGACCCGAATATGCCAGATGTTAACTGAACACCTTTGCTGCAGCCGCATCCAAGAGCAGGGTCTTTGATGCCCTACAGGGCATGCCTCAAGCAGCTAGTGTTGGAACCCACTCGGGAGGGAGCAATCTTAGACCTGGTGCTCTCAAATGGGGACAGAGAGAGAGGCTCTCAGATCTAGAAGTGGGTAGCTATCTGGAACAAGTGACCACCAAACAGTGTGGTTCACGATAAACGACAGCCCACAGTCAAGCCATACAAAAGTAAGGGTACTGGACTTTAGGAGGGCTGACTGTCAATATGGAAGTGTGCCTCAGAAAAGCACTAGAAAACAGGTAAGAAGGAGGGTGGAGGAACAATAGGAAACATCAAAACTGCCATCACAGAGGCAACAAGCCTTTGTGAAGCAGATAAATCAAAACGAAAATTAATCCACTATAGTTCTCAAAAAGTGGTGGTGGGGAAGGTTAGGGAGAAAAAGATAGCATTCAGGAAGTATAAGGAAACACAGAAGGGCAGGACAGAGAACTGTATCAGTTAAAGCAAAGGAAGTGGGAAGGCAGTCAGAATAGCAAGGCCCAAACCGAGGAAAAGACAGCCAACTCGGTTAAGAAGGGTAAAACCTTTTATAAGTACATAAGAGAGAAGAAAGACCAAGGGAGAGACAGTGAGGGTTAATAAAGAGGTGTGGGTGGGCAGAGGGACAGTGAAAAAGCAGGGATACTGAAACAAATACTTCTGCTCAGTATTCACAAAGGAAGAGCGGGGAGATACCTAATCCAATCAATAGAAGCACTCTGGATTGGGGGTCCGATACTAGTCCTTTCAGAAGAAAGGGTCCTGAAAGAACTCCTAAAACTGAAGGTGGACAAAGCAATGGGGCCTGATGGGATTCACCCCAGAATTCTAAACTAAGGGAGAACTAGTGACACCACTGACTACCCTGTTTAACAAATCATGGAGGATGGTGTGGTACATAGGACTGAAGCAGGGTGGATGTGATTCCCTTCACAAAAGTGGAAGCAAACCAGAGGCAGGCAACAACAGATCTGTTAGCTTGACCTCAGTGATAGGGAAATGATGGAATCACTTCTTAAGGAAAGAACTGTTGAGTACCCAGAGGTCAGTGGGGCACGGACCCAAGGCAGCATGGATTCACAGCAGGAAGGTCATGTCAGGCGACTCTAATACTTCTTTGACTGGGTGACCAAAGTAGTAGACCAGGAGGGGCTGTGGACATGGCCTACCTAGACACTAGCAAGGCATTTGACACAGTCCCACACAAAAGATTAATAAACAAATTAGCCAGCCTGGGAGTGAGTCCCAGGGTGGTAGCCTGGGTAAAAATTGGCTGGACAACAGGACACAGAGGGTAATAGTAAATGGAGTCCACTCAAAGAAAGTGGGTTACTAGTGGGTACCGCAGGGTTCAGTACTGGGTCTGGTCCTTTTAATATCTTTATAAATGACATTGCAGAGGGACTACAAGGGAAAAGTATGCCTCTTTGCAGATGACACAAAAGATCTGCAACAGGGTTAATACCTGGCGGGGATAGAAAAGGATGAGAAAGGACTTGGCAAGGTTCATGAAATGGTCAAAGTATGGCAACTCAGAATCAATGCAAAGAAGTCAAAATAATGCACCTTGGAAATAAAAACCCAGGGAAGAGTACACAATGGTGGGGAGGTACTAACAACAACAAACATGGAAAGGGACCTGGCGGTAATCATATCAGATCACCCAGCGGTAAGTAAGCAATGTGAGAAGGCAGTAAGGATGGCTGGGGACTTTGGATATACAGGGGAGGCACCAGCAGAAAACAGGAAGTTGTTATCCCTCTGTACAGACAGTTGGTGAGACCCCATCTGGGTACAGCGTGCAGTTCTGCAGGCCCCTATCTCCCACAAGGACATAGGATGGAGGCAGTCCAGAGAAGGGCAAATAAAGTGATGCAGGGTCTGCAACACAAGCCATATGAAAAAGACTAAAGGAGCTTAACATGTATACCCTTGAGGAAAGGAGGAGCGGGAGACATGATAGAAATTTTCAAGTACCTCAAGGGAATCAACAAAATCCAAGAGGGTAGCATCTTTCAGAAAAAGAGATGCAAGAAAAGGACACAATGTGAAGATGGAGGGGCAGCTCAGGGGCAATGAGAGAAGTATTTTTTCTTAGAGAGGGTGGTGGATGCATGGAATGGCCTTCCTGAGGAGGTTGTGGGGTCTAAAACTGTGAAATTCAAGACTGCATGGGACAGAGATAAGGCAATTCTGGTGGGGGTAGGAAGAAGTAGGCTGTTGGTTAACCAAGATCTGCAGCTTACCAAATAGGTAGGGAAACTGGCAGACTAGGTGGCCAAGCGGTCCTTATCTGCCATCAAAGTCTATGTTTCTAACATGAAATTTGAGAATAAAATTCATAGCTTATGTGAAATTTATACCAGTTAAGAGGTATATCAGGCTTGAACTCCACTCTCTACTTACAGCACACGATTCTTCCAGCTATGCAAAGCCTAAATAAGTACTTCAACTGCCGACTTTTACAATCAATACAGTTGGGAGGGAGGCAGGAGGCAGGCACTACCATATGTGCTGATTGATCGTTACGTCTTTGTATGTCTTGCACTAACTGAGTGGATTCAATTCACTCACAATGCTAACAACCGCAGGCTGCAGTTTGCGGACATTCACAGTGAATAGTATTCTAGCTTGTTGTATCATTGTAGTGATGCACCACGACAGCCATACAACAACCCTATTCTAGGCATGGAATTCCATGCAAACAGCTTCCACCATGAAGTATATAATAATGATTTTCTTACAACTGAGTTTTAGAAAATTATTAGTATTCATCATTAAGGCTGAGAGAAGCTGTCTCACAGATTTACTGTAAGCAGGTTCTATAGCTTAAACAGCAAAAGGAGTTTGGCTCTGGCAAAAGTTGGATGCATAAATAACTGGTGAATTATAAAATAACGATAATTCAAGGACCAACAACATATGGGTAGAGACTCTTTAGATTTTCATAAAAACAAACCTGTGTGCACATACCCTGTACTGTGGCATTATGACTTCTACTACTAATCCTATATATGCTACTCCTGACATCATTCCTGATCACTACCCAGTTACATCTGATCTTGACAATGTTCCACAGAAAGTTTACTTTGAGAATGGCTTAATCTCCAAATGTACTTCTAACAGCAGAATTCGATTTCCCACCACTAAGCATGCAACCACCCCATCTCATGATTACTCATTTTGACTACTGTCAGAACATAGCATTAATTACAGCAAAGGGCTGCATCCACAAATTCAAAAACAAAGAAATCTGGGTGGTTCCACTGCTGATACAAAACAATCTGCCACACTATTCCGTCATAAAGAATAGGTTACTCACCTGTAACCATAGTTCTAAGAGTGGTATATGGTGCAGATCCACACTCTGAGCAGTTCCACTGGAAGGCATGATTGGCCAAACATCCTTAAGCTAAGCTCCTTCCACCACCCAGACAGATACATCCCCAACTCCGCCCTGTGATGTCAGATATTGCATGCTGGAAACAGAATCTTGTGCCACTTGCCAGTGGAGGCCATCTTGTGCCACTTGTCAGGGAGGCTGGGTGAGTTGTGTGGATGTGTACCATATACCACTCCTAGATCTCTGGGTTACAGGTGAGTAACCTATTCTTCTTGGAGCATGGATATAGTGCACTATCCACACTCTGGCAGACTTCCATTCTCTGGGAGGGGGCAAGATGCACACTTCTACTTGCAACAGAGACTGAAGAACCGAGGTCCCAGAAACATCCATCCCGGTGTGACTGAAGGTTGATGCAGTAGTGGGAAATGAAGGAGTGAGCTGACTTCCAGGTGGTGGCCCTACAGAACTCCTGTATGGGCACATTCTGGAAGTAGCCATCAGAGCACAACGGTATGTCGGTGGAATAAGCTCTGCTCCCCGGAGGCTCCTGACCAGCCAACCTATAGCAGAGATCAATGTAATCTTGCAATCTCACCTTGCAATCATCTGTTTCGCTGCCGATCTGCCAGGTGAGACTTGCATGATGAACAGCTGGCAAGCCTGACCCTGAACTCCAGCCATATTCTCTATGTAATATGAGAGTGTCCTGTGCAGGTCCAGGGTATGGAGCCTGAGGTCACTGCCATGAACCCACTCCTGAGGCCAGGTCCACTGCGCTCACAGTGCCCACCCCTAAGTGCAATCTGTGACAGGGAAAAACAGGAATATTCTTCATGGCCCTCCTATAGTGCTCGCTATAACACAACTGAACACTCACCGCAGGTTCCAGGGCTTCCTCCTCAAATCTGGGTAAGGGTAAGATACAGTCTCAAGTCTGTAGCCAGGTGAGAACCTCTTGGTTACGGTACCGGGGCAGGCATACAACCCTTCAGGGCTGGCCTTCAGAACCTGATTGGTATCTTCTCCCACGGGTGGTATAGCGACTCTGTTCTCCCCTACAGACTCCTCCCAAGACCGGTACCCTCCCCCACTTTAGGCACCCAGATTTCTTCTGATCCTAGTCTTGGTAGAAAATGGTAGCATTTAAGCAATTACAGGCTGGTCTCAGAACTGAATAAACCTTCCACCTTTTACACATACACATACACACACACACACGACTCACAGGCAGTTTTAAAGCAAAGTGCTTTTACCAAATTACTTAAATAATTATCATACAAAGATTCAGAAATTTGGTTACAAGCTAACAAAACAAAAGGTGGAAAATATACATAAAAAGCACACTGTAAACTTTTACTGTCTCTTTCTACCTGGTTCATGGATGATCAAAGTCCAGAAAATAAATGAGTTTGCAAAGACCCAGTTCTCTCTTGTACTCACTGGTCATTGGTCTGCCTTGCTCGGTGCATCAGGATGAGTGTACCATGAAAATGTGTGCCACATGCCCGATCTGAGGGCTTTAAATACCCTTTGGTCCATGCAGTCTGTAACTCTTTGTGGCCTTTATTGTTGTGGGCCAGCAAGGGTCTCTCTTGCTCTGTCCAAAATTTATAAGTGAACCATATTACTGATTAGTTAAATTCTCTTACAGTTCCAGTATCCTTTGATCATCCCTCATCGTTCCTGCCACCTAATAAAATGAAATTATACCAGGACAGTTCCTGGAACCTGAAGCACTTTTCCTTTGAAGTATAAATTTATGATGGAAGTAGATGGCTTCTCCATTCTTGTCACTTAATAATACTCCTGCCTTTGAAATGTAATTTTCAGCTTCCTGGCAAATAAACCTTTCTCAGATCACAGAATACTAATTTCTTCTGCATGTAACCCTTTTAAAGCATAAACCAAATCACGAAAAATATAACAGCAATATGTCTGCAATTATTATTACGCAGTGGCCAAATCGTGACTTCCCTCCCTTCTTAGACTGAATTATGGGAACATGCCGCTATCATATGGTAGAGTTTCCATAATTCTGTTTACTATTCTAACTGGCGAGATAGGCCATCTGCGTTTGTGTTAGCTGATCCACTCAGTGGTGATTGTCATGTCACAGGCCTGTGGGCAATACTCCATCGAGATAGCCATCCATTTGTTTTACCCATCTGATTTAACCACACCAGAAGATTGTGATCAGTCTGCACCTTGAAGCGCCTCATAGAGGCACAGCTCTAATTTCTTCAGGGCCCATACCAGCGCAAGGCATTCCTTGTCAACTGTGGAGTATCAGAGAGAGAGTTTAAATTATGAGGGGGACCTTTAAATAATATGCTTCCACGAGTAAATGTAGATATTTTTCTTTTATTTCTTCTCCCTAAGTTTTGCTCCATTTAAGAGCTTGTCTGTCTTTCCAGTCTGAATATGCTGTATTCAGAGTCCATTTTGAGAAAAGCCCGTTTCCTCAATCATGGGGAACTGTTTATGGTTGCATAGAACCAGGTCTGCGCATGCGCAGGAAGCACCAGGTGTGACATCTTCATGTTGCTCCGTGAATTCTCAAATGGACTCCGAGAGGTTTAGAGACAGGGAAGAAGCAGTAACAAACAGCTCAGCCATTTTTACTCATGCAGGTTGCTCCCTTACAAACAAATCAAGACTTCTTCAGGAGGTAAGCTCTGTTTCTTATTTGCAACAAGTTATAAACTAAATAAGAGTAATTCAAGAAAAAATAAGCCACTGCCATTGAGTAAAATGTAGTTTCTTGATTTATATCTTCACAGCAATAGAAGGACACAAAAGATTTAGAGAAATTACTAAGGTAGGCGAAAAATGGAGCAAAACATAGCGGAGAAAAATAAAAGAAAACAAATCTACATTTACTTGTGGAAGTGTATTATTTAAAGGGCTCCTCACAATTTAAACTCTTTTCTGATTTTGAGCCTCTAAGAGGGGGTCTGAAAACATTAAAGGCTCCATTACCCACCACCCAGCCACTGTAACAACTGTGGAGTATGCCTGCTCCGGGTAAAGTAACTTCTCGCTAAAGTACATTACTAGGTGGTCGCTTCCTGATTAGATGTCTGGCTGAGGACTGCTCCAATCCCCACATCTGAGGCATCTGTCTGGACTACAAACTGCTTAGTGTAATCAGGACTGGCCAATACAGGAGCACTGCACAGTGCATCTTTTGCTCAGCCATGCGAATGGTCGCTCACAGGCTGGTTCCCACTTTACCCTTTTGGGCTGTCTCTTCTTCAGCAAGCTAGATAAGAGAGCCACCAGGGTACTGTAATTGGGCACAAATCTCGTAGTACCTCTGCGGTCCCTAGGAAGTTCCTAACCTGCTTCTGGTTTCCAGCATGGGCCACGCCTATCGCTTCAATCTCTTGCTTAACGATGAAGCTGACTCTCGCCCAACTACATAGCCTAGGTATGCCACCTCCAGCATAGCCACCTGGCACGCTTTCAGCCTTGATAGTGAGCCCTGCCCTCTGTATCCTGTTCAACACTTCCTTCAGGTGGGACAGGTTTTGCTTCCAGCTGGTACTGAAGATGGCAATATCATCCAGATACACCACTGTGTACTCTTCAGTACCATGTAACACCTGGTTGACCAACCTTTGGAAGGTGGCAGGGCATTCTTCATTCCAAAAGGCATTACCTGAAATTGAATAATCTTACTGGAGTGATGAAGGCCGACTGCGTTTTTAGCTCTGGCAGTTAACTTCACCCGCCAGTACCCTTTTGTCAGATTAATTGTGGTAAGGTATGGCACCTCCCAACCTAACAGTTCATCCGCCTGTGGCACTGGGTGGGCGTCAGACTTCGTGATCATGCTTGAGTCCACAATAGTCCACCCAAATGCGAGTAGAGCCATCTGCCTTCCGCACGAGAACTACAGGTGAGGCCCAGAGACTGAGATTTCTAGAGTACCCCTAAATTCAGCATTTCCTCCACCTCCCTCCTAATGTCCTTTAGGACAGCTTCAGACACCTGGTAGGTTGTCTGCCGTGATGGGCTGCTGTGTCTCTGTGTCTACATCGTGTGTCCCTAAAGGATTAATCGAGGCTTGGCTGTAAACAAAGGGCAAAGTCCTCTAAAACCTCCCTCACGTCCTGGGGTTGTTCTGGGGCGACAGTTTGATTGCCTCCACAGATGACACCCACCTGCTTTCCTCTAGCAAGTCCAGGAGGGGTGTTCTTCGTCCCTCCCTCCCCAGGCCTACACACTGCAAATACCATGTCATCCCTATTTGCATATGGCTTCATCATGCTGACATGGTACATCCTATGGGTATGTCTCCTGTCAGGTAGTTCCACAATATAATTTATACATCATTGACCTGTTGGACTACCTTATATGGTCCCACCCACTCGACCTGCAGCTTGTCCTTCCAGACCAGAATTCGGACCGTGACTTCCTGACCTGCACTGTACGAGCAAGCGCTGGCTTCAGCGGTCGTATCAGGCTTTTTGCTTCTGCTGGGCAGCTGACAGGTTGCTTTGGGCAACCCCATAAGCTCCTTCAGCATCTCCCTAATCTTAAGGACATACTCCACTATGGGAGTTCCCTGGTGCATGCTTGCCTTCCCAGTCTTCCTGGATCAAATCTAGGGCCCATGCACCCTACGTCCATATAAGAGTTTGAAGGAGAACCCTGTCGATTCTTGGGGCACCTCCTGTATGCAAACAACAGGTGGGGATGGTATTTCTCCCAGTCCCTCAAATGCTGTTCAGCAAATGCTTGGAGCATCGATTTTAGGGTACCATAAAACCTTTCCACAAGCCCACTGGCTTGTGGGTGATAAGCGTCATGCGTTTCTGCAACACCCAACACTTCTCCCACAAATACTTCATCAAGTCCGACATGAAGGTACCCCTTGATCAGAGATGACCCCTGCAGAAATCCGACATGGGAGAAAATCCCTAGCAAGGCGCCTGCCACTTGTCTGCCCTAAGTGAGGAGAGGGTGACCACCTCTGGGTATTGGAGGGTGTAATCGACCACTGTCAGGATAAACTTTTTCCGGAGGAGCTTGGGTTACTCAAAGTTCCCACAAAATCCATTCCTCCCTTCTGGAATGGTTCCTCCATAATGGGCAAGGGAATTAGGGCAGCTTTGGTTTTACTATCTGCCTTCCCTATTTGTTAGCGCCAGTGACAAGACCTGCAATATTCCTTCACCTTCTGGGTGAAGTTGAGCCAATATAAATTCTGGGCCAATTGCTGCATGGTGTGGCGATGCCCAGATGTCTGGACATAGGGATGTCATCATCGACCTTGAGCAATTGCTCACGATACCTGTGAGGGCGACAAGCTGCCTGCCCATTACCCCTCCCTCCCTCTGTCCTTCGTCCTGTGTATACAACAGTCCATTGTCCCAGAATAGCCTATGTCTCATGTCACTACCCTGTGTCCCATTAGATTCTGTACAAGCGCTCAGCCTCTCCAAACCAGGATCAGTCCTCTGAGCAGCTGCAAATCTTCACATTTTCCCAAGCATGAGACATGTCCCCTCAGTTCCTAAACTGGGGTCCACAGCTCTAGCGTCAGGGCAATCAGAGTCACTGCCATTCCTAACCTTCTGACTAAGTGTTACCCCTCCTCCTGAGAGTAACCTTCTGTAGCTATTTGATGAACGGCTACTTGGGGAAGTCCTACCTCCCTTTCACTATTCTCCAGGTCAAGAGACACATGCTGGGAACTAGCCTCCTATTTCTTTCCACTGGGGCTTCTGTGGGGTTCAGGGAATCACAAGCGGCCTTAGCACGTCTAACTGCAGGCAACACATCACCACCCCTTCTGTAGATTACTCCCTATAATCACATCCAGGGTGAGGTTATCTGCCATTGCCACTTTTGCACCCTCTCTCTCCTGTCTCACCCCAGTCCAGGAGAACACTAGCTAGTGGTGGAGTTTTCTCCTCCCAGTGAATCCCTCACCGTTACAAACAGATTAGGTATAAGCTGTTCAGGCCCAACAAATCCCTTTTTACTAAGGTAGAGACGCCTCCATGTCCCTTAACCTATGGGTCTGCACCCACGTACAGTAACCGGGAGTATGTGCTCCTCATGTTTACAGGCATGTTTTCAGGGATACACAAACAACCCAATTCTTTTTGAGAGTCACTTTGCCCACTCTGTACATTTTAGGATACTGTCTAGCAAGATGCCCTGGCTGTTTACAAAACCAATATTCATCATTCTTTCCCTCCCCCAGACATCCCTTTTGGTAACCTGGGCTTCCCCTTCTGCAGAGGCTGTGAGGGTTTTAGCTGCCCTGAAGGCACGCTTTTCCTTCGGCTCCGCAACACCTGCACCAACTTCCTTTCAGAGCAGGCCTGCTCGTGGCATAAGCAGTCCAAGAGCTCAGCTGATTGCTGTGCTGTTTTGATCTTGGTCCTCTAGCTAGGTTTTCAATTCTGCTGGGCAAGCCCAAAACAACTGCTCTAAAAGTACAACCTCCTCAATTTTCCCCACAAAGTTTGCTTCCACCCCTCCCAACAACATTTTAAAACTGACGTTGCTTTGTGGAAAGTTCCTCAACGCTCATGTCAGGGCTTTTGTGGAGTTTACGGAACGTAATCCTTGTAGGCTTCAGGAGTTAATTCATACTTTTAAAGGGACACTGTCTTCCTTTTTGAATCATATTATTTCTAGTTCAACGCACACGTTTATAATTGCTAACCTTCTTTAAAATTCATTGGTTTTGCTGGTTGTTTTATCTGCCTCCTTGCTTAGTAGAACTGAAATGCATGCTAATGTATTTATTTATTTAGTTTTTGTTTACTGGGTAGGTGCACTAGCCATAACAATGACTATTTTCAGGCATGACCGGGAGAATACAAAACAAACTTCTGGAACTAACAGTAACAGTACATTTTAGGCAGTAGTCAAAGTAATGGGTACATACAAGCTGGTAGCAACATAGGTAGTACAGTATCACAGGTATGTGCAAACAACACAGACAACTGCAAGAAAAAATTAGGGCTTATACCAACATGAGGAGGAATAAAACAGAATAATGCAGTGTCACTTTAAGCAGACAACAACTGAGTAGATTTGAGAGAAGGGTTTTGGTTCAAATCATGGCTCTATTCTTACTGCATACTTCCCAAACATTAAAAACACCCCAAAACAGTGCAGCCACTCATAATTCAATAGTCCTCTAGTCCCACTGCATAATGAGTGGCTAAACTTTCCTAAGTTCAGGAAAGATAAAGTGGAAGTTGATCAATGAATGTACACAGACATGTTTTTGTATGGTGATACCAGTATGGTGGGTAGTCTGTTTTCACTTTTAAAAAAAAAAAAAAAGAACCAGAATCAAACAACCAGCTACATCAGCAGTCTCTGCAGAATGTGAACAATCATAACGTGTTTTTAAGCTAGGGACACTTTGAGGCCTGGGGGTTGACAGTGTCCCTTTAAGTAAAGCAGCTTTAAATTTCTCATAATCGCTACTGTCCGATTGTCCATTTGGCCTAGTGCCTCACGCCATTTACTAATAAGTAGCGGGATAGCTGGAAGCTCCAGGACTCCCTGGGTATCTTGGCCTGGATACAGACCTTTTCAAATGAATTAAAAAATCTATATCATCCCGTCTTTAAATTCAGCTATTAATTTGGAATTTAACTTATACCCCAGCCCTGGAGTTTCAGGTTCACCCCTGACACTTACCTCCTCTGGCGCTAGTCATTGGAATCTTAGCTTCTCCAGTTCAAACTCTCTCTGAAGCTGCCTTTTTTTTCCTCGGCCTCTCTCTGGCACTGCTTTTCCTGCATCTCCAGTTCAAACCTCTTCTGCTCGAACTCCCTCTGCTGCTGGGCTTGAATTTTCTCTGTTCCAGCTCCAATTTCTTCAGCTCAGATTGTAGCCTGATCCATTCTAGCTTCAGCTCTGTGGTGACCTTCCCTGGTGCTGTGGCTCTGGGTTCGCTGTGGTCCTGGGTTCCATCTGGCCTCACTGTCCTCCTCCCTGGGACTGGGCACTGTGACATCCCTTGGGACCCACATGCCCAGGTCTGGTCCCCTCTCAGTCACTTGGTGTGACTCGGGGTTGGTGCAACCGCTTGCTCATAAGTTGCCACGAGAGCCTCCACTAGGTTCTTTTGGTTTCCTGCATCGGGCCCCTCTTTTCCTGACACAACTGCCTTAGGTGGTCTGTAGTGTATTCGCTGTAGTTGAAGCCATCTTCTTCCCTAACTACTGCTACACTTGTTTGTTTGTTTTATTTTGATAATCAGGTAAAGACACTGGGACAGGCCCATTTTCAGTTCCAACCCAAACACATGCAATAATACAGATACAAAGCATAAATACACAAAACAGGACAACGAATAATTAAAAACATTTATATTCATGCTAAGCAAACAGCCATAATTTCAATTTTCTTTTTAACTTTCAAGCATTAACAGTTCTAAGATCCTTGGGCAAACTGTTCCATAAAAACAGAGCAGCAACAGAGAAGGCTCTAGAGCCAACTTTAGTGGAACAAGACTTGTGGAGGAGAAGTGTTCTCTTAAAGGATTTAAGATTCAGTGTCAATCTTTGAACCTACAACAATTCAGTTGGAGGATACCTATCAGTCTCAAATAGGGATTTAAAAATTAAACAATAAACAGAATACATAGAGCAGGCATTGGGTGGCTAACAGTCAAGGGAAGAATATAGCAAACAATTATGCATTTGGGGGGGTACGCCTAACACAAAGCGGCATATGTTATTGAATGCAACTGATAGAGACTGGGTTATCCTAGCAGACAATTTATAGTAGACACTCCCTGCATAATCTAAATGGGGTAACAGCACCCCAATAGCAATAGCCTTTCTCGTCTCAAAGTTGAAGTATTGTTTTAATTTATACATTATACCCAATTTTTATTTATCTTCGACAAACTGTTCTAATTTGAGCAAACCTAGAATCCAACAAGGCCCCTAGACACTTAAATTCATACACTTGCTCAAGAGAATTTCCATAAGCATCACAAACAACTAAACTAGGATTATTCTGTAAGTGAAATGGGGTCCCGAGCGACATGGCTTTGGTCTTAGAAGAGTTCAAAACCAAAGCATTCTCACAACCAGTGGTAGACTGATGTAAAATCCTGCTGCAGATGAAAATTAAAAGACACTTTAAAGACACTAACAACTGAGATTGGTAAAAAGTATCAAGTCATCCGTATAAAGAAGGCTGTCACAGGTTAAGCAAGTACACTTACTACCCCCCAAAAAAAAAAAAAAAAACAGGGTAGGGAACTTTGTACTGTAACCAAATTGTTGCTTTTTCCAAATCTTTGCCCTGTTTGTGTGTGTATTGTTTTCAGTTTATTAATCTGATACACTGGCCTCAAATCCAATCTCTATGCCTGTGCCACCAATATCTCTCTCGGATCCCACCACTGCCCCCAGATCTGTCATGAACCCACTCCTGGACAGGTCCACTGAGCTCACAGTGCCCACCCCTAAGTGCAATCCATGACAGAGGGAACAGGAATACCCTCCTCGTGTCCTCCTATAGTGCTCGCTGCATTCACAACTGAACACTCGCCATGAGGTCCCAGGGCTTCCTCTCGAATCTGGATAAGGGTAAGGTACAGTCTCAACTCTGTAGCCAGGTGAGGACCCTCCTTGGTTACGGTACTGGGGAGGGGAGACCAAGGCATTATGACCTCTTCGGGCTGGCCTTTTATAACCCTGATTGGTGTCTTCTCCACGGTGGTACAGCGACATTGTTCTCGATCTGTCACAAACCCACTTCTGGGGCCAGGTCCACTGAGCTCACAGTGCCCACCCCAAGTGCAATCTGTGACAAGGGGAACAATAATAATACCTTCCTTGTGTCCTCCTATAGTACTGCCATGCTCACAACTGAACACTCACCTTGAGAAAGCGCGAGGTTTGAGCAAAAACGCTTGGCTGTTTGAGGGAAGGACATAGTTCATCTGTGTACTGATGCTCTGGTGTGCAATAAAAGTTATTTTATGCATATTATCCTGCGAATGATCAGCATTTTTCCAGCAGTGATGTGTAGCCATGCTGCTGTCTGCTCAGAGTGAGTACACATGTGTATTTTGGCTCCTGTTTTGCTTAGTAGCCGCCTGTTTCTGGTGGTCTTTTTGCAATTACAGGCTAGTCTCAGAATTGAAGAAATCTTCCACTTTTTTTTTTTTTTTACACACACACACACAACTCACATGCAGTTTTAAAAGCAAAGTGCTTTTACTAAATTACTTAAATAGTTATCATACAAAAGATTCAGAAATTTGGTTACAAGATAAAACAAAAGGTGGAAAATATATACAAAAAAACACACTGTAAACTTTTAACTATCTAGTTTCCATCTAGTTCGTGGATGATCAAAGTCCAGAAAATAAATGAGTTTGCAAAGACCCAGTTCTCTCTTGTATTCATTGGTCCTTGGTCTGTCTTGCTCGGTGTATCAGGAAGAGTGTCCCATGAAAATGTGTGCCACATGCCCGATCTGAGGGCTTTAAATACCCTTTGGTCCATGCAGTCTGTTTGGTGGCCTTATTTTGGGCCAGCAGGGTCTTTCTTGCTCTGTCCAAGATTTTTAAGTGAACCATATTATTGATTAGTTAGATTCTCTTACTGTTCCAATATCCTTTGATTGTCCCACATCCTGCCTGTCACCTAATAAAATGAAATTATACCAGGACAATTCCTGGAACCTGAAGCACTTTTCCTTTGATGTGTAAGTTTATGATGGGGGAGATGGCTTCTCCATTCCTATCACTTTACGATACTCCTGCCTCTGAAATGTAATTTTCAGCTTCCGGCAAGTAAGCCTTTCTCAGATCACAGAATACCAATTTCTTCTGCATGTAACCCTCTTAAAAAACATGGGCATCTTTGGGCAACCTCTTAGTTCTGGCCTGTTCGAACTTTGAAACATAACCAAGTTCCTCTGCATGTGACCTTTTTAAAGCATAAACCAAATCACCGAAAAAATATAACAGCAATATGTCTGCAATTATTATTAACGCAGTGGCCAAATTGCCACAGTCACCTTCAAGAAGAGTCAGCAAAGTACACCAGCAAGTTAATCACCTGGTTAAGGTGAAATTCTGAAACCACCTTCAGGAGGAACTTCAGGTTGAGGGAAGGACGACCTTGTCCCTGTGGAAGACTAGGTAGGGACAGTCCACCAAGAGCACCTGGAGCTCCCCAATCCTTCTGGTGGACACAATGGCTACCAGGAAGACCATCTTCCACAACAGGTGTGACATCTCACACCTGTGCATCGCCTCAAATGGCTTGCCCATGAGCACAGCCAGGACCAGCAGTAAGTCCCACAGTGGAAGAGGCTCGCACATCGGAGTGGACAAGTAGTCAAGACCTTACAAAAGTGCCCACCACCTTCTCCTGGGCCATATCAGCATACCAGCCCATGCCCGCCAAGCAGAGTTGGCTGCCAGGTGCACCTTAAGGGTAGTTTGTGGTCCCAGCTGGGAAAGGGACCAGAGATAGTACAAGATACTAGCCACTGGGCAGGCAAGGGATCATGCTCCTTGCCCTCGCACCAGATGGAACATCTCTTCCATTTAAAGGCATAGCACCTATGAGTCAACTCTTTCTTGGAGGCCTTGACAACGTGAGGGACCCTCGTTAGACCCAAAGCCTGGAACTTCAGCCGCTAAGGAACCAGGCCATGAGGTGCAGGGACAGAAGGTCCAAGTGCAGAACCGTCCCATGAAGTCTGGTCAGCAGGTCTTAGTGGAGAGGTAACAACCATGGAGGCCTGCTGCTGCAGCTGAGATCATCTTGGTACCATAACTGCCATGGCCTGTCTGGAGCTACCAGGATCATCTGCATCTTGTCCTTCCTGATCTTGACCAGAGCCCGCTGGATCAAGGAGAAGGGAGGAAAGGCATACAAGAGACCCAAGTTCAGGGCCTTGTGGAGGCAACCCCATCAGTGTCCTGGACTGTAAGCAGCACCCACAAAACAGCCTCAGTTTGGTGTTCCTCAGGAGGCAAACATATCCACCAAGGGTGAGTCCCACCAGCAAAACAGGTGGTTCACCACCTCCTGATCCACAGACCACTCGCACGACATCTTTCCTACCTGGATGAGCGATCTGCCAGCTGACTGTCCTTCCCCGCCGACATGAATTTCGAGGACATTGGAGTACAGGCTGTGCACAAGGGTTTAGGTACAGAGTGCCTCCTGACACAAGGAAGGGAGTGCATGCTGCCCTGTCTGTTCAGGTAAAACACAGTCATGGTACTGTCCGTCTGAATCCAAACAACCTGACCTCTGATCAATTGAGCAAATTCTGTGAGGGTTAACCGCACTGCACAGAGTTCCAGCAGGTTGCTGTGGTGATGGGACTCCTGAGTGACCAGAAACCACGGGCGTGGTGGTCCCCAGGTGCTTCTCCCAACCTACCAGAGATGCATACGTCGTTAACGTGACAGAAGGCTCTGAAGTGGACAAACGGGATTCCTTCCTCCAAATGATCCCGGACCAGCCACCACTGTATGGCATCCCACATCAGCTGGGTCATTAAGATCAGCTGGTCCAGATAACCTAGGTGCTGGGACCACTGATGTCCTAGCTCTCACTGGAGGGTGTGCATCCCCAGCATGCCCAATGGACCATGCTAGTGCAGGATGCCATGTACCCCAGCAACCACAGGAAATCCCGGACAGGGTGCAATAGCCCAACCTGAAACAACCGGGCAAAGGAGGTAAGGTCCAGTGCCCAGTCCACTAGGAGGCAGGCCTTGGCCTGCAGGAGTCTAGTTCTACCCCAATTAGCTTAATTACCTGCTGTAGTACCAGTTCCAACTTGTCCGGCCGAACTCTCTTGAGGTCTGGAGGGCTGGGGCTGTGGACCTTGCCAAGGCTCTCTGGGTGAACTGGCAATCAGCCAGTCATCCAGGTAGTGGTAAACTCTGACCCTGAGGTGCCTTAAGTGGGATGTCACTACTGTCATGCAGTTAGCAAAGACCATGGGAGCTGAGGAGAAGCCAAATGGAATGACCTGGAACTGGTACAGGACCCCTTCCATACCAACAGTGGGACCTGCAAATGGGAGCGTGGAAGAACCGTCCTGAAGGTCTAGGGAGCAGAACCAAATGCCCTGTTCCAGAGATGGGATGATCTGGTTCAGAGTGACCATCCGGAACTATGCTTCCATACTTACTGGTTGAGATTGTGAAAATCCAGTATGTGGTACCAGTCCCTCCCCCATCCGTTTAGGGACCAGGAAGTAGCTAGACACAAACCCTGATTGGCCAGTGTGTCTGGGACACAGGCTATGACTCCTTTGCAAGGAGCTGAGGAAGTCCTCCGATGGGCAGACACAATGTCCCAAGATGTCCCGGACTTTAAGGGCATGTGGAGGTGGTAGGCAGGAAAGTCTCAAAATTGAGAGACAGTCATCTGCCCAACACGTCCAACACCCACTTGTCTGCTGTGATAGCGGACCAACAAGGAAAGAAGATACAGCCTGCCTCCGATGGGAACAGTGGTCAGGGACTGGACACGTGGAGGCACAACACCCACTAACCCGCTACTGGGAAGGCTTGAGGGGACATGGCTGGCCCCAGACTTTAGGGTGCTAGTTCTGAAACAGCCCTGCTGGACTGTTGCCAAGAAGGAGGGACTGAAAGGACCAGTACAGGAAGACCAGTTTCTTGGGCTTCCTTTTCAGGTCCTTCTGGGATGAAGTCACCATTATGATGGCTAACTATGGCCATGCCATGATTGGTGTTATCTTCTATACCTCCACCGGACAGCGGGTGGTGGTGGAGCGCTCTGAGACCATGGTCAAACGCTGGCCAAACACCAGCTTCAGACAGCCTTTGACATGGGTGACTTGTGTGCCCGTGTGGTGGCAGTGGCTGTCTCCATGCGTTGCAGGGCCTGGCTGTGCTTGTTCACGTCTCACAGTGGGCATCCAACAGAGGCTAGCGGATGTCCCTTTCTTGGGCACCAACCTCTTGTCCCGGGAGTGGAAGGGCACCTCACGCGATTGAGAAGTCCAGTGCCACCCTGAATCAGTGACTTCTCTCTCAGAAGCATGAGATTTTCAAAATCTCCTCCACTGGAGTTCCAACACACTATGTCAATAGCTAAAAATTTAAAACCATGACTGGCACCTTCCTCATATTCAATGTGTGTGCTGGCGTGGTATATGTCACATGTCTGTTGTGTATAGCTCTTACGTGCTCACCCAACCCTGATTTTAAATAATCGGGTTGTTTTTCCCACATAAAATGCTGAGCACTTACATGCCACTAGATAGATGACCCTTCACTAGCACAGGTCATGCACTGCCTAATATCGTAGTTTCTTGCGAAATTACAACTGGCGAAACTTTTTTTGTTCAATATGTTCACAATAAATGCACCTCCTGCTCATATTCTAGAGATTTCATTTTTAATATATTAAAGGAACTAAAATTGGGTTTTATAACTGCATTAGTGGTCATCAAGTATTAGAATTTTTGTTTGTTTCATATAAGGTTACTTATCTATTACAAAGGAAAAACATTTTTTGGTGGTGGTGGTGGGGGGTTCATTCACTCATGCTCCTGAGAGAAAATTTCTGGATACTAACGCTAAGCTTAATAAACCCCTGGCTTAAACACACCACAAGATATGAGACCATATATGCAAAAAAAATAATAGATACTGATGTTACACATCCAGTTCTACAACAACTGAGCTATTATCCTGAGATGATCAGGTTTATTCTGAGTCCTTTGTTTTCCTGGTTTACATTTGTAATTACCTTATTTATAATACGCTTATTTAAATAATTGCAGATTTTGCACTGCATGATATGAGTGAAATAAATGTATGCAGCAATCTATTAATATAAACATTTGAAGTGTTTCTTCTTCATCATCCCTTTCCTACCTATTTCCTCCAAGCCCTTGCCTTATCCAACACCATTATTCTTAAACCCCCCACTCTCCCACCCACACTTTTCTCTCTTTCTAACTTCCCTATGGTTCATTGTGATTGTCTTCCTCTTACTTGGTTAACAGGAGACACAATGCTGTGCAATATTCTAGAGATTGTGTTTTTAATAACAAATAAATGAATAAATAATATATTAAAGGAACTAAAATTGAGTTTTACAACTGCATTAGTGGTCACCAAGTAACAGAATTTTTATTCGTTTCATATAAGTTACTTATACTACAAAGGAAAACATTTTTATTCCGGGGTTTTCATTCACTGCACCTATCACTTTGTTTATATAATCAATGACACCACACTTTGAATTATGATGTCATGAAATCACATGGTATGTCTGTAATTTAAATTGAGGTTGTCTGCACTGAATCCTAGCCTTTGAAAAAGGACGTATCCAGTCCGAAACATGTCAGAAGGGATGTCTCTCTTCATTTGGAGCGATATTAAAATATTTTGATGCAGCCATCCTGAGCTTCAGCTGAACTTTTGTTGCATCCCTCTAAGAGGGTTAGTGTGTGCCAGAAACCTGTAGGAGGAAGAAATCTATCTGTATTATGACTTCATGTCCCCAGAATGTGCTCCTGTATGAATCCCACTGTTAGGAGTCGAAATTAGTTTTGCAGCCACTAGCCAGAAGGGCTAGTGTCTGGGAAAATCTAGGTGCCCTGCATACTTTCCCATTGATCAAACTGGAGCACTTATTAAATATCTCCATCTACATGGCTAGTTAAAGGAACTGGTTTTAATTATTTGGTTTGTGCTTCTACATCAGGACCGTTCCTTCTGATAGGCTACACCCAACGCCATATGTCCAGCATCCCCACTGCTCACTTCTTCCTTGAACCCCCAGCTTAACCCTGGGTGGTTGACAGAGTCAATGGACCATCTATATAGGAGTCCACATGGTGGAGGAGACAGGCTAGTGGCCAGTACCAAGGCTGAGCACGCCCATCATCCTTTCATTTCATTTCAATTTTTATTTGTTAACCGGTAAGGACACTGGGCAGGCCCATTTTCAGTTCCGACCTGGCAGTAAACAGGAACAATATAGACAATCACGTAACAAATTACTTTTTAAACAAAACAATTACAAAACTCCATTGAATTCAAATAAGCCCTAAAGTTCTGCTTAAAATTTAAAGGGACAGGAACTGATTACTTATGTACAGCTGTTTTGAAATGTCTCTGCTTTCTCAATTGTATTTCAAACCTCTAAAGTATTCCTATTTATGCCTGAAGAAAAGCTGAAGCTGTCAGTCAGTTGTGTTAGCCATCATTTTAAGGACAACAATTCGCAGTTCCTTTCATGGAACCAAGAATTTGGAGTTTTGACTATGTCACATCATGGTTTCAGAACCTTGGGCACTGCACTGATAAGTTGGTGCTCACATTTATGAACCATGTCGTGACATCGTCAAAACTCCAAATTCTTGGTTCCATGAAAGGAACTGCAGGGAATGTTGTCCATACAAAGAAAACAATACAAAAACAAGCTAACAGCTTCAGCTTTTATTCAGACACAGTTAAACAGGGATTCTTTAGAGGTATGAATATAATTTATGAAAATAGACATTTCAAACAGCTGCACATAATTAATCAATTCCTGTCCCTTTAAATGAGAGGTAGAAGAACGGACTTCAGAGGCAATGCATTCCAAAACTGAGGGGCTGCCACTGAGAAAGACCTTGCGCCACCTTACTTTGAAAAGAAACATGTAAGAATAATACTACTATAAGAGCGTGAATTACAGGTAAGGAGCCGTATAGCCACCAAATCAGACAACGGATATTTAATACTGAGAAAACAGATTTTAAAACTTGGCAACCAAAAATAAAATGTAATCCTATCATTTAATGCTAGCCAGCCAAGCTTGGAATACATTGAACAATGATGAAAACGATAGGGACATTCCAGAATAAACTGGTAGACATTATTATAAGTGACAGCAACTTAAGTGTGGCAAGAGTATTCCCAAGGCAATGGACTTTCGAATATCTTCAGAAAATATTTCTTCATTTTAAATAGTATACCCAATTTTTGGTTAACTTTTAACTTATAGCTTTTACCTGCAAAGAAAAAGTTAACCCTGGGTCCAAAAGGACTCCCAAATATCTGAATTCTTCTACAAATTCGACAGCAATCCTCCAGTATTATAAATCAGCAAAGCAGGGTACTCCAACAAACTGGGGTTCTGAACAACAAAGTTTTTGTCTTACTAACATTGAGAACCATGTGGTTGTTAGAAAACCAATTACAGGCTTTATTGAAATCAGACTGTAATAAAGATGAAAGACGAAAATTAGAACATGCATGAGAGTAAATTATCAAAACATCCGCATAAAGCAGGCAACTACAGACCTTAAAAATAGAAGGAGAAATTAAACAATGAAAATAAAGAGGGCCAAATGGACTATTGGGACTCCTAAGTTCATAGGTCTAATTGAAGAAATAACCTTCCCTATACCTACTATCTGGGACCTGTCTGATAAATAATCGCTGCACCAGAGCAAAGGACCTTCAAAAGAAACCAAGGCAGCCTAATTTTAAGCATAGCAGAGAGTGATTAATAAGGCTGAATACCTTGATCAGATCTCTGAGCTACCGCCCTGTTAACAGGCTTTTATCAAAGCCTTGGAGGACAGTGCTCGAGAACCTGACCAAGGCAGTCTCAGTTCCATGATTTCGCCGAAAGCCATGCTGCTCTGGGCAGAGTACAAGATATTTTTCAAATACTCCGTAATTTGATTTGCTACCACTTTTTCGAGCAATTTACTCAAAGGATTAAGAATTGATATAGGCCTAAAATCATCAAGAGAATAGGCACCAGGTTTTTTGGGAATTGGAACCACCTAGCTTGTTTCCAAGTTAATGGGAACTGACCAGAGATAAGACTTAGGTTGAAATGGAACAAAGAGGGAAACAATTTGAGTGCAATCTGCTTAAGAAATCTGCTGTCTAATCCTTTGCTACAATCAACAAACTTATTGGGCAAGCTGGCAATTAATTTTACCACTGCTGGCTTTGTGATCCTTTTAAAATAAAATTTGGGTCTATCTCTCAGAACCTCACTAGTGCTAGAGTTATTCGAGGAATTAGAAAACTGCACCCATCCGAACTTGTTCACCTGTTCCACCTGTACCCCCATGTAAATGCTGGCATGCAAAAGCATCAATTGTGTGCATGGACATAGCTGTGTGCTACTGCAGCACTCCGCCGGCGTGTGCTGCTCCCACTCTTGAACATCCTGCTGCACTGCCCTGTGGTCACCAAGCTGACAGTGTGGTACTAGGGCCTACAGACCTTACAATCTGGGGTGGAAAGCATCCTCTGGGACCCAGCCTCCCTCCCCCACTGGCCTCTGGCTCACTCCTGAACCCGGGTCAACAGCGTGACAAGTGGTAGTGCTACCACTGCACTGGTGGGCCAGCATTAAAGGAAAACGTTTAATAACCAGCTACAAAATCAATCAGCATTTGGTGTAGATCTAGAGAATCTCCTCCACTGAACCACACCTTTGGAACTGTAAGCTGTCGGCATCAAGCTCACTCGAAACTTAATAGCTGGGGCCGCTGCCCAGTGCCTATAAAATGTGAGCAGCCCAGTGGCTCCTTAGTCCCACCCCACCAAGAGATAAGCTCAGAGGACCACTTCCCATGAGGAACTAGGAGATCAAGCCTGTACCAGACAACAAGGAGAGGCATGGAATTGGAAAATACATAAGGCACTTCTAGAAACCTCAAACAAGGCAGTGGAATATCCTGCCAGCTTATGCCTCAGTAAGGGAGAGGAGAGAGGTGCTGTGGCCCAATGGAGGAGACTCTCGAAGATCTACTGTTATGGTGAGTAACTGTTCAAGGCTTCATTGAGGACATCTCCTCCGCTGGAATACACCTTTTAGAATGATTTCCAAGCAGCAAAGTACCAGGAGGATGGCAAAGTCCGATATGAAATCAGGACAGAAGGCCCTGTAGAACAGCAAGACTAAAGCCAACTGGCCTGCGTGAGACTATGTCTAGATAACAGTGCTTTTGTGAAAGTATGTACAGTGCCCTATTGGCAGCAGCACAAATGTCAGAAGCAGAAACATTCTGAAACAGGCAACAAGTGGCCATACCACATGTAGAGTGGCCACACACAGCACCAGGAAGTTCCTTACTGTATTTCCTGTAACAAAATTCAATGCAATGTGCCAGCCATTTGGACAGGCAATGTTTAATAACAAGTACTCTCAGGTCTCCCAGGGTAAATTAGACAAAAAGCTGAGAGGTCTTTCTTCAGTCCTTAATACAATCTACTGTAGATAGAAATATAGTGTTCTGTGTACAGCAAGCAAATGGCGCAATGCCTCATCTTTGTTAGCATGCTCAAGATAATACACTGGAAGGTGTATATCGTTAAGAGTCCATTTTGGTAAAAAAAAAAAAAAAACAGGACTAGTATGCAAGGACACCCTGTTCTTGTGAAAAATCAGGTAAGTGGCTCATGCATAGCGCTTGATGTTCAGAAATCCTTCGGCAGCAGTTATAGCGAGCAATAAAAGAGCCTTCCAAGAAAGGAAGTGCATTTCCCAAGTTGCAGAAGGTTTCAACTGTAAATAGGGTGCCCCTGTTATAAATGAATAGTCCTGCAGTAAAATGTGTAACCCCCCATATAGTCTTTTTCATGCTTTCCTATCATCTTTTCTTTCCTTCCTTTGCTATATTTCATGTCAGGGTGGCCAACCTGGCATATCTTTATTAACTTTACTGTCCCTTTAAATCCTACTTCCCCATTATTGCACATTAATACTATCTCCTTCTATTTGTAAAGGAGCCTTCTGGTTTAATGAAAGGAATGCTTGCACTCATGAAGTGCCCCAGGTTGTTCATGTAGCGCTTCAGCTGGAATCCTGGTGTTTCTGTGAAGAAAGTGAAGCACTATGCTCTACTGTAATTGATGCCCTTTCAAACATGTAGAAATGTTGTGCTACAAGCCCCGAGGTTGAGCAAAGTAAATAAAAAGAAAACCACGTGATGCGGCATTGATGAAAAGCTCTTGTGAGCTTAAAAGAAAAGGAAATGCGCCCTTCGCAGCAACTGAAACAGCAGCGCCACCTCATACATCAGAGCAAGAGCTGCTCCAATGTGGCACGGAGGCATAGCCGCTGCTTATCGACGTCCCACTGAAGCAGGATGCTTCATTTAAATAGTAAAAGTGCTGCCTCGAGCAAAAGTGTGAGACAAAGCCCATATAGTACATGGCACTACGGGCAGAAAGGGAAAGTCCCATATTGTCCTTAAAGGAAGTGCTACAAATATTTGTTGTTTAGACAGCCCAGAAAGTGAGTGACTGGAAGCTGTCAAAGCCAAGGCCAAAATGAAATGTTTTAGCCGACGGTACTAAGTTTGTAAACTTTGATAAATAAATCCTTTTCTTTTTCTTTGTCTAAATAAATAACCTGTGCTCCAGTATCATGTCTCCTGGCTGGCAGGGAAGGCAAATAGGGAGTGCGCTCTCATTGCCATTCCCTGTCCAGGCTGGGTATTCCTGTATAAAATAAAAATGTGAAAATGCACAAATAAATCTGTTTTTTTACCTGAATTCCTGCCATTATGGGGAGATTCCTACTATAGGACTGAAATCCCTTGAAGTGACTGCTTTTGTAAAAATCAGGAGAGGTGAGGTTACGTGGGAGGAGCTAATCTCCTAATGAGGTGTTAACCCACTTATTTATTTATTTATTATACATATCGGAATTACAACTCTTTGAGTCAAGGACTTGTTTCCAAAGGCTCCACGTCGGTTCCAGTGGATTCAACACATGCTGTAGACAGCAACACAAATGCAATATGATAGATAGGAGGTTACAGAAGTTTTTGTTACATACCAAACAGCAAACAGTATTCATATATTTGCAGGTGTCAGAACAAACAACACAGAATCCCAAGCCATCCAGTGCCCAGATAAGAGTTACAGTTTACAACAGCAGTACAGAGGTCTATATGAAGTAAAGCTAGGCTCCAAGGACAAATACAGAAAATTCAGAATTGCAGCCTGAGATATGGCGATTGTCATCAAGAGTCTAGGAAAGGTACTGAGGAGGGGCCAGGAGGCACATATGGGATCCAGCTTGTAAGCGCGTGCAGCTGCTGGGTGGAAAATGAGGCTCTTGAGAGCTGCTCTTAAAAGGACCTATTTTAGTGAGTGAGGAGATCGAGGAGGGAAGGGCTGAACCAGTGTGGTGCCCTGTAACAAAAGGATCTCTGGGCGGTGATGTCCGCACTGGGACTCTGAGAGTGGCCTTAGTGGAGCCACGGTAGAGGCAGAGGGAGAAGTAGGGTGGAGAGGTGAACACTCCTGGGGAAGAGACCTAGAAATACAGGTTACTTACCTGTAACAGGAATTCTAGGAATAGTATATGTTGTTCATCCACACTTACTAGCAGGTTCCTTGCCACTTTATATCTTGCCGGAAGGTCTTCAAGCTGGCTCCTCCCACCCACCGGGTGGTAAAACTCGGCTCTGCCCCATGACACCAGATCTATCCCGCTGGAAGCCAGATTGCTGCTGAAGCTGGGGAGGTCGGTGGTTAAGGGATGAACAACATATGCCATTCCTAGAACTCCTGTTACAGGTGAGTAACCTGTATTTCTAGGGACATGGATATGTTGTTCAATCCACCTTACTGGCAGACTTCTAGCAGTTCTCTGGGAGGAGGGAGGCAAGGCGCACCCTACTTGGGAAATAGGACTGGAGAACTGAGGTCCCCAAACCAACATCCCACGTGACTCAAGGTCGATCACGGTGAGTGGGTAATTAAGGTGTGTGCTGACTTCAGGGTAGCAGCCCCAGATTTCCTGGATAGGGGCGTCCCTGGCAGCAGTCACGAAGCAGCGGTATGGGGTAGAATGAGCTCTATCCTTTGGGAGTCCATGCCCACCAACCTATAGCAGAGATCTATGCAGAGGTGACCCACCTGCCTATTGTCAGCTTGGCTGCAGGTCTGCCAGGTCGCGGTTTCAACATAGGTGACAATCAGCTGGCGAACCTCTCCTCGAACTTCAGCCGTCCGCTCTTTATAATGAGAGCTCTTCTAGGGTCAGAGTATGGAGCCTATATTCGCCTCAAGGTGTGACTGGGGTAGAACACCGGCAGAATAAACACCTGGTTAAGGTGAAACTCGACACCACCCTTCAGAAGGAATTTCGTGTGGGGCGCAGAACATCCTTGTCCTGTGGAAAACCAGTTAAGGAGACTCGATGGAAGCGCCTGGAGCTCTCCCATCCTTCTGGCGTAATAGCCACCAAGAAGGCGGACTTCCACGACAAGTGGGAGATATCGTACCTAAGATCGGTTCAAATGGCTTGCCCATGAGCTTAGCCAATAACAGCAGTAGATCCCACGGAGGTGTATCACACTGGAGGATATGT
Source organism: Neoceratodus forsteri (assembly GCA_016271365.2). Lineage (NCBI taxonomy): Eukaryota > Metazoa > Chordata > Ceratodontiformes > Ceratodontidae > Neoceratodus > Neoceratodus forsteri. The sequence continues at coordinate 964,973,373 of CM057458.1, read as the reverse complement.
GATCAAGGCCTCTGAAAAAGTGCCCACCACCTTTTCCTGTGCCACCGACTGCTTTCCCGCCCACTCCCGGTAAACAGAGATGGCTGCCAAGTGCACCTTAAGGGTCGTCGACCAAAGCCCTAGCTGAGAAAGGGACAATAACTAGTCCAGAATGCTGGCCAAGGAACAGGAGGAAGGGTCCAACCCCTTATCCTGACACCAAATGGAGAATCTCTTCTATTTGAAGGCATAGCATTTTCTGGTCGACTCCTACGGGATGCCTCAACAATGTTAAGGACCTCGTCGGAAAGACCCAAGGCCTGGAACCTAGCCGCCAGGAACCAGGCTGTCAGGCACAGGGATTGAAGGTCTGGGTGGAGTACCTTCCCTGGTTGACTGAGATCAGGTCTGGGCGGGCTGGAAGCCGCCTCGGGAGCCTGGAGCTGAGGCTGAGGAAATCTGGATACCAGAACTGGCGGGCCAGTCTGGGGCTACCAGAATCACCTGCGCCTTGTCCCTCCTCGCCTTGAGAAGCACCTTGTGGATCAAGGAAAATGGGGAAAGGCGTAGAAGAGGCCGGGTCCATGGCCTCGAAGGCATCCCCTGCAGCGAGCCCTGATGACGGGGCGGCATGAAACAGCCTCAGCCGCATTCTCCTGAGGCAAACAGGTCCACCTGAGGTGTGCCCCAGTGGGAGAACAGATTGTGTACTACTCCGCAGGAGAGACCACTCATGAGATGCAGCACTTATCTGGCTTAGGCATCGCCAGAGTGTTGAAGGCTCCTGCCACATGATTGGCTAGGAGATCCGCTCCAGTCTGCTCCACGAGAGACCAAGTGCGAGAGCTTCTTTGCATAGAGGCAAAGAGCACGTCCCCGCCCTGGTGGTTTAGGTAGTACATGGTCGTGGTGTTGTCCATCTGGACCTGGACCACTTGACTCCATACAAACGGAGCCGGCGGGAGGGCTAGTCGGACCGTCGAAGCTCCAGCAGGTTGATGTGGCATCAAGACTCCTGAGGGGACCAGAGGCCGCGCGCTGAACTCCCCAGATGGGCACCCCAACCCATCAGAGAGGCATCGGTCGTTAGAGTGACCATCTGCTCTGAGCGGACAAATGGGATACCCTCCTGCACATGAGCCGGAATGATCCACCACTGGACAGCATTCCCCATCTCCAGGTCACTATCACTGGCTGGTCCAGAGGACTGCAGCACTGTGACCACTGGCGGGCCAGTCCCCTTTGCAGGACGCATGTGCCAGCGGCCCAACGAACCACGCTGGTGCAGGCCGCCATGAGGCCCAGGAGGCACAGGAAGTCCTGGGTAGGGTGCAACTGCCCAACCAGAAATGATTGGGCAAAGGAGGAAAGAACCTCGGCCCTGTCTGCTGTGAGCCGTGCTCTTGCTTTCAGAGAGTCGAGCTCTGCCCTGATGAACTGAATCACCAGCGTTGGCACGAGTTCCGATTTGGCCTCGTTGATGAGGAGGCCAATCTGAGAGCAAACTTGGAGGGCCAGATCCCTGGACCGCTCCACCTCTGGCTTGAGAAGGCTGCAATCAGCCAGTCATCCAGGTAAGGTGCACCCGGACCCTTGGCGCTGCAGGAATGCTGTCACAAATGTCATGCATTTGGTGAAGACCCTGGGAGCTGGAGAGAGGCCAAGGGCATGGCCTGGAACTCTAGAAGGATCCTTTCGCTCTGAAGCAGAGGAATCGCTGGTGGACGGATGGATTGGGACGTGAAAGAACGTGTCCTGAAGGTCCAGAGAATAGAACCACATGCCTCGCTCCAAGGATGGGATGATCTGAGCCAGAGTGACCATCTTGAAGGTTCGAGACCTTAGGAACTTGTTCAGGTCATGTAGGTCTAGAATGGGCGCCAGCCCCATCCGTTTGGGACCAGAAAGTACCTGGACACAAACCCTGGGTCTGATGGAGATCTGCCACCTCCCTTCTGGAGGAGCAGGGCAATGTCGGCTCAACGGGCGACAGAGAGGCCATGACCCGTAACCCCCGTAAAGGGTGGCTCGATAGGGTGGGGACTGCTTGAATTCCAGAGGCAGACCCTTTTCTACCACTTCCAGCACCCAGCGGTCTGTGGTGATATCAGACCAGAAGGAAAGGAAGTGGCAGAGCAGTCCCCACAGGAGGAACCCGGGAAAGTGAGCAGGTTGGGGGTGACACCTCAACCTGTTACTGGGCAGGCTTGGAGGAAGAACCAGCCGAGGAGCCTCCTGGACCTTCCCTCCCGGCTTCCTGCTGGAGGAAGCAGCAGGCTTGGCTTTGGGGTGCTGGTGCGAGCCTGCTGGTCCTGGATGCTGGTGTTGCTGGGCCGGACATGCCGCAGGGGCTGAAGGACGAAAGGGCTTACGCTGCTGCTGGTGGCCTTTGTCCTTCTGGGCAGATGTGACAGAGTCCAAGGTGGCACTGGACTTCTCGATCCGCTGAAGATGCCCTTCTGGACCGAACAAGTCAGTACCCAGGAAGGGAACATCTGCCAGCTTGTGCTGGGTATCTGTCGTGAAGGTGGAGATCCGCAACCAAGCTCTGCAGCGCATGGCCACTGCGGTCACTACTGACCGGGCAACACGAAGCCAGCGATGTCCAGGGAGGTCTGAAGCTGCTTGCTTGGCCACCGCCTCTTCTCTGATCCCGCACCTGCTTGACCGTAGTTTGAGGTCAGCGTAGATGAGGAATCACCTCATCCAGGGAGCCCAAAAGGCGTGTGAAAAGTATGCCATCAGAATGGCCGAGCTGGCCTGATGAAAGCCTAGCAGGAAGCAGCATAGACTTTCTACCGGAGCAGTCCAGTTTCTTGGACTCCTTATCAGGTGGCTTGTCCACATCCCGGCGTTCCCGAATGCCGAAAATGCTTGTCGGTCACTAGCCCCTCCGAGAGAGGTGCTCCGAGAAACCGGAGAGTGAACCACTGGGAACAGCATACTTCGTGCCATCCTGGCTCAAGGTGCTGGACAAGCTGGCCACTGCCATAGCTCCAGGGCGGACCAACAATGGCTTTGGCCACCGGAAGGCCTCCGGGGAATCCCCTAGGTCCAGTATCTCCCAGTGGACTCTGAGATGAGCCAAGCATTCCAAAAAGCGAGGATGGGCTCTCTCCACCGACTGACCCGAGTGGACTCCAAGTCAAGCGGCCTGAAGAACAAGGAGAAGGAGGAGTCATCAGACTCAGGGAGTCTGCGAACAGCTGCTGAGCACCTGAATCACCTCCAGTGCCGAGGTCGATCAGGAGTGAGGGTGACCGACAACCTATGGGGCAAACCTTGGCCAGACCGAGAATCTTTGGTGGGGCCCCAGTCTTCAGTTGTGGAGGCGGAGGTTCCACCAAATGGGTGGCGCAGCGGTTCCGCTGAACAACCGGTGCCGGCTTCGGCTCCTCGACCACTACGAGGTTTTTAGCCGCTCTGGTGACAGCCACTTAATGGCTGGGGAAGGCGATAGAGTCAGCTTATTCCCAGTCAAAGGAGCTGCTGCCATATTAGATCCTTGTAGCGCTGATGCAATTTGCGCCAGAGCCTATCTTCGAAGAGGACGAAGATTAGGATGAGCTGGCGCCCGCCACTTTCCACAGTGCCGAGGACTGGGACCGGCCAATGTCGGGATCGCTGGACCGGAAGAGGTCCGCAGACTGAGACCGAGACCTTCGATGTTTCTGAGGGTGGGTCTGAGAGGGCTTGGGGAAACCCGATCCTCCTCGGTTCAGGGACCTTAACCGGGACTCCAGCACAGGAGGCACAGGCAAGTCCTCAGTTTCCACCGGGGAACCAGTGAAGAAGGTTGTTAGCTTCTCCAGTCGACAGCCCATCCGACGGGTCGAGAAAATCTCGACTGTGTCAACAGGTGTCTCGGACGGCTGACATGCCGGGGACACTATGAAGCCAGCGGCCTTAGCCAAAACCTCGACCGGTTGAGTGTCGACTATCCGGGAAGGGACCTCTACCCTCCCACGACGCTTCAGTGGGACTTACCTTTGGGGTCCTTTCTTTGGACTGAGAGGAATGTCCCAAAGGCCCCTCTCTTGGTGGAGAGGGACTGGCAAAGCTCCATTGAAAGAAGCTGTGGGAGGAGCCCAAGGAGAGCGGGATAAATGCTGCGACCGAGGATGATGATGATGCGGCCTGGGCGCCTCCTCCTCAAGGGCGATCATCTGCTCCACCTGTTCAGTGAGCCCGCAGCCGCTGACACCGCCCAATGGGCCTCCTTCGACTTGACCGGAGATAACATTTCGGTCACCTCAACAGCATCGGGCAGAGCGGTCTCCAAGACCGGTTTAAAAGGATTTGCACAACTCACAAGCCTGTGAGTCACAGCCGAGTCCAAGGCAATAAACGCACGTGGAGTGCAGATCGGTCTGGGACATCTTCTCACAGGGCACCGACAAAATCTGGGAGTCGATTTGGTCCATCGCAGCGAGGAAGATAAAGACCGAAGTCTTGTAAATTTTAAAATTAGTTTCAGGTTAACCAAGAGTTTGGATCCAGGCCTAAATGCAGAGCACAAGGAGGGAACCTGAGCTTCCAAGCAGTAAGGAAGATCTGGCCATGGGCGAGCTAAGAGTTTTCCCACCTGGGTGGGTGGGAGGAGCCAGCTTGAAGACTTTCCGGCAAGATTTAAAGTGGCAAGGAACCTGACAGTAAGTGTGGATTGAACAACATATCCATGTCCTAGAAGAATTTTTTTAACCAGGAGGCAGGTCTGATATTGTAAACGCTCTTCTAGATTGAGTATGTTGAGCAGAGAGTATAGAGTGCATACATGAGTTCATTTGTCTGCACCAGTGAGGAGCCTACAGGACTTATTTAGGATAGTAGGATTCTCCTGAGGGCGTGGCATCAGCAACAGCGTAGACAGGGAGGCCATAGTCTACAAGAGACAGGACAGAGGAAGAGACAGCCAATCTGAGGGCATCCGTGGGAGGCAGTCCTTATGATGGTAGAGAAGGCCTATGAGCATGTTAATTGCTGAGGTCGCAGGTCACTATTGATGGAAAGGAGAGGCAGAGTCAAGGTAATGCCCAGGTATTTGTAGCTGCTAACTTGTTATAGTGGGTGGAGTGAACTGGATAGTATATGGAGGGCGAGTTTTTGCCTTTTTTGATGATGGTCAAACAACATGGCTTTTGTTTTTAATGTAAATGACCAGCCTGTGGTCATTAAACCAGTTTCAATTTGACTGAAGAGTGCTGGAGGAGGCCTGAAGAGAGGAGGGTCAGGGTGGGAGGAGAGGAGAACCGCATCATCTGCATATAGCAGGACCGTGCTGGAGCAGGAGTTGGGTAGGGCATTTAAATAGAGGCTAAAAAAGAAGAGGGCCCAGGATGGAGCCCTGTGGGACCCCAGAGCGGACGGGTGCTGGAGAGGGTGCTGTTTATTTTGACACACTGGGACCTTGAAGAGATAGCTAGAGAACAAGTCCAGCGGGCCTTGGGAAAAGCCTAGTTGAAGGAGAGTGTCCAGTAGGAGTGGGTGACAGACTGTATCAAAGGCCTTGAAGAAGTCAATGTAGACAGCCCTGCAAGGTGGCCTTTGTCGAGGGTTTCGTGAAGGAAGTTTGAGAACTCCACGAGCAGTGGTCGACTGCGACCTGGACGGAAGCCATGCTGCTCTCTGCATAGGAGATTGTGGGAGGCAAGATATTCAGATAATTGGTCTGCCACTATTTTTTCCAGGGCTTTAGAGAGAGGAGGAAGACTAGAGATCAGCGATAGTTTCCAGGAGAGGAGGTGTCACCACTTTTGAAGATGGGGCTGATCACAGCCTTTTCCAAGCTAAAGGAACTGGCCCAGGCAGAGGGAGCAGTTGAGTAAATCAGTCAGGGGGTTAAGTACTCACGTCAAGGACCTGCCATAGGATCCTAGTATCCAGAGGGTCAGAGGAAAGGCTTGTAACACTGAGGGCTTTTATTAGATAGTGCCAAGAGTTTTGTGGTGAGGTGGTCCTCAGGTAGAAAGGTGGGCGAGGAGGGGCTGTGGCTGGCGGGGGCAAGGTAGGGTTGAAGAAATTACTAGGAGAACTGCGCTGAGATCTGAGAAGGTGGTGTTAAGGCAGTCTGCAATATTAGCAGGGTCAGTGATAGGGTTCCATTAAAGTTGAGTAGACACGGGGCGGGAGTGAGACTTCCCACTTAGCTCCTTTATGTTGTCTCAGGTTCTGGTAGACCCCCAGGAGGAGGCCAGTGTGGATCTGTGGTACTCTGCTTTAGCCTTACGAGTGGCCCACGACATCTGTTGCGCCCAGCACTGTAGGACTGCCTGTCCCCAGGCTTGCCTGAGGAATTGGCTCTATGCCAGAGACTGTCTCTGTGGTGGAGCTGTTTGAGCAGTGATGTTGTGATCCATGGTGCACTATGTTGCTTAGTCCAGGTTTTGACCAGCGGGGTAAAGATGTTGCAGGCCTTATTGAAGGAGTGGGTAAAGTAGTTCGAGTGCTTCATCAATACTAGGGGCCGGTTGATTGGTGATCAGTCCCACTGGGAGGTACTGCTTGAGCCTCAGTGAGGTTACCTGGTCGGATAAGTCAGTGGGAGACCATGCTGGGCACAGGTTTTGGTGAGCGTACAGGACCACGTGAAAGTTACATGCAGTGATCACCAGGGAGTTTGGATAGACACCGCTGGATGGGTTCAGACAGGTAGGCTGGGTTACCAGCTGTGTAAGGTCCAGGGCTGCAAAGCATCCTTGGCAAGAGCAGATGAAATGGCAAGCCAGTTGGTGTTAAGGTCACCCACTAGTATCTAGCCCTTATGCGGGAGGCTGGACAGGTAGTCAGTTGGGATTGGATTGCTTGGGTTTGTTTCGGCTGTGGAATGTAGGCTACCGAGATAGTCAGAGGGGCCCTGGAGGGGTCTGGGGTGATTTTAAGTGAGATGGCTTGGGTACCGTGGTCGATCTTGGGAATTGGTAAGCGTGGCCCATTAAGCAGTCACACATATAGACGGTGAGCCGCTCACGCTACCAACCTCTACCTTCCTAAAAAGGAGTAGCCAGGCAGAGCTACTGCAGAGTCCAGGGTAGATTAGACAGTCAGGTTTCCCAACATTGCCAGAATGTCAAGTTGATGTGCCATCCAGCACTGGAGGTCAGAGTTTTTTTTTTTTAAGAGGCTGCAGATGTTCATAGAGGCTATGCGTAGCCCTGATGTAGGGAGGGTCTGAGTTTGGCAGGGAGGAGATGGGCCAGGGTTTGGATGAATGTTGCCGGGTGGGAGTAGGAGCAGGGAGACAAACCTGAGGAGAAAGGACATACATCGCTTGTGTGAGCCAGTGGCGGTAGTAAGCTGATCGAACAGGAAGACAGCATGGGATGGGCAGAGCACGATGGTGGGGATGGCATGGTAAAGCACTGGCAATGGTGTGTTGTGGGAGACCAGATGTAGATGGAGCTGGGCAGGATGCGTGGGGGAGGGTAATGGTGGTGGACAGGGTGGGGGGTGGGAGAGTGGATAGGGGTAGGGAGAACCTCAGAGGGTGGGAGGGTGGATAGAGGGTGGGGAAAACCTCATGGTTATTAGCAGCTGACGTTGGTGATGGACAAAGGTGGGGAATAAAACTGCTAGGACCAGAAGAGGGATGATAGATTTGGTCTTAGGAAGAGGCCCATGGTTGTCAGTGGGTGATGTGAGTTCATAAGGAATAAAGTTGGCAGAGAGCCACTCAGATACTCCCCTACTAGTAAAGACGCCAGTCAGAGATGAGCAGGGCGGAGCCACAGAGTATTTAATTAAGGAAGGGGTGGGGGTGGGTGAGTGAAAAATCACATGCAGGAGCTTAAACAAGAAGCTCCTGATTTAAATTACAGCGCTGTTGAAAAGGTGCCAAGTTTTAAAAATAAAGTCTCATCTGCAGTCTGATGCTCCAAGTCCCGACCTTCCATTATGGCAGTTTTCAGCGGCTTGCAGCAAGGGGCTGGGGAGGCTGTGAAGCATGAAGCCCTCAGACCCTTCCCGTCATGGCAGTTTTCGGCAGCTTGCAGTGAGGGGCTGGGGAGGGCTGTGAAACATCAAGCCCTCAGACCCTTCCGTTATGGCAGTTTTGGCGGCTTGCAGCGAGGGCTGGGGAGGGCTGTGAAACATCAAGCTCTCAGATCCTTCCGTTATGGCAGTTTTTGGCGGCTTGCAGTGAGGGGCTGGGGAGGCTGTGAAACATCAAGCCCTCAGACCCTTCTGTTATGGCAGTTTTCGGCGGCTTGCTGAGGTGCCAAGTTTTAAAAATAAAGTCTCATCTGCAGTCTGATGCTCCAAGTCCTGTACCTTCCATTATGGCAGTTTTCAGCGGCTTGCAGCAAGGGCTGGGAGGCTGTGAAGCATGAAGCCCTCAGACCCTTTCGTCATGGCAGTTTTGGTGGCTTGCAGTGAGGGGCTGGGGAGGGCTGTGAAACATCAAGCCCTCAGACCCTTCCATTATGGCAGTTTTCAAGCGCTTGCAGTGAGGGGCTGGGAGGGCTGTGAAATATCAAGCCCTCAGACCCTTCCGTTATGGCAGTTTCAGCGGTTGCTTGGGAGGGCTGTGAACATCAAGCCCTCAGACCCTTCTGATATGGCAATTTTGGCGACTTAAGGTTTTAGGTGGTCTTAAAGGGATATTCTTAATAAGTATTCCAAGTAAGAATAATAAATAAAAGTTTGTTTTCCTATTGTACAAGAATGATCCAAGATAGTCTCAGATAGGACCACATAAAGGTCTATTTGATGTTAAGTGGAGATCCCCTGATTGTGATGTCACCCTAAAGATTGCTATAAAACCTTCCACTAGGGAGCTAAATAAGGTAGAGTGGGTCACTATCTTCTGACCACAGAGAGTGAAGGAGCTAGTGTGAGAGCTTACACTGTATTGTTGGAAATTGAGTATTAGATATTGAATATACAGAAGACAGACAGGAGTCTCAAGTATTTCCTGATGTGTTGAGATGGTGTGATGGACCAACACCGCAGTTTTCTTTCTGTAAATATATATATATATTTTTTTTTTTTTTTGAGTTTTTGCAAATAAAATGATAAACACAATTATTGTGCTTTTTATGCACTAAAATTGCTGTCTGGCGCCTGTTATTTATCCCACACTTTCTGGCCAGATTCAATTTCTCAAGAATGAAATTATGGCCCCAAGGTAGAAGTGGTTTATGAACTGGACAATGCATGTGCAAAATACCCTGAAGGGATGAATGGATACTTCTAGTTGTGCCACGTGCATCCATCAACAGCGGCATGGAAAGCCGAAATAGCAGCAAGTGCACTTAAATGGATGAGTACTGTAGCTCACAGTCCATAAAGACAGGAGGAAGGCCAGCACTACGACATGTGTGCCCATAGGTACCCAGAACCAAGACCTCTCTTGCCCAGAGATCCTTCCTCTACCGAGCCCCCACCTGGTTCAACTCCTCCCTAGCTGCATCTCCAACTTGCAAAATTGGCTCCTTCAAAATAGCCCTTCAGAACCATATCTTTAATACCTGCTGTTGTAGGTGCAACCAACCCCTGTTATAACCTGTGATACCTGCCCGCCTATCCCCTTGGCTCGACAACATCCACTGGACCGCCTCTCCCCCCAGACCCACTCCTTCCATACTAGGTCCAAACAGGGATGTAACCGCTGTCTTCTCTGAGGATCTACTGTATCCATGAGTGTAACTCACAATTTGGAACACTATGCAACCTAAGTAACATACAAACTACTACATTATGTAACCTAAGTGTATCTATGTTAAATGTTCCTTTACTGCACCCGTAATGTCCTCTGTTTAATTGGCACTGTAATAACTGTCTAGATGTCTGCCCCCTCCCCATGACGAGGTGCTTTTGTAAGCGGAGTCTCTGACTCAAGGTTGTATTCTCACTGCTTCTCTGCATAAGGAGTAGAGTAGGTGCCCCTTGCTTATGTAGTACACCACAATCGATGTTGTCTGTCCTTATTAACAGGGGTCTGGACTGGTAGTCTGCAAAGGCCTGGAGACCATGAATAACAGCCTCATCTCCAGAACGCTGATGTGGAGATCAGTGTCTTTGTTGATCCAAATCCCTGGGTCTGGAACGGACCACATGGACAGCACATCCTTACCCAGAGGCATCCGCTGTGAAGATCTGTACCAGCGATGGTAAGAAATGGGATGTCCTGCAACACATGCAGGGGTTCCATCCACCCAGCAGGGATTTTTAAAGAGAAGATATGACTGAACCATCTGTTACACCGCCAGTCAACTGATCCCATCCTACCCGAGTAGCCATTACAAGCAATATACCGGAGGCGCCAGCAGGAAAGAGGAGATTTCAGTATACTAACAGTAACACCAGGTCCTCGAACAATTGCTGAGTTCTGAATACAGTGTGCTGAACTACTTCATGTCCAGCAGATAAGGGAAGGCAAAAAGTCTTTCCTTCTTGAGGCTGCTCCCAACTGAGAAGCATTTATTTATTCATTACAAATCGGGTTTACAACCTTTGAGTCAGAGACTCATTTACAAAAGGCACCTCGACACAAGGAGCAGACATCAAGACAGTTATTACAGTGCAGATTAAAACAGAGGATTACATTACAGGTGCAGTAAAGGAACATTTAACATAGATAACACTAGGTTACATAATGTAGTAGTTTGTATGTTACTTAGGTTGCACAGTGTTACAAACTGTGAGTTACACTCATGGATACAGTAGGTCCTCAAGAGACAGCGGGTTGCATCCCTGTTTGAACCTAGTAGGGAAGGAGTGGGTCTGTGGGAGGGAGAGGCTGTTCAGTGGAAGTTGTCAAGCCAGGGGCAAGGCGGGCAGGTACCACAGGTTATAACAGGGGTTAGTTGCACCTACAACAGCAGGTATAAGAATCGTTTCTGAAGGACTATTTTGAAGGAGCCAATTTTGGCAAGTTGGAGATGCAGCTAGGGAGGGAGTTGAACCAGGTGGGGGCTCGGTAGAGGAAGGATCTCTGGGCAAGAGAGGTCTTGGTTCTGGGCACCCTGAAAATGGCCTTAACATAGCTACGGGTGGTGACGGACGATGATGACTGCTGCAGGGAGGTGGAGACCCCCATTGGGGGAGAGAGTCCTAACAGTGCTTTCTTAGCGAGAAGGTAGGTCTGGTAGAGCAGTCGCTCCTCAAAGTTGATCAGATTGGTGGTAGTATAGAGAAGGCAGGTGTGAGTGCAGCTGGGTGCACCGGTCTGGAGCCTCTGGGCCTTATTGATGGAAACTGGATTTTGGAGGCGGGCAGTGTTGACAGCTGTGGCGTAGATGGGCAGCCATAGTCCATGAGGGACAAGACGGAGGTGATGGCCTGCCTATGGGCAACCTGAGGCAGGCAGTCCCTGTGCCGGTTATAGCAGGCCAATCCGAGGCTAATGGCGGCTGACAGGGCATTAATGTTGGTGTGGAAGGAGAGGCAGTATCGACGTGATGCCTAGGTACTTGTTTAGGTCACTTGTCCTAGCGGGTGCAGAGTGCTGGGGATAATCAAGAGGGGGATTTTTAGCTTTATTTTGGTGGTGGAGAAGAGCATTGATTTCGTTTTCTTTAGGTTAATGACCAGTCTGCAGTTGCCAAACCACCTTTGGCCTGGTTGTAAGCTTGCTGGAGGGATAACTGGAGGAGGTGGGATTGGGATGTGAGGCAACGAGGACTGCATCATCGGCATAGAGGAGCATTTTACTGGTACATGAGCTGGGAGGGTGTTGAGGTAGAGACTAAAAGTATTGGACCCAGGCGGAGCCCTGAGGGACCCCGGAGCTTAACGGGAAGAGTGCTGGGAGAGGAGCCACTGTTCTTGAAATGCTGGGATCTAGCAGAGAGGTAGCTAGAGAACCAGGAAATAGTGCCGCCAAAGTAGCCATGTTGGTGGAGAGAGTCAAAGTAGAAGGGATGACAGACCGTGTCAAAGGTCTTGGAGAGGTCAATGAACACTGCCCTGCAAGGCTGCCAGAGTTGAGAGCAGCATGCAGTGCTGGGAGAATTCCAGGAGAGCTGTGGTTGTACTGTGCCCTAAGTGAAAACCGTGCTGCTCTGGGCACATAATGTCGCATTTGGTTAGGTATTCAGAGCTGGATCGACACCATTTTTCAAGGGCTTTAGAGTAGGGGAGGATGGAGATCGGCTGGTAATTGTTGGGGTGGACCGGTCCCCACTCTTATGTATGAGTGTGATTTCAGCAGTTTTCCAAGCACTTGGGAACTGGACCCAGGCATAGGGACCGGTTTAGAAGGTCAGTCAGGGGACTAGGACTTTGTCCAAGACCTTCGAAGGATCCTGGAGTCGAGGGATCACTGCTGGGGTTATTGCTGCTTAAGGCTTTTAGCAGGTGCGGCCTGGCTTCTTGGGGATTGGGTCACAGGCAGAATGGTGGACGATGCAGGACCAGAGGGAAAGAGATGGTGATTAGGTCAAAGAAGCTGCTGGGGAGTACCGAGCTTAGGTCAGAGAAGGCAGTGTTAAGGCACTCTGCTATAAGGAGTGGATCTGTGGTGGGGATGCCATTGATGGAGAGCTGAGATGGTGGGGGAGTGGACTTCCCATTTAGCTCTTTCATTTTATCCCAGAAGGTCCCGCTGAATCCCAAGTGGAAGAGTGGGTGGTCTGGTAGTGCTCTGCCTTGGCCCACCTAATGGCCAAAGTGCACTTATTGTTTTCTGCATTGTGTAGGCCTGTCTATCAGACGCCTTTCAGATTCTACAGCAATGTGCCAGAGATTATCTCTGTTTTGATTATCTGGAGGAGGGTGGGTGATCTATGGGGCATTGCATTTTTGGAGCGGATCCTGGTGAGGGGACGAAAAGGTCACAAGCCTTACAGAAGGCATTTGTGAAGTTGTCAAGAACAGAGTCAATGTCAGGGGCCGCTAGATAGGGGACCAGTCTAGCTGGGCGGTATTGCTTTAATTTTCTGAGGTCACCGGGGCATAAACGGCTGCGAGTGGCCTGGGACACTGGCTTCAGAGTGGAGGATGACCAGAGACAGAGGACTGGGGAGTGATCACTAAGGAGTCGGGAGAACAGTGACATCCCGGATTTTGTAGGGCGGTTAGATATAACAACATCTAGGAGAGTGCTGGTGCCAGTAGAGTGGTTGAATCTGGTGGGCTGGGTGACTAACTGGGACATATCCAGGGCAACAAAGGAGTTCCTTATATGGGAGGCAGTGGAGGCAAACCAGTTAACACTGAGATCAAATAGGATGACTTGCTCCACTTTGTGAGGTAGTCAATGAGGGACTGGACGCTTGGTTTTGATTCCTGGGTATGTAGGAGACCGTGAGGAAGAGAGGGCCTCTGGACGGAGTCAGGTGTGATTTTTAAGGTGGTGGCTTGGCTCCATAATCAAGTTTAGGAGCTGGGAGTGCTTGACCTATAAGGGAGTCCAGTATGAGTAGTGCAACCACCACTGTGTTTGCATACTCGGTCTTCCTGTAGATGGTATATCCAGGAGGTTGATCGTGGAGTCAGGGTGGATTTGGAGAGCCAAGTCTCTACCAGTGCAATTATGTCAGGTTGATGTTGAACAACCCAGCACTGGAGGGCAGCAGATTTCTTTAGGAGACTGCAAATGTTTAAGGATGCAAAGAGGAGGCCAGTTGCAGTAATAGGGTTTAGAAGGGCTAGAAGCCATAGGTCCTGGGTTTTGTGTACATTACCAGATAATAATAATAATAGCAGTGTAATTATTCTGGTTAGTGACCGGTGGCAATGGACACCCTTGGGTGCGACACCCAGCTGAGACTTTACAATCAAGGTGCATGGGATAGATAAAGTGCGATGGGTGGAAATGGCAGGGACAGCTGGGTCCAGGTCAAGACTTGGAGGCGGAGGGGAGTGAGGGTGTTGGCAGGTCACGGGTGTGTCGAGGGTGGGGAGGGCAGTCACTGTGGGGTAGTCTGGGGATGAGGTGCCTAGTGTGGGGGAAAGGTGCTCTGGTCGGTGTGAGGTCTGTACCAAGAGGGTGAAGGAGAGCAGACTTAGTAATGGAGTGTAGGTACCCATAGCAGCTGAGCAGTAGAGAAAGAGTGTCCAGGAGTAGTAGAGAGAAGGAGATGTACAGCAGCTTTGGCACGGTTGGGAAAAACCTCTAGTGGGCAAAGAGTATAAGCTGCAATTGGGAAAAAATTGCATCAATCAGTAGAAGAGGGATGGGGCAAAGACTGATGAATTTGGTAAATACCTGTGGCATTGAGGATAAGCCAAAGGGCAAGACTTGGAACTGATATTGGTTGTCATCCAGCAAAAGCTGAAGTACTGCCTGTGGCAATGTCGGATTTTGATATGAAGGTAAGCATATTTTATGTCCACAGCACAAAGCCAATCCCTTTCTTGTAGTAAGGGGATGAGAGCCTGAAGAGACCATTCAAAACTTTTTGTATATGATTAAATTATTCAAGTCTCTGATGTCTAACAGAGCAACCATGAGCAGCTATGATCATCACAGAATCATTTTCTGGCTGTGCATCACATATGGCTTACGGAATCCTCACTGCAAGAAGAGAGGGTAGAGCTGGAAGGAAAAAACCTTCACAGGGATCTTCTTCCACTCTTCCATCCTCCAGGTCCTCTTCCATATCCAGGAGGTCAGGACTGTATTCTATCTCATCGTCCAGAAAGGCAGGAGCATTTACAGAGGCAGTGGCTATACTGGAGGAACTACAGGCATGCTTTTAAGTCCCGTTGACAATGGTGCCAATGGGGAGGCCCTGTCGATGGGACTACTGGCACCGATGCTGTCACCTGTGGATCTGGGGACCAGAAAGTATCTGGAAAAGAATCCACTGTTCCTTTCCTTGGGAAGGAGGGGTTCAACTGCTTTCTTTAGAAGCAGGGACAGCACTTCTTCTCTCAGTACGGACAAGTGGCCTGGAGGATAATGAAATGAGGTGGAAGGTGCACTAGAGGTTTAAACAGCAACCCCAGGGCATGGCCTTTCTCTACTGTTTCCAGGACTGTCTTTGTCCCTGGTTTTCTCCCTCCATTTTGGAAGGTGAAGAGATCCTTCTCCCACCTGTACCCCTGGAGGCAACAGTGGAGAGGGAGGAAATGGGAGTCAAAAGGTGCAGGAGCCACCTGAACAGGAACCTTTGGTCGCCCTGAAATGGCCAACAGTGGTGGAGGGATCTGGAGGAAGACCGCCTCCTCGCCATGGTACTGTGGTCGGTAGCCCCAGCTGCCACAGCCTACAAATGCACCTCTACCTATCCTCTTGTATCCTGCAAGGTCAAGAGCTTCACAGACCTCAAAGACATTTTGGATGATTGAAGGCCTTTTGTGCATTATCCACATCTATTACAAATAACATGGAGCCCCTAAATTGGGCATTCAATATGGCTTGCTGTACACTGGTAGCAAAAGCTAGCCATTCTGAGTCAAGAATATCTCCTCAGGCAAATGCCAGTGGAAGCGGCCCTGGCAGAAGCATCACACGCATCATACTCTGACAGTTATAGATGCTTACCAATATCAATGCTGGAAATGCAGCTTTAGTAAATTTTGCCTTTACAGGGCTTCAGAAAGAGCCCAAATAGTAGTCAGGGCAGATTTCCAAAGGCTATTCTGATGTAAGCCTGGCAATTCACAATTCCCACCCCAAGGTGGCAGAGGCATAAATACATTTGCACATTAAATCTAATCTCTCAGATTCTTTGTCAGGAGGTAAGGGACCCTAGAGCGACCATGAGCAGATATGATTACTGCAGAATCATTTCTGGCTGTGCAGCATAATATGGCTTGACAGATGGAGTAGGGTACTACTTGTCAGGAAAGGTAGCATCCTCCAATGCAGGGCATACCCAGGAGGCACTACAACAGTAGGTGCAGCTGTAACTTCTAAGAACTCCATTAAATTCCTTTTAGTGGAGTCTTCCTCTTACCCTCAAACTCCATTACATCCTGAATTTGCTTGAACAAAGCTGGAAATGAGGGCTTTTCAGGAGGGACCTAAGGTTATAAACCACAGAGTCCACACTGCAAGAAGAGAGGGTAGAGCCAGAAGGAAACCCCTTCACAGGGTCTTCTTCCACTCTTCCATCCTCCAGATCCACTTCCACTTCCAGGAGGTCAGGACTGTATTCTATCTCATCATCCAGAAAGATGGGAGCAATTCACAGAGGCAGTGGTTATACTGGAGGAACTACAGGCATGCTTTTAAATCCTGGTGACAACAGTGCCGATGGGGAG
Source organism: Neoceratodus forsteri (assembly GCA_016271365.2). Lineage (NCBI taxonomy): Eukaryota > Metazoa > Chordata > Ceratodontiformes > Ceratodontidae > Neoceratodus > Neoceratodus forsteri. The sequence goes on along the minus strand of CM057458.1, from coordinate 964,957,245 downwards.
GCCCTGTCAATGAGACTACTGGTACTGATGCTGTCAGTGACAGGGACAGGAGAGTCAACATTTCTGACAATGACACCAGCATATCCTGGGTGTCAATGATGCCTGTTTGTGGGTTCGTAACTGCTGTCATTGCTGGGACAAAACCTGACAACTGAGGTGGCATACGGTACATAGTAGGTACAGTAGTGCCAGAGCCAGGCTCTGAACTTTATCTCAGCGATGGTCAGGGGCTATAGTCAACACGCTGGAGGGATGACGAGGAGGATATACCCTCCATCAGTGAAGACCTCAGTCTCACCAGCGAAGCATGTTTATCTCTGTACTTATTGTGGCTGGAGGAGGGTTTTGATGACGATTTTTCTTTCTCTTTGAATTTCTCAGTCATCCTAGATGACCTTATGGCAATAGGCTCATCCACTGCCTGGGTATTTCCTTAACTGCAGCAGTCCAGCATGGAGGAGAAGTCAGCTTGGAACCCATGGCCTTTGCTTTGGTTTCCATGGCCTTGATGGCAACAAAGATTTCTAGTGCCTTCTTCGGCATCTCCTTGTGGCCTGGTTAAATGTTTGGTAGGTCTTACATTCCCCACAGTGTGAGACAGGCCCAAACAGCATATACATACCGGTATGGGCACCATCCTTACAGATCATGTATCCAAAGGTACAAAACCTAAATAAAGGTTCATTCAATGGTGGCATAGAGGACAATGTCAAGAAGGTTAAATTTAGAAAGTAAAAATACATAAGAAACAAAGCGTTGTTTCTCTGTATGTCCAACAAGCAGTTTGACAGCGGAAGAAAGAACTAAGGAGCATGGGACTGCTCATGTTTTATAGGTGCTGACATTTTGGGAGGGGCTTTCTTTGCCTGTGCTCTCCCTGTGTAAGTTTTTCTCCATTGCCAAATATACTAATGACCACACTTATATACTTGAACCACCTGACTGCCCAGCTGTCTAGCACCCTTGCTTTTCCCTTGTACTTTACCTCTTTTAAAATGTGAACTGTTTACTGGGACAGGTTTTTAGCTATGATGGGAGCTCAGTAAGGTTACATACATGCTTCTGCACTTCTGCAAGTGGTCTATGGAAATGCTCACAGTAATGTGCAACTGTCTGCAACCAAGCTGAGAAGCAGTCTGAGAAAAACATGTCAGAGTCAGCAGTTCACATTTCAAACATGTAAGCTAAAACAAGAAAAGGAAGGTGCTTGTCAGGTGGATGACTGACCAGTTAAAGTGTGCAGATCAGTACATTTGGCACCACAAAACTCATGCCAGCTTTGGTGGGGTGAGTCATGAGCACACATTTTTTTATTATAAAAAGGCAATTGTGGCAGGTGTAGGAACATGACTAAGAAAATTATATACTGTAGTACTGGTGAGCTTGGAGGTGGGTGGAAAAATTATTTCCAGTTTTGTTTTTGAACTCTTGTGGGACCAGAACAATATTAAAGCAGCAGTATTTGTTACGTTATAACACATTTCATCATATATATATATTTTTTTTTTGCAAAATGTACTTCTGACATTCTTAACATTCATACTTAGTGTATTTTCAGTTCTCATTTTTTTAAACCACTATTATAGCTACTTTAGTAATTAATGACTCGTTTCATTAAAGATGGCCACCACGACAATTTAAAAAAAATCTCTTCTGCTGAGGTTACCTGTTGAATGTACATTCTAGATTTATAATGTGGATATATTAAGATGGTACTGCCACATGTTCTCAAGGTAAACAGCACAGTACCGTACCAAAATATTTAATTTCATCATGGTGGGCATGGCAGGGAGTAGGAACTTTTAAAACTTCAAAACCCATATGTTGGTTCAGAAATGAGAGAGAACTAAAAGAAAAATGGGTATCTTGATATTTTGCCAGAAAAATATTACTGCTGAAAAAACTACATGGTATCTAACAAATATTGCCGCTTTAACTGTCATAAGTCTATCTAAACTTAAAAAGTTACGAAAGGTGGTCCTTACTGAACAATAACATACCTTGTGACAGCTGTTGGCCAACCACATTGCATGATTTTTCCAACCCATTTCATAACTAAAGGCACTACAGGACTCACACGATACTGTTTTCTGGATGGTTAATAACCTGATTCCCAGTGGTTTAACATAGGTTTTGTCCCTCACCTTCAGTCACTAATGTATCAAAACATGAACTATTAACATCACAACTTGATATACACCAACCTTTTCAGTAGCATAGCTCCACAGTCCAACAGTATGAGAAACATTTGCCTCCATCTGGACTCGGTCACAGCAACCTTCTATTCTCTGTAGGACCTCCAAACAGCTCAAAACACCCAACAATCCAACGCTCCTGGAGGAACCAAAACCTGATTGGGAAAAGACAGAATATTCAATATTACCACTGCACCCACTAAACTCTAACAGTCAGTTTGTAATGTGCAAAAGTGCTTCAAATCTAAATGGCACAATCTCTAACACCCTGTGTTATGAAAGCAGTGTTCTTCCAGATGTGGAGCATTATTATGTGCTGGGACTCCTACAATGTTAGGGGTTTTGTTTTCGAGAAGAGAATAACGTTTCAAATTTTGAGAAAAAATGGTTGCTTCTCGCTAATCTGAAGTACTAAGAATTATTTTCAGAGATTTTGAAAGCAAAATTGCTGAAAATACCTTTAATGGACACTAAAAGGTTTTCTTGCACAAGTTTACAGGTCTCAGACTGCAGACTATGGGTATGTGATGCAATCATCATTTTCAGCCGGCCAAAGGAAAGGTACTGCCATCAGTTTTGCTTTACCATAGAAACATAGACTTTGTCGGCAGATAAGGACCACTTGGCCCACCCAGTCTGCCCATTTCCCACCTACTAGATAAGCTGCAGATTCTAGTTAACCAACAGCCTACTTCCTGCCACCCCACTACAATTGCCTTGTGTCTGTCCCATGCATGTTTGAATTCCACCACTGTTTTGCCCCAACAACCTCCCCAAGAAGGCAGTTCCACGATCCACCACTCTCTCCATGAAAAAGATTTCCTCACATTACCCCTGAGCCGTCCCCCTCTATCTTTAAATTGTGTCCCCTTATTCTTACACATTCTCTTTTTCTGAAAGATGCTACCCTCCTGGACTTTGTTGATTCCTTGAGGTACTTGAACGTTTCTATCATGTCCCCCTGTCCCTCCTTTCATCAAGGGTATACATATTAAGCTCTCAGTCTCTCTTCATATGATTTCTGATGCAGACCCTGCACCATTTTAGTTGCCCTCCTCTGGACTGCTTCCATCCTGTCTATGTCCTTGCGTAGATGAGGTCTCCAAAACTGCACACAGTACTCCAGATGGGGTCTCACCAACTGTCTGTACAGAGGGATAACCATTCCCTTTTTCTACTTGTGATGCCCCTTCCTATGCATCCCAGTATACCCCTGGCTCTCCTCACTGACTTCTCACATTGCTTACCCACCTTTAGATCATCCGATATGACTACCCCAAGTCCCGTTCCATTGTTGTTGTTGTTAGTACCTCCCTGCTATTGTGTACTCTTCTCCTGGGTTTTGTTTCCCAGGTGCATTACTTTGCACTTCTTTGCATTGAATCTAAGTTGCCATATGTCTGACCATTCCTCCAGCCTTGCCAAGTCCTTCTCATCCTTTCTACCCCCCTTGTGTATCAACTCTGTTACAGATCTTTGTATCATCTGCAAAGAGGCATACCTTTCTCTCAGACCCTCTGCAATGTCACCTATAAAGATGTTAAAGAGGACTGTACCCAGTACTGAGCCCTGAGGTACTCCACTAGTGACCCCCTTTCTTCGGAATGTGTTCCACTCACTACTACCTTCTGTGTCCTGTTGTGCAGCCAGTTTGCAACCCAGGCTACCACCCTGGGACCCACTCCCAAGCTGGCTAACTTGATTATTAATCTTTTGTGCGGACTGTGTCAAATGCCTTGCTAAAGTCTAGGTAGGCCATATCCACAGCCCCTCCCTGGTCTATTAGTTTGGTCACCCAGTCAAAGAAATCTATTAGATTCGCCTGACATGACCTTCCTGCTGTAAATCCATGCTGCTTTGGGTCCTGGCCCGCTGGCCTCTAGGTACTCAACAATTCTTTCTTTCAGAAGTGATTCCATCATTTTCCTACCACTGAGGTCAAACTTACAGGTCTGTAGTTTCCTGCTTCCGCCTTGCTCCCACTTTTGTGAAGGGAATCACATCTGCCCTCCTCCAGTCCTCAGGTACCACCCCATCCTCCCATGATTTGTTAAAAGTGTTGTCAGTGGTGTCACTAGGTCCTCCCTTAGTTCTTTTAGGATTCTAGGGTGAATCCCATCAGGCCCCATTGCTTTGTCCACCTTGAGTTTTAGGAGTTCTTTCAGGACTCTTTCTTCTGTAAATGGACTGTTGTCAACCCCCACCCAGAGTGCTCTATTGTCTGGTTTAGGTAACTCCTCCTCATCATCTTTCTACTACTCATTTGAAAATTGGTAACCAGGCCAGCCCGCTGGCACAGGGCAGGTTGCCTACCTGTGACCCGGGATGTCGAAGAGCTGGCTGGGGAGAAGAACTGAGCATCCGAGACTGCTCTCCTTCGAAGTGTTAGTGTGTCTGGCACAAAGCGGACACCTAGCGAAGGCTGGGTGTACTGAACACACTGACGCCAATTGTTCAGGGGTGGGGTGGATGCTGGTCATCACTGCACAGCCCGCCCACACACACGGAAAAATGCCGCGGCGCCCAAATAAAGCCGCCTCGGCTTAAGCTCAGGTCGGCCCATCGACCTATCCCGGGTTGCAGCACCTAGGGGCCGGTGCATGACCCCCCCCTGGGGGTAAGCCAGGGGGTATCGACGAGAGCGACTGATTTGGAGCAGAAGGGGGTCAATGACCAGGCTGAGGAACCGGGTGGCTGATGGCAGATAAAAGCATACTAAATAAAAAAGAAAAAGAAAAGAAAATTGGTAACCAGGAGATGCACACTGAGGCAAAGCTTGTTTTCTGATGCGACCCGTGTAAGGGGAAACAGGGATACAATAAAACGTATACTCAGTATCAAGGAATGGTACAAGTAGAAGTGCAAACAGTGGAGAGTTTAACATGCTACAAGTGCAAATAAGAAATATATGGAGCTTAGCAAAGGTGCAATGAGCAGCTATGATGTGCAAAAAGATCAGAGCATGTGTAATGCTGGCAGTGCAGTTTAGATTGGTAGGAGCCTGATTCAGCTGAGGTAGAACTCAAGGGAGGCACAACATCAAGGGCGATAGGGGCTCCAAAGGAGATGATTTAGGAGAGGGCAGACAGGAGCAGGTGAGGCAGTGAGGGGAGATGGGGAGAGAGGAGGGAGCAGGTTCTAGAGGGACGGAAGGCCATAGGAGAAGGCTGACTACCCAGAAGATGAGTGACGGTGGGGAAGGAAGAAGGGCGATGTTCCATGGAGCGGAGGGAGTACGAGGAAGAGGTAATAGTAGAGAGGAGCGAGGACAGCTAAGAGAGCAGGAGCCACACCAGTGTTTGGAGATGAAGGAGGCACAGTGGGACCTATCTCTGGATCTATCTTTTGACTAACGCGGCAATAATACATCAAGCCATTTATTTATTTATTTGTTTTGATACCAGGTCAGATACACTAGGCATACATTCACCTATTTTCAGGCATGACCTGGGATAATTACAGACTAACAGCAGAAAAGTATAGTTAGTAAGAACTTACCGTAACAGTAAACCTTTGAGAGGACTTCTTGCAGCAGGCTATTACCATTAGGACTATGCACGCCAGGCACTAGGACCCATGGCAACATCTAGCTAGCGATCTCCAGTGAGGACCGCGCCTCGATGCTGGCTCTGCCCCACATTGGCCAGCAGGTATTTCCGGGGCGGTCCTCAGCCCCACTTCAGTTTGCCCACCAGAGACACGGAGAAAGGACCAGCAGGTGGACCGGAGGGAGCATGCCATAAGAAAGAGATGCAGAACTCACCAGGGGAAGGAGGGAGAGAAGCGCCTGCTACAAGAGCTCCTCTTGAAGATCTACTGTTACAGTAAGTTCTTATGTAACTTTACTATCTAACTTTGAGTGGGAGCTGTTGCAGCATGCTATTACCATTAGGACTGAGTCCCAAGAAATCCTGAGAAAGGGAGAAAGGTAAGTCTGGGAGGAGGCTAGAGCGTTATAGCCACAGGAAGGCATGATAGTGGGCCTTGGGGGAATGCAAGCCGAAACCCATCCTTCTCCTAGAGGCAATGTCCAGGATGTAGTGCTTGATGAAGGTATGCACTGAGCTCCAGGTAGCAGCTGCACAGATGTCTCCCACAGAGACGTTATGTAGAGAGGCAAACAAAGTCGCTACTCCTCTGGTAGAATGACCCCTAACCATGCCTGGAAGAGGCTAGTTATATTTGTTGTAACAGAAAACAATACAGTTGACCAACCACTTAGAAAGTGTCTGCTTAGATACAGCGATGCCCTTGTAGTGTGGTGCAAAGACCACAAATAATTGCTCCATTTTACAAGATGGAGCAGTGCAATGAGGAAATAGTGTAACACACTATGGGCTCCAAGGTATGCAGGATTGCTTCCCTCTGGGCAATCCGGAAAATAAACAGGAAGGTTGATGTCCTAGTTTAACGTAAGCTCAGACACCACCTTCGCAAAAACTTAGGATTTGTTCTCAATGAAAATCAAATAAGGCTCCTACACATCAGGGCCTGAAGCTCGGAAACTCCGGGTGAAGTAACTGTAAAAAAATAACACCTTCCATGAAAGAAAGCTAAGCTCGCATTCTGCAGCAGGCTCAAATGGGGAAGAGTTAACTTCTCCAGCATAAAAGGAGATCCCAGAGTGGAACAGGATCTTGGACGAGAGGTTTGATATGTAAGATGCCACCAAAATGTAGTGGAACACATCCAGTTGAGTGAGGGTTTTCTTCCATATGTACATGATAAGCACAGATTGCAGAAAGCTGTACCTTTATGGAAGAGTAGCTCAGGCCTTGATAGAGGTACTCTAGGATCAAGTTCACTGGACAAGTAAGGGGTCCAGATGACGGGTTGAAGCCCATAAGCAAAACATTTCCACTTTATGGCATAAGTGGATCTACTTGAGGGCTTTCTCGCTACAAGAATATCCACCACTTCCTGGGAGACCCCAAACCTAGTTCTGGCTAGGTCTGCAGGAGCCAGGCATGAAGATGCAGGGATCTGAGGTGCATTCCTTGATCCTGAGACAGTAAGTGTAAGGTCAGCGGCAACTATATTGGAGGCTCCACTTCCAGCTGCTGAAGTAGTGAGAACCAAATCTGCCGAGGCCACAAAAGAGCGATGAGGATCATCTCTGCTCCTTCTGCCTGAGGCTTCAGTAGGACCCTCTGAAGAATGGAAAAGGAGGGAAGGCATACAGGAATCTCTCTGTCCAACAGAGGGCAGTGGCACGGACTCTAGCGAGCAGAAACTGGGCAGTTTGGAGTTGAGTGGAGATGCAAAGAGGTCCAACTCTGGATGGCCCCACCTGTCGAGTAGCTGACCTGCTACCGACTGGAGGAGCTCCCACTCATGAGCTTTGGTCCGAGACTCGGCTTAGGCTGTCAGCCAAGACATTTTAGATGCCTGGAACATGAACAGCAGTGAGGTTTAAGCAGTGTTCCAGCGCCCAATACCAGACCTTATCGCCTCCTGCAAAGAGGGTAAGAGTCGTGCCCCTGCTTGTTGATGTAAACACCACCGATGTGTTGTCCATCTGGATAAGAAAAGGGCCTGGTGACATGTCCATCTGAAAGGACCGCTTGCATCTCTAGAACACTGATATGGAGTAGTTGCATTGGAGACCATGTCCCGGGTCTGTTTGTCTCCCAGATGAGCACCCCAACTGAGACTAGAGGCATCCGTAGTGAGAGTCCATCTCGGTGGCTCCTGTCGGAAAGGGACTCATCATACCAGGTTGGAGGTTCTAAACACCAGGAAAGTGTCATACTGACCGGGTTGGAGACTCTGACTGGGTGATCTAGGTGCCTCGACCTTTGGTCCCACTGCACCTGCACATCTGTTGTGGGACTCACATATGCAGGTGAGCAAAAGGAACTGTGGGAATGGCCGCCACCATGTGCCCCTAAGTCTGAGGAAAGTCCTGGCTGGGATCTGTGGAGCCATGCATACTATCCGAGCTACGCCCATCAGATGATCCCCTGTCCTGCGGGAGGAAGGCCATGCCTTGAACTGTGTCGAGGACCGCTCTGATAAAAAGAGTCGCTGGCTGGGCTCTGGGGAAGGCTTTGGAAGATTCAGGGTGATCCCCAGCTCTCGGAAGAGAGTATAGGTGTCTCCAATAGTGCCGAATGAGCTGAGCTCTGGAAGGAGCTGCCAGGAACCAATAATCTAGGTAAGGGAGATGTAGTGGCCTGGCATCTGAGGCTGCAGCCAACACTGCCAGACACTTGGTGAAGACTCATGAGCAGAGGAGAGGCCGAACAGTAAGGCTCAAAACTGGTAATGTTTCCAGAAGCAGAACCTCAGGAACGTCCGATGGGGAGGAGAAACCATGATGTGCATGTAGGCATCCTGCATATGTAGGGAGCAGAGCCAGTCCCTTGATGCAAGAGGTGAATGAGGCCTGGCAGGGTAATCATCCTGAACATCTTGTACTCTATAAAGAGATTTAGTGAGCTGAGGACCAGAATGGGACGAAGTCTCCTGTCTTTGGGACCAGAAAAAGTGTGAATAAAAGCCCAGCCCTGTTGTTCCGGGGCTGGCTATATCGCCGCTTTGCAACAGGGCTTGAATCTCTTTGATCAAGGGAATGTGCAAGGAGGACAATGGGAGGACCCTGGTGGTGTATCCGGAGGGATCTGCGGAACTCGAGTATGCCCTCTCTTAAGAGGTCCAAGACCCAGTTGTATGAAGCGATGTTGCTCCAGCCCTTGAGGTAAAGGGAGAAGTCGCCTCACTGCCTCCCTATCTCCTCTGCTGGAGGAGGGACCCGATGAAGTCATTGGGTAGCTCGGGGAGTGGGCAGAGAGGGCTGGATGACTTAGGCCTCTTGAAGTAGAGCTCCCAGAGGTCTGGGCTGGTGCCTTCTCTTGAAGCCGCCTTCTGCAAAACTGGCTTTGGGTATTCTGCCCTAAGGTCTTACTGGAATGGCAGTCTGCAAAAGGTTTCTGGTCACCCTTGTACATTTTTCAGATGGACCGGATTGACTTCCGGAGTCTTGGAGACATGAGATCAATTTCAGTCTCCTCCCCAAAAGGACGGAACCCTGGAAAGGGAGGTCCAGGATCCCAGACTGCAGAACCTGAGAGAATCATGAAACTCTGAGCCAAGTGTGGCATGTCTAAGGCAAGCGATCGATGCCGCTGCCCTAGATGCCGTATCCACAGTGTCACACGAGGCCCTCAGAATGGGAGTGCCTATGTCTGAACCAGACTTTAAAATGTCCAGGAGCTCGGTCTTTTGTGCGGAGTCTGGCAAGGCCAAAGCGACCTCTAATCCCTTTCCCATAATGCATTCTGGTACTGTACCATATGTGTTAGGAAATTCAGGGACGGATAGAGCAGGTGGAGGCAGAATAGACCTTCTTGCCCACCTGATCTACATACCTGGACTCCACGTCCGCGGCTATGAACCATGGTGCTCCGGGTGCTTTGACTCGTCATGGGCAGCCTTGATCACCATGGAGTCTGCCTGGAAGGCTCATCCCTCGGGACACTTTGTACAGCCTGTCTGCCTTCTTTGAGACTGCCGGAGTAGTAGGTGGATGCTTCCAAGTGATCCGCGCAGATCCTGGAAGGTATCTATGAGAGGAAGGACAACCAAGGTTTTGGCCCTTCTGCCTCAGGTACTTGCAAGTCTCCGTGCTTGGGATCCAGATCCTCAGTCTCCCATCTCTTAGAGGACTGGATGTGTCTCATGACATCCATGAATGTGGAATAATCAGGATGCAACCTAGGAGCATCTTTCTCATCCAGGGACACTGGCCTGTCCCTGGACAGGGAAAATTTGGAATTGAGCTGGGCTCTGAACCTCGGTGCCTAGAGGAAGGGAAGCTGATCCGAGAGAGAATCTGTGCCTTCCAGGAAAGCCACCCACTGCTGGACTGACAATGGCTAGATGACCCGGTGACAGGAGTGGGACTGGCGATGGCTGGTCAACGCCTGTGATGCCTGTGAGACTGCGACAGCTTGATGACCACCCCTGGTTATGGGAGCGGCAGAGGCCAGAGCAATGAGATCGAGAGCGACATCTATGTCACCTCTTCAAACAACATGAAGTCTTGCTATATTATGACTATTGCAGTTTGCCCCAGCCTTAGAACTGCTCGGAGGTGAAGAGTTAACTTCATGCAGAGCATGGAGTTTAGAGCGACTCGGTTCAGAACTCTGTTTGGCTGGTTTCAAACCGAAACCGTCAGATTCTTTACTCCGCCTCACTGAACAGTCGCTCCGAGATTCCTCCTGTTGCTCGGTTCATTTCTTGGTTTAAGTGCTATTTCTCGGTTTAATTTAACCGCGATTTCATCATTTTAACCATAAAACCGATCGGTTCAGGCTCTGTCTTGGTAATCGTAAGTAATAGATAGGGTTTTTCTGTGTGGAACTTGTAAGTATTATCGGTTCGGTTGAACCGATCAAGTTATGTATTTAAATATAAGTTTAAAGCCTTTTAAGGCTTTTTAGAGTGTAGTTCCCGGTTCTTATCGGTTCTAAAAAAACAGATTTCATTACGGTTTTCCACGACCCGTGACACGGTTTGGAACCGATAAGGTGTCTTGCCCGCACTGCCATCAAAAGGCAAGTTGGTTGGTTAGGCTGGCATCATGTCTGAGAAACCCAAAAGAAAACCGGGCCACTGGGTTTCAACACTGTAGTGTCTGTGGGGAAGCCTTTGCCAAGGCTGACCCACACTACATGTGTCTAATGTGTCTGGGGTTTGACCACCTCAATTCAGACTGCCAGATTGTAAAAATTTCCTGCAGCCACCCTGGGCCGAGGAGAGTGGGCAGGCTCAGGGGAGCAGAGGCCAAAAAGTCCGCTGACCCAGATGGCCGGCCTGGTTCGGTGCCAACCGAACGGAGGGAGTGCCTCTGACAGAGCGAGACTTCTGGCAACGAAAAGCTGGCTCTGAGGAGCCAGTTCCAGCAAAGAAATCTAAAAATCAGCAGGTTTGGAGTCCAAATTCCTTCTCCAACTGCTGCTGAGATAACCAGGCAATATAGATTGTCCAGTCCCTGTCCCAGTTCCCTCCGAACCGCCACTGTCTGGCAAAAGGTCGGTTCGTCGGTTCCAGTGGTTCAGGATTATGATATAGAAGAGTTCTATGAACCAGAGGAGGGGATGAGAATTATGATCAGTGTGAATGTGACTTTGAAAGTCTGGATGTGCCCATTGAACCAGACATCTCTCCAGACAGACCTTCAGGTGAGTCTCTTCTCATTTTTGTTTTATAAAAAGTTGCTGAGACCCTCCAGCTTCCCTTAGAGGAGGCTTTGGATGAGCAAGAGGAGCCTGACTATGTGGAGATGATGGATATCCCAGAGTCAGGAGATTGTCCATCCCTTTACATAAATCTTTTAGAAAACAAACAATAAAAATTTTAAAGCTCCTAATTCTGTGCCTCCTGTGGATAAAAGATGGACAGGAGGTACACTTTGTCAGGTCCTGATACAGACTTTCTTTCACAGCAATGCAGTCATGTTGGGAGTAGTTCAGGCTGCAGCCTGTGATAAAGCTAATATTCTACTGGCTTCACATCCTCCTGACAAGGATTCCAGGAAGATTGATGCCATGGCCAAAAACAATACATGGCAGCATCCTTGGGACTCAGACAAGCTAATTATATGGCTTATGTTGCAAGATACCAGAAATCTAGATGGGATACTGTCATGGCCTTAGCCAAACAGGTCCCTGGCCAGCTCAGAAGGAGCTGGAGCAGGTGGCTCTTGATGGTATTGAGGCATCTAAGGTGCATTTCCATGCTGCAGTGGATTCTAACGATGTATCCTCTAGAGTCATGGCTACATCTGTGGCTTTTCGCAGATTGGCCTGGCTCAGGTGTACTACTTTGTCACAGGATACCCAGTCTAAGGCTATGGATTTTCCTGTGGTGGGAAATTCTCTGTTTGAGGAGCAGACAGAGAATTATATGAAGAAAATGGATGAATATAGAACCACTTACAGGAGTGCACAAGCCAAGGAGCGGCAAGCCACTCCTCAGAGGCTGCCCCCAGGGGTAGGTAGGCCTTTTCACAGGCCTTTTACCAGACTCAGGCCCCCTCCTCTTCAGCCTATGTACAGAGGGTTCTTCAGAGGGAGAGGCAGGCGGGGTTCGAGCAGGCCTGCTCCCACCCCTCAGCCTAAAGCCCCTGCCAAACAGGCACCCTGATGGGATGCCCAGGGTTGGCTCTCCACTACCTGTAGGGGCAGGTTGGCTCACTTGCGTCTAGGACTGCAGTCTTTAACTCTCAGACAGGTGGGTCCTGGAAGTAGTGAGCCAGGGTCTGATTCTCAGCTTCAAGAAATTTCCAAAGATGAGAGCCAGATCTTTCCACCTGCAAACCCTTTAGAGACTCTTGCTTTGGAAACAGAAGTCTTAACCTCCTGGCTCTCAGAGCTGTAGAAAAGGTTTCTCTCCTTCACCAGGGCAAGGGTCTGTACTCCAGGTACTTCCTTACCCCAAAAGACAGGACAGTGGCGGCCTATCCTGGATCTAAGATATCTAAACAAGCACCTTTTAAAGCCAAAGTTCAAAATGGTGACACTGGGAATGATTTACCCTCCCTAAGGCCAGGGACTGGCTAGCCTCCCTGGACCTCAAAGATGCCTACTTCCATGTTCTTATCAGAGCGCCCATCGAAAGTACCTCAGATTCGAGACTGCCCTCAGGCCATTATCAGTTCAGAGCAATGCCCTTGACCTCACTTCTGCCCCAAGGGTGTTCACAAAGTGTCTGGCAGTAGCAGTCGCTCACCTAAGAAGGCAAAGAATTGCTATTTTCCCACCTGGACGACTGGCTCATTGTGGGTCAGTCTCCAGACCAGGTCAAATCACACCTGCTAGTTACCCAGCAGCTGCTTGCCTCTCTGGGATTTCTTCTCAATCTTCCAAACTCAGTTTTGGAACCTGTCCAGGTACTCACCTTTATAGGCGAGAACTGGATACCAAGCAGGCCAGAGCCTTCCTTCCCTTGGAAAGGGTAAGGACCTTAGTGGCCCTGGCGCCTCCTTCACTCTGCAGGTCTCTCGACCAGCAAGGCATTTCCGCAGCTCCTAGGGCACATGGCTGCCTCCACAGCTGTGGTGCAAGGAGCAAGATTTCAGATGAGGACATTCAGTTCCATTTGAGAGCTTTCTGGTCTCAAAGAAGAGATCCTCTATCCAAGTTAATCCCAGTGACTCGAACCCTGATCCAGGCCCTTCAGTGGTGGCAGGATCAGAGCAATCTGAGACAGGGGTGCCTTTCATCCCTCTGTCCCATTCCTTGACCCTTACTACAGATGCAACCTCTTGGGATGGGGAGCTCACATGGGCGACCTCTCCACCCAGGGATTATGGTCCCCGCAGGAATCTCTGCTCCACATCAATCTGTTGGAACTCAGAGCTGTTTTCTAGCACTTCAGGTTTCTCTGCATCTGTTCAGAACAACGTGGTACAGGTCAGAACAGACAACACCACTACAATGTGGTACATCAACAAACAGGGGGCACTCGGTCTTGGCCTTGTGCACCGAGGCGATGAAGTTGTGGTCTCTGGCACTCCTGAACACTCCCTCATAGCAGTTCACCTCCCAGGCAAGGACAATGTCCTGGCAGATGCCCTCAGCAGGATTTCCCAGGGCCATCACGAATGGTCACTGGATCCCCTAGTACTGGGGATAGTGTTTGCCAGATGGGGCACTCCTCAGATAGATCTTTTCACAGCCCCAGACAATTATCAACTTCCACTGTTTTGTTGCAGGCCCCCAGTGTTGGGCTCAGTTCCCTGGATGCCTTTCTCCTCGATTGGGAAGGAAGTTTCTTTATGCCTTCCCCTTCCCTCTCCTGTTCAAAGTACTAGTCAAAATCAGGTCTCAGCCCTGCAAAATGATCCTGATTGCTCCAGACTGGGCCAGACAGCCCTGGTACCCACTCCTTCTGTCCTTAGCAGTCCATCTTCCCTGTGTCTCCCCAGGAACCACAATCTGTTAACCTGTGCTCAGGGAGAGTTTGGTATCCGAATCTCAAATCCCTCAACCTCAAGGCTTGGCTCTTGAGCGGTTAGAGTTTGCTGATTTGCAACTTTCTCAAAGTGTTCTCGAAATCCTGAAGGCTGCTAGGAAGCCTTCCACCAGGGCTACCTATAACTCCAAGTGGAAAGGTTTTCCATATGGTGTTCTGGGAAGCATGTTCTCAAAATCTGCTGATCTACCCACTGTATTGGACTACATGGTCCATCTTAATTCTTTGGGACTGAGACCAGACACCTGAAAGTTCACTTGGCTGCTGTCTCTGCCTTCATTTCAGCAGGAAGCCCTCTTCTCTTTCTGCTCATCCTGTATTTTCCAAGTTTTTTAAAGGATTGCTTCACACCAATCCTCCATTCAGGGACCCTGCCCGGCTTGGGATCTTAATGTATGCATTGCTCACCTAATGCAACCCCTTTGAGCCTCTGTCTTGGCCAGAGCTTAAGTATTTGACTTGGAAAACTGTATTTCTGGTAGCCATCACTTCTGCCAGGCGATAAGTGAGTTACAGGCTTTATCAGTAGAAACTGACTTTATTTCCTTTCACAGGATAAAGTGGTCCTCAGGACTAACAGGAAGTTTTTGCCTAAGGTGGTTTCAGATTTCCACCTTAACCAATCTATTTCACTTCCAGTGTTCTTCACTGACCATTCCTCCTCTGGTGAGAGGAGGCTGCACAACTTAGATGTTAAGAGGGCCCTAAGTTACTACATAGAGCGACCAAGGGTCACAGGTTTGACTCCTCCAACTGTTTCTCACTTATGGTGAGGTTGGGAAAGGAGACCTGCCACTAAAAGATCCATTGCCAGGTGGATCGTTTCTTGTATCCAATTTTGCTATCAAAAGCTGGGTAGGTTCCCCTCAGGCCTGAGGGCTCACTCTACCAGAGGTACAGCTGCATCTCTAGCTGCTGCTAGAGACATCCCTATCTTGGAGATATGTCAGGCAGCTACTTGGAAGACAGTACACACTTTCACCAAGCATTACTCCCTGGATATTCAGTCCAGGAGGGATGCTCGGTTTGGCACAGCCGTGCTTCAGAGCCTATTCCCTAAGTAGGTTCTGTCCCTCCTCCATGGAGGTACTGCTGTGTAGTCTGCAATAGTCATAATATAGCAAGACTTCATGTTGTTTGAAGAAAAATTACTCACCTTAGTAATGTTGTTTCTTCTAATGGAGTCTTGCTATATTATGACCTCCCCAAGCCTGCCCCTCTCAGAACTCCTACTTTGGGGTATGGGTGGGTAGTCCTCTGTTGGCATTTATTGATGCCCTCTTTCATGTTTGGGTGTTGTGTTTATTTAGTTATTTTATCTTAATTTTCTGGTCCACTGACTTGAGTCTTTGTGTTGGGACCAGCAAAATGTGTTAATATATTAGTAGCCAGTTGGCTAGTGTAGGTTACAGCTTCCACACAGAACCTTAGTGAGTTTTGCTCAGAAGATCTGGACGGTTGGTTTGAAACCAGCCAACAGAGTTTGAACCAGTCAAGGCTTAAACTCCATGCTCTGCATAGAAGTTAACTCTTTTCACCTCGGAGCAGTTCTAAGGCTGGGGCAAACTGCAATAGTCATAATATGGCAAGACTCCATTAGAAGAAACATTACTAAGGTGAGTAATTTTTTCTTCTTGTGCAAAGTTGCCACGAGAGTCCATGGAGCTTTGTGAGCTAGATTTTGTCCTTAGCTTCGGGAAAATGGCTTTGGCATGGAGCCAAAGGTTCCATGGCAAGGCTTTTACCTTGCCTTTATCTGGAGCCGTTCAGGGTCAGGCTATGGAGGAACAATGTCTTTCCAAACCTGTCCCCACCAGAACTGGAACAGTTCAGTAAGCTCTTCCTTGGTGAACTGTGCCATGGCCGAACCCCATGAAGGAGAAGGCCGCTCTGGTGTGGGGGGCTAACAGGTGAGGCAGGGAGTTCAGTAAATTATTCAGTGAAGGAGTGGATTGGTCCTTATCCTCAGGTGTGGACGCCTGATGGGCCAATGAACACTTGGGCTTAGAGGAAGTCTTGCCTATCGGATGTTCTTTCTCCTTAACCGACGATGGCCTGGAGCTGGTGGGCTTGGAGACAGATGTCTGTTTGGAAACTGTGGCGGTGCCGCTGGGGATCGGTGAGTCATGACCAGTCAAGACACAGACTCCGATCCTCGGAAGCCAAAGGCCGTACCCCGTCGGCGGGGGATATCAGGACCTTACGAGGAGGGACGAAGTCCCGTGGTGGAAGTAAAGGTCCCGACCCCGAGGTGGAGGACATCCATAAAGGAATTGCTTCACCTTCAGGGAAGTCTGCTAGAGATTCAGAATCTTGCTTGCTATTCCCCAATGCCAGTGTTTTGGTGGGAATGGAAGCCTCTTGCTGCCTGAAGACTGATGAAAGTGGCGGGAGAGTGACTGGATCCTTCCAAGTTTGACCCTGAGGAGGGCTTCTTCCGATGAGGGACCGGAGCCGAACGCCCCTTGACCTACCTCGGTCCTTTTCTTGGGACTTCCAATCTGTCCTTCTTTTGTGTTTCCGAGAAGAGGAGGATGAAGATTTTCCAGCCGGTGAGGTCCTGCATCACTGCCACATGCTGCTCTTGAAGATGGTCCTTGAGTGCTATCAGGCGGCGAATTCTAGTCTAGCCAGTAAAGCCTCTGCTCACCGAGCAGGCCTTGAGTGTCATGGTCGGGCCCCTAGACAGAAGACGCAGACATTGTGTTAATCCTTCGCGGTATCTGGCGACCACAGGCGCACTTTGTCTTCTTCTGTAGGAAGAGATAGGACGGAGGAGAAGACGCATACAGTGAGGAAGAAAAGACGAAAAGCAAACTTTTCAACCGAGGAAACAAGCAGAAAAACTCGGAGACAAAACACTAGTTCTTCCAGAAGTTCACCAAAGAACTGGTGTCAACAGGTCTGAGGCAGGAAAGAACTGAGGTGGGGCTGAGGACCGCCCTGGATATATTATCATCAGACGACAGGGCGGAGCTGGTGTCGGGCGGTCCCCGCTGGAGACTGCTAGCAAAGTCTGCGTGGGTCCTAGTGCCTGGCGCAAGTCCTAATGGTAACAGCCTGCTGCAAGAGCTCCCTACAAAGTAAGATCAGTGACATACAGCAAACTGTAACGAAAAAGAAGAGCAAATCCTCATCAGGTTACAATTTGTAGCATCATGAATTTGGCAGTGATACAACAAAACAGAGTAGTCAGTAAACAGTCAAATATACAGCATGCAGCAACATTCAGTATAAAAGATAAAATACTCATCAAAGAAACAGAGTCAGATAGCGGAAAGTAGTGCTGGGGCAGCCAGTGTTGAGGTCACTTACATAATCAAGGGCCGGTAGACCCAACAAGTCATTGTAAGATTTCATCTGTTTCAGACTATAATAGTTGCTGTCCATACTCACATACAGTATATATAAAACACACTGGGCTCTGACAGAGTAGTTGGACCACAGAACCTGCTGTTGTGCACATGTATTTTAAGGAATGACCTTTACATACTCAGTCCAGGGTTCGCTTTTTCAGCCAAGCAGACTGTTCTGAACAGGCCTCAAGATTGGACCAGGAAACCAATGCAAAATTAAAATATTGCTATTAAACAGGCACTGTCAGGGGTCACCTGATGGCCCAGTGGGTAGTGCTACAAGTTTCCACGCTGGCGACCTGTGTTCAGAAGCAGACTCGGGAAGCCAGCGAGGAGGCACAGTGGGGATGCTGCTGTGAGCTGCAGCGCTCCCAACCAGGAAGGGATGGGTTTCACCATGCTAGCAGCCCCTGCGACCGGGCAGGTCGCCTCTTCCACAGGGACACACTAACTGCATATGAGGTCTGTCGGCACATAGCCCAGTGATGGGATGTGGGCAGGGTCACCAGCTGCCATTAGTGATGGTGAACCAGAGCCTCCAGACACTTCCCAATGTGGATCCATGCGCGACAGCAGGAGAGTGGTGGTTGTGGTGCGGAATCACTTAATGGAAGAGATAAGCAGCAGTCGGAGACCTAAAAGCTATATGGAAAGAAATAACGAAAGAGGCACTATCAGACGTGAAAAGAAAAAAAAAAAGTGTAATCATCACCTTTTGTCCATGATGCAGATTACTATAACACACTATTTGTCCAATAAACTTTCTTGTTGCTCTAATTTTTAGTAATATCCTGGATGATGCAAATCAATGTTCTAAATGAAGCCTTCAGATTTTTGTTAACTACATTTCCTCCTTCCATGGGCCCCTCAGAGCCCTTCTGGTACTCTGAGATTCTTCTCTCATCTTCTGAAGAGAGGTTCCAGACTTGTACAATGATACCTCAGTAGCACTTAACCCCAACCCCTCCCAAAAATAATAGGAAGCACCCCACCCCACAGGGCTCCACTATCCTCACACACAGGGTGCCAACATCCAGGAAGAAGGAGGAACGAGACCAGATGTGTCTACAGGCCCAAATGGAAGTGGGTTTAGTGGCTAGGACCTCAGGTACCCCCTTTACACATTTTCACCTCCCTCCCTCCTCCATCCCTCCTTGTGGAGTTACATGTTCCACCTATCCTCAGGTTCCATCAGCATCAAGCTTTCTAGAGCACAAGGAACAGCACTGTGACAGAGGAGCACCCCAGCCCAGAGCAGAAAGGGTGTCTTATGGATTCCCAATCCGACCTGTCAGACAACCACCACACTCAAGACTTTGTATATGAACCAGGGCTGCCACCATGGCAAATGGATCCCTAGTCACTGCACTACTGGGCCACCAAAACCTTACCATTTTGTGCATTATTGCCTACTCTACACAATGCATACATAATTATGCATACAGTGTTAAGACTACTTTAATTCTGTTACACGATTCCATGAAGAAAGTTTTAATTTTTACAGTACATCTGTTTTGAAGAAAAAGAAAATAATTCATCAGTGCCTCAATACAATACCAGGCCAACTACTGACCTACTTCTTATATTACAGGTTTTGGTGGCCCAGTACTGCAGGGACTAGAGGTCTATTTGCCAGGGAGGGAGGGAGAGGGAGGAAAACTAAGCACTCTGAGGGTGGGGAGAAAGACAAGTTGGGCATCAACTGGTTAAGGTACACAGGAGGCAAAGGGTAGTGGTAAATGGTAGCCACAGCTAATAGGAGATTGACTAGTGGGGACCCACATGGTTCGGTGCTGGAAACAGTTCTCTTCAGTGTCTTCATAAGCAACATTGTCTAGCAGCTTGAGGGAAGGCGGTCTCTCTGCAGACGATACAAAAACCTGCAATAGGGTTGACACTAAGGAAGGAGTGGAGAAAAGGCAAAGGGATCTGAGGAAACTACTGGAATGGTTTAGGGGTCTAGGGGTGGCAGCTGGGTTTCAATGCCTGAAACGCGTATGGTTCTGCACTTAGGCTGCGGAACCCATGGCTGTATAACTGGGCCAGACAGTCACCAAGCAAGAAAGAAACCTGGGGTTATCATACCTGATGATCTCAAGGTGGCTTGGCAGTGTGACAAAGAAGTGGGAAAGGCTAGCAGGATACCGAGGTGCACTGGGAGAGGGATTTCTAGCAGGATAAGCGAGGTGGTGCTGCCACTGTATCGCCACTGGTGAGGTCCCACCTGAAGTAGTGTGTCCAGTTCTGAAGGCAGCACCTCTGCAAGAACACAAAGCGTGGCAGCAGTAGTATAGGAGGAGGGCAACCAAAATGGGAGGGGTTGCACAAAAGCCATATGAGGAAAGGCTGCAGGAACTCAAAATGTACTTCCTGGCAGAGAAGAGAGTGAGAGGGCATGACTGAAACCTACAAGTACTCACAGGAATGCACAAGGTGCAAATGGAGGGTCTGTTTCAGAGAAAGGAAGGCACTAGAAAAAGGGCATAAATGAAGCTGGGCGGGGTTATTTTTATTAGGTCTAGGATTACAATACCTTTGAGCCAGGGCTGTTTTACAAAGGTTCCACGTCAGGTTACAATTCAAACCATAAGACAGTAAGTCAGATTACAAATTCAATACATAGGACAAGGTTACAAAAGTGTAAGCTAAACAGAGTTACAAAGCATCTGAGAAACAAACAAGTTTTGGAGGCTAGGTTACAAGGAGATAGCGGATGAGGTGCAGAGAGGATAGAGGACAAGAGAGAGGAAGAGTAGAGGGAGGCGGAGAGCTACAGAGGAGGAGCGAGCCAGAGGCATTGTCGAGACATAACATGGGGAAGTGTATGCTAAGGCAACCAAGTGCTAATAGGAGAGAACTGCATGAGGTTAGGGAAATATTCATGGGGTCAGCTAGTGAAGGCAGTCACAGGAGCTAGAGGCAGTGAGAGAGGCGGAGACTGATTTAAATGCACCAAGGGTAGGAGTGGAGGAGATGTAACTGTTTAGACCATTTAGCCAGCTGGGTGCCCTGTAGGCAAAATATCTTTGGCCTTGTGAGGTACAACAACATGGAACCTGCAGGAGCTATGATTTGGACCCCCTGGTTGAGCGGGGTTATTGCTAGGTGCAGGAGTGTACACACTCCAGGGGCGCAAGGACCATAGTTATTTTCTTCGCCATGGTGCAGGTTAGGTACTTTATCCAATTGGCGAGTTGCAGCCATCCATTTCGTGCATAGAGGTCGCACGATGTGTGAGGTGGTGGGATCCAGTGAGAAGTAGGCAGGCCTTAATGAGGGAGGTGGATATGTGTCTAAGAGCGTAGTAGGGGCAGATACATAGATGATAAGCCCATAGTCAATAATGGAGACAACAGAGCTCTGAACGGTGACAGTCAGGGCTTAAGGGGTAAGATGTTGCCTATACCAGAAGAGAAGGCCAAGGCCAGTATTTGCTGCTTTGGCTACAGAGTCAATGTGGGCACTGTAAGTTGGATGAGGGTCTAGAGTGATCCCAAGGTACTTAAAGGCTTGAACCTGTTCCAGGGTGACCGTGACTAGTTTTGATGGATA
Source organism: Neoceratodus forsteri (assembly GCA_016271365.2). Classification (NCBI taxonomy): domain Eukaryota; kingdom Metazoa; phylum Chordata; order Ceratodontiformes; family Ceratodontidae; genus Neoceratodus; species Neoceratodus forsteri. The sequence goes on along the minus strand of CM057458.1, from coordinate 964,936,160 downwards.
GGGGTGCAGCTTATGCTTGTTATGATAGCTGCTGAACATCATAGACTTTTTCTTATTACTGAGGACCAGATTGTGATTTGAGAACCAATTTTCAACAGATGTGAAGCCAAGCTGAAGGTCGCCTTGTAGAGGCTTAGGATCCTTGTGGAGGCAAGAATTGCAGCACCATCTGCATAGAGGAAGATTGTTTCGAGCAAGAATTTGGAAGGGAGTTCAGGAACAAGCTGAACAGCAGGGGCCTAGAATGCAGTGGCGGAGCCAGGTTTAGGAGCGCTTGGGAGCCGGGGGTACAATTCAGTCAATCACGGGCTCCACAATGGGTACTAAACAGTGAATAAAGTTGGTGACAGGGCACTACTACTCACACTGGGGCAGCCAGGAGGGCCGACTGCCCCCAGCCCCCTCTAGCTCCGCCACTGCCAGAATGGATCCCTGGGGACACCTGAGCAAACAGGCCTGGTATCAGAGAGGACATCTGCAATTTTTACTCTTTGAGACCGGTTCTCCAGGTAGCTTTTTAGGAGAGATTTATGGAAATACTTCTTTACGGAAAGGATGATGGAACGACTGGAACACCCTGCCAGAGGAGGTAGTGGGGGCAAAAGACTGTGGGCATTTCTAACATGTGTAGGATAGGCACAGGGCATATTAGGTAGAGGAATGGAGAGAGAGTAATGCCTATGAACAACTAGGGTCAATGGTGATGGAACAGGCAGGGACAGGGCAGACTGGATGGACCTAAAGGTCCTTTCCTGCCAACAAATTCTATGTTTTCTGTTTCTACAGCAAATGACAATCCAGGAAAATTTCAACAAACAGCAGCAAAATATGCACTGATTTCTCCTCCTACTTTCCTCCTGTCCCACCTCCCAGTAGGGCCCTACATCATCCTGAAGATACCGCACTGCTGCTAGCCTGCAGCACAAGCCCAAGCCCTTCTCTCATCATATGGCCTGGGTAACATAATAGAAAGTTAAAGTCTCTAGACTTAGCCTCTCCTTCAAGAAGAGTACCACCTACCCCTCAACTTTTAGCCCTTGTTATACAATTTTCTGGGGGTCACTTGTCTTGCTGGTTTGGCAATAAACTGAAGGAATCATCAAGCTACGAGTGCACATTTCAGTTTATGTGATTTAAGTACTACTGGTGAGTGCCATGACTGTCTACTTCAAATATTGGTTTATCGTCATTGAGCACCCCTGGTTGCCTTGTTTCTCCTACACCCTTGTTATACACTGTTGTCTCTGGTTTAGGAACGGAAAAGAGGTTCTTTGCATACCACTGACAAAATTGCTCTGTAAGACAGCCAGAACAGGATTAATGAGAGCACTACATTCCACACCCTTAACTTGGAGACCAAGTACATAGAAACACAGACACTGCCTGCAGATTAAGACCAAGGGTCCATCTAGTCTGCCCATAAAGAGTTTCCTACCTAGCCCCTGACCTGATGTCTGAAAAGGTCTTTCTACCCCAAACCTCCATCTCTCTCCTAGCCCCATTCACTCCCTTGCTCCTCCTCCTGGAATTATAAGCCCTTTAATCTTGTCCCAGCCAGGTTTGAACCCATTTATAGTCCCTGCTCCCAACACTTCTGCCAGTAATCTGCTCCGTAGCTCCACAATCGCTCTCACTGAAGTAGAACTTCCTCAAGTCCGCTCTGACAGTTCCACAGACTAGGTCCCCCATGTCTACTCTTTTGTTCCTGTGAACAGGTCTTCATAGTTCACTCTATAATTCCTCTCAGGAAGTTGTATGTCTCGATTACATTGCTCCTCTTCCTCTGGCCTCCAGCAGCAAGATGGCTGTGGTGCTGCTCCGCCTCCTGCTGCAGACCTCCTGTTCCCTGTCAACCTCATTAAATGCGCTAGCCAAGATCTTTTGAATTAAACTCTTGTTATTTTGTTTTATAGTCTTTGGATAAGCATTTTCCGTAGTTTAAAAGTGCTTAAAATGCTGTAAAGTGTGCTTTTATTGCTGATCGCCACGCTGGCTGACCGCTGGTTTTCAGCATTCTCGCACCGCTCGATGTTCCGGATCTTCATTGAATCAGAAAGAGGAAAGAAAGAAAAGCCAGAGTATCTGACGGTGGGATACTATTGTCATGATCGAATGATGCGTGAGACAAACCCGTAGTGTTTCGGCATAAATGCATTTAATCAGACCTTTAAAAGGTATACTATGATTGCCTAGGGTTGGGGTCTGCTGGATCCACTTGAAGTTATAAACTCACTACACTTGTGGAGTGTGATTCTTATGTTTTATTTCTCAACAGGTGATTGTGACACGTGCAAAAAGCAGAGAATTTATGGAGAAAAATGGTCGGAGTTATAACACTTTGAAAAGAACAGATGGTTGGGAAAATGGAGCCTTGACTAAGCTCCTCAACTTGGAGAACAAGGATACCACTGGTAATGCTGTATCACAGTTAATTCTGTGGCTATGAATCTTAAAAATGGAAACGGAGTCCTGGCACGCTGGTTTAAAAATAAAAGTGATTCCATTTGACTAAGTAATAGTGCTAGAGAAACTCAGTCATTATAGAATGATGCACTCAAAATATCAATAGATAAGACTCTTTATCTAAAGCGTACTAATAGCTATGTTTGCTTAGTGGTATTCCCATGAATGAAAACTGGAGGGATAATATGAGTGTTCTGAGGTGCACTTAAAATTGACTCATTTTGCCTGAGCCATCAACGGAGCTGGAGGCAAGTCATATAGATGCTTTAAGGCAATACTTCCATTTTATTATTTTTTTAATCAAGCAAAATATTTATAATGGTCTTTAAGATAATTTATTGGGGCTACAGTGTGATAGAGTTTACTGTGACTTGGACAATCTATGGTTGAAACTGGTGCTCCAACTGCTCCTTCCTATTTGACTCATTAGATGAGCCTCTCACTGAATGGATGGAGTCCCAGGTCGTACTTTAAAATGAAAAGGACCTCCACTATGATCTTTAAAATGTGCTTCCAAAGTTAAAAGTATAACAGCTGGACTCCATTATCTGAGTAATAATGCTATCAACTTTGCTTTGTTAACAGTGTTTTAGTTGGAGCCGCTAAAGAATTGTTTTGATTTATATTTTTTTATAATTTATTAGCTGGACTCCTGTATAGTGTATAGCGCTGCTATGATGGATTTGGGATTATGGCTCCATCTCCTAAGGGAGAAGTGCATGAATAGATGTCATATAAAACTTAAAGAGAACCACAATTACTGATACAGTAATTTTACCTTGTATATAGATTTTATAGACACTGATTTCAGGGACGCTGTGTAAGTGAATGTTTGTTTATATTAGTGTTTTTTCTTCATTTTACTCTGTAAATGGAGATAAAAACAAACCTTATTAAGGATGCTGTTTACAGCAGGTGGTCCAGACTCTCAACTATTGGCAATTAACAGTTAATTGCTAAGAAACCAAACAGTGTTCACAGCTGAAACAAATTAATTAAGATTTAGGGAGGAAGTATTATTGTGGAGCTTAATTTGGAAAAAGACTGACTCATATTTTTGCTTCTAAACTATATAATTAGTGGTAGTTTTAGTGAACTGTGCTGCGATGGAACCGAGTAAAGCTTATGCCCATTTTGGAACAGCCTTAGTATGAGCATTCTTGCATGAAGGGTTTATTTAATCAGAGGATTGAAATGGCCTTTGATGGAAGCCTTGTATGGTCCATAGAGGCCGACTTTGCATTTGGGCTGAAGTTAATGTGCCAGTCAGTTACCAAATAAGAGGTTGCGATCTGAGGCTTGGAGAATTAGGTGCAGGTTATCGGGCATCACTAGTTCACGTTGAAACTTCATTTAACATCCATTCTCTGAAGTCTGGCTAATATGCACATTTGTATGAGTACAGCCTTCATATTGTTAAATATGAATAAACACATAAGCTCTAAATGGGAACTGGACAATATAACCTAATTCTTTCACTCTAATTTATTTCTGCTTATGTTGTATATCAATCATTTCATCAGTTTATGCATGCAATATTTGATGTATATAACAAAGTTCACTCCTTTTCAGCATTTTAAATACTAATTGAAGTTTGTGAAGTGCTGGGTGCCATTTTATTTTATTATTTATGCTGTAATGCTTATTCTCATTAGGATATGGTGTATTGCAATGACTTACAGCTCTAACAATACACTTGTACTTACTTCTGGCCTCCAGTAGTACTTGTTAAATACCTTGTAACATGTTCCACATTCTGATGGGCGGGACAGCCCATCGCTGCAGCAGCACTGTTGCCACTTGCAATGCAGCTGACGAGGCTCATGCTCCATGCCCATGGCAATAGGAGGGCCAGCAGACCCTACTGCACTACCTTCACTTGGGTGGCTACGGTGATTACGCAACTGGGAAAAGCATTGTGGAGGCAGCTGATAATGATAGCAGAACAAATGCAGTGACCAAAATGAAAGTTATGCACTCACCGGAATTGATGATCTTCCAGAATGTCTTCTCCATAGATGACAACTAATGGGTCTGTACCACAGGTGCTAGGACCCCTCAGGAGCCAGAACATTTCTAAAGGACTGAGTGTGAATAAACCCCAGAAACGTGTCACATATGCCTTATGGTATACAGCAGCACCAGCCCATAATCGCCTCAGTACTTTTTTTTTTTTTACCGAGGAGGTGACTAGCATGAACCTAATGAGTAATCTATGCATGTAACCTAAGGGCATAACATAGCCCTGGTGGTCAGCGCAAGAATGGCCACCAAACCCAGTAACACAGTGTCTTCACAGCCCAAACCAAGCAAAACGGGTGAAGACCAACACAACAAAACTGGAGGAGAAGTAGTAGTAAACAACTTTATTTGTAAAGCGCCAATCCCAGGGCTCTATGCATATACATTCATTAAAAAAGAAGAGTGTCATATGTAAATAACACTTCATAATATAGCAGCTAAATAAATAAAATCATAATTATATATAAACAGAGCCTACAATACCATGTTGGTCAGTGAGATAAATTAGAGGCTTATATATCAAACAGTGCCAAAAGCCTCCAAAAGAGGAAAGATTTAGCCTTCTTAAAGGCCTCTAATGGGGGTGTTCTCTCAGAGTCCTCAGAAGCCTGTTCCAAAGGGCAGAGCTGGCAAATGAAAAGCTGCCAGAGGATTCCAGCCTTCCAGGAGTGGAGGGGTGAGACATCTCATATGGGTCAGTAGGTCACTTAGGTATCAGGACCCTGTCCACACAGGGCCTTCTTGTTCAGCAAGCCGCCTCTGAAGGTGACACACCACTTCACTGGCAGCCAGTGTAGTTCACGCAGGACTGCGGTTATATGACATGACCTCAGAAGGCCCATCAACAACTGTCACCATGCTCTGCACCAACTGCAGAAGTCGGAGGATACTCCATTCATCCTGAGGAATAAAACAACTCAATAATCAAGTCTAGAGGTAATGAATGCATGTACCAGTGAGGGCAGGTCTTCCATGGGAATCAAGGTTTTAATCTGGGTGATGTTCGAGATTATAAAAGCCATTCCACACTACAGCCAACACCTGAGCCTCACGTGTCAGCCTCTCATCCAGAATGACCCCTAGATTCTTACGCTTAGTAGAAGCCACCAATCCAGAGGAACCAAGCCATAAGCTAGCCCCCACTAATGGCCCCCACACCCCACCACTGACCAGGGCTCAATCACCAGTACCTCAGTCATGTTCGATTGAATCACAGCCAGATACATGACATCCAGTTCTGGATCTCAGCCAGACACAAATTTATTACCTTGACAGCTCCAGGCATCCCAGGTGCAAAATATAGATACACCTGGACATTATCAGCATAGCAATGAAAACCCACACTATGTTGTGTTATGATCCCTCCCAGGGGCTGCATATACACCGCAACAATCTGTGAGAGATAATCAACCCCTGGGGTACTCCACAGAGCAGGGGCCTCAGAAGTGAGGAGGAACTCCCCATCACCACCCTCTGCATCATGTCTCCAAGGAAGGACTCAAACCAGCACATGACAGTACTAGCAAGTCCACAATACTCCCTAAGACAATCTAGCAACAACCCATGGTCCACGATGCTGAATGCTGATGAGAGATCAAGGAGAATGTGAATTGACCACCCTTCACAGTCTCTAGCCCTGAGAAGATCAGTCTTCACCCTTACCAATGCCACCTCTATACTGTGCCTCAACCTAAACCCAGATTGGAGAGGTTAAGATGTTAAAGGCCATGAGGTGTTCCTTAAGCCACAGAGCCACTATCTTCTACAACATTACCCAGAAAGGAGGTTTGAGATAGGTCTATGATTCACAGGCAGTCTGGGTCCAAAGATAGCTTTTTCAGAAGAGGGCTCACTGAAGCTGCTTTTAATGTCCTAGGAAAGACCTCCTCTCCCCCAAAAGGGAACACCAGATCTGCTCAGTGTACACTGGACCCAGAAACCCAGCATACCCAGTTACTAAGTGAGTCGAGCCCAATCCAGCTCACAAATGGTGGGCTGAGGCTCTAAGACCACCCCACAAACCTATTCCATTAAAACTGATCTAAACTCACTGTAGACCAGTGGAGAAAATCCCAACTCACCTAATTAGTACTGCTGGAGCGGGTTATCTGGTCGGAGAGATCCCAGACAGAATCGAGGAGACGCTGTCAGAGAAAACCAAGCAAACACTTCACAATGAGGGAGTGAATTTGTTCTTACCAGTTGCAGACAGACCGGATTTAAAAGTCTGTCCACCAAACAGAAAAGTGGAGTTGGTCAGTTTTTCCTGAAGCAGTCTCTCTGACAAAAATACTGCTGCCTTATGGGAAATCGCCTTTCATACTCACCGTAGTGAGTCCTCAAAGCCAGTTTGTCCCCAACAGAACTAGATCTTCTCCAACAATGCTCCAACCTCTGATCACTTAACCTGAGCTCTCTCAGGTGCCCTTCAAGCCACGGATCTCAAGCACTTAGGACTGGACGGACCGTGTGCAACTGCAAAGAAAGCCCGAGGCAACTGACTAATTATAGGCTGTCACTACCTCATCCGGGTCCAACTGCACAAGCAGCCATCATGCTTTAAAGATCCACTACGCTCAAGTCCTTCTGGGACAACCCCTTCAAAGGGCAATAGTGAACCATCTCCACAGGTGACCTGGGCAAAAGAACTCACCGCAATGATCCAACCAATTGAGGGATCAATCCCCAGGGAACAATAAGTCCACGGCATGACTGTGTTGATAAGTTGCAGAGGTAGCTACCGTGCAAGGCCCACTGAATCCATTAACTGGAGGAAATCTTGCCAAAATGCAAGAGTTCATCGTCAATCTAGGCATTGAGGGCCCAGAATTAATCATCTGCGTGACTCTAACACCATCTCAGGGATGAAGTATGCGATTTCCTGCAGGAAAACCCTCTCATGTTCCGGAGGCCGTAAACGAGAAGGGATCCTGCAACCGCACTGGGACACCACCCAGCCTTAAGCAGCTACACATTCAAATGACAAAGTAGTTCTAAGTGAGGGCATGGAAATTCTGTTCAAATCTAAAACAGATGACTCCCTCCCCGCAGGCAGTGCACCAAAGAGAACTGAGCTAGGACAGCAACCTCCAAAATAGGAGTGGCATCATCACTCAGCCAAGTCATCCATTATACACGCCAGACTGAGCAAAGAACCAGACATTAAATCTGCGATATTAGCTGCCCTTTTCATTTTAAAGTACGACCTGGGACTATCAATCTAGCACTGTAGAGCACTGCCCGCAAGGGATGAATGAAGGCTGCTGGCATATTGGCTATCTGCCCATGCAGTCCGGTGGATATCTGGGTATGGGCACCAAACACGCCTGGCTTCTCTCTTGGGCCCATTTCACCCTGGGCACCTCCTGGTCCTCACCAGACCTACAATGCCCCCAATTAGCCCCCCGCCTCCCACTGCCTACTATCCAACTTACTAACAATACCCACTTCCCTGGAGTGAGTCAAGATGGTGTAAGTGCATGATAACCTATGAAGAAGATACAGGAAGATTGATAGTTACAGTAAGTATGTAACTTTCATACCTTCCAAGAACCAAGCTTTCCATAGATTCCCACTAATAGATCAGAGTACAAAGCTCAGAGAAAGTTCCCAGACCAAGAAGGCTAGAGATCAAGGCTCAATCAGGACAGTAATCCATTCAGAATTGTCCTGCCAAACGTAGCATGCTGCCTACCATGGATGTCCAGGGCATAGTGCTTGGTAAACGATGCACTGTGCACCAAGTTGTAGCTCTGCAAATTCTCCAATAGGGACAAAGCATATTTCTGTCAGGAAGTGGCAACCGCTACGGTGGAGTGAGTGTATACCTTTACCCTCCAGTTTAACCTGAGCCATAGCACAGCAGTGGCGTAAGGCTGTTTACAATCCAGGCTGAAGTACACTTAATTGGGACATGCTGTCCTTTTGGATTAGGGCTGAAAGAGTCAATTCACTATGATTCACTAGGAAAGAAGCAAAAGGCTAAAAGTCCATATATTGCTTCTGTCAATCACCGATAATAGTCTGTTCTATTGTCCAGCAGAAGCTGTTTTAACTGTCTCAAGTCCTTAGTCCTGTCCAAATAAAACCTAAGGACCCTCTTAACATCTGGTGAATGGTGAGTCTTTTCTCCCTTATTCTGGAAGCTGGCAAAGTAGGTCAGCAGGATTACAGCCCGATTAAGATGGAACTCAGATACCACCTCTCATAGAAACTTGGGTGTGTACAAAAAATATCTTATCTTTATGGAAAACAGTTACAGAGTATCTGTGACCACAGCATGGATGTCAGATACTCTGCATGCAGAGGTGACAGCTACCAGAGATGCTGCTTCCCAAGTCAGAAACTTCACGTCACACATCACAATACGCATAAAGGGCTTCAGAGTGAGCATATCCATCACAAGACTGAGATCCCAGGGAGCCACCAGCTTCCTGATGGGAGACCTTATGTGCACAATGCCTCTGAGGAATCTCTTTAACAGTGATAGCTGTGCAAAGAGAGGGTACCTACAGGTTTGTGCTACGCTGACACAGCATATAGGTAGACCTCAACTGCCTAATACTGCAGGCCAGCATCAGAAAGGTCCAGTAAACACTCCAAAACATTTTCAGGTAGATACCTGGAAGGGTCCACAAGGATTCTGGAGTGCCAGACAGAAAGTAGAGATAACAGATGGTAAGGATTAAGAAGGATGGGCGATGGGTAGAGAAGGGGGAGAAAAGGCAGAAGCACTCATGATTACATCTGCTCAGTATTTACGAAAGAGAGGGAGAGTGCTACCCAAGGGGGGCAGTAAAGGCTGGGGAGGGAGTAACAGATGGGGTGATTATGGAAGGTACAGTGCTGGAGGGCTTGAGAGCGCGGAGGGTGAACAAGGCACCAGGGCCAGATGGCATTCATTCCAGGGTACTGAAGGAGCTAGCAGAGATCCTGGAGGGCCCTTGGCAGGACTATTCAATGCCTCACTGAATTTGGGATGCGTATCAAGGACTGGAGGTTGGCTCATGTGGTTCCCCTGCATAAGACAGGCCCCAAAGATGAACCAGGGAACTACAGACCAGTGAGCCTCACGTCCATCGTGGGGAAGCTAATGGAAATGATCCTGAAGGAGAGGCTGGTGTCCCTGCTGGAGTTCAATGGGCTGCAGGACAGTAGACAGCATGACTCTGTCGCAGGCAGATCCTGCCAAACCAACCTGGTAGATTACAATGACTGGGTAACTAGGCAGATGGACAAGGGCCATGCAGTGGATGTCCTGACCTGGGCTTCAGTAAGGCATTCAATTGTGCAGCATGGGAGACTCAGAATAAAACTTGAAGGCACAGGGCGGAGCAAAATGGATGGGTGACAAACTGGCTGCAGGGAAGGCAGCAGAGGGTGGTGGTGGAAGGGACCTCTATCCCCAAGGGCAGTAACAAACGGGTTCCACAGGTTTTGGTGCTGGGACCAATGTTATTTGGGATATTTATTGCAGACGCTTCCAAGGGCATCAAGAGCAGGATCAGCCTGTTTGCCGATGACACCAAGACTGGGGTGGTGGGGGATGACACAGAGGGTGGCTGAGTTTGCAGGAAGATCTAAAAAGCTGGAGACCTGGTCGGACACTTGACAGCTGGGGTTCAATGCCAAGAAGTGTAAGGTACTGCATTTTGGGGCAAAAAATCCAAGTAGGAACTACCAACTGGGGGAGTGCAGCTGGCAGAGACTGAGGAGGAGAAGGATCTGGGTGTGGTCATCACGTGATCAATGAACAACCCGGGCGCAATGAGGGAAGGCAGCCGCAAGGGGCAAACAAATGCTGGGTTGCATCACAAGGGAATAACGCCGAGGAGTGGGGAGGTGATTTTGCTGCTGTACTGATCATTAGTTAGACCTCATCTCGAATACTGCATGCAGTACTGGCACCCATACCTGAAAAGGGACATTAAATTACTGGAAGGGTGCAGCGCAGAGCAACTAAGATGATCTAGGGACTGGGAGACTTACCATATAGGAGAGTAACCTAAAGGAGTTAAACATGTACTCGCTGGAGGAGAGGAGGGACAGAGGGGATATGATCAAGACATTCAAGTACATGAGAGGGATAAACAAGACTGGTACAGAGGGGCTATTTAGGGTAAGGGTGGGGAGGGACACTCAAGGCCATGACATGAGATTGGGGGGTTCAGGAGGGAAATGAGGAGACACTTTTTACAGAGAGGTGGTGGCAGGGTGGAATGTGTTACCAGCAGAGGTGGTAGCCTGTAAAATGGTGGTCTGCTTCAAAGGGGCTGGGACAGGGCAAGAGGGAGGGTCAGCTGCAGAATAGGCTGCTAGCTGCAAAATCGAGCAGACTCGATAAACCAAATGGCCTTTTTCTGCTGGCAATTTCAGATGTTCAGAAATCTTTCCTACTTCGCCTTGAACCTGTTCACAGCTATCTCTTCAGAAGCCAGGCCTTAAGATAAAGGAAAAGCAGGATGAGATGGACTAGTTTACCATGGGTCAGAGTAAGTCCGTCTGAAGTAGCAGAACTCTTGGTTTGCTGACTGAAAGTTGATTCAGCAGAGGACACCTTATCTGCCAAGGCCAGCAGGGGACCACCAGGATCATCTTACCCCTGTGCACTTTAAATCTGAACAACACTCTCTGGATAAGAGGTACTAGAGGCAATGTATACAGAAACACATTTTACCATGGCTGCCTGAATGCATCCTGACAGAAAATGCTATGTCCTGGACTTCTGGAGCAGAATCAAGGCAGCTTGGCACTGACTGGGGAGGCAAAAGATCCACATCTAGGATGCCCCACTCCAAATAGCGATCTCATGATGTCTGCAGTCACAAAGTCAGACGCCCACCCGATGCCCCGACTGATGAACTCCTGGACAAGTTGGGGGTGACCTAACTTCACGACCACTGACCTGACCAAGGGTATTGGCAGGTAAAGTTGACGGACAGAGCTAGGAGAGGTTGGCCTTCATCACTCTGATAGGCTTATTTGAATTTAAAGTAATGCCTTCGAATGAAGAATGCCCTGGCAACTTTCCAAAGATTGGTGAACCAGGTGTTAAATGGTGCTGAGGAGTACAACTTGGATGACACTGCCATCTTTAGTACCAGCTGGGAGGAACACCTATTCCACCATAGGGAAGTGCTGGGTAGGATACAGAGGGCCAGGCTCACCGCCAAGCAGAGAAGTGCCAGGTGGCCATGGGAGAGGTGGCATACTGGCATGTGGTAGGCCGGGACAGCTCCGTCCCAACCAAATAAAAATAGAGGTAATCCAGGCATGGCCCAGACCAGAAACGCAGAAGCAGATCAGGAGTTTTCTTGGGACAGCAGGGTACTATAGAAAATTTGTACCCAATTACAGTACCCTGGCTGCTCCCTATCTGACCTGGTAAAGAAAAGTATGCCAAAGAAAATTACCTGGGGACCAGCCTGTGAAGAAGCCTTTACTAGACTGAAGGAGGCACTGTGCAGTGCTCCTGTTTTGACAAGTCTGACTACTGCAGACCCTTTATAGTTCAGACTGACGCCTCAGACGTGGGTATTGGGGCAGTACTGAGTCAGACATCCAGCCAAGGGAAAGATCACCCTGTAGCATATCTGAGTAAAAAGAAGAAGAAGAATCATCATTTATATAGCGCTTTCATACACAGTATCCCAAAGCGCTTTTACAAGCAATGCTAGACTGGTAGTGAAGTGACTGAATGTGTGGTGGCAGCCATATCGCACATCATCACCCACACACACAGCCTGGATAATTGCATGAACCGTTTATGGAAGGGGAATGTTGGCCAGGACACCGGAATGTTCCCTGCTCTTGCGAAGAGTGCCCTGGGTTCTTTACTTCCACCTGACACCCACCAGGACAACACCAGGGTGGGCAGAAGGGACCTCGTTTAACGCCCTCATCCAAGGACGGCACACCCCAGCAGTACAGCACCCCCAATACTGCACTCGGATGCCAACGATTTTTAGGTGCAAGTCCAACTCGGTGTGGGACAAGAACCCACGACCTTCTGGTCCAGAAGCGGATGTGCTACCAACTGAGCCACACTGACACTTTAACAAAAGTAACTTCCCAGGGAGCAGGCATACTCCACTGTGGAAAAGGAGTGTCTTGTCATAGTGTGGGCCCTACAGAAGTTGGAGCCATACTTGTAGGGCAGCATTTGTTGTACAGACTGACCACAATCCCTGGTTTGGCTGGACGAGATGGGAAAAACAATGGTAGATTGCTAAGATGGAGTCTTGCTTTACAAGGGTATGACATGACAATTCTACACAGGGCTGAAGTGAAAAATCAGAACTCAGATGGGTTGTCTCGCGTCCTATAGAGTAAACTGATTTGGGAAGCTTATCTCATGCAGGGATAGAGCCCCCAAAGTCAGTCTAGGTAGGGAGGATTGTGACGCTTGGACAGCTGGTTCTCGTTAATCTAGGCTTTTGTAATATAAAATGTGTTATTGAGTGTCTCATGAGACATGCTGTTACAACTAAAGATAAAAGCCAAGAGATAATTACAGGCTAAAAGAGACTTAAAATAAGGATCTCCTGTTTATCTAGCTTAATTGCAGCTGCCAGCTGCTAGGCTAGAAATCATAAACTTTATGGCATTTGGAGGAAGAATACAGGTTATGGCACTCAGGTGCTATGTCATAAAAGTCATCTGATGTCCTTGAGAGAGGATGCTGCTCATGGAAGAAAGAAAGGACTTGGAAAATTACAGACTTAAATGGGAAGTCATATGGGGAAACAAGTTTTTTTCTGCTGACGTCACCTATTAATTTACCTCCTGACACAAGACATCTTGATTGTATAATTTTTAATAAACAGAGGAGGAGCTGGGTGACATCATGGAGAAGGCAGGGTCAAGACAGTGTTTTAATTATGCTGTAACAGACCTTTAGAGCCACACATGTTTGGACTCTGAAAAAGAAACATCTACAGCACTATAAGAAGATAAGAATACATTAGGTAGACAGGTCTAGTGTATTATTGGTAGGAATTTGCACTTTTTAAACCTTATTGTTTTAGAAGATTGTATGTTTTGTGATATATGGTTCTGTGTTTTACATTTTACATTTTATCTATTTTAAGTAAACCTCTATGTTTAGAGACTACCTGGTGTGCCTTTGAAATTCTTTCTTGGACAAGGGAAGCATATATGGTTAAAGCTGACACTATACAAAGCTTACTGGTTTTACCAAACTGGGAAGAGGTAAGAGTTTATTCTGAGGTCTTAATAGAGTTTTAAGGGTTAATTTGTACGGCTGGTTAGGTGCCCATAGGCAAAAGATATCTGGCCCCCAAAGAGCAGAATTATCTGAGCCTGTACATTGGGTACGCTAGCAAGAGGTTCACAGTTTGAATCCTCCAGAACTAGAGACCAAAGTTTGATTTGAACCCACAAAACAGACAGGAGGGTTACCCTGTTCTGTTAACTGTTCACAATACTGCACTCGGAGGTTGGCACTGTAGGAGCAGAGGGCCGACCTGCTGAGTGGGGTTTAGAAACCACTATATCAGGGACCTCACCAGGGCATAGCCACCGAATAGGGTAGTTTTGAGGATGCAATATTTGTTTCCACTGGATATTCAGCATCTACTGAGTTGTCCTCATGTGCAGCCTTGCCAGAGACTCTGTGAACACTGACGAGGCTATTAGGCCTAGCACGTGCTCCACGGAGTAGGTTGGCACAGTCACACATTCCACTACGTAGCATGCCATCTGCAAGACTGCCCATAGTTTCCAGTCTAGGAGAAAGGCCGAGCCCAGGTTGTGTCCAGAACAGCTTCTATGAAAGTACAGTTATGCAAGAACTTACCGTAACAGTAGATCTTGAGAATAGCTCTTGCAGCAGGTCAACAGTGGTAGGACTAAGCCGCCAGGCACCAGGACCACACATAAACTTTCTAGCCAGCAGTCTACCACTGGGGCTGCCCACTGCCAACGCCACCTCTGACATTGGCCTGTCCTATAAAGGCGAGGCGGTCCCACACACCCTCCCCAGTTCTCCCGCTGGAGACCTGAAGTGGGCAGCAGAAGAAGAAACCAAGGAGATTACCAAGAGTCAAAAGATAAGGAAGCAGAAAACCCATGCAAATGGAAGAGGAAATAGCAAAGAGAAAGGACGAGGAAGAAGGAGGGAATCATGGCCTGCTGCAAGAGCTCCTCTCAAAGAGCTACTGTTACGGTAAGTTCCTAGGTAACTGTACTATCTTACTTCAAGGAAGCTCTTGCAGCAGGCCAACACTGGTATGACTGAGTCCCAAGCAGTTCCAGCAATATAAAGGAAGCAGTACCGGGAGGTGCTAATGGCGAAGAGAGAAGGCCCTGAAGAACGGCAAGGCTGAAGCTGGCCTCATGACACAAAAATGTCCAGACTGTAATGTTTGGTGAAGGTGTGGACAGAACTCTAGGTGGCGGCTGCCCAGATGTCCGCAGGAAGAGACATTCCTGAAACAAGCTTTGGAGGCGGCCATGCCCCTCATGGAATGGCCCTTAACCACTCCCAGAAGGTCCTTATTTTACTTACAATAGCAGGTAAACAATATAATTACAACCACTTAGACAAGCACGGTTTGGAAACCGGAGTGCCTTCTCTTGGGGGTGAATGAAAAAACAACTGCTCAGACTTCCTTGAAGTCTTGGTCAGGTGCGATAGTATCGCAAGATTCTATGTATATCAAAGTATGGAGCAAAGCCTCCCACTAATTAGAATAATCAAGATAGTAAACCAGTGGATGGATTGGTTCAAAGTACTTATTTGGTTTATTTATTTATTACTCGGATACACACCTTTGAGCAAAACTGCTCATTTACAAAGGTTCCTGATCAAGAACAACAAATATGTACAATATGTCTTCAGGGTTCCCATTCATTAAAAAACAAGCAAAACAAAACATGAGGTAAGTAACAGAACTACCAGGGTACAGAAAGTAAACTCTGACACCACCTTGGGAAGAAATTTAGGATTAGACGCAGACACCCTGTCTTTATGAAAACTAAAAGACTGTGACAGGGAGATCCTGCCACTCAAGGATGGACCTTTTCTTAAATCTGTTGCAACAGTTCTTCTATTTCTTAGCCTAATCTATCCTTTACAATTTCTAGTCCATAAGGCTGGTCACCTATGGCACCCCTCCCTTTCTTGACTATGCTATAGTGTCCTCTTTAATTTGCCTTTTCCCTCTCAGGTCTTCGCTACAGGGGGTTATTGTGGTGACCTCCGAGCTGATGTTAAACAACAGGCTGTGTTCCTCTTAATTTGACACTTTGGACCACATTGTGTTTCTTGATCGACTCTGTGAGTTTTACGGACTTGCTGGCACTGTCATCAGGTGGTTTGAGTACTACCTCTCAAACAGGGTGCGTGGGTAGTGATGGGGATTGTCTCCTCCCCAATGCCCCTGTCTTGTGGAGTGCTGCAGGGCTCAATCTTGTCACCGATGCTGTTTGCAGTGTACATGCACCCCTGGTGAGATCATTCGACAGTACAGCGTGGAGTTTCACTGTTATGCACACGATACCCAGTTGTACTTGTCTTTGCCCCAGAACATCAGGAGTGGTTGGCGACTTAACAACTGTCTGGCTAAAATCAATGACTGGATGGCTTCCAGCTGGCTGAAACTTAACCCGGCCAAGACGGAGGTACTGGGGATCAAGCCTGGTCGTGGACGTGATGGGTTGCCACCTGGGGCAGACTCAGGCTTTTCCTGGGTTCTGCTCCATTGATGGCTGCCCCGAGGGTGCAAATTTGGTGTAATCCTTGATAACAGATTGACTTTTGAAGATCAGGTGTCATCTGTTGTCGGTAGCAGTTTCTATCATCTGCAGAACATTGCCCGGATTAAGCCCCTCGTTCCGTCCCAGGACCTGCCGATGCTAGTGTATGTTTTGTGACTCCAGACTTGACTACTGCAACTCTCTATACTTGGGTCGCGGAAGGGATCCTCCGCACACTTCAGCTAGTGCAGAACACGGCGGTTGGTTACTGACAGGCCTCTCGAGGTCCAGTCATGTGACTCTGGTCCCACGGGCTCTGCACTGGCTGCCTGTCACAGGTGAAGGGTCCTTTTCAAGGTGGGTCTTCTCACCTTTAAAGCCCTATATGAACTGGGTCCTGGTTATCTGTCAGAACTCCTGAAACCGCTGACCTCTGCTCACTCCTCTGCTCCTCCTCGAGGGCCTCCTGGATGTTCCCAGGGTTCGGCTCAAGACCTCAGGAGATAGAGGATTTAGTGTCTCGGCGAACCTATGGAATTCGCTACCATCTTCTGTCCAGGAAGCTCCCTCAGTTGAGGTGTTCAGGCGGAGGCTGAAGGCCCACCTCTTTGTCCTGGCTTTTCCAGTTTTTGAGTACATTCTGTGCTAGTCCCTGCTGTGATATTCTGAAACCTTTTTTTTAAACTTATTTTAATTTGTTATATTCTATATTTAAGCATTGTTATTGTATTATTTATTTATGATGTTTCTTATTATGTCATGTTTTTAACTCTTGTTAGGCACCCAGAGCCTCCAGGATTGGGCGCCCTACAAATAAAATTGCCTTGCCCCCTACACTGTTGGATTTAGTATGCAGTAGCACTATGTCATAAAATACCTTGATGTATATGTCTTATGTGTATGAAACCTGTAAATGTTGAAAATACCACAGCACTAGGCGTTTTGATAAAGGTAAAATGTTACTGTATTATAAAATTAAATCAGTTGTGTTATTTAAAATGCATGTAAATTACAGATTGTTTGAGAGGCCCTTTGGCACCATGCATTCCTGCTTTAGCCTGAACAAGCCTAAAATTTCATGGTGACTTACATATAGATCCCACTACATTATGGGAGTTATGTGTGATGATGTTTTTTTGAAACTTAGCTTTATTACCAATGCCCTTTGGGGTAACCTTGCTTCAGTGCTTCTGCACGAGGTTCTTTGTCATTAGCTTGTTTTGGAGTTTTCTTCTTTTTTTTTTTAAACTTCAAGTTTATTTTAACTTCAGATCGGTTCAGTTGATCAGTTTTACAATATATGATATATCTGTATCTGACACTACTGATCTTAAAAGTACAAAGATTAATAACATATATATTCTGACCAAATCACACTGTTAAATTGTCCGCTACTATATTTGAGGCTTGTAACATTTCTTCAAAACAGCGTGTCTAAGAAAATCTTCTATCTCCATTTAAGTAAACATATTAAAACCATCCAATAACATCATAAAGACAAAATAAATAAACAGTCAATAACTGAACAGTAAATGCGGGCTCAAAATTACATCCATTCACAATACAACACTAGCTTTCCTTTTACAACCACAAAATAAGTTTTATTACTTTTCTTATCTGAGATTTCATGTGGGGACCATTGCCTCGCCTTACATATATTGATACCATGGGGACATACTTGGGCAAACCTCTCACTTTGCAGTCTCAGGATTCCTGTAATTGTTCCATGACCTCCACCTGGGACATTCTAGACCGCCAGTCCTGCACGAGGCGAGATAACCACCTGGCAGTAATGTACTTACGCGCCACCAGCCGCATGATTTGTGCTAATTTGGTAGACTGCCTGGGCCCACTGAGTAAAGTGGGAGTTCCAAGACCAAGTCTTCCCCAGAAGAGTATCTGTAAGCCAGAGTCTGGATATCAGGTTGTGCACCTCTCTCCAGAATGGGAGGATCAACGGCAATCCCAAAAATATGAGCTTGTGTTCCCATCTCTCCACAGCCCCTCCAACATAATGCAGACCTGTGCCAACCAAAATGCTTCACCATCGTGGGGGTGAGGAAGTATCGCCAGATAATTTTCCAGTGAAACTCTCGCCATCTAGGGAGTTGGTCACTTGCCAGCCCCGCTGAATCTTTGGCCCAGCTAGACTGTGGAATGGTGATTTACATCCCTTTCCCATTTGAGTTTAAGTTTGTCTACGCCTGACGGAAGGTTGTGAAGTAATATTTTGTATAACTGAGATAAAGGGTGGATGTTTCCTTGATCATTATGTTTCCATAAAAGAAGTTCTCCAAATCATCCTGTCTAGTTATTTTTTGCATTCTATTTGTTGAAGATATATAATGATGTACCTGTAAAATCTGAAGTAATCCTGCTTTTGCAGATGAAATTTATTGGCCAATTGTGCAAAACATAGAGGGAATTATTTTCTATGCATTGAGCAAAAGTAGTCAAACGCTTACCACCCATATCTTATAACCAGCGTCCGACCTAAGTGGCATAAAGAGGTTCAAACCTTATCATGGAGAGTGGTCCCAGACCTCTAGAGTGTGTGTGATCCTCCTAAGCTTTTGCAATATTTTCAGAGTATGGGACACCCACGGGTTCAGGTCCCAACACTGAGTCTTGTGGTACTGTGTTAGTAGGCAGAGCCCAAAGTGCCCATTCTTTCAGTGATTCTTCTTCTAAAAGATACTAGCCTGAATCTATTCTCATGCTTTCTCCAGTACATAGTTGTGTCCTCTTGCCATCAGAAAATAAAAATTAAAATGTGGGTAAGTCAAACCTCCTTCTCTCAGGGCCTGCAGAGTATTCAGGGCTATTCTTGGACGCTTGTTGTTCCTTATGAACCTCTGGGTCACTTTCTGCAATTAACCTAAAAGTCCTAAGGGATCCCCAAAGGCAAGGTCTGAAAAAGAAAAAGAAGTCTAGGTATGATGTTCATCTTTATAGTTCAAACCCTCCCATATAGAGTTAATGGTAACAATTGCCATCTGGCTAAGTCTGCCTGTTTCACCTGAAAAGCTGTAGGTAGTTGTTCTGTAAAGTAAAGTTAAGTTCACCGAGATCATAATCCTCAGGTATCTGATGCAATTTTTTTGCCCAGGCAAACAGAAAGAATGCCTTAAACTCCCGAGAGGGCTACCTCAGAATGAGCGCCTCTGATTTAGAATAGTTAATTTTATAACCTGCCAACTTGCCTATATTTTGCTAATTCGCCATAAGGCGTGTACAGAAGTTTCTGGCTCCAAGAGAAAAATGAAGTCATCCGTATAAGTGCGATTTTCTGAGAATGACCTTCCACTTGTACATCCTTTATTAGAGGGTTTGTTCTGATGGCAACTGCCAGTGGCTCCAAGGATAGCCACGAGAGCAGTGGGAGATGGGGTAGCCCTGTCTCATCCTCACCCCAAGGGAATCTATCAGTAAGGTGGCTAATTACCTTGATTCTGGCTTCTGGTGCCCGATATAGGGTCCTGACCAGGGTTACAAACTTGTCTCCGAGCCCGAAACTCAAGAGTCTCTTCTAAGAATACCTAATCTACCCTGTCAAAGGCTTTTTCTGCATCCATACTAATAGCTATTTGGAATTGTTTTTGTGCTTTTGAGCTGAGATTATGTTTAGGAATTGACGATATTGTCTTGTAGATATCAACCAGAGATAAAACCTGTCTAGTCACAGTGTACCAGGGCCTGTATTCCTTCCTGTAAATAGGCTGCCATAATTCCAGCAAAATCTTAGAATCCACTGGAAGTAAGGAGATGGGGCGATAAGAACCACAGTTCTCTGGGTCTTTGCCTGGTTTGTGGATCACCGATATCTGTGCCTCATTCCAGGATCTTGGGGCTGTCCCTCTCCCCTAACAACTCATTAAATGTCTCTCTCATTGGGGAGCAATAATTTTGGAACTCTTTATAGAATTCCACCACATAACCGTCTAACCCGTGCCTTACCATTTTTCAGCTGCTTAATTTTTTGGACTCTTCTGTGGTAATAGGGATTCAACTTTAATCTCTGTACTTCTCATAGTTTAGGAACAGCATCCCTTCTAAGTATTTAAGCGTGTTTTCTAGGTGATTCGGTTCTCTGTCCACTTGATAAAGGGTCTCATAAAATTTCTGAAATTGGGCAGCTATTAAATTAGGAGAAATGATCAGGCTCTGAGCCCCAGGAGAAGTCGTATTTTAGGGACTGCTCTGGAAGATCTCTCTTCGAATTTGCCAAGCTAATACTTTACCTGCCTTGTTACCTTGTTCATAGTATTTTTGTTTAAAATATCGGAGCTGGCCTCCACCCATGATCTAGAATACGGTTAAGTTTATCTTTGCCTCATCCATCTCTTTTGATTCCTGGGTCTAATGTTCCTGGTAGTTCAGTTCTAACTGGGAGATTTATTTTTCTAATTCAACTCTTTCCTGAACTTTAGTTCTTTTATATGTAACCCTTGTTACCCAGGGTTACTAGAATCCCAGTAAGACCTAGTGGTAGGCAGGAAGGCAGCTTGTGAAACTCCAGTTAAATGGGTTTCACACTGTCTCTCTGTTCTCAGTCTCAGCTGAGACTGAGGATGACATCACCAATAGAACTTTCGAAGCTGCATAAGCCACATTGGAATCTGCAGCAGAGCGAGTTAGATAGAACGTTGGGAGTTTTCAAAGCAGTCAGTGTCCTGTTTGCTTTCAAACAGGAAGGGTCAGTTCCTGTTTGCCTTCTGTAAGAGAAGGAGAGTCTCCTGTTTGCTTTTAAAGAGGAAGGAGCAGTTCCAGTTTTGCCTTCAAGTGGTGGAGACCGCTGTTCGGGTCTCAGTGCAAGATCCCATGTAGATTCCAGGGCAATTCCCTAAATTCTGCAGAAGAAAGAAAGCTGCCTATTTCAGTTTCAGTCTGTGTTTGGAAAGTGGGAAGAGTTGAAATTACTCTGTGGGGCACCTGCAACAAAAGGGTGAGTGTTTGCTCTAATATGAGAGGGCAAAAATGTGTTTCTTTAGCTTGGGATATGTGAAGAAATCTGGGATTTGAACTACTATTTGGGAGGCCTATAGTACTAGGACAAACACATGGAGTAGTGTCAAAAGCTAGAGTGCTGTGTGAATTCAAGTAATATTGTAGAGGGGTGCGACAGTTCATCCACCGTTTAATCTACATTCAGAAGTTTCATTTTTCCAGAGAAATGGCGGGTATGGGCTGTGGGAGCTGAAGGTGGAACACTCCCCATCTTTAGTAACCGGGTCCACCTCTACGGATTTCTGCTGTGATTAATATTTCGCCTCATGCGCTTGGCCAGTGATGAGGGAAGTACCCAGACGGGCCTAAATGGGAAAATCTCTAGGAGTCACAGACTCTAAGTGGTGTGTGGGGAGCCACAACAAGTGCAAGGAAAATTCTCTTTGTGAGATGGGAGTCAGAAGAAGTAAGAAGGAAATCTCTCTAGGAGTCGCAGACTCTAAGTGGTGTGAGGAGCCACAACAAGAAAGTGGGTTCATTCTTCCAATGGACCACCATTCAAGTGGCGGCAGGGAGCTGGGCCAGTCAGGCTGTGTACCCAAAGCGATGCAAGTCCGGGCTGTGTGTGCTCAGGGTCCAGAGCCTGAAAGCAGTAAACTGGTTCATTCTTCCAGTGGACCGCCTTGTAGTCTCTAATCTGCATTACCAGTAAATGTAGCCCATGGGTCCGCTCATGCTTTGTTGTGTTCAGCTAGTTGTGAATAAAAGTCACACTGTAAAATCCCATTCCTGGTTCTGGACATTACAGTTATTGCTTCCTGTGTTTGGATTTACTTGGGTGCCCTGTGCAGAGTAGCCAAACCTAGGTCCCCTTTGCCAGGTAACCTTGCCCTCCCAGACCCAGGTCCCCACCAGGATTGTCTGCCAGCGCCAACTGCATGCCACCTGTCATTTTGGCAAAAGACAGGGTGAGGGGTTACATATATCTGGCCGCATAATTAATAAGTCCTCTCAAATACCACTTGAGAGCATCCCATCTGACTCTACCTCCGTGTTCCCGTGGATTGTTTTCCAGAAACTCTGTAGTGGATCTTTGTATTAGCTCCTTAAATTGACTGTGTGTTAAGAGGCTTACATTTAAGTGCATGTTGTCTCCTTAGGACTGGGAGATAGCTCCAACGCCAAAGACACCAGGGCGTGGTCAGATAAGGTGATGTTACCAATATCTGTCTTACTCAGGTATTGTAAGCAGTTAGATGAAACTAAAAGAAGTCAATTCTAGAATACATCCTATATTTTGGGGAAAAGTAGTGTAATCTCTTGCTTTTGAGTTGGTAAATCGCCAGGCCAACTAGGGATAACTCTCACGATAATCTAGCTAATACCTTACTTGCTCTGGTTGAGCCCACTGTTTTGGAACCAACTTTATCTAACTTTAGGTCCATGACCGAATTATAATCCCTCCCATCACCACCAGACTATGCGAGTCCGTGACTAATTCTGAAAGAATTCTATTTCGGAAAAGCGTTCTTTCATGTTCATTGTTTGGTGCGTGGAGATTTAAAAGGATGCACCGCTGGCCTTGTATTCACCCCTAAGCCTCACATACCTCCCCTCAGGTCAGACTCTACTATGGACCTGTGGTGAGATGTCCGATCTTACTAATATGGCCACTCCCGCTTATTAGAGTGCTGCTGAAATTCGCTGCATAAACCCCTCCAACCTATCCTCTGCGCAGCCTTTGTGCTCCTCTGCATTAAGGCGTCTCCTGCAAAACCACAATGGAAGCCTGTTGTCTTTGCAATTTTGTAATATTCTGCTCATTTCACTGGACTGTTGATCCCTCTGACATTCCAAGAAACTAACCGTAGGTCCCCATCTTAAAGGATATATAAACATTTGAGTCTTCTGGGATGCCCATGTACCCGCCTTTGTAACTTTAACAGATATAGATATATATGTAACCCCCCTGTTACTCGGGGTTACTAGAATCCCAGTAAGACCTAGTGGTAGGCAGGAAGGCAGCTTGTGAAACTCCAGTTAAATGGATTTCACACTGTCTCACTCTGTTCTCAGTCTCAGCTGAGACTGAGGGATGACATCATTTAGAACTGTCGCAGCTGCATAAGCCACACTGGAATGTTGCAGTTGGAGGTTAGAGTAGAACGCTGGGGAATTTGAAGTCAGTCTGTAGTAGAGTCTGTGGCAGTCTGTAGAAGAGGTGCTCTGCTGTAAGCAGGCCCTCAGAGTCCTAAGCTCTGTCAAAGAGCTATTATTTTTTTTATAGGTGTGTGCTCTCACCTGAAGAGGAACATAAGAAGAGCACAGTGAAGTGGTAGAGACTGCTTTTAGTGAATCAGGGCCCCATCCTCATGGGATGGGGGAAGGAATCAGCCTGCTTCTAGGCAACCCCGCTGGTCTTGCTAGGGGAAAAGAAGCTGCCTGAGTTAAGTTTGTGCTGAGGCACCACAAGTTCTGGACCAGATTTCTTTGAGGAGAAAACACCTGTGGGCACCTGCAACCAAGGGGTGAGTTCAGCTCTGCTAAAGGGCCAATGTGTTTTCACCGAAACAAGACAAAACTACAGTGACTGTTACTATGGGGTCAGGAAAAGACAGACAAGTACAGTCTGGAAGATGTGGGGATTGGACTGCTTAACTCTGTGGGGGTCTAGAGTAATGGACACAGCCACTTATTAAGTATGTTCAAGTTCAGCTCAAATGGGATGTAAAGACAGATTGAATGTGAATACATTTAAAAAGAATCTACACAGCAAAGTGTTTTAAAGGATGACGTTACAGTCCAGAGAAATGGCAGGAATGAATTATGGGAGCGAGAGGTGGGAACCCCCAATCAGTAGTAACCAAATTCACCTCTACACGCTTGCTTTGGGACACCTGTTGCTTTCTCTCAGGTACTGGCCAGTGCCTGAGGAAAAGTACTCAGACGTGGATTGATGAGGAAGATTCCCGCATGGAGCTATAAGTGCCATAGGTGGTTTAGGGAGCCACCAGTAAATGTTCCATGCTATATGGAAAGTGTCCAAGGGGCTGGCAAGGAGCAGAGCCAGGAAAACCCAGAGCAGCGTACAAGTTCGGGCCAGGTGCCCAGTGTGTTTCAGAGCCTGAGGGCTAAAGTGAATAAGGATGTGTTTTGATCTCCATAAATCTGCATTACCAGGAGTGTAGCCCTGTGGGGTCCATCTATGCTTTGTTTATTCTGTTTGGATGTGAATAAAGCCACACTTTAGAATCCCAATTCTGGTATTGGACATTATAGTTATTGCTTCCTTTGTCCGGAGTTACTTGGGTGCCCCTGTTGCACAGTAGCCAAACCTAGCCAATGTGCCAAGTGACATATTTCTCCCAACCCAGCCCACCAGGTAGTGCTATCAAGATGGAAACGCATACCTGGGTGGGGTTACAAAAATGGAGGCACCGCTGAGGATTTGGGTTTGGAATAGAGGAGGAATGTGAAAGGTCGCTCTGACAATGGCAAGCGTTTTGGTTATCTGGCAGTGGGTAGCCCAAACAACTGAAGCAACGTTTAACTAATGTGCCGCTGTGTGCTGTTATCCATGTGCTGCTATTAAAATGCAGTGGGCGGAGCCAGGGGGGCTGGGAGGGCAGTCGCCTCTTGCTGCCTCAGTGTGAGTAGTGGCGCCTGCCACCATCTTTATTCACTGTTTAGTGCCCATTGTGGAGCCTGTCATTGACTGAATGGCCCTCCTGGCTCCCAAATGATCCCAAACCTGCTCCCTACTGTTAAAATGGCAACTGTTTACCAAGGAGCAGTAAAGCCTGAGAGTGTATGCCTTTGTCCTGCATCATATTACAGCGTTTGCCAGCTTTTAAAAGTGTTTGTGACAAAGAAAAGTGTGGAAAACTGTGGGTAGCAAAGGAAAATTGTGCCTAGACATTGGACATCGCCCTAGGCGTTGGACATGCTTTTGTGTGAATTGAGAGACTTCTTGTGTACTTAACGCCATGAAAATGGTTGAAATGGGCTCCTCGAGAAGTTTCAGTTGAAGAAAAATAAGTGTGGTTTGCAGTTTAAATTTGCCTGCTCGACGATCGCCTTTGAGGAGAAGAGCATTCGAGAGAAAAGGCTCATTTGCATGGCGTCGAGTGATTGGTGAGACTGCAATTACTCCGCCCCAAGCCAGCTCTAGAGCGACTGCACAGCATTCGAGAGGGAGAGCGAGTGGAGTGTGAACTGGCTACCAGGAGGAGCATTGCGGTGACTGAAAGCCCTGTAAAAGTTTAAAAGCAGAGTTACGTAAGAACTTACGTAACAGTAGATCTTCGAGAACAGCTCTTGCAGCAGGTTACACCATTAGGACTGAAGCGGCGAGCATCGGGACCCGAGGAAAAATTCTAGCTAGCTATCTTCAGCGGGGACTTCTCGACCGGTCCCGGGCCCACGCCAGACGCAGTATATATGGGCGGTCCCGCCCAGATCTCCCCAGTTCTCCGCCGAGACTTCCGCCGCAGGCTGACATTGAGATGGGAGACCGAGAATCCACCGTCAGAAGACAAAGGGTAAAATCCCTGTTGGCAAAGCAAGCGTGTTTCCTCCAAGGGGAAGGTGGCGGGGAAGTACCTGCTGCAAGAGCTGTTCTCGAAGATCTACTGTTACGGTAAGTTCTCACGTGAACTGTACTATCTCTCGGACACAGCTCTTGCAGCAGGTTACACCATTAGACTGATTCCCAAGCAGTAGCGCTTTGCAAACACTCTGGGAGGAGAAAGTAGAAGGAACATTCCAGGTCCTGAATCTGGGACAGGAGACCCTGTAGCAAGCCAGGCGAAGCCTGCTCTTCGCCGTGAAGCGATGTCCAGGCTATAATGCCTGATAAAGGTATGTACAGAGCTCAAGTGGCTGCAGCACAAATGGCAGAGTGGAGACGCTTGAAGTGCTGCAAGGAGGCTGCCACACCCTGGTGGAATGGCCCCGGACTGATCCCGGAGGGGCTTTGTTTGATTTCATAACAGTATGAGATACTGGACAAGCCAGCGAGACAGGGACTGTTTGGATACTGGTTGGCCCATCATCCTTTCAGAAAAGGAAATGAAAAGCTCGATTACACGGCTGCTTAGTTCTGTTCAGGTAGTACCTCAAGCCGCGTGTGAACATCCAGGTGTGGAGCAGCCGCCTCTCTGTTAGAATAATTAGGGAAGTAGACCAGCAGGTCAATATCCTGATTGAGGTGAGTGTGGAAACCACCTTAGGCAAGAATTTAGGATTGCGTCAGGATACTCTGTCCCGTGGAAAATTAAATAAGGCTCTTTGCACATGAGAGCATGAAGCTCAGAAACTCTTCTGCTGGCGTAACAGCAACCAAAAACAACATTTTCCACGACAGAAACACGAGCTTGCAATCTGCAGCAGCTCAAAGTGGGGAGCGTGAGTTGTTCCAAGACAAAGAGCAAATCCCATGGAAGCACTAGGTCCTTAATGGTGGCCTAAGATGTAACACCCCTCTCAGGAATTCCCGACAGGGCATCTAATTGTGCCACTATCGCTGTCCCACCAGAAGGTGATAAGCTGAAATGGCACAGAGGTGCACCTTAATAGAGGATAGGCGAGACCGAACGGAAAGAGAGAGCAGGTACTCTAATACTGGCTGCGGACAACCTAAAGGGGACAGGTCGCGCGATTGGCACATAAACAAAAACGGCGCCACTTCATGGCGTGACGCCGCATCGTTGCCAGGCTTCAGCTGCAGAAAGAACTTCGCAGAACCTCTTACGAGACCCGTGTCTCAAAATTACTATGTCTCTAGGAGCCATGCATGCAGGTTCAGTGAGGCGAAGTCCGGGTGGACCAGTGAACCCTCCTCCTTAGACAAGAGATGGGAGCTGAAAGGCAGGAGCGGAGGTTCCCGGATAGCTGTATCAGCAAAGGGAACCAGATCTGTCTGGGCAAAAAGGGCCACCAGGATCATTGTAGCATGCTCCCTCGCAGTTTGAGAAGAACTCTAGATCAATGGGAAGGAGAGCGTGAGAGGAATCTGTCCGCCCAGGAGAGGGACAACGATCTCACCAGAAAACACCAGGCCCTGGATCTAGCGAGCAAAAACTGGGCAGTTTTGCGCTGGATGGGGCGAACAAGTCCAACTCTGGAGTTCCCATCGAAGAAACAGATCCTCTGCCACCTCCTGAAGAAGTTACCACTGTGGACTCTGGCCTGGGGCGACCCAGGCCATCTGCAATTGTGTTGTCCACCCGGAAAATGTCTGTGATCAGGTTTGCGCCGGTCGGATTACCCAATCCCACACCCTCATGGCCTCCTGCAAAGAGGGTAAGAGGCGCTCCTTGTTTGTTGAGGTAATACATCACCGTGTTGTCTGTCTGAAGCAGAAGAGTACCGGCGGGATCTCCTGACTGAAATGCCTGCAGGGCATAAAGGACCGCCTCATCTCTAGGACGTTGATATGGAAGTGGGCCTCCAGAGGGGTCCACGCTCCTGGGACATCACCCCATCCAGGTGTGCTCCCCACCCTAGACCCGAGGCATCTGTGGTGAGAATTACCTCCGGGACGGCATTATAAACGGGACGCCCATGAGAAATGTCCCTGGTCTAGCCACCACTGCCAGTCTCGAATCGCGTGTTCGTGATTCTGACCGGATGCTGCATGTGGTTACCTTTGGTCCCATTGCACCTTGAGCATCCACTGGAGTTACCGCATGTGGAGCCTTGCAAAGGGATGATCCGAGATTCGCTCAGCCATGTGTCCAGCAAGCGATTAAGGACCGACCTGCTGGGACGGTCTTGTTCATGAAAGCTCCTGATGAGGGATCTGATGCGCCCGGCCTGTCGTCTGAAGAAATGCTCTTCCTGAACGGTGTCCAGTACTGCGCCTATAAATTGCAGCCTGCGATGGTACCAGGAGAGACTTCTGTGGTTGATTAGGATGCCCAGAGATAGAAACAGGTCCTGGGTACTCTGGATCACCCGTAACAATGCCTCTCTGGAGGCGTGCCATGAGAAGCCAATCGCCCAGGTACGGAACACATAATGGCCCTGTCTCCTTAGAGACACTGCCACTACTGCCATGCATTGGTAAAGACCCTGGGTGCGGATGACAGTCCGAATGGGAGGGCTCGGAATTGAAGGTGGTGGCCAAGAGACTCGAGCGCAGGAACCTCTTGTGCGCCTGAGCTATAGGGATGTGCAGGTATCGTCCTGCATGTCTAGAGACGCTAAGAAGGCGTCCTGCTTCAGCATGGGAATGAGACCGGAAGAGTCACCATGCGAATCTCTTGTAGGCGACTGACAAGTTGAGGTCGCTGAGGTCCAGAATCGGACGGAGGTCCCTGTTTTTTGGAACCAGGAAGAAGTGGGAATAGTATCCTTGTCCTCTGGTTCTCCGGGACGTACTCTATCGCTCCCTTTGCAAGAGTGCGAGCACTTCTTTCCAGATCAGTGACTTGTGCTGACCCGGTACCGAGAGCAAAGGAGGCCCCGAGGGTGGCTTTTCTGTGAATTCTATAAAGTGGCCTCTTCCGACCAACTGAAGAACCCACCTGTCGGTGGTTATAGCCTGCCATCCCGGCAGGAAGTTCGCAATGCATTCCGACCATGATTTCCGTTGATCCTGAGGGGCAGGGGCTGGAAAGGAGTCAGGCTGTGGCGGCTGAGGGTCCCGCTGGCTGGACCAGCTAAGAGCACGCTGGCTTCGGCCCTGCGGGTTGTTTCCCCTGGGCTCTGCAGCCAGAGCCCCTTTGTTGTGGGCGGGGCAGGACTGTTGTCTCTGCGTCCGTCCACGAATCGACTTTGGTTCCCTACGAAGGAACTAAGCTTGGTCGGTATATACCCGAACTGACCTCACCGCCTTCCCGCGCTCTTGAGTCTGGTAATTATCTTCTCGAGGGTTTACCAAACAAAACATCTCCCTCGAATGGGCGCTCCATGATATTCTTCTGGATCGCCTGGGGTGAAACCGAGACGCTAAACTAAGAGTGTCTCCGGAGGCATACGCCTGAAGCTGCTGCTCGGGCCGAGGAGTCCGCCGGAGTCGTGACGCGGCTCGTAGCACTTGGGTTCCACGCCTGAAACCGCACGGCGAGCTGCTGTAGCATCTCCTCCTTCTGCTCACCTTCCGGCAGTTTCTCAGCCGCATCCAGACCCTGTTCCCACAAGGCATTTTGGAACTGCACCATGTGGGTCAAATAATTCAGGGATCTGATGGCGAGGTAGCGGAAGCTTATGCGCCAACCCATGGCGTCCAGCTATTTGGACTCTGGGTCCGTGGCAGGGTGCTCAAATGTTGCAGTCTCTGGGACCGGTCATGAGAGGCTGTTATGACCAGAGAGTCGGCCTGAGGATGCTGAGTCAAGTACTGGTCTTCCTGGGAGCCTTGTGCAAGCAATCAACTTTCTTCGCATCGCCGGGAGGCGAATATGGACGCCTTCCACCTGCCTTAGTGACATCCACGAAAGTGTCTTCAGGTGGCACCACCACAGGCTTGGGGTCCTTCTGCCGAAGATGCTTTGCAAGGCGTAGCTCGGGTCTAGCTCTTCCGCATCCCATGTTCTCTTGGATGTGTCTCATAATATCCGAGAACGGCGGTCATCCGGAGGAGACTTTGGCATCTCGGTGGATCTGGAGAAGGGATGGAGAGGGAGATGGGGATCTGGATGTTGAGAACTCTGATCCCATGTCCTCCGTCGAAGGCGATCGTCGGTGTCTTCTGGGTCTCTTAGGGCTGGGTGACCTGGAAGAGGATTTGGACGGAGGTCTCCGTTTGTCTGGTCTCTCCTTGAGGTGTTCTGTGCTCCGGGGAGGAGGTAACCGCCTGCACGACCCGATGGAGAGGGGTGCAGGTACCGGAGGAGTAACGGTGTAGGAGGAGGATTTTCTCACCACAGCAGGGGAGGCTGAGAGCTGGCCCGGAAGGGGAGCGGTCGGACCTGGAACCAGAGCTGCGCAAGTCTGAGACCCTAGGCGGGGACCTGGAAGGGCCTTCTCCTATGCTTCTCAGCATGCTTGTGGGCCTTCTGCGAAGAATCCCTTGGAAGACATGGTCTTGAGCTTTTCTTCTAGCAGGAATGCCTGAAGGGCCTTCTGGCGATGGATCCGGTTCTGCTATTAAAACCCTGGCAAAAGGAGCAGGACCGGGTGTCGTGGTCTGGGCCTAGGCACTGGACACAGGCCGAGTGTGGATCCTTGAAGGGATCTGCTTCCCACAAGCACACTTCGAGGAGTGACTGGAGGTCGGAGAGGACATCAGCGAAGAACTTGATTGTAGAGAACAATTTCCCATAGGAAAAACTTTACCACGCGTCATGCACTAGAGACTGAACCGAAGGGTCGAGACATGCAAGTCAACGGTGGAAAGAACTGGGGAATCTGGCAGGACCGCCTTATAAACTACGCCTGACGCCGGAGGCGGGACCGACGTCGAGGCGGTCCCCGCTGAAGATAGCTACCCTAGAATTTTCGGGGTCCTGATGCCTGCCGGCTTCAGTCCTAATGGTGTAACCTGCCGCAAGAGCTGTGTCTCAAGTAAGACTAAAACAAACTGACTTTTCTGTTTAAATTCGGGCTCAACCAGCATCTCGATCGACTGGACTGTGAGTGTGGTGTTCAGAGGGACGATCGGCAGGACTGCCAACTCGCTCTTTCCAGAGGCCTCCAAGACTGGCTGCAGGCCATTTTCCATCGCAGCAAACAGCTACTGATAACAGTGAGTACCAACAGAAATAATTGCTCAAACTGTGTGATTTCACCAAAAGCCAGCTGAATCTGTGTTAGCAGTGTAATCATTGCAAAGAAGGACTGTGTTAAGTTTACCAGCAAAACAAGAATTCTAAGCAATCGACTGTCAGCATAATTACAGGTTCAGCATCAGTATAATTTTCAAAGCTATGTGAGAGACTGTGGGTTGTATCAGATATGCAGCAAGAAATACAGGCAATCCTGTGCTATGAAATACTGAGGCTTTTAAGGGACTGTAAGCTACAGCAATGTCTTCAGCGAAGTGAAAAGTCTGTGGTAAATCATATAAATGTGCTAGGAAAAAGAACAGTGCAAGTTTGTGCAGTTTGAGCAAAGTTATCAGTAGAAGTGTGTAAATCGGATGCGAGTGGCTTGGACCCAATTACAGAATGTTGATGCAGAGAGTGCTGCCGCCATTACAGGGTGGGGTAGTAATGTAAACACAGCAGCAGATGAGCCATTTTGAAAGAGAAAGAAAGTTTTCAGTGATGTGGGACTTGAAATAACAGTGAGCGTTGTTTGTTTTTCTCTGCAGTCATGGCTTCAGGACCAGCCGTTACCCAGATCATGCCGGGCTGTGATAGCAGTAGAAGTTAAAGTTAAGGGACATTGAGAAATGATACTATGGGGACGACTGCCTCCTCACATGGCAATTCCTGGATATCCAGTGCAGTATGTGTGATGTGCTTAAATGCTGGAAGGGACATCTTCATGGTACCTCACTGTTCTGGGTGCCTAGATAAATATGGTTTGTTTAAAGCGCCCAAGATTCGTTTGGCTCCCACATGGACAAAAGTTCAAGAATCTGCAGCTGGCAGCACAGCACCAGAGTGGAGACTGTTGGAGAAGGCCCTCAGAGTGTGGCACAAAGCAAGAGGGTGCAGATTTACAGACAGAACAATGTGCTGATGTTTCAGAGTCTGAGTCGCAGAGAGATATTTTGGAAGAGCATCAGTAGACCTTTGGAGAGAGGGGCCCAGCCCAAGTCTCATAGGTGAAGACGAGATGAGGGAGGCCTTTGAATGGGAGGTTTAGACCTCTGCGCCCAGTGAAGAGTGGACAGTCTCAGGAATGAGGACGATTGCTCACTCCTGGGCACAGATTCTCAGTGAGGAAGAAGAAGAGGGGAACCTATGTGGCCTTGGGAAAAGGAACTGGTACACAGCCTCAAGCACTTGCCTCAGAGGAACGATGGAAGACAGTGGTGATTCCACTGCCCTGGCTGTGCAAGAAGAAGTCAGGGATCCATTTTTTGTGTCATTAAGAATGCGTAGCTGGCAGAACCAGGACTGGCCGCCCCAAGCCAGGCCAGAGGTCGGGTTGACCAAAGCTAGTAAAGAGGAAAGACTGGTTCTAGGAAAGTGAATGAAATCTATGAAATGTCCTTTCCTACCTTTCCTCTGAGACTTTGAGAGGAGATTGAAAAAGCAGGAAATCCTGGATTTGGGAAGAAGCAATGAAATATGTGCATCCTGGTGCAAACAAGCATGTCAAGAACAGAATGTTTCAAGAAAAATATAGCCAGTGGAAAAGAGGCAGGACACTGTTTAAGGACACTGTTGAATTGTGGATGGAGAGGGACAAGAAACCTTCACAGTGTGAATTATGGCGCCCAGATGAGGTGATAATTCAAGCACCTGACCCCGTTGTGCTATTGGCCACAATGCAAAGACCTTCCTGTGAATGTGCCCATGCCTACCAAATGGAAAGCACAGCAGTGGTAGCCAGTGCTGCCACTCCAGCCGTTGCTGTACCTATGTTGTTCCGACAGTCTGGGCGTCCAGGACTCAGGTGTCCCGTCATTCATTAGTTCTGCAGTGTACTGACTTTCCAGAATCCATCGACTGGCCCACCAAGTGACTTCAGATCCAGAGAGGACACCAGCCCGCTGTATCCTGATTCCATCGCCTGGGTATCGGATGACTTCAGACCACCTGTTTTCCTTTTTTCTGTTCCAAGGTTCCATCTCCAGAGATGACATCATCCCAGCAGTTTCCAGATGTGCCCTCTTGTCATTTCCTGGAAGATGTCCGCACTGTATTGGAAGAATGCTGCCAGGGAGAGTCTTGACTAAGGACCAGGTGTGGTATCGTGTTGTTCTACAAGGGACAGGTAAGTCCAGACTTTTCTATTCTTATGACATTGCAGTACACACCCTACACTAGCAGACTCCAGATGTTTGAACTGTCCTCAAAGACTCTTCCCTTAGGGACTTTGGCCTGCTAGAACTGTGCTTCACCAGGCTCCCGCCCAGAAAAGACTCTCTAATGGACTTGCCTTCGAGACGCCAGTCACTAGATGGGACTTTTAGGACACTCCATCCCCAAATATGGTGTATTGTAAATAAGGTCATTGTTTTTTTACTGTTTTTCTAATGTTTATACTGTCTTTTCTAAAAAAAAAAAAAAAAAAAAAAAATATATATATATATATATATGTATATATTTTGGGATTCTCCAGTGTTCAGATGGTAGGGGTTTAGACAGACTGTGTATGCAGATTAGGAGTGTGTGTTGTCATTCTTTTTCTTGCAGGTATTCCTGAAGAAGATAGAAGAGAAGACAAGAAGAGGAGGAGGGGCGCAGCAGAGTTCCTCAGTAGTACTTCAGAGTGTAGTGTTTAAAGTACTGTTGTTGTTGTTGTTACTGTGTGTAACTTTTCCTTCCACAGGTATGGTTGTGAGGAGTGTGGGAGTAATGCATAGTGTATGGTATTAGCTCCTAGTGTGGTTGCATGGTGTCCAGGGTCAGGGGGGCCCTGTATGTTTTGTTTTGGGAAATTTTTGAGTTAGAGGCAGACAGGTTTTCCTAGAGGGATAGACAGGTGGTGGTTCTGAATGGCCATAGTGGTTGCAGTACTGATCTAATAGGGCTATGCTCTGGACAGTTCTTCCAGAGCCATGGGGTACCCATAGTCAATGAGTAGAGTAGAGGCTGATGCATCAGCCGATGGCCTCTGGGCCCTTAGTGTTGCCTGCCTGTGCCTAGCACATGGTAGGAGGGCCTGATCACCCTCTCTGTAGGTAGCACATAGGGTAGGATGGCCTAGGTCGGGTAACTAATGACTGCGGACAGTCATTTTCCTGGCCCAGGGTGAGTGTAACCCCCTGTTACCGGGGTTACTAGAATCCCAGTAAGACCTAGTGGTAGGCAGGGAAGGCAGCTTGTGAAACTCCAGTTAAATGGACTTCACACTGTCTCACTCTGTTCTCAGTCTCAGCTGAGACTGAGGGAATGACATCATTTTAGAACTGTTGCAGCTGCACAGCCACACTGGAATGTTGCAGTTGGAGGTTAGAGTAGAACATTGGGGAATTTGAAGTCAGTCTGTAGTAGAATCTGTGGCAGTCTGTAGAAGAGGTGCTCTGCTGTAAGCAGGCCCTCAGAGTCAAAAGCTCTGTCAAACAGCTATTATTTTTATTAGGTGTGTGTGTTCTCACCTGAAGAGGAACACAAGAAGAGCACAGTGAAGTGGTAGAGACTGCTTTAGTGGTTCAGGGCCCCATCCCTGTGGGGATGGGGGAGAATCAGCCTGCTTCCAGGGCAACCCCACCCGGTCCAGCTAGGGAAAAAGAAGCTGCCTGAGTTAAGTTAGGTGCTGAGGCACCACAAGTTCTGGACAAGATTTCTTTGAGGAGAAAACGCCTGTGGGGCACCTGCAACTAAGGGTGAGTTCGCCTAAAGGGCCAATGTGTTTTCACCTGAAACAAGATGAAACTAAAGTTGAGGAGCAACTAACAGTTACTTAAAGGAATTAACTCAATGTACTCATCTGTTCAGGTTGCTGCTTCATTCTGAAGGAGACGCATAAGGCAGAGGAAGTACCCGTCAGGCTGGGGATACGTTTGGAGACACCCTGTCCCACACTGTTGCGCTTCCCGAAGCGTGCTGCAGTAGTTTTTCTCGGTCCCTTTGTTTGCCAGGTCCTTGACCCTCTATACATTCCGTAAGTCTGGCGCCCTCTTCCGGGACTGGGACCCCATGACTTCTGGCCCATTTCACTGTATCAGAAAGCTCTGGGAAGCGTTGCCATCCTTCAGAGTATTTATTTTGACTCTTGCGGATATTCTAATTGTGCCTGGTATCCGCCTGTTTAGAGTGATTTTACCACTCGGTATGCTTTCTGCCTGAGGTTTGAGGGGCATAGTCCTGATCAAAGTATAGTCGGACATCCCCAAACAGAACTTGTTTCTTACTCCATGCCAAATGGAGAATTTCTTCCTTTATTCTGTAATCTAAGAATGCCAAATTACTGAGCGGGTCTTGCTTTTGGGTCTTTGGGTTTTATCTGCTCCCTTCTAGACCAAGGATTTCTTTTATGAAGCTGTCCATAAACTGGATCATCTGGCCCGATTCAGTGCCTTCTGGGAGACCGTGCAGACGGAGGTTATTCCATCTATTACGGTTCTCCAGATCTTCCAACTGCTGCTGTAAGGCTAGCCTTCCAATGTAAGTCCTGGAGAGCTGAGTTATAAATGTCAGTGACCGCTGTATATTCCGAGATTGTCTCTTCCATTTGAGAGGCTTTCTCGGTGAGTTCTGTTATTTGCTGTCTGTCTTCTGTGGCTCTTTGTTCCAGTCTGGTCAGGGTGTTGCAAATTTGTTGTAATGTAGTACAGAGGGTTTTCGATGTGATGGTGAAATTTTCTTCAGTATCATCCCGGTCATAGGTGACTAAGCTATTAGCTCCACTATCTCGGCGCGAATCTTGGCCCACTGTTGCGCTCCTGGATTAGCAAATTTAAGTTCTGGATGTTGCCCACTTGGCCCATCTTTGTGTTTCATTTTAGGGGCATCATATATTCGACGATGCTTCATTTTCCTGACAGTTTTCTTATTTTTATGGCTGGATTTCGACAGATTGTTGTAGTTTGAGTCTCAAGGTCTAAAATCAGGCTACCATTCCCTAGGCGACGGAACCGAAGTTGAGTATTTCTGTTTTGAGCTCCCCATCACCCAAAACACAAGACCAACATAGGGGAATAGCTGGTTTTCAATAAAGCGATACAGTGGAGTTAGCCATGATGAGCGCAGTAACTTGCAGTAATGACACGTCACAAAATCCTCATGGCAAAGGGCTTAATTACCACTGACTTACAATGGCCCCTGTAGTAAACTGCAGCATTCTGTGATATTCTGCAGCATTTCTGTGTTGCATCCTGGCTGTCGCATCTGTAGATCAGTAGGTTAGTAGGTGCTGAACAAGTGCAGAGGAAGGAAATGCATAGCCTGTTGCTGCAAACTGATGTACTGAAGATGGATATGCCATTGCTTAAGGTTATCACCTGTGTTTTAAATAAACTCCACACAAAGACTGTATGCTGAACCTGAAGTTCTGTGTCTGGTCCATCTGTTATCCCACAACCCCTCCACAAAGGCTCCTTACACATAAGAGCCTGAAGCTCAGAAACTTCTTTGTGCAGAAGAAACAGCAGTTGAAAAGAGCCTTTCCATGATAGAAAGCGCAACCTCGGGCTAGTTCAAAGGTGGGGTAACATGAGTTTCTCCAATATAAAATTGAGGTCCCGCAGAGGGACCAGGTCCCAAATGGGAGGTTTCAAATGCAAAATGCCCCACAGGAAGGTCCGAGCCACCTCGAGGTTGAGCCAGGCTCTGCCCTCAACAGGTGCATGGTATGCAGAGATGGCAGAAAGATGCACCTTGAGGAGTACCACCCTAAGTCTGAATCTGAAAGGGAGAAAAGGTACTCCCAACACCTGATTCACTGGATAGGTGAAGGGGTCCAGCTGATACGCAGCAGCCCAAACGGTGAAGTGCTTCCATGTCGGTCGAAATGGCCCAGGTGAAGGGTTTTCTAGCAGCCACAAGGACATCTGTGACCCTAGAGGAAACCCCAAAATGGGGCGATGACTAAGTCTGCAGGAGCTTCACATTGAGATGCAGAGATTTTAGATCCGGATAGACCAGGGTGCCCAGGTCCCAGAGAGCAAGCCGGTGCACAGGGTCAAGGGCACTGGAGGTTCCACCACCACCTGCTTCAGCAAAGGAACCAAATCTGATGCAGCCAGAAGGGATATGAGAATCATCTCCACCCCTCCAACTGGAGTTTGAGCAGCACCCTCAGGAGGGAGGGAAGGCGTACAGAAACCTCCCCTTCCAGGAAAGGGACAATGCATCTCACCAGAAAATTTCAGGCCCAGGACTGAACAAGCAAAAAGTGGCAGTTTTACATTGAGTGGAGATGCAAAAGGTCCATGGTCAACCCCATCTGCTAAAGAGATCTTTTACAACCATGGTCAGAAGCTCCCACTCATAAGCCCTTGAACTGAAGCAGCTTAGTCTGTCCATGGGACATTTTATCCTAGAATATGGATGGCTGAGAGCTCCAGACTGTGCTCGATGGCCCAATATCAGACCCTTATCGCCTCCCGTCACAGGAGATAAGAGGAGTCCCCGATGTGATACACTGGGCACATGTTGTCCATCTGCACTAACAGCGGACTGGGGAGAAGATGAGTCTGAAAGGCCTGCAGAGCATAAAGAACCACTGCATCTCCAGAACATTGATGTGGAGACCCTCATCAACTTCTGTCCAAGGGCCCTGAGTTTGGTAAGTATCTAGGTGTCAGCATGACTCAGTTGGTAGCACATCATCCGCCTCTGGACCAGAAGGTTG
Source organism: Neoceratodus forsteri (assembly GCA_016271365.2). Taxonomy (NCBI): domain Eukaryota; kingdom Metazoa; phylum Chordata; order Ceratodontiformes; family Ceratodontidae; genus Neoceratodus; species Neoceratodus forsteri. The sequence continues at coordinate 964,898,651 of CM057458.1, read as the reverse complement.
CAGGTTTTTGTCCCACACCAGCATTGGACTCATACCTAAAAATGCTGGCGCCTGAGTACAGTATTGGGGGTGCTGTATTGTTGGGGTGTGCCATCCTTTGCATGAGATGTTAAACTGAGGTCCCTTCTACCCATCCTGGTAAGTGTCCAGGTGGAAGTAAAAGAACACAGGGCATTCTTCACAAAGAGTAGGGGCCATTCCCAGTGTCCTGTCAACATTCCCCTTCCCATAAAACAGTTCATGCAATTGTCCAGGCTGTGTGTGGGTGTTGATGTGCGATATGGCCGCCACTACACATTCAGTTACTTCACTACCAGTCAAGCACTGCCTGTAAAAGAGCTTTCAGAAACACTGTGTATGAAAAGCACTATATAAATAAGAAAAAGATACAGGGAAATGTGAGAGGGTATTTCTTCACAGAGGGGAGGTGGAGCCCTGGAACAGACTACCAGATGAAGTGGTGGGGGTTAAATCAGTGGAAAGAATTCAAGAGGGCATGGGACAAGCATATGGGGCTGAGTAATGGGAGGGTGGGGGCTGACAGGGAGGCGGGAGGTGTAGGGAAAAAGGGCAGACTAGATGGGTTGGATGGTCCTTTTCTGCCATCAAGCTTCTATGATTCTATAAATGCTGACTCCTCTTCTTTATCCAAGTGAGCTTCCCAGCCCAGACCCGAGTTGTCCGTCATGAGAATCTGACAAGGGGCTGAGATTTGAAAGAAACCCCTTAAGCAGGTTAGACAGCTGTAGCCACCATGACCAGACTCAACGGATGGGACTGGAGACCATGACCATCTGGTCCAGGTCGTCCATGTGTTGGTCCCACTGGACTCTCAATGACCACTGAGGTATCTGCATGTGAAGGCAGGTGAGGGAACCGTGGCAGTGGCTGCTACTATGTGGCCCAGGAGTCATAGGAAAACCCTGGCAGGGACCTGGCAGCTGGAGGAGACCAGGCAATTGATGGTGAAACCAAGAATGTATATTTCTGAGTACAACCTGGAAGGGTGTTTCTCCCAAGGTATGGAGAGAGGAACCAGTTCTGGGTTTTCTAGATCGTGGTACCAGGCATCATTCTCATCACCAGAGATGATGAAGTTGGGTCTGAAATGTCTTCCTCTACTCCCTGCTCACTCAGACAGTAGTAAAGAGGAGGGGATTGAAGGACTGACAGTGCAGGCTGCGGTCTAGGCAACACCGACTGCACCACGGGAAGTACCAAAGGAAACAATCCCACTGCCAAAGGCCATGCAACACCACTGGCAGCACCGGCACTAGAGTAGGTCCCAAAGACCCGGACCCGCACTGGAGGCAGCACAGTCAATGATGCCGATGACCTAAGGGAACACTGGTGGCAGCACTCGGCTGCCCCATCCCTGGAGGTGATGCAGATGACACTACAAGCGAAGCAGGCATTAATGCCAAAGCAGCCCCAGCCTGGAGGCTTGTGTCAGGGTCAGTCATGCACCTAAGTCAAGCAGCACTAAAAACAAAGCCAACAAAACCAGAACCAGAACAAAAAAAATGGCACTGCTTCCTATATGCTCACACTGCTCCATTAGAGGATACTATGTGGCAAAGTACCCACCAGAGAACCCCTATTGGACAGAGAGGGGCCCGGATGAAGACGCCGACCACAGTGCCAGGTATCCCTGGTGTTGTTAGTGACAATGGCGGGAAACCAACCCACATAAGTCAAGTGTCTCACAGCAGAATGACCAGAACACGGCCTCAACCGTGTGCTTCTTCCCTTTATACTTGTGAGAGAGAGGTCCAGAACGAGCGGTACAAAGACCCCAATGCACAGCGCGTGCGGGATCTGAACCATTTCATTTGTGACTCTGGTAGGACTGTCCGTCCTCTCAGGCACTGGACTGCCCACTGCCAGAGCACCACCCAGAGAGACAGGTAGTAGCAGATTCAGCCCTGCTGCCAGAGAAACTTACGTTTTATGCTCCTACATTCTTTCATGATTGAAATCGACCCGTAGCATGAGGTGTGACTGACAGAAAACTGTAAATCTGCATTTGTTAAACTAAATAAATGGACACAAAAATAACAAACTCTAATATGTTTAAAACTAAAACTGAAAGGTGAGGGAACCGACCAGGGAGGCGCGGCTACTGGATGTGGTCCTGGCAGACAGTGACCAGATTGGGGGCCTGGAGGTAAGGGACCCATTGGTGGGAGTGACCATGCCACGGTCTGGTTCTGCCTGGACCAAGGAGGGTAGAAGGCTGCTCAAAGACGAAGTAACCGACTTCAGGGGCGGATTTAAGGAAATGGGAAGGATCCTCAAGGAGCATTTGGATGGGATTGGGTCAGACATGGACGTTGATAGTAGGTGGGAAATAATCAGGAAAGGGTGCAGGATGCTACCAGCACCTGTGCAAGAGTAAGGCAATGCGGTAGGGCCCAAAACCCTGCTGGTGGACCAGGGAGGTCCAGGAGGTGGTGCAGGAAAGAAAGCAGCCTATAAGCAATTCAAGTGCTCAAGGAGTGAAAGGATCGAGGATGCAGAGCTGAAGGCTAGAAGGGCCACCTAGAGTGGTGAGGGCGGCTAAGGCAAGGAAGGAGCAGAACCTGGCCAGGGAAATTAGAGAGGAACAAGGGTTCTTTAGATACATTGGGGAAAACGAAGGGTGAAGGGGCAGATTAGCAGGATTAAATCAGGGAGAGATGGGCACAAGACCCGGGGAGCAGGCTGAGGTACTAAATGAGTACTTCACCTCCAGTTTTCACCAAGGAAAATGGGGGTGCTGCATCATACATGGGAGGAGACAGAGATACTGAGGAGGGGGACCCTTACCGATCGGCGGGTCTGGGGAGAGGGGAGGCATCACTGGCAGGTGGGGGAGGGCTAAGCAGGAGAAGAGGTACGGATGGAAATCACAGCAGAGAGTGAGGAAGCCCTCGGCTCCCTTAAGACAGAGAAAGCACGGGGCTGGATAAATTACATCCCAGAGTGCTGAAGGAACTTGTGGATATCCTGGCGAAACCCCTGGCGGAGCTTTTCACCATCTCTCTGAGGACAGGTGGGTGCCCCAAGACTGGAAGGTGGCGCATATAGTGCTTATCCACAAGGGGATCAACGGAGGTGGCAGGAACTACAGGCCTGTCAGCCTGACATCAGTGGTGGGCAAGGTGATGGAGGGCATTGTCAAGGAGAGGCTGGGGGACCTGGATAAGTCAGGGTGCCTGGACGATAGACAGCATGGATTCATCCCGGGAAATCGTGTCAGACAAACCTGGTGGAGTTCTATGACTGGGTGACTAGTGCCTTGGACCTGGGTAGACCAGTGGCGTCCTCTTTCTAGACTTCAGCAAGGCATCTGACTCTGTTCCTCACGTGGGCCTGTTGGATAAGCTGGGAGAAATGGGGTGGGGAACCAGATGATCAGATGGATAAGCAATTGGCTCAGGACCGGACCCAGAGGGTCGAGTTGGCGGATAGTCTCATCCCCAAGGAGGGTCATTAGTGGAGTCCCACAGGATCAGTCCTGGGCCCCTTCTGTTCAACGCCTACGCCGCTGACATAAAGACAGGAATCAGGAATGAGATGAGTCTCTATGGATGACTCAAACTGGGGGCGGTGGTGGATGGGAGGAGGGAGGTGGCCTCACAGGAGGACCTGAAGGCTCTGGAAAGATGGTCTAGAAAGTGGAAGCTGAGGTTCAATGCAGGGAAATGCAAGGTACTCCACCTGGGGGCCAGAAACCTAGCCAAGTGTACACCCTGGGGAAAATGCTACAAGTCTCAATGGCTGAGAGGGACCTGGGGTGGTGGTGGATGTCAAGATGAACAACTCTGAGACTTGTAGGAGGGCAGCAGCCAAGGCCAACAGGATGCTGGGATGCATCGCTAGGGGATCACTCCAGAAGGAGGAAGTGATACTCCCTCTGTATAACTGCTTGGTGAGGCCGCACCTTGAGTACTGCGTGCAGTTTTGGAGGCCACACTTAAGAGGGACATTAACCTCCTGGAGAGGGTCCAGAGGAGGGCAACCAAAATGATTTGGGGCTTGGGGACAGGACCTATGAGGAGAGGCTCAAGAGCTAAATATGTACACATTGGAAGAGAGAAGGGACGGGGACATGATAGAGGTCTTCGTACATGAAGAGGGTAAATAGGGAGGAACAGTCAGGGTGCTTCAAGGAAGGAGGAGGGGGCCACTGGAGGCATGGGTGGAAGCTGGAGGGGAAGATTCAGGGAGAAAGGAGGAGGAGGTGCTACTTCACTGAGAGGGTGGTGGAGCCATGGAATGCACTGCCTAGGGGGCTGGTGGAGGCAGAGACAGTGGAGGGGTTCAAGAGGGGTGGGACAGGTACAGGAAGGGTTCTGGAAGCAAAATCCAATGCAGCAAGAATATCCGGAACTGGGAAGGGAGAAGCCAGAGAAGGCGTAGGAAGGTCAGCACCCAGGGTGGGGGCTGACCAACGAGCAGACACGAAAAGACCGTTAGGCCTATTCTGCTGGCATTTTAGTATGTTAGTAAAAGCCAGCCCACTAGTGACCCAGGTTTGGGAATGAGCCAGAGTCATTGAGGGCCGGCTGGGAGGTGAGGCAAGCATCTACCTCAGGGAAGGGGGATGTTCAGTCTCCACTGCAGTGTCACCAAGTGGGTGATCACAAGTGGTTGTGCACAGGAGCTGACAAGTTGGGAAGGAGGTGCACTGACATGCTCTAAGGAGGCACGCACCTACATGTGCAAGTGTCGGAGCTTCCTTAGCACCCTAAGGGAGACATGAAAAGTGGAAAATTGCTAACCGGCAAGAAGACATTCACTCCTCATCGCAGGCCCCACACTGCTGGCTGTGGCGCGCTGTTCCAGATCAATGACCGAGTCTCCTATCAGGGTAGTTCTCTCGATGGCACCACCTGGGGGTGGCAAGCCAGGGTGCACTTGGGAAGAGGCAGAGTCCCGGAGAAAGTGGTGATGGGGCTGGGTGAGTGGGTAGGACCAATGGGGCCAGCTGGCAGTAAGAGGGTAAAAAGCACAGTAAAAAAATAAATTTAAGAACTAAAACCAAAGAATTGAATGCTGTCATCGTATAGGCGGTTAAGTTCTGTCTCGATGTGTTGAGTGGTGATGCTGCTGTTGCTGCACTCAACAACAGGAAAAAAGGAACTCAGGCAGTTGGGGGCTAGTGCTGCTACATACCAGTGGGTGGGTGTGTGAAATGGCGGCAAGTAGAGGCCAGCATGGCTCAGTTGGTAGCACATCTGCCTCTGGGCCAGAAGGTCATAGGTTCTAGTTCCACAATGGGATGGGGATCATACCTAACAAAACAAAAAATACTGGCACCCAAGTGTGGTACCGAGGGCAGGTGCTGTACTGTTGAGGTGTGCTGTCCTTAGGATGAGACATTAAACAAGGTCCCTTCTACCCATGTCTAGTGCTGTTCTGGTGATCCAGGTGGATGTAAAGAACCCATTTTCCCCGTGTCCTGGCCAATCCCCTTCTATGAAACCGTTCATTGCTTTGGGATACAATGGGTATGAAAGGCACCACATATAAATACCCATTCTCCTTCTTCTCCTGCCAGCAGCTCCAAAAGTTCTGGCTGGCTCCACGGATCCTAGCACCTCTTGCACAGACCCATTAGTGGGAATCTATGAAAAGATCGATTCTTGGAAGATAAATATTTCCTAGTCTGAATTACATAACATAATTAATGACCATCTCCAGTGTCTAATCCCAGCACACATGACCAGTGAGGTCCCTGGTGATATTCATAAAGGTTAAGACAGTTTTAAACAATGCTGCAACTGAATACTAATGCACATATGAATCGCAGTAAAATTACTACCACATCTTTGTGAATCCTTTAGAACACCACCACCACTAAAACCATGTCTTTTATAAAACAAAACAGATAACAGGGAGGAACAGAAAATCTGCTCCACAGAGCTCATCTGAAACAGCCAAAACTTCACGGGTCTAAGAGTTCAAAACTGTTGCAGCAGCAGCCACACAAGCCCAAAAAGGTAGCTTACAGTTCTGCAGTGGGAAAGTTCAGTGAATTATCATGAGGGGCTGGGGGACTGGTATTTTAATTCAACCACTATTTTGCATAAAACACATCATTTAACAAAAGTCTTCACTGTAACACATTTGGCTCAGCTAATTTCAGAAATGTAGCCTAAGCCCCTTTAATCTCAAATCTCGTCAGTGCTTACTAACATGAATAGGTAGAGGAGAGCTTCCTCCACTGCCACTGGGATCATGACCATTCTGACACTGGAGGCCAGAGCAGGACTTAATATAGCCTCCAAGAGTACAGTACGTGGATAAGGGAAGTTTCCATTATGAGTTACACTGTAGCTTGCTGGGGTTGGCTGGATGCCACAGATAATTCCATAAGGTAGCTTACGTAAGCAATAAGACACGACAGGGTGTGTGTTAAACAGATATTACCCATGCGCTCAGGGGCATAGTAAGGCGAACCTGCCAACGGCCAAGTGTCTTCAGTCCCTGGAAGTGTGGTAATATCTGTTCAACACACCCCGAAGTGTTTTATTGTGCTTATAAAATGGTTCTCTCTTTTTTTTTATATTTGTCACCTTAAAAATATTGAACTGAAAAACTGAAATCACTGTGTTAATTTGAGATAAAACAGTCCTTCCGCCTACTAGGTGATGACATCACTGTCTTCTGACTCATTAACATTTGTACTGTTCTAGCACCCCCACCCCCAAAACATCCCGATCGAGAGAACAACTGTGGTTAGGAGAGAAGTAACAGGTTCTCCTGACAGGTTGCGCCACTTATGCAATTATAAAAAAAAAAAAAAAAAAAAAAAGGAATAAGGGATGCAGATTTGCTTTTTAGTTAAATGTAGTGGACGAAGCGCAGTTTGCCATGAGCGGCGTCCTGCTCTGGTCTAGTTCCAGTTTTGTGCAGCAGCAAGCTTCAGTCTCCCGAACTAGAAGAATGCTTTATGCATGATAAAACGCTGCTGCTCTCAATTTTGAGTTCTACGGAGACGAGGTTGGGATCAGGATTGTCATCAAGACATTCACTCCTCGCTTAGCAAGACTAAAACAATGGCGGCCTTTAAAAAGGAACGTTCCACTGACACATCTTAACATTCCATTTAGGGGCATTGATTTACTGACCTGTACTTTTTTTCTCTGTGTTTAAAACATATATGACACTTGTTTCTAGCCAATCAGAGCTTCTTTTACAAGCCCATTTTATAAATTGCTTTAACTTTAGTTTCCGTAGAGTGAGTCCATTCCTAAAAGAGTTCAATTTCTTGTCAATGGCATCCAATTTACACTGCCGGTCAATCTTTTTTTTTTTTGAGGGGGTTGTTATTCTCCTCATCTTCACATGTAGCATGGCAGCTGCCAGGTCCTCCCTCCAACAAGGCCATTCCCAACTGCACTGCCGCCTGAGAGGCCTCAGGTGGCAGCATTGCATCAGAGCAAGCTGCCTTCCCTTACCCGAAAAATAAACCAGTTAAAATGACATATGATACTGCCTTGGGGATAAACAGAGCATTCAAATACCCTACTGGTTAGCTTTAATTATGCAAGGAACCCATGACTTTCTAACTCCGTTATACACACATGTATAATGGACTTTGTGAAGACTAACAGCTGTCAATCTCGAACAGCTGAGCCATACGTCTGGCCGTTCTCTTGTTCTTTCTAGTTTACCCTTTTAAACAATCTTGTGTCTGCGCTGAAAGCTGCTGCCTCCTGCTCATCTAAACTCACAGAGAATGCACTTTATCACAGCCATTTTATCTTCACAATTTAACAACCACTGTAGACTTTTTATATTAAACTAAAAATGGTCGACACCAGGTATTATGTAAAAAACATGTGGACGAGTTAGTAACAACATTTTTTTCACCCCATGTCGCGAATACAATGAAAAACACTCAAACTTTGCCCTCATGGTCTATAAGGTATCTGACACCTTGACATGAAAAAATTCTCAGTATACACACTTCCCCATGCATTATTCTATACAAGGACCACTTTGTCCTTTTGAAAACACAATATAAGTGTCATTGAAGAAGGCTTGTACTCATGGACTCTCCCAGCACAAGTTTAGACCACGAGAAGCAAAGTTTTCTAGACAAGCAAACTAGAGACAGCATGAGGGAGAGAAGGGAAATTGTTTAACCAGGAAAGGCACACTAAGTCAAAGCTTGTTTCCCAGTGTGACCTAGGAGCACAAGGAAGTTAAGTGACTTGCTCACCGTCACACAGTATGCAAGTGGGGGCTGTGGGATTCAAACGAGGTCTCCAGGTTTGCAGCTCAGAGCCTTAAATCACTGTGCTATACTGCCTCCCCATGAATCCATACACTCAGAAGGTGAATTCACAAATTTAGTATGGCCCAAACTGAGACAGGCTTTCTCAGGAAGGGATGGTGGGGTGATAATTAAGACCCTTAAAGAACCTGTGGAAAACAGAAATCAAAACCAGAGATCTACCCTATCTCTGTTGCTCTTTATTCACTGTGAAGCAAATAAGGATGCTTGAATGATTTGCACAGTCTGATTGAGAGACTGACATTGCTGTAAACACTGCTGGCAGGGGAACCTCCTGTGAAGAAGTTTTCAGACCTGAAAAGATAACTCAGTGCCCAAGCAATTTATTTTTTAGTTTTTGTTGACGGGTAAGTGCACTAGACAAATCCTGCCTATTTTAGGCACAACCTGGAGGAAGGGATACAGATGAATGCCAACTGACCTTGAACCAGATTAAGCTGTTGGTGGTATTTTTAGTGAATAAGGAAATTTGGCCAGGACACGGGAAATTCCCTACTCTTTCGATAAGTGCCATGGGATCTTTAACATCCACCTGAACTACCAATAATCCAGGCAGATGGGACCTCGGTTTAACGTCTCATCCGAAAGATGGCACCTCAGAAGTGCAGCACCCTCATGCTGCACTACAGTGTCAGTACCGGGATATTAACCAGTGCCAGATGTGGGAACTGAACCCACAGCCCTCTGATTTCCGGCCTCAGAGGCGAGTGTGCTACCTACTGAGCCACTGACACTGCTAATTTCAGTTAATGGAAGATAGGAACTTTTTGTTTACACTAAAAAGAAACTATTCCCTTTAAAATAATGTGATTTCCTAGTATAAAGTTTACAAGACTTCCAGAACTGCAGGACTGTAATTACCTCTTCTGAAAGATATATAAAAGGCTATGGTCAAACTGACAGGAGTTTCTGGAGGATCCCAAGCCACAGGCTCCCAGAATGGGAATCACTGCAAATTAAGACAGTGAAGGGTGACCCTAAAAGTATGGGAAGGGCTAAACCCTTGGGCGTAAGGGAAATAATCCATGGACGAGCTTCTTTGCATTTTTTTTTTTTAACAGCGAAACCTAAATGACATCACTCTCCCTTGATCTATAACATGCAGAATTGGTTCCAGATCTAAAGTCCCTGAGCTGATACCTTGAGTCGTGGAATCTGAAATGAAGATGCTTAGTACTGCAGCTGAAGCCTTTGCTTGGCCACATCCTTGTGTCTGAAGACTGGAAAGTCAAAGTAATGGGCTCTGGCTTAAAATACATTATGGTCAGCAACCCCAATGAATAACATGTGGAAGGTTTGTGAATACAGGAAGCCAAGACTGAGAATCCAGATCAGAATGTATTTTGCATTTTAGTGCAGCATTAGCGCTACAGCTCACGTTGCCAGTGACCGGGAATGAACCCAGGTCACAGCAGGGATGACCAGGGAGGAGTGCTGAGAATCCCAGTGGGCGCTCTCCTCCTTGGGGCAGCATAGCATCTCCCGACATGAGAGATAGAGAGGAGGAGGAACTGCCACTGGCTTGATGGGATATCAGTATGCCTTGCATATATCTGCCCGTCCACAAAGCCAGCCCAGCATCTATGTGGAGGGAGGACATAACAAGCAAAATGGCTGTAGCCTAGCAGAGTGAGGTACCAATGGTACTCTCGGCCCCGACGCTCAACTGCCACCCACTCCAGCAACCAAGCTACTTTGGGGAACCTGGCTTACTCCTCACCATCTCACTGTCACAGTATGTGGAATAAACTTCAGACAAGGCAAATTTACAGGTTTAAAACACACCATGGTGTGATATTGATTTTCAAAAGTTCGAAAAATAATAAATGAAAACAAAAACATTGCAAAGAAAATCACTACTTAACATCAGTAGTTTCTCCTTAATACAGTCCTGGATCTTAGAGCTCCTAAGACCCTTCTCATCTGCATTCAACAGCTTGTCTCATGAAACAGTAGAACCTCTCCTCTCTCTCAGAGCTGAGCCATACATGACTGAACTGAAGTGAACTTAGTGAAGAGGTTTTATATCTTTTGGTGGGGTCTCCTGACTGAGCCCTTTCTATTTTCATGTCTGGACATGCTGTTTTAAAACCAAAGGAGTTTGTTCCAGGGGTCTTCCTGGTTCAATTAAAGATGCAGTGTACATCTCCACAAATAATGACTATATCTCTGATCCACAGTGACTAAGCACTTATACAGTAACAGGTTTATAGTGTGAATTTATGAAAATACCTTCAGGATTTCTTATAACTGTACTAATCAAGAAATTATTACTTTTTAAATGGCTTCAGAATCCTTTTTATTTATAACGGTTTTATTAACTGTATTTATTCCTATTTAAAAATAGCCTTCATGTTTTTCTACAAAAATGCAGTTATGCACTTTACACAACACCTCTCTGGGTGTTTGGCATCATTCCAGGGACTGGATAGATGGAAATGGAAAAAGAATGAAAAGAGAGAACTAGTAGGAAGTGTATTAGGGATGGTAAAGAGCTACGCTAGGTGGCCAACCTAGGGTAGGGGAAAAAGAAGAAAAGCCAAGAGAAAAGCGCCAACTGTTGCACGGAAGTTTTGGTAGCTAGGAAATAGGGAGCTAGAAAAGTGGTCCATCAGTCACAGCTGAGGGTGTAGCCTAACTCGCCACACTCACCTTGGAGGAGAAGTCTGAGGTGATGGAGGTTGGGGTAAGTCACAGAGAATATGTGGGTGGGGCTGGGAGGTTGCCAGATAGGTACAGTTGGGGCAGCTGTGGGTGAGAAACATACACAAAGTAAAATAAACAAAAAATTAATTTCTATATTTTGTTAAGGCATGATTTAACTGGGAAGGTGGTACCAAAATTACAGTCTAGGCATACAGTACCTGTCTCAACTGTTCCAATATTTTCCTCTTTTTTTTTGTTGTTTTGTTTTACTGATTTTTCCCCAGTGTATTCAGATTCTTTCGGTTTGCTACAAATCTGCTGGCTGTCCTGGGTAACAACATTTTCCCTCTTCACAGTGCCACAAAGACTACTCCTATAGCCTCCACTGGCTTGCCCTCCCACAAAGATCTGGAATGAGAGGCGGCAAGAACCTAGAGACATGACAGGATGGCCACTCTGTGATGTGGAAGTCGTAGCTGCATCATTTACCTGACCCACATCCGTTTTCCCCAATGATGCTTCATCCCCTTGGCCACGGAGGAGGAGGTCATGGCTTACATAATGATACAGCACCACCAGTCTCTGCCAACCACTCCCCCTCCCCGCAGCTAACACACTTACCATATCCCCCACTCCCAGGGTACTCTGGAGTGAACAAAATGAAGGCACTAGTCACCCACACTCCCTGGATGACAAGATATTCAAGTGGATGCTCAGCGTACCACTTTCCAGACCCCATGATAGACTTGAGTGCAGGCACAAACCTGGCTTGATGGCTTACTAATCGGCAGCACTGCCACCCATCCAGCAAAACCAAATGAACATTCTGACAAAAGGCCTTGGTTTGTAATGTGTTATCTGAAGAACACCTCCTCAACACAGCAGCACCTCCCCGCCAATACAGCACTGGCAGGATTATCACATTTAAAAAGTCAAAATCACAATATTTCAAACTGAGATGTGATTTTTGCAGGATAATATGTAACCTTTACCAGTCGACACATTCCTTTCTCTAAATAACCAGAACCAAGACAAGAAAATGGCTACTAAATATTTCTAAAACTTTCTTTAACATTTTGAAAAATGCAGGTAACCATAAAATGATCACATTTTAACAACTGTTGAGGAACTACAATAAGTAATGCTTAAGCAACTTTAAAGTAAGAACTAATTCTTGTGTGAACCTATTTTCAGGTTTTAGAAGGAGAGGCAGGGTCAGGGTTTGTAAAGGCTCATTGATGGATCCCTAGCATTTTCGCATCCTGAAGGGGTCTCTAGGGATAAGACTCTTCCCTTCCCCACCTCACCCTCTCCTCTCCTTTTCCCCTTTTCTTTCACGTAAGCACTTGTTTACTTATTAATCCGGCACTTATTATTGTCCACTTTCTACCTACTATGAGCAACACTGCTTGTAACACCAGCCTTACAACCGTATGTTAATGTTGATGCTAATCTTGTAACTTGAATGTTTAATGTCTCACTCTGTACCCCTTCCCCAGGTCGCACTGGGAGGCAGTGACTTGTCACTCAGCATGCCTTCCTGTTGAAACATTTCAATAAATAAATAAATAGAAAAACAACAACATTATTACAGTGAGTAATTTATTTTCTTCAAAAACAGGAATTCATCAGTGAGATGCCTTATAAATGGCAGACTCACCAGCAGTGCCTTGGGAAGATGGGTCTAGAACTTCTTTAGGAAAAGGTTCTGCAAGGCAGGCAGACTGAAAACTGGCAGCCCTTCTGGCCTCTACAGTATGTCCAAACAGAAGTGCTTTGTGACTGTGGGCACTCTTTTCCAAGTAGCTGCTTTGCAGATAGCTGCCAAACAGGCAAAGGTGCCTCTGGGTGGTACCTTGCTAGCTTTTTCATAACAAAACTGTATGCGGGAGACTATCCAACCAGATATGTAGTTTTCCTAGCTGCTGCTTTCCTTTGCCAGCCTCCCAAAGATTACCAAAAGCTCAGGGACCTGACATACATTGCCCGGCCCATATAGTGACCTGGTGCCCATTTTACATCTAGACAGTGCAATTTTTGCTTAACTGTACTGGAATGTTCAGGACAAGTGAGGAAGGCTAACTGACTGGTTTAAGTGGAATTCTGTGCAATATGCCCCTACATTTCACCCTTACAGGGCTTCATCAGGGAAATACGTGGTCTGCTTCTGGCAAGTCCTCATTGTCTGTGTTTTTGAATAGGATTTCAGCTTTATGACAAGCTACAGTACTTTGTTTCAATAATTCAGCGTTCTATTCTGTGACAGCAGCAGCACTTCCTGCCTGCACCTTCTGGTGCGCTGACACAGAACAGTATGCTGAATCATTGAAACAAAGTACTGTAGCTTGTTATAAAGCTGAACTCATATTCAAAACAAACAATGAGGATTATCAAAAGCAGACTATGTACCTCCCTGATGAAGCCCTTTTGAGGCTGAAATGTTGAGCATCTCGGTACATGGTTCTTTTGAGGTGAGCACAGGAAACTAAAGTACTGAAGAGTAAAAAGAACTATTTGGAGTTTGGCTGATTTGCTGTATCTATTTCACTTGGAAAAGAGGGCCTTGATCAGCCCCAAGTAAACCAAGGAGGACTAGTGAACCCATATGATAGCCCAAAAGGTACTTTCTGTTAAGTGAATTCTAACAACATCTTAGGTAGGAACTTCCTGTTGGTCCTTATCCATGTGGAACATCATGTAGTTTGGATCTGTACAGAGGATATACAGATTGCTTACCCTCCTGACAGATGTCATGGCTATGGCTATCAGGAAGACTATTTTCCACGTGACATATTATAAGTCCGCTATAACAACAGACTTGAAAGACCTCCATCAGCTGACAGACAGTTAAGTCCCACGGAGGAATGGGTCCCATTTAGGGGCTACAGATGACCGAGGTCCTTAAAGAACCTTTTAAAACAGGCTGTGAGCTGAGAACTGGTTTTTTTTATTTTTTTTTTACTTTATTTCCTTCTGGTGCAGCCCTGTGGAACCCTCTCGATCTGTGCCTCCTCCCCCACAGCCAGTACTCCAAGTTTATCCTGCCGGGGTGGTTCGCCCTCCTCTTGGGCACTCTTGCAAGTCAGACTCTGGATGCAGAGCAGGGCTCATCTGGAGGAACTGAAAGGCCGTTCGGGGATGGCCCGGTGAAGGGCATGGGGACAGGTGCCGTCACCTGTCCACAGAACTGGGTTTTCCGTTTTTCTGCGCATTCTTTCCCCAACCCCCTTTGTGTGGTGTGCGTCGGCCTGGTGACACCGCGGCAGCGTGCCAGCGTCAGCCACACTAGTTACATGCTTGCTTGGCGTGCTGCAGTGCTCCCAGTCTCCATCAGGGCGGCTGAGTGCGCGGAGCAACTCACCCTTCCTTCCCGAGGAGGAGGAGAGCACCACGAGGGGCACTTATCCTCAACCCTTCCCCTGCGGCCCCGGTGCCCAGCTGGCTCGAACCCGGGTCACCGGCGTGCAGGGTGCGGCATCCAGCACCTCAACTCTCAGCACCACCGGGCGGCTGAGAACTGGTCTTTGCCTGCTGATGTGCAGACCCAAGGACTTAAAGTACACCAAGTAGTCCAGAACTGTAGACAGCTCTGCCTGCACTGGGATTATCTTCCTGGGGAGCACCCATATGAGAATCTCCTCCACTTTACAAGAGTATGCTTTCCTTGTTGCTGGTTTTCTGAAACCTTCAGTACCATCAGCACTTCCTCTGACAGATCCAAACTAGAGAATTCCAGCTCTTCAAGAACCGTGCCCTCAAGCGTGGCGTTCTGAGGTATGGTAATGTTATCCTGCCCTGAGATCATTAGAAACACAGAATCTGTTGGCAGATTAGGACTGCTTGGCCCACCCAGTCTGCCCATTCTTCCCTAGCTACAGTATCACCACAGCCGCTACATGATCTCTGGCTCTTTCTCCCTCCCCCATTCTTTACCACTAGGATTCCTTTATGCCTATCCCATACATTTTGAATCCCACCACTGTTTTCGCCCCAACCACCTTGACTGATACGCTGTTCCAGGAATCCACCACTCTTTCTGTAAAAGTACTTCTTCACATCTCTCTTGAAACAACCCCTTTCCAGTTTCATAGCATCCCTTTGTTCTTGAGCCCTTCTTTTCTGAAAAATACTTTCCTCCTGTACCATATTTACCCATGAGGTATTTAAAGGTCTCTAGTATATCCCCCGTCTCCCTCCTCTCTTCTAGGGTGTACATACAGAGTTCCTTTAGTATCTCTTCAAAGGGCTTTGATGCAGACCCCACACATTTTAATTGCCCTCCTCTAGACTGCCTCCACTGGTTTATGTCCTTCCAGAGATGTAGCCTCCAAAACTGTACACAGTATTCTAACTGAGATCTTACCAGCGATCTATACAGAGGCAACATCACCATCCTCCTTCTGCTGGTGATACCTCTCCTTATGCACCCCATCATCCTATTTGCTTTCCCAACTGCCTCATTGCACTGTCTGATCACCTTTAGGTCATCCAATATGATTACCCCAGCTCTCTCTCCTGCTTGGTCATTGTCAATAACATGCCCCACCCACATTCTTTAATCTACCCTGCATTCCCTGCATTGCTGTGCCCCAAGTGCATTATTCTGCACTTTTCATATTGAAACCTAGTTGCCATACCCTTGACCAGTCCTCAAGTTTTCTCAAGTCTCTGCTCATTCTATAGATAGTGTCAGCGGGCTGTATTTCAGTAGCAGGTTGACTGGAATCCTACTGGACAAGGTCAGAAGCATGGAGTACCAAGCCAGTTTGGCCCAATCTGGGACTATCAGGATCACTGTAGTTGGCTCTCTCATGAGCTTTAGGAGCACTTTCTGTATAAGTGGGAATGGTGGGAAGGCATACAGAACTTCCCAGTCCAATCCAGAGCTAGGAGCCGGTGTCCTCTGGGTCTGTGCCTGTTGCTGGTGACCTGCAACAAAACTTTGGGAGCCAACTGTTCTCCAAAGAAGCAGACTGATCTATTCCTGGAGTACTCCATTTTCTGAAGACTAAAGTTAGCACTTGCTGGTTCAAGGTCCACTTGTGATTTCCCTTATTGATTCTGTTTAGGGAATCTGCCAGCACACTGACCTTGCCTGGAAGATGTACAGCAGAAATCTTTGTCTATGGAATCAGGCAGATCCCAGATCCTCATCGCTTCTGTGCACAGTTTTGAGGATCTTGTTCCTCCCTGATTCTTTGTACTGTCTATCTATCTGAATTTGGACAGACTAACCCTGTAGATGGAAGAAAATGACTGCACTGCTAGCAGCACTGCCCTGAGCTCAAAGAGATTTATGTACTCCTGAGCCCCTGAAGGCTCCAGATGCCACTTACTGTGAGATCCTCTAGGTGTGTGCCCTAACCCAGGAATGAAGCATCTGTTGTGAAAAGGACGGTTACTGACCAGAAACAGTAGATTATTTAAAAACTGGTGGTGGGGGGGTTAGGAAGCAGCAAATCTCCTGTGCTCCTAGGTCTCTTACTTTAAAATTGATTAAAAAACTTTTTTTGTGCGAGTTTCTGAACTTAAGGCATTGTTAATTATCCGTGGATCCTCTGAGACTACAACTATGGGAAGAATCAGGGGATGGCTGCTGCCTCATCAGAGTTTTTGCCCCAAAGAAATAGAGCAACAGCGTGAGGAAAGGCCCTCATCACCTGTAGCAGCCACAGCTTTCAGTGATTTGGCACTGGGAGATGCCTTTCTGGGAACTATCCAGGCGACCCTGAACCAACTAGTAAAACAGTACAAGATATAGATAAAAGCTGGACTCACTTACACCTTGTGTATCAGCCCTTGAAAAATATTTCACCTGGATGGGATGGATTGCCCATAGAGTTTTAGCAATGCTTCTTAAATGAAATCGCCTTTTTTATTTTTATTATTTAATGAGATCACTATGGAAGGTAAAATTAATCCAATTTTTCTGGGGATTTTGAGATTTTTATTCAAAATGGGTGACAGAACCTCCTTACAGAATTAGAGGCTTATTTGCCTCTTGAATTAATACTGGAAAATCCTGACCACTGTTTTACATAACAAATTAAAGACATCCATGAACATCTTAATTCATCACTCCCAGACATATTCTGTCCCAGAAGAAAATACAGGATAACCTAATAATTGTTAGGGATTGCTCACAATTTTGCCTACAGAGAAATCAAAGAGGATATTTACTGTCGATGGACCAAAGCAAGGCCTTTCACAGGGTATCCCACACCTTTCTATTTCATTTATTACAGCAATATGGATTTCCTACAATTTATACAGTGGATTACGCTTTTGTATAGTGAAGCAACTATTGCACCTCTAATTAAAGGATCTTTAGGGACACGGATTCGGCTAAAAGTGGTGTCAGACAAGGCTGCCCGCTCAGCTCGGTGCTGACGTCTTATACCTAGACCCATGTATACGACATATATGGAATAATCAAGAGATTAGAGGACTCTCCGACCTATATGGGGAAACTGAGTTAAAATCATTAGCTTATGTGGATGATTTGTTATTTTCTAAAACAAACAGTGTTGTAAAGGCAACTGATGAATTATTAACTTTTTCTACTCTTTCTGGAGCCAAAGTAAACACAGAAAAAGTTGTAGAATTTATGTAGGCACGCGGATCCTGTGATAACCATAGCTGGTATACAAATTGAAATGAATCCTATTAAAATCCTAGGTATTTATATTGGGGAGAGGATGCGGCTGCTATGAACTGGAATATTTCCCTCACCAAATGCAAAGCGTTAGTATCCAGGTGGAAGGGATGGCAACTGTCAAAATTTAAACATGTATTTATGATAAAATAATTTTTAGTGCCTATTCTTTTGTACATGGCATGGGTTTTCCTGTCTCTTTCCAGTATAAACCAGACTCTGTAGCCTTTTCTTCCAGATGTTGGGGAAGCCGCTTGAACCCAGTCAAAAGAGACTTTACTTATCTAAGTAGGAAAAGGAAGGACTGGGTATGTTGCATCCATTAAGTTTTCTTTCATACATTGTTTTGGAAAGGTTCCTTCAAAATTGGGCTACAGGAGAACACTCTCTCAGTAAGAAATGGATCTGGAGTGTCCAAGGCCCCTTTTTGAGAGGTAGGTTGTGAAGTCCCCAAATTAGTACCTTTCTTACACATGCCCATCTGTTTCAAACCCATGTTACGAAAATTGAGCCTCTGGAAGATAAACAAACCTCAGGTCTCATCATTACAGAGACTATAGCTGTATAACTTAGTTCTGGGTAATAATATTGGGCCCTCCACCCCGAGTTAACAACTGCCCCACAGAAAGGATCCAGATAGCCATCCACCAATTGAATAATCAGAAAAATCCCTTAAGAATGTGGGATAATGTTTGGCTCTGCACTTATGGCAGGATAAATGCTCGGGAAACTGGAAGCATAAACCTACTGAAGACAGAACTTGCCCTTACTTGGAATGTTTGGCCCGGTAGAATCAATAACTCATTTCATTTTAGACTGTACCTATACTGTGAACCTATGGATCTTTTTAGATCGAAGATAGAAGTTGCCCTGGATCAAGAATCTGACATATAGTCAGTTTATTTGGGGAATTCACTGGTAGATTACTCAGATATGACAGGAACACTATGGAAGTTGTTTTGCTGTGATGAAATTTTACTTATGACAGGCTAGGAGCAAATATGTCTTCCAGCAGCAAAGGATGCCTTACCTGTCTACAGGAAAAATGTGGGAAGCCGCATGTAAAGAAGCCTTTCACACCAATTTAAAGTATCATTCTTATACTGCAGTGCAAAAATGTGGAGGGGCTACTGCACATACTGCATTTATGATTTTTTTCTGTTTAAATGTATTTTCCTAGTTTATTAAGGGAATTGATACAGGTTGTGCCTATGTAGAGTATTCTTAGGCATACCAGCAGTATTAGTTTGGATATGTGTAGGATCTGAATATTTGTCTCTTGCATATGTCAAGATTATGTACTGCCTTTAGGTGTTTTTCCCCTTTTTCTTACTGTGATATTTTCTGTATTTCTTGGCTTATGTTTTGATTTTCTTTGATGCACATTTTGAATTTTCTTTGTGTACCCTGTACTGAACTTTTGTCAATAAAAAAAACCCTACTCTTTTGAGAAGTCATGGAATCTTTAACATCTACCTGAACTACCACCAGAACAGACAGATGAGACCTCAGTTTAATGTCTCATCCAAAAGACAACACTTCAGAAGTGCAGCACACCCTAATGTTGCACTACAGTGTCAGTATTGGATTTAACCCAATACTTGTAAGTGTCTTATCTTCTTTAAGGATATCTCCCTCCAGTGAGCCACACCTATAGACAATTTCTAAGCAGTAACCCATATAACGATAGGAAGGCTTAAAAGCCAGCCACCATGTAGGCCAATGTCCCATAGGCCATAACGAAGATGCCACAATAGGGCAACCAAACGAAGCAAAGGGGCATGGCAGCAAGACACCAGGAAGCAAGACACCAGGAAACTCCAGCCTACGATGTAAAAAGTGTCAACAGCAGACACACACCATGGCCAGTATATAGACATGGAGAACGGTATAAACAAGGGAGGCTGACAGGACCAGAGCTGTAAACAAACCACAACATGGACAGGAAGCCCAATGACAAAGAACTACCAGGAGCTGAAGCAACCAAACAAACAATTGGCTAGGCAAAGTCACATAGCTGGGCCCAAGACCAGCCACAGGCCCACAAAACAGGGGCTAGGCCAGAGGTCAGAGACAGAGGGCAGTAGCCCGAAGGATGTCTTGGAATAGCCAAAACCACAGTGATGAGAAAGCCAACAATGTAGCCTGGGTAAACACCAATGTAAGAAGCAGAGGAGATGTCGATAAGGCAAAGCAGGTGACAACCAGCAAGATGAAGGATGCTGATGAACATCAAGACCATCCCAAACAGCAAAATGCCATCGATGAGGCAAAGCCTGGCAATGCGAGTTGCAGGGAGCCATGAGCCCAAAGCAGAACAGGCAATTAAGCCAGGAACTGACTGAGGCATCCCAAAGAAATGGCCAGATCGGTGGCAAGAAAGCCAAAGGGATGGCAAGGTCAACAATGGCAACATGCAAGAACACGCAGTGGGCACGCTTGATGAGGCAAAGTATGGCGACGCCAGTCAAAATGGAGATGCCAGAACAGCAACACCGACACAGTCAGCTTAACACGCCGATGGTACAAGTCCAGGACGCAAAGTCAGAAGGAATCACTGGCCCCAGAGAAATGGGGGCTGGGAACAAGGCTGGAGAGCCGCGGCAGCGGCTCCTCCCCTCAGGAGAGCTCATCTCTCCAGTCCCAGCATCCCGCACCGAGGCCTCCCGGAAAATCCCTCATGGGTTACCCCACCCCCACCCGTGACAGGGCGGGGCTGAGGAGCATCGACTTTCTCCCTCCCGAAAGCCAGCATCCAGATTTCAGGGTTCTGGGTGCAGCGGACCATCAAGGAGCCTCCCAACTCCATTTTTCACTTTTCTCCCGGATCCTCCAATGTAGATGCACCAGCCACATGCCTCTTGACCCATATTGTCCTCCAGCCTCCGCCAGAGGGTGGTCAGCAGGCAGAATGACAAACCCTGAGAGAGGAGAGCAGTCCTCTGACACTCTATCGTGTCCACCCCTATCCACCCCCGCAGCCTGGGCTTGCTCCTGAACCCAGGTTGCCGACATGGCTGAGGTATGGCATACAGCGCCTCAACCTCCAGAGCCATCGGGCCAGCTCTTGTACAGCTTTTTTTAGACTTAGGGCCCTGTTCTCTTTTGGGTCTGTATGTCATGCCAAACACAGACAGGACCTATAAAATTAAGTAAACAGTTCCCAGAAGAAAAGTAGACTAAAATATTTTTAGCAGAAAAAAATTAGTAAAACCGCTTAATTTTAAATAAAATGTAAACAATAAATGTTTCTGCACAAAATTCAGTCAGTTCCCTTGGGCAGGAACCATGGTATCAAGTGGTTTCTCTGGTTCCTGGGAACTGCAGAAACCACAAAAAATAACACATTTTATTATTTATTTACTGAGATCTCGGATTACAGCACCTTTGAGCTGAAAGCTCTTACAAAGTTTCACGTCAGAGCAAAGCGGGTAACATACAATAATGACAAGATGGGACAAAAAAAGCAGGATATAGACAGCTATAAGTAGTACAGTCAGTTTGAGATGACACTTTAGTTACAGAATTTAGTACAAGTAACTGAGCTATGAGCAGCCACGGGCTTTGTCGGAGTTAAGAAGGCGTGGGGGTGAGAGAAGCATGGGCATGGGGAGGGGAGGGCGAGGCAAGTAGGAGACAGGGTATGGGTGAGGGTGGTGGGGAGGGAGGGGGCAAGGAGAGTGTAAGTGCTGACAGTTACTAGCGGGAGGTTGTACTATAGAGTGCAGTCACAGCCACTGAGAGCAGCGAGGTGTTGGTGAAGTTTATGTTTAAACTGGCCAATCTTTGGTTCAACAAGGATGTCCCAGGAGACCATTAAGCCAGTCGGGCACGGTAGGTGAAGGTCCTTTGTCCCTGGGATGTATGGTACAATGGGACCTGGTATGGCTGCCTGGATTTGCCCAGAGTCCTGTGGGGATTGGACACTGGGGTGAGGAGGTGCTGGAGGGCTGGGGGGGTTAGACCTAAACATTTGTTTTTGTCTGGTAGACAGGTCTGGTATTTTACCCTGCCTTTAAGGTGCAGCCAGCAGGACTGAGCATCTAGGTTGCATGTATGCATAAGTCGGTGTGCACCTGTGACTAGTCTACAAGCTTTGTTCAGCATAGTGGTAACCCTTTTAAGTGTGGACGGCACTACAGATGACCAGACCATAGTCTATGATGGATATTATGCTGCTGCTGACAGCAGTACAGAGTGCCTCGGTTGTCATGCAATGTTTGTAATGGTGCAATAGTTCTATTCTAGTGTTGACTGCTTTGGCGACATGGTCAACATGATCAGTGAAAGAAAGGGAGCAGTCAGGTGTTAGCCCTAGGTGTTTAAAGGTTTAAACTATTTCTAATGGGGTGTAGATCACCATTACGGATTGTTAGTTGATGTGATTTAAGTTTATTGTTGCGGTTTGCAAACAACATGACCTTTTGTTTTTTATAGTTCATGAGGAGTTTATGCTCCAAGAACCAGGCTTCAACTGCAGTAAAGTTATTCTGGAGTGGTAGTCTAGAGTGACTGGGTCCAGATTACTGGCAAAGATGGAAATTACGACCTATCGTAATTCTTGATCTTCTTGGATGAAGTTTCCACCACTCATTCACACTAATGGAACTACGCCGAGGCACTAGGACCCAGTAGGAGCCAAAATCTTCAGGAGGCTGGCGCCTAGGTAGGACCATGAAGAAGCAGCACCATGAGCCCGGCTCGTGCCGTATAGATTACCTCAGCATCGACTCCCTAACAACCCTCAGTACCGAGGAGGTGCAGCGTAAACTAACCTAGTGAAACCAATGTATGTCAAACATAAGATAGTCCTAATGACCCTGTAAGAAGGGTCAACTCAACAGAGTCTTAGCAGACCAACAACAAGGGGGTGAAGACCAAAAACAGGATGAGTGAGCTCGGGAATGAGGTATAGGATTGAGTGGTGGAGACTTTGTCCAAAAAGATCAAGAATTGCAGTAGGTACCACTTCCATATCTTCCTGGATATAAAGTCTCCACCACTCATTCACACTAATGGGAGAATACTTAGCTAAAATAATCCCCGAGACGGGCGGCAGGAGAGGAGCTCACTTAGGACTGAAGTCCATTAAGGATTGTCCTGCCAAAGGACTGATGCTGTCTGTCATGGACATCCAAAGCGTAGTGCTTTACGAAGTGTGCACCGAGCTCCAGTGGCCACATTGCAGATGTCCGCACGGGCACGCTTTGGATTTCTGCCAGAGATGCCACAACTGTTTGGTAGAATGCGCCAGACACTCTGCCTTCCAGCTTAACCTGTGCCATGGAGAAGCATTGGTGAAGGCATGCCACCAGCCATGCCTGATGCATCTGATGGCAACAAGCTGACCCAGCTGGGGCGTGCTGTAGGAGACAAATAGTTGTTTTTAGGCGTGCAGGTTTCTTTAGTTCCATTTAAACAGAACCGTAAAGTCTCTTTACATCCAGAGAATGCAGGCACCCCCCCATTCTGGAAGTTCGAAGTAGGTTGAAGGACCAAGGGCCATTCAGATGGAATTCTGAGACAATCTTGGGAGAAACTTATGGTGGGTCCTAAGAACCACCTTGTCCTTGTGAAATACAGTATATGGAGGTCTGTGACCAAAGCATGTATTCAGACACTCTGCGGCGGAGGTAATGGCCACAAGGAAGGCGATCTTCAGGTTAGAAACTTCAGCTCGAAAGTAGCTAGGGGCTCAAAGGTTCATGGTTGAGCATGTCTAGCACTAGTAATTCAACTTGCTGAGGTATGTTTGTAGTGGCTACTTGTCTGTGTCTGTAGCTTAGTTTTCGTGGATTTACATGGTTTTCTGCTTGGAGTAACTACACCATTCTTGCTCACTACATCCGTGAAAGTCTCCTGAACTGGATTTCTGCAAAACATCACAACCAGGTATCTGTATTTTTCATTTAAAATCAACTTTTGGAAGCTATCCCAAGCAAAACATAAGTCAAGCAATTAAGTCTGACAAACTCAGTGACTCTAGGTCTGCTTGAATCCACATTTTCGCCTGACCTGCTCCATGATCTGTATGTTGGCTTTTCAACAACCTCTTTGAATGACAAAGAAGCATGCAGACAAAAGGATTTCACATCCTGCATATGCACAGCACAGTTCATCACCTGCAGGAATTCTAACACATTCTGTGACTCTGGACCTCAGCTGTTGATAATTTCTTTTGGCTTATGACTTAACCACCAGGGTATCTACAAGATGCTGAAATCCTTTCTCCTACAAATTCTCTTTATGCTGCTCCTGCTCTCAGGAAATGTTCACCCCAACCCAGGACCACCTGGGCAGCCAGCAGTGGCACCAAGCAGAAGGACAGGGACACTCGCCATGGCATCCATCAATGCCTGCAGCATCCTCAACAAACTTGACTCCCTCCAAACATGGATACTACAGCACAACCCTGATGTCCTCTCAGTTGTGGAAACATGGCTAAACCCTAAAATCCCTGATACCTCAGTCTCTATCCCTGGCTACTGCATTTTCAGGCAAGACAGGATTGCTAAACGGGCGGGGCTGCACCATCTATCTTAAGGATACCCTTATGGGTCACATCATCCCATCCCCAGCCTGAGCAACTCCTCTCAGGTCCTCACAATCAAAATCCTCCTTGGTGCACATAACAAGGAACTCACTGTCATCTCGGTTTACCTACCCCAAGAGACCAGGCTGCTGGCTTCCATAGCATCATGGAATATCTAAGGGTCCAGCAATATAATTCTGAAACCATAATCATGGGTGATTTTAACATTAACTGGCTCTCCACTGAGGCCGCTACCTATAAGATGCAGCCATGCGCATCACCTCACTCAACTGGTCAATGCCCCCACTAGGTGTAACTATAGGACAGGCCCCTTACGCTTCTAGACTGGATTCTATCTAACCACCCTGAACGATCTCCAATGTTTCTGTACTCCTGGATACAATAAGTGACCACCGCTGTCATCTGTTCCTGGTCAAACAAATACCACAAGCCCCTCCCAAGCTTATCTATGCCAGGGTTATCAAACAAGGGCACCTCCAGCTGTTAAAATCCCATCTAACCAGGCTGAACTGGGCAGTGCTTGACTCCTCAATGACACCAACAAAGCTCTGGACCTATTTATCAAACGTTTCAACGAAGCCTGTGACATCTATGCACCAGTGAAAAGATGAAGGTCAAAGGACAGGCCAACCCCTGGGTTACTACTGACCTTTTAACTCTGCTCAAGCACAGAGACCACCTCTGGCATTGTGCTACAGTGCAACTCGACGCAAGTAAACATACAATTATACAAAGCAGCCAGAAATGATTGCCTCAGAAGAATACGGAATGCTAAACGCAGCTATTACAAAGAGGCTCGACCAACTCTTGGGGATAGGGAAACAAATTCTGGAACAACATGAAAGAACTCACAGGCAAGGATCCTAAAGCACCACCCACTATGCTCAACCTTCATGGCACTCCTACACTGACTCTAGGTATCATCACCAGCACTTTTAATAATGCATTTACAAACCTGGACAGTGTCCTTCCACCAAATTTTTTCGACGACCCTCCTCCAGCTCCTCCCAAGTTACCCCCAACTAGAACGCATAACCCAAAGTTTTTTTTTTTTTTTTTTAAAGAGGTCCCACCACAAGTAGCTAGAAAATACATTCAAAGCCATCGGCAAAACAAGGGTACAGTGGTGACTCCTTGACCTGAAACTGCTGGCACAAGTCCTCGATGAAATCTTAGAACCACTTACAAAGATCTTTAATCTCTCGCTTAGATTGGGCCATTTCTCTCTGGAAGAAAGCCACTGTCACACCGGTTCACAAAAGCGAGATAGGACACTGCACACCAATTACAGACCTATCTCACTCCTCCCCCACTATCCAAAACGCTGGAGCCAATAGTGTCGGACCAACTAGCTGAATTCCTGGATAAGTACAATGTACAGTGCCCAGAGCAGCATGGCTTCAGAAAAGGGCACAGCACCACCACTGCACTACTGGAATTTACAACCTTCATCCATGCCACGCTTGACAAAGGGAATTGTGGAGGGGCAGTATTTATAGACCTTACCAAGGCATTCGGCACAGTTAACCAACCCCTACTGCTCAAGCAACTGTCCTCCATTGGGATCTCCAGCGATGCCCTTCCATGGTTCACCAGCTACCTTGATAATCGATCCAACGTAAGGATTGCAGGGATCTCTCGATGAGAAACCGTTCCGGCCTCCCGAGTCCCCAGGGTTTATTCTGGGCCTCTACTCTTCTCCTCTTCATCAACAATCTCCCCAGTGCCTGCCACCAAAAATATTACTATACGCAGACGATGCAGTCCTGTTTTCCAGCCACAATGACATTACAGTCCTTGAATCCCAGCTGCAGCTCGACTTCAATCACATCAAGACTGGTTCAATTCTCATAAACTTGTCCGGAACCACAGCAAGACTAAAGCCATGTCTTCTGTAACCGACAGAGCAGGCACAACTCTCTGTCCCTCACCATCAAGAACCGCTGGGAACCCCACTCGAACATGTCAAGGAGTTCAAGTACCTTGGTATTACCCTGGATAGTACCCTCTCCTACACTCGGCATATTGACACTGTTGCCAAGGCGCCAATATACTTGGATTGACTACACAAGCACAAGCACTGTATGCCCGCGATACCCTTAAACCAGCCATCTACAGCTCTGTCACCTCTATCATTGACTACGGCCTTGCCATCTATGGCTCTGCCCCAACAAATGCCCTCCACAGGATATCAGTTGCTCTCAACAAAGCCTGTAGACTACTGACGGTGCAGCCCGACAAAATCACACCTGTGACCTCTATGCACAGGCCAGCTGGCTACCCCACGCAGCAGAATACAATACCAGACCTGCTTACTTACCAAAAGATTCTCCTTGGTCTCATGCCACCTGGTGTTAGCTCACTCCTTACTACCTACAGTGGCACTCAACAAACACGGGTGCCCAATCTCTAACCTTTCAGGTTCCCAGATGTCGTACTCCATGGGTCAGCGGTCCTTTATTTATAGAGCTGCTCAATGGTTCAATTCCCTCAATAAAGAATCACTTTCCTCTACTACACTTGGACCCTTCAAAAGGAATCTCAAACTTTACCTCACCTCTACCACTCAATGTGACTGCTTTTGTTGAACAGAGATCTCTAAACACCTCCCAGCTCACTCAAGTCTCACAGCCCGCCTTTCCCAATCTCATTCCCTCTGGCACTGGGCCTTCCTGTGACTCCTTTCCTGCTTCACATCTCCACTGGTACAAGACATTTTCCACTACCATCGGACAGTGGCCCATTAGCTCGCCAACTTCTCTCCGGGTCGCATGCCTGCAATACTAACTGCCTATGGTCCCTCTCTTTATTGTTACCGCAGCCAGCTGCCTACCATGCTGCTCGCTTTATGAATATTATCTCAAAGTATGTTATAACTGAGTATCTTTATTTTTTCTTTTAGTTGTTTTGGTTGTTTATTGTGCATTCTTTTACTACCTCTGTATGTATGTTGACCCTCATCCTTTGACGTGGAACCTTTGTAACGAAGCAGTTTCTGCTCAAAGGTATTTGTAATCCGAGAATTTAATAAATAAATAAAATAAAAATAAATAAGGTTAATGTCCCAGGCAGCTGCCGGTCATCTGACTGGTGGCCTGGTATGCAGTATGCCTTAAGAAACCTCTTGACCACAGGTAGCTGAGCCAAAGACACGGAATGTATGGGTTTGTGGTGCTGAGATCGCACAAAGGTGGACCTTCATGGTTGAGTATTGTAGACCTGTGTTCAAGACATGTAGATGATACTCTAGGACTTTGTTTGAGGGCAGGAAAAGGATTCCAGGAGCATCTTGCGCACAGATGAAGAACTGCTTCCACTCAGCCATGTAGGTTTTTCAGGTAGCTGGCTTGTGTGCCGCTAATAGAATGTCTGAGACCCCACGTGAAACGTTAAACTGTTCACCTCTGTCTCTTCAGGAGCCAGGCATGGAGGTGAAGGGACTTCAGGTTGGGATGGACCACCGGGCCCTGGGTCAGCAGGTTCATAAGAAGTGGAAGCTGTCTTGGTAAAGTTTCCAACAATCTGTTGATTAATGGAAACCAGATCTGATGAGGCCAGAATAGGGCAATGAGGATCATTCTGCCCTCCCCCCCGTGCCTACAATTGGAGCAGCACCCTATGAACTAGGGGAAGATGGGAAATGCATAGAAAGCGCCTTGTCCACTGCAGTCTGAATGCATCCTGACAAAAACACCAGGTTCTGGATTTCTGGAGCAGAAGTGAGGCAGTTTTGTGTTGAGTGGGGACGCAGAAAGGTCCAGGTTTGGGGTTCCCCACTCTTTGAAGAGTGATTACACAATATTTGTGTTGAGAGACCACTGTGAGGGTCTGTGTCCATTCTGCTGAGATGAGCCACCAGATCGTTTCTACACTCCCAGCAGGTAGACTGCTGGATCAGAGCTTGTGCTCCAGGCACCACTCCCACACCTCATCGCCTCTGCATGAGGGGTAAGAGTGTGCTCCACCCTGTTTGTTGATGTAGTACATCACTGCTTTGTTGTCCGCTTGAAGGAGAAATGATCTTGTGACAGAGTATGTCCTTCAAGGCTTGACTGCATACAGGATAGCTCTCATTTCTAAAACATTTATGTGAAGCTGAGACTCGTCCTGACTCTATCAACCCTGGGTGTGGAGATCCTGGCAGTGAGCTCCCCATCCCAGTAGGGATGCATCCATGGTGATGGAGATCTGAGATTCCAGAGGGGCAAAGGGATAACCTTCCAGAAGGTTGTCTTCCAGAGTCCACCAGGTGAGTGACTGTCCCAGAGGTTCCATCACCTTGATGTGAAAGGATCAGGGTGTGTGGTCGGTGACCACTGAGTGTTAAGCATCCGCTGAGTAGTTCTCATGTGAAGCCAAGCCAGAGGCACAGTGAACACTGAGGATGCCATGAGACCCAGCATCCGTTGCATTGAGAGAGCGCAAACAGAGTCGCTCTCCTGATGAAGTGAGCCACCAAGGATGTCATTTCTCCTGTCCTCCGGAAGAAAGGCTTTTGCACTGGAGGTATCAGAAGGGCTCCTATGAAGAGGAGCCATTGGGAGGGCTGTAGCTGTGACTTTCCCAAATTTAGCAGGACTCTCATGGATGTGAGGAATTTGGAAGACACAGCCATGGTTTCCTGAGTCTCTTGTCTGGTGGGGCTCACTAGAAGCTAATCGTACAGGTATGGAAACACCTGAATTTCCGAGCTGCTTCAGATATGCTCATGGACCGCAGCACTTTGTAAAAACTCGAGGCACCGAGGATAGCTTCCAAAGGGCAGGACTCTGAACTGGTAGTGTTTACCAAACACCACGTATCTGAGGTATTTGTGGTGGTTTGAGTGTATGAGAACGTGTTGATAGGCGTCCCTGCATGTCCAGGGAGGCTAGCCAATTGTTTTGATGAATCAGAGGTAAAAGAGTACTGTGTGATATCATCTTGAACTTTTCCTTGTAAAGGAACCTGTTTAGCTTCCTGAGATCGAGAATAGGGCATGCCACCTGTTTTCTTTGGAACTAGGAAGTAATAGAGAGAAACCTGTGTTCCACTGATCCAGCAGGACTACTACTACTGCCCTGTTGTTTAGAACGCCTTGAATCTCGGAAGCAAGGTCTTACTGAGAGACAGACAGCTTGGCTGTTGTTTGGGGGATGATCCGGAGGGGTTTCTGAAAGATTTAGAGAGTAACCCTCAGAGATTATTCTGAGCACCCACTTGTCTGATGTGCTTGACTTCCACTGGTCATAAAACTGAGTCAGATGCCTCCTACTGCAGAGGAAGAGTCCCTCTCAGACAGCTGAAGTAGGACTTGGGCCGGATCTCAGAGGGTGGCACTAGGTGCTTTGGGGCCCTGTGCTTCTGCTGCATTTTCTTTGTGGCTGAGGGTTTGGTTTCTGTTAAAGCCCCCCACCTTTACCACGAAAGGATTGGCTTATGAAACTGATGCGGTTCCTGCCCTTTGAGGGGCTGCAGATGGCAGTCTGGCTGTTTTGATAGCCGTTCCTAGTCTTGTGTGTGGCTTCTAGCACCTGCTCATCCTGAGGACCAAACAGGTACGCATTCATCAAAAGGCAAAGCCATAACCCTGTGTTAGCATCATTTGTGAACCCCGAGGTGCGCAACCAAGGTGCAACGGGGTAAATACTAGCTGCCGCTGCTCTGGAGGCAGTGTCAAAGGCATCCATGGCAGCTTAAGCTGTTGATTATTGATTCAATGCCTCTAGTAATGGTTTGAAGAAGCTCTGTGTTAACGTCTGAATCTGGGAGAGCTTCTACCGTGGCCTTAAGCAAATGCCAGAGTGAATATTCCTGCTGGAGAGAAGTAGTCCTTGTAGCTAGCAATGCAATGCCCAGGGTGGAAGCAGCAAAGACTCACATTTCTAAAGTGTCGATTTTATGAGATTCCATGTTTATAGGACGTACTATAGATTCTTGTGGAAGAACGGCCTTGTCATTCTCTCCCAGGACAACTATGGCATCAGCAAAGGCTTGCGAGGCCAGAATGGGCCAATCCTTGGGAGGGGCATGTTTCCTATCTATAGACTTAGCCACAGAGGGAATAAGTGTCGGATCATCCCACACCATTTGTGACAAGAGTCTCAAAAGAGGGTTGAATGGGGGGTAATTCCACAGGAATGTACAGAATGTGCAGTTACTGCAGGCGCAGCAATTCCCAAGAGCGATCTCGCAAGTCTGGAGGGTGAGGGTATTCACATTTCTAAGCAGAGATGTAAAAGTAAGGTCCCCACCAGAGGCTCTGCTGTAAGAGTAGGTTTATTCCTACCACTAGGGAGGAAAATGTCACGCTGTGCAGTGTCAGTGTCAGTGGCTCAGTAGGTGGCACACTCACCTCTGAGGCCGGAGATCAGGAGGGCTGTGGGTTCAGTTCCCACACCTGGCACTTGGGTTAATATCCCAATACTGACACTGTAGTGCAGCATGAGAGGGTGTTGCACTTTGGAGGTGCCGCTTCGGATGAGATGTTAAACTGAGGTCCCATCTGCCTGGACTGGTGGTAGTTCAGGTGGATGTTAAAGACCCATGGCACTTATCGAAAGAGTAGGGAATTTCCCAGTGTCCTGGCCAAATTTCCTCATTCACTAAAAATACCACCAACAGCTTAATCTGGTTCAAGGTCAGTTGGCATTCATCTGTATCCCCTCCCGGTTGTGCCTGAAAATAGGCAGGATTTGTCTAGTGCACTTACCCGGTCAACAAAAACTAAATAAAAAATAAAATAAAAGTTGTCCCACAATCAAAGATCAGAATCAGGCTCAATATCATCTCCTACCAGTCCCAAAGGGACTGTGTAGATAGGAAAGGGAGGAAAAGAAGGAGGAGGAGCTCCACGAATCGAGTCGAAACCCCAGTGTTGTATGCAGATTCCAGAGGCACCCTCGATGCCGTAATATGAGGCAGCCGAAAACACAGGCGGCACCGTTAACGGCATCGGAGGAGAAGTCATCAGAGCTGGCGCTGGAACCAGAGGTTCTCAACCCCAACTCAGCTGAGGAAAGATGAAGAAATTCAGCAGGAGATAAAGGCACTGATGTAGACCCCGCGCCACAGCCGTATGAGGGGGATAAACACCGAGCAGCTGCATCAATAGCACTGAAGGAGGTGCCACCTGACTAGGAAGCCCCAACCGCCCCTGCCCGAGGTCTGAAACCAAAGGCTGAAGACCCCGACGACGGACTCACCGGCTCGGACAGACGGGACAAACCACCTGACCCATTGCTCCATAAGTGCGCCCAATGTTGAAACTGCTAACCAGAGGGACCCCTGCCAGGGGCAGGGAGGGAATCCAGAGTCGAGGATGCCTGTCACCAGCAACAGAAGCCGGAGAAGACCCCGAAGGGACGGAGTCTGGCCCCTGCCGCCAGTAACTGACAATCGACATGCAGACGTACCAGAAGATGACCTCGAGCAGTGCCATTTCTTTTTCGACTGGGAGGCCAAAGAAGAACTCAAGTCCGAACGGTGCCGAGTCCCTCGATGAGGATCAAGAATGCGCCGCTTCTTTTGTGCTTTCGAAGACCGCCCACCCCCGAAAGCCCTGTTCTGCCAGTAGTCAGATCCACACTCCACAGAGGATGGTGGACCAGACCCAGCCCTGCTTGACAATACAGCTTATGCGAGGTCTCCCTCATCACCTGCCCTGTTTATGGTCGACCAAGGAGGCCTGAAGACTTCTTCTGACTAAAAATTGCTTAATA
This sequence comes from Neoceratodus forsteri, assembly GCA_016271365.2. Lineage (NCBI taxonomy): Eukaryota > Metazoa > Chordata > Ceratodontiformes > Ceratodontidae > Neoceratodus > Neoceratodus forsteri. The sequence goes on along the minus strand of CM057458.1, from coordinate 964,866,807 downwards.
AAATTACTTATTTATTGTTATTTTAAACTGACAAGAAATAATAAAACTAATAAAACTGAAAGACTATAGCTGCTGTCGCATAGACGGAAGTTTTGATTCCCGGCGATGAGCTTATCAGCCGCCATCGCTGAAGCACACTCAATGGTGGGGAAAAGGGAACTGAGGTGTTTGAGGGTCGACGCCGAGGTAGTCTATATGGCGTGAGCTGGGCTCGCTGTGCCGCTCTCACGGCCCTACCCAGGCACCGCCCTCCTCAAGATTTTTGGTTCCGCTGGGTCCTAGCACCTCCGGCATAGTCCCATTAGTGTGAATGAGTGGTGGAGACAAGTCAAGGGGCAGTCGGTTAAGGAAGAGGCTGAAGAGGAAAGGGCCCAATATAGATCCTTGTGGAACTCCTGAGCGTATTCCTCACGGTTGCATGGTTTTATTATTCAAATAAAACCCTAGCTAACGAGAGTATTCAAAACCACCTATAAACTACTAAAAAAAAAAAAAAAAAGACAAAACTTCAATGTTGCTAGCTTGAAAAGAAGGCTGGAGCTGACTTCAGACAACTGCTCTCTTTAGCGGAGAAACAAATCTGGTGTTAGAACAGCAGGGGAGCGTGACCATGGTGCAGAGTTTGGATTTATATTCTAAATTATATAATATGCATACATTTCTATCTCTGGGGCAGCACACTCCTATGGATCGATGTCATATGTAAGGAATTTCATTGATGAATTCCTGTTGAAGAAAAATATTTTTTCTTTGTTTCAAATTAGGACATTCAGTATTTTTCCCTATTTGGCAGGACACAGACCCCTAAAAAGAGACTGTACTGACAAAATAAGAGAGGTGGTAATCATAAACACTATAGTGTCTGCAGTTCATATCAACCCAAATCCTGGTTGTGGGAAGGGCATATCCAGTCTGTGGAATTCTGCTGGTACATCAAAACATCTGCATTAAGTGCAGCTTTAGATATCTCACACACATGCCAAGCAGTTACACACAGCATTCTAGCAAAGAGTTGTTAAAAAAAAAAAAAGATCAGATGTTATTGCTTCATCAGAAATGTCTGTTTTTAGTGTGCTCAGTATCTTAGTTGGTAACAAACCTATCGCTGTGCGCACTAGAATTCCATGCAAGAATCTTTCAGACTGCTCAAGATCGTTGATCAAAAATAATATAAAATATGGGTAGAACCCAGGCTACTTTACCTCTAACAACCTGAGCTCCTGAACGCAGTTGTGAAGAAGCTCCAGAGCACGCCAGACACCTCCCATGGCCTCTGCAGAAAGAGGAGCAGAGTGCACGCCGTGAAAATAAGTAGCTGCGGAGATCCAGTAGTGTGGCCTTGTTCTTCTGAATCAGTTCCTCTTCTCCATATCAATTGGCTTTCGGAGTACCAATCCATACCAGCTCTGCACTGGTTCGCAGAATGATGTTAGCCAATTCCCCATCTAGAAAATATCAATTACTAGTGAATCACTCAAACCAAGTCCCCAGATACAGTGAAACAATGCTATAATGTCAGTTCTATTTCTTCTGTTTGTAAACTGTTTACACCACAAACGAAGAACAAAATGACAACTAGGACAGGAAAATTGATCCTGACTGGATCACAAGGTAAAATGGAACTAAACCAAGATCTTAATGAGCATGACCTCTGCACTAACATTACTGGAAAATGTCTTTATTTAATACTGCAATCAGAGCAGTCAAAAAGACAAGTACATTAATGATGTCTCACAGCACTATCACACCAGCGATGTCACAATGTATCCCTTGACTACCTCCTGTAACAGTTCAAAGTGTTTTAAATTAAAACTAGTTAATAACTTCATTTCAGATCAAATGCTGGTCAAATAAATTACAATTACAACTTACAACAGAATGTTTAGAGATGTGACGCTGTAGGGAGGTATCACCACATTTAGGTTTATTACAGCATCCCATCATTTAACTTGCATATCTTCGCTGTGATATTCAACAGCAAAAGTACATCTCCCTTATCTTGACATTTAATTAACGCAAATTTTAACAGAAGTTACAACTTCAGTAAACACTTGCTTTAGTATCCACAGAAATGTCTGACACATTGTTCTAGTAAAATGTTCACCAATGCTGTATAAGGTTGCATTATGGATTGACAGAGAGGTGAGACACTCTTACACTGAAAAAGGCGCCTCATGCAGAAAGCCCTGGAAACAGGCACATTCCCAGGAGGATATCAGCATTTTATATACTGTATATTATTGATCATCACCTCCAATCAATAACATGATTAATACATCCTCGGAGACCAGTCTTAAACGATTTTAAGAGTGGTCTCACATACCCTAAGAATGCAAGTGAAAACACTCTCACAAGATAAGCATGACCTCAGAGTGCGATAACATATATTTTATACAGTACTTGAAACGCCACTATAATGTGTCCTCCCTGCAACTCATCTGATTAGCGTAAAGGATCAAGAAGCTGCCTATCAGAGTCCTCATCAGTTCTTTCTTAATATTAGATACTGCTAAGTAATCTGCATAGAATGTGAAGCAATCAAAGAATTATTTGGACAGAGCATTTAACAAACATGTTGGTAATACAGCATGTGCCTTTCTAAACAGTGCTGCTTCAGCTACTATAATTTAATAGAGATTATCTTGTTCTTCCTTGGAGCTATAGCATCACATTAGTACCAACCTAACTGGCTCATGCCTCCCCAGGACTTACGCACAAATCCCTCAAGGATTTTCCCCATGGCAGGGCCAGGAGGGAGGGCAGTCCTCTCCCATCCCATCCCCAACATCTTCATCCAGATGGTGCTAGGCCTGGGCGACAGTGTGGCCTCAGGAAGTAAGCTAGGTGCCACTCGCTGGATCCATTTTTCCATTTTCTCCCGTCCTCCCTGAGGTCAGGCCCAGCCCACAGATGGCCTCACACATTGCTGGCATGCTTCTCCAGAGGAGTACGCCTCCCCAGCCCACCGCAAGGGATGCCAGAGTGGTGGAATGTGATGCCTTCCTCCTGAGCTGAGAGAGCTGCGCCACAGCCACGCCTTCCCAGCCCTTGGTCCAGCATGACCCTCTCCTTAGTCCACTCTTGAACCTGGGTCAGTTATGGTACACAATGAGCTACCCATTAGGCCAGCAAGTTGCCCCATGTTTTAATCTTCAACCCTTTTCCAGGATATACAATCTATTTGCCAATATTTCTAGTAAATCTATGACAAAGATCCCCAAATGATTTTCACATGTAATAATGGGTCGATTATGATAGCCAAGTACTTTCTGTAACAATGACACCACAAGCTTTCGAACTGTAGGTTAGCTGCTGACAGTTATTCATTACACAATGGAGTAGGTACCATATTTCCGTGAAAATAGTTTAAAAAATGGGCTGCCCCTCGCTGGCCCACAAGCAACACACAATGCAGTGCAGGCAACCAGAGTTCAGAAGTGAGCTCAGGACACTGCACCAGGAGGCAGGCCAGAATGCAGCAGCTGCCGCTTCAGCAGTACGCTGAGGCTAGGGAGTAAAGTTGACACATTGGGTTCCAGTGCTGTAATGACCCCTGTGGTGGGCTAAGGGAGCATGCTTCTTTCTATGGACGTTGCTCTGTGTGTGGCAGAGGCCACTAGAGGGCTCTGCCCATGCCAAGGGAAGAGGGAAGACCAAGGGAGAAAACTGGTTTGAGAAAACTCCATGAGCACCATGGACCCCCCACACGGTTCCAGTGCCAGCAACACTGGATTCTAGTCCACAGAAAGGACTGAGGGGGGCCCTCCCCAGTGCCCCTGACTTGTGGGGCAGGGACGTGAGGGACACAGATGGGGACAAAGACCAGAGTCAGCAGGCCTGAACAGGGTATATCCCTAACAAACATGGCCGGGAGAAAAGCTCTCAGGAAAACAAACAAAACAATAGGACAAGAGACAGCTTGCCTGACAATGCAATGACTGAGAAATCACTTGCTATACCAGCATTCCAGGTTTAGGAACATAGCCTGGAATGCCACTGCAGGCCAGCAGAGGAGGATCCTGTGTCCCACGGGTTTCTCTTCTCCTCCTCCAAGTGAGGCAGGCAGGAAATAGAACAGTTACATAAGAACTTACCATAACAGTAGATCTTCGGGGATCTCAGTAATCAGGTTACACCCCAGGAACCTTCACTGTCGGTGAAGGGGAATTCACACAGAATATTTTCAGCAGTACAACTGGCCACCCACACCGTCCGACGTCCGCTGGACGTCAGCAACCCTATATATGGGCGGTGGCCCTGCTCCCTCCTCAGTTTATTCCCTCCGAGATGAAGGGAGCAAGGCTCATGCACTGGGGAACCGAGAGAGATAGAGGACCCAGCTCTAGGGAAAAAGTGGATACAGCAGATTGCCAGGTCTTAGACAAAGAGCCAAAGAAGGGGTGGTGGAGGGAATTAGACTTGAAGACTGAGATCCCTCAAAGATCTAATGTTACGTAAGTTCTTACGTAACTGTTCTATCTACTTCAGGGTATCTCAGTCATCAGGTTACACCGTAGAAACAAGAAACAAGTACCAAGCAGTGACAAGAGAAACAGACAGTCTGGGAGACTGGATCTTCATAAACTTAAGACAGGAGTCCTTGAAGCACGGCCCTGCCAAATCCCTGCACGGCTCTTGATACGATGTCCAGACTAATGCTTAGTGAAAGTGTGGGCTGTACTCCAAGTGTCAGTAACACAAATATCAGCGCTAAGACCCCATTGAAACAATCCACTGAGGCAGCCATGCCTCTGGTGGAATGAGCTTAGACAGCACGAGGCAATTCCTTACCATACTAATTTGCCAACCATTTAGATAAACACTGCTTAGAAACTGAAGCACCCTTCCACCTGGGGCGAAGGAAACAAACTGCTCAGACTTTCTGGACTCCTTAGTTTGAAGCAGATAATAGTTCAAAATTCTGCACACATCTATTGTAATGGGCAGTGCATTCCTTGGTTTGGCACGCCAGGAAATAAACAGGAAGGTGGATAGACTGATTAGTGCAAAACTCAGAGACCACCTTAAGGAGAAACTTAGGATTTGTGCTCAAAGATACCCTGTCTTTGTGAAAATTAAATAAGGCTCTCACACCATAGGACCTGAAGCTCTGAAATTTTCAAGAAGTAATTGCAATAGAAAGAGCACTTTCCAAGAGAGAAAGTGCAAATCTAAAGTCGAGATTGGTTCAAAAGGAGACAGGGTCAACTTTTCCAAAACAAATTTAAGTCTCAAACTGGGACCTGAAATGGACTGGGGTTTCAGATGCAGGATGCCCTAAGGAAGGTGCGGAGACATCCATCTGAGCAACAGTGCGGTCACCACGGGCTCATGAAAGGCAGAAACAGCCAAAAGGTGCACCCTGAGGGAGGAATACTGGAGGCCTGAGTCAGATAAAGTAATCTGGTAGTCCAGTACATGATTTACAGGACAGACGAAAGGTTAAGGGAATGTTTGGTGGCCCACATGGCAAACCGCTTCCACTTCATGGCATAAGTAGCACAGGTGGAAGGCTTGTGGGCACCTACCAGGACATCCGCCACCTGTTAAAGACCCTGAACCTGGCATGGCTATGTCCTCAGGAGCCATGCATGCAGATGGAGGGACCTGAGGTTAGGAGGGACCAGCGTCTCCCAATCTTGGGTCAGCAGATTCTGCAAAGGGAAGAGGGCCCAGAGGTTCCTCTGCCAGCTGCTGAACCAGAGGGGACCATATCTGGCGAGGCCAGAATGGAGCTACCAGGATCATGCTGGCCCCTCCATTTGCAGCTTGATCAGCTGACCCCTCAATTTGCAGCGTGAAACGGAGGGAGTGCATACAGAAATCTACAACGCTCACCAGAGAACTCCCGGCCCTGGATCTAATAAGCAGAAATTGGGCAGTTTTGTGTTGAGGGGACACAAAAGGTCCAACTCCGATGACCTCATCTGTTAAACAGATCTTCTGCTATGGATAAGAGAAGCTTCCATGCATCCTGCTGAGACTGTCCACCAGGGTATTTAGGGCACCTGGCATGTGGAATGCAGAGTGTCAGACTGTGCTCCAGTGCCCAATATCACTAATCTTGTGGCCTCCCCATAAAGAGTATGAGTGAATCCCACCCTGCTTTTGATGTGGTAGACTACACTCAGATATTCAGACTGCACCAGCAGCTGGCCTGGAACAAGATACTCCTGAAAAGCCTACAAGGCATAGAGCACCACTCTCACCTCCAGGACATTGATATGCAGGCGGCTCACACTGGGACCAGGAGCCCTGGGTTTGAAAGGGACCCAGGTGTGCTCCCAGCCTAGACCTGAAGCATCAGAGGTTAGGATCTGGTGTGGCAAAGAAATCTAGCAAGGAACCCCTTGAAGAAGAGTCAAGGGATTAATCCACCACTGCAGTACCCTGCAAACTGGGGAGGAGACCAGGATCTTTTGTTCTAGCTTGTCCTGTATGCTGGTCCCATTGCACTCTGAGGGCCACTGAAGGGTGCGATGTGAAGTCTGGCAGTGGAACGGTGGGAATGGCTGCAGCTATTAGACCCAACAGCCTGAAATACAGTCTGGCAGGAATGTACCGACTCTGAGCGACTTCCTGAGCCTGAGCCATAAGGCATTCCACCTCTGTTCTGGAGCAAGAACAAATTCTGCTCCAGTGTTTTCACCCCAAATCTCCCAACCCTCTAAAATTTTATCCCCATTGCCTCTATCCCACTTCTCTGCTACCTACCCTCTCTTCCTACCTACCTCCCTCCCTCCTGTCCTCCCCACCTATTATATTCTCTCTCTCATCTCCATCTTTGCCTTATTCCCCCGGCAAGGTTCTCAGCATCCTGAAGGGGTCAGATCTAGGTATGCCTCTCACCTCCTATTGTCTCCCTCCCACCTCTATCTTGGCCTTGTTCCGCCCCTGGCAGAGCTCTCAAGCATGCTAAAGGGGTCAACTCTTAGTATGCCTCTCACCTCCCTTTCCCTCCCCTCTTTCCCCTCTTCTACACCCCACCTCCCTCCTCCTCCATTCCACTTCTCTTACTAAACTGACTGCCCTAAAATTCCACTGAACTTGTAGTTCATTTGCACTTCTGTTGTATCGAAGCTTATTGTACTGTCTGTGCTTTTGTATAACAGCTTGCCTTAGACCAAACTGCTGTATTCCATTTAATGCACTGCCTTCTAGTTACTCCCTTTGCTTACCTTCCACTTGATAGTCACTGTTTATTCATACAGTTACATGTTTCTTAGTAGTATGCTATTTCAAATGTGAATTTTGTGTTATTGTATCAATCTCTGTAGTCTATCCTCATGTTCCCCACCCCAGGTCGTACTGTGAGACAAGCAACTTTTTGTTCAGCGTGACCTCCTGGTAGAAAATATTTTTTTTTTTTTCTCTTTTTACTCCCGAGCTGCCTTTGTTACCGTATTTTCAGCCTGCCACGGGTTGCCTGCCCTCTGCCCCCAGATCGGCCGCTGTCCCCCGATACCCCGTGGCTTTCCCCTGATGGTGGGGCTTGCAGCATACCCCGCATATGCCGCAGGCACTGACTAGGTCGGGGCCCAGCCTGGGAGCACATCGAGGCCGTGGCGGGCGGGCTTCACTCTCGGCGCGGGCAGGCTCCATCCATTTTCCGCTTTTGGGAGGCGGGAGTCGTGCCATGATGTCACCATCCGCCCCGCCTCAATGGGATTGACAAGCCGCGGTCTGCGTGGGAACTCCCGGCCTCCGCCAGGGGTCCCCATGCACCGCCCGCTATCCACACCCTCCCCGGAGAAGGAGAGCTGTCCACGGACGCCGATCCTACTCCCCCAGCCGCCCTCCGGACGACCCGAGTCCATTCCCAAACCCGGTCGCCGCGTCGCAAGCGGAAATCCAACTGCTGCCGGGCGGCCGCCTGGAACGTCAATAAATAGCCTGCCATTCAGAGTCCAGAGCCGCCCGATGTACAGCAGTCTTTGGGATGGTACTAGAACGGACTTGGGCAGGTTGACCATTATGCCCAGAGGGTGGAGGAGCCAGAAAGTGCTCTCCAGAGTCAGCAAAAGCTGTTCCCTGGAGGGGCCTTGAGAACCAATTGACCAGGTAAGGGAAAATGTAGAGACCTTCTCTTCTGAGAACTGCTGCAACTGCTGCCAAGCATTTGTAAAGACATGCGGCGAGAGGATAAGCCAAAGGGCAGCACTTTGAACTGATAGTGATTGCCCTGAATGGCAAAGCGAAGAAACCTCCTATGAGGAGAAAAGACTGAAATGTGTAGTACCTGTCCTGCATGTCCAGTGAACAGAGCCAGTCCCTGGGGTTGAAGAGGCGTGAGGCCTGGCAAGGTCACCATTCAGAACGTTTTGTACTGGACAAAGAGATTGAGGTCCTTGAGGTCCAAGATGGGCCTCAGATCGCTGGTCTTTTGGGGAACATGAAAACCTGGAATAAAACCCCAGTTTCTCTGCCGCCTTGACACTAGTTTGATTGCCTGCTTGTGCAGAAGAGACTGTACTTCTCCCGGAGGACAGCTAAGTGGACCGAGGGTAGTTTGGGTGGTGGAGGGTATCGAAGGCTGTTGAATGAGCTCCAAGGTATGACCGCTCTCTATGACCTGCAGGATCCAAGCATCTAAAGTTATGGTTCTCCATTGATTCAGATGGAGTTGGAACCGACCTCCAACCACCACTTCCTGGGTCTGGATCAGAGGAGGGGTTTGGCAAGGAGTCAAGCAGAGCTGGGACCAGCTGTGGAGGCTGGTCCGTCATGTCTGGGACGCTTGGTCACCGCTCCAGCATTAGAGGGGGCGGGCAGGGAAGACTGGGCTCTGCACTTGCCTTGAGGGGGGGCCCAAACCTCGTCTATTGGGCCCATCTACAAAGTAGAGTGCCCTCTACCCATGGGGCTGAGTGTGGTAGAGAGAGTGGACAGACTTAATGGCTGTGCCAGAGGCCTGGAGATCATTAATGAGGTCCTGGACAAGTCCTGCACATCAGCTGCAAAACCAGAAACCCTCAGCCATGAATGCCTATGAAGGCATATGCCACTGTGTCAGCCATATTATACAGGACCCTGAGGAAATATTTACTTACATCCTCAGCAGTTTGCAGGCATTGGAGCAATTTCTGCTTGGTGGCCATCGGAATGGCCTGAGCAGCCTCCTTGCCCTTCCTCCAGCTGGCATTCTGGAACTTAACCATGTGTAACAGATAGTTTACGATCCTTAGGCCCAAAGTAGAGGAGGTATAAACTATCTTACCCCTGAGAGGTCAATCCTGTGGGATTCCTTGTCTGAGGGGAGGGAACTAAGGTGCTTTTGGCACCTTAGACCTGTCATGGTCTGCCTTGATGACCACAGAACCAATTTCAGCCTGGGAAGCAAAATAAGGAAGGCCCTGAGGGGCATTGTAAAAGCCTGTCTGCCCTACATGGCATAACTGGCACCATGTCGGCCTGTGCCAGGCTGTCACAGTGGCCTTTTTCAAGGCTGGCAGCATAGGAAAAATAATCTTAAGGGAGATTCTGGATACTCAAAGAAGTCCACCAGATCCTTTTTGTGGCATCCTCCTCTTCAGTCTGGAAGCCCGTGAGTGGCAGACAGTTGGTCTATGACATTGAAGAAGGTGGCGCCTCAGGAGGAGACCTTGGAGTATGCTTTGACTGAGTCCTCATTGACTGAAGAGGCAGTGGATTCATTAGAGATGAAGATTTCTTCCTCCTCCTCTCATCCTCCATGTCATCAGGGAGGACAAGATCAGGATGGTACCTCCTTGAAGTCTACCTCCTTGTCTGGGTCTGGCGTTGGGAGTGGTCATCGATGGCTCACGGGAGCCTCCATGGTTGATGAACAGGTGTCGACAATGAAGCAGCATTAACAGTGCTGGCGGCGAAGGCCTACTGAAGGCACTAAACTGCTGAACTAGAACTTGACAAGTACCTTATTCAGATCCATAGTCATGCCTACGGGGGTGGTTCAACAGCACAGAAGCCAACGACTGCTCATCCTGAGAGCCCAACAAGCAGTAGTCCTTGGAGTGAAGAGGCAGGTCTCGACGAGCAGCCATTGACGATGAGCCAGTCATCGACGGAGGAGGGGTCGACTGCATTGAGGTCAACATGGCGACACCCTGAGAGTCAGGTGGAGAAGTTGTCAGTATGGGACTGGTAGAAACAGAGACCTGGACAGCTGGTCTCTTCTGCCGTGGCAGCTGCTGTCGATAAAGAGCCCTGAAGATGGAAAGGCTGATGGGGAATGGGATGGACTCCAGGAGAAGTGGTCGCGATCCTGGTCTTTTATGTGACTCCCCACCCTCTCCCCAAGGATCTGTCAAAGGGCCTTGGAGGCCTTGGAGCTTTGAAGATCTGGTGGGCAACTGAGGAGCAGACGGGGCCCCAGAGGACCTCTGCCAGGAGTTGGCTACCTGCTGTTCCATCAGAAATTTTTTACAGCCTTTTAAGGCCACCTGAGGGTTGTGTGATTAAACTTCTGGCAGAGCTCACAGTTGGAGATGTCGTGGTCAGGCCCACAACAACAGACTCAGAGTGTTTGTCTGTAGAGGCAATCTCTTTCTGCAGTGGCAGTGACAGAAAAAGAAGATGAAGAATTAACTCTCAACATTAAAAAAAAAAAAAGGGGGGATCTCAGAAAGATTTAGGTAAGGGTAACTAGGAAAAAATGCATCCGTAGGGCTGTGAAAGGGTGCAAACACTGCAACGGAGCTGCCGCGAAGACTGTGCTTGCAAGTCGATGGCGGAAAAAACTAAGGAGGGAGCGGGCCACCCACAACTTACATAGGATTGCTCAGTCGTGGACAGTGACGGTGTAGGTGGCCCCAGTTGCACTGCTAAAAATCTTCCGTGGATTCCCTTCACCGACGGCAAAGGTTCCTACGGAGTAACTTGATAACTGAGATATCCCCAAAGAAGATCTACACTCCTGCACTGTAGCTTGAAGGACCAGTGTTTCATAAAAACACCAGTGAGGACCTGTTAAGGTCAATATGACTAAAAGACTGCCTAAAAGAATGGGAGAAACCATCAATCACGAGGCAATACAGAAAACAGCAATTTCATATATCAAACAGAAGGTAGCTGGCTGTAAATAAGGATTGTCTTATGTTTATCGCTTTCTGTTTTCTATGCTGACATATAATAGTGCCCACTGTTTCTGAGAAAAGGATGGAAATACAGTCAGACCACATTACTTACACCTCATCTGTTCTATGCTCACTGACATACTGGAGCACGCCCAAATTCATCATCTGTGTATGTCTCTCTTTACTGGTAAAACCTTCCTCTCTTTTTATCCCAGATGTACATGTTACATACCCGCACCAAAGTTGACCACATACTGTGAGAAGTGTGCATCCAGTTCATCGAACTGCACCAGAGCATCCTCAAACTGTTGGAGCATCTCAAACACAAACGCTAGTTCTTCCTTTAAAATAATGCAAAACAAAACAGTTCATTTAATAGAACAGCAATCTAGCAAAACAACCATGTAACCATAGAGCCATATACAAAAGTAAAACACAGTGCTATCAAATGCAGCAACACTACAGGTATATGAACCATATTCTTCATTCCCAAAAAAAAGCTAGCTAGGGGTCACTGTGGATAAATGACAGCAGAACTACATATGGCGCTACAGAAAAAAAGATTTTTCAGCAGAAAAGGACCTTTATCCAGTCTTCCCTTTTCCTGCCTATTCCATCACTACTGCACTCTATCTGGTCAAATGCGCCACTCCCTCCCCTGTTCCTCTACTTTATATGCCTCTGTGCCTGTCCCACACATGCTTGAAGCTCCCACAGTTTTTGCCCCACTACCTCCTCTGACAGGCTGTTCCAGTCATTCGCCACCCTTTCTGTGAAGAAATATTTCCACCCATCTCTTCTAAACTTCACCTCTTAGCGCACTGCATGTCCCCTTATTCTAGTGCCTTCTTTCTCTTAAGTAGACACTCCACTTGCACCTTTGCTCACTCCTATGAGGTACTTGCACGCTTCGGACCACATTCAAAGAAGATGCACGGCCCAAAATGGAGATGTATGGATCTCAGAAAATGCGTGAACGGAGAGACGTGCTGCTACATTTCCTATTGAGCGACTGAGCAGAAATAATGTAAGTGGAAAAAGGAGCACATACATGAATATGCCATGCATCCGTCTCCCAGAAGTGTGCCACGCAAATTTAGGCAGACAAAGGGATTGGCAAGCAACCAACCACCCACAGGCAGGCCGCAGAACTGCAGGCAGGTCATCCTATAGCAGCCCTTGTAGGTGCACCAGGACATGCCCCAGGCACCACACACAGCAGTCATGCTAGGATGGAAGCACCCAAGCCAAAAGGACCAGAACACTACCGGCACCACTCAGAGAGCAACCCCCCACACACCGCATCCAGGACCCAGCAGTCACATGCCAGTGTGAATGGGTGCTCCTCTGCGTACCAGTGAGCAGACAGTCACAATGCAACACACGTACCAGGGGCATGGCCTGCAACTCCACGGGCCTGAATGGCATCACCTGGTGGTGGTATGCACCCATGGGGACTTCTGGAGCACCGGTGCCCAGGTAGCCTGGTGGTACTAATGGCAGCATGGCATGGGACAGGGACTGACCTGTGGCCCACACTCACAGTGGTACACTAGGTGCACACAGTGCGCCTATACCAGCCAACACAACAGGGAGCCACAGACATGTCACCCGATGCCTGCCATGTGGTGTGACCACCATGGGCACTGCAGGGGTCAGTGTGGTGTTCCTGTGGAAGACACAGCACAATAGTGGGCAGTGTGGGGCAGGGGTAACACAACCTGCAGCCTGGGGGTAACACAGGCATGCCTCACGGACACCTGACCCCTCCGGTGGCGGGCATCCGGCCACCATGGGCACATATGGCCAGTGTCAGACTTGGCCCACCAGGTTACCTGGAGTGGTCCAGGTGGGCTCTGTACATGGCCATGGGTAATAGCACTACACTCAAGCCAATGCAGTCCACCCACCATACACAAACATTCCGTCACACCTGCCTGCTAGTCTGCAGTACCTCCTGTTTACCTTTAGGGAGTGGTGGGGTAGCCTTGCAAAGCTGGAACTGCTCATGCCTTGAGTATGCAAATGGCCTGAATACATTCCAGTAATGAGCAATGCATGTGGGGAATGAGCTCGAAAGTACAATGAGGCCATTTGCATATCTTGGCTGAATATTGCAATTCTGCATGCTGTGCATGTGTCCACCTATCGTGCATTTCCCTATGTCCCTTTGACAGGACTTAGGGCACCTGCCTGTTGTGCACATCTCCCACTGTGGGATCACACATATTTGGGATATTAGCCAGACATGCGCAATCTCATCTTACGGTGCATCTTCTGAATACACCATTATTTTGTGCCTGCACATCTCAGTTGCATGGCACAGGCACTTGTGCAATACAGCCTGGGACTTTTGAGTGTGGGGCCCCATAGTTATGTCCCTCTCAGTCTCCCTCTCTTCCAGGGATTACATGCTGAGTTCCTGCAGCTCTTCCTCATGTGGCTTCTCATGCAACCCTTCATCATTTTGGCTGCCATCCTCCGAACTGCCTCCACTCTTTTCATGTCCTTGCAGAGGTACAGCCTCCATAACTGGACACAGTACTCCAGGTGGAGCATCACCAGTGAGCAAATGCAATGGCAGCACCACTTCCCTCCTCCTGCAAGAAATCCTCTGCCAATGCACCGCAGCACCCTGCTAGCCTTTCCCACTGCTTTGTCACACTGCCCATCCACCCTGAGGTTATCAGCTATGATGACCCCAGGTCTCTTTTGCTTGCTAACTGTAAGTTCCATTCCCCTGCCTTATATACAGCCCCTAGGTGCCACAGTCCAAAGTGCACTGCCCAATTTTTGGCACTGAAACCCAGCTGTCACCCCAGACCTTTCTCTAGTTCCTCAGATCACTTTGCATTCTCTCCACCCCTTCCTAGAAGTCAACTCTGTTGCAGATTTTTTACATCTGCAAAAGACACACCTTATCATCAGCTCTCCTACTGCTTATGAAGACATTGAAGAGGACCAGCTCCAGCACTGAATCTTGTGGCATCCCACTAGTCACTCTATCGCCTGAGTGGTTACCATTTACCACCATTCTTTGCCTCCTATCCCTTAACCAGTTTGATACCCAGCTTGTCACTTCCTCCCACCCCCAGGCTGCTTAGTTTTTAACAAACCTCCTGTGAGGCACAGTGCTGAAATCCTTAATGAAGTCCAGATAGGCCATGTCCCCTGCTACCCTTTGATCCACTTCCCTGTAACTCAGTCAAAGAAATCTCACGATTAATTTTACATGCTCTCCCTTATGAAACCATCTGTCAGTGGTCCTGCAGCCTTTGCTCCAGGTACTCCATGAGCCTCTTCTTCAGTGATGTCTCCATTGACTTCCCACAACTGATGTTAGACTGACTGGCCTGTAGTTGCTAGCATCCTCCCTCTGCTGCTTTAGTGCAGAGGGACCACACCAGCCCTCCTCCAGTCCTCTGAACTTCTCCCATCTCCACTTAGGTGCTAAAAGTGCTGCCAGAGGGGCAGCCAGCCCCATGCTCAGTTCCCTTTAGGACTTTGATTAATCCTATCTGGTCTCATCGACTTATTCTCCTTAAAGCTTCCAATCCCTTCCGACTCTCTTCACTGGAGAATGGACTTGTGCCCCACCCCCACCCCCATTTGCTTCCTGTAGTATGGTGGTCTATGCCCTGCCTTCTACCAGGAAGACCGAGCAGAAGTAATTGTTTAGTATTTCCTGTTTCTCTTGATCTTCCTCTGCGAGTCCCCTGCCCTCCTGATTCTCACTATCCCTCCCTTGTCTTCCTTTCTCCCTCACACCTGAAGAGGGTCTTGTCCCCTTTTGACCTGCTTAGCTATTCTTTCCTCTGTTAGAGGTTTAGCTGCCCTCACCCTCCTTCCTGCCTCCCTTGTTTTGCCTACATATATCTCCCTGTCTCATCCTTCTGGGTCTCCTGCAGTACTTTCAAACGCTATTTAATCTCCTTCACTGCCTTTGCCACCTCTTTACAGAACCACAGCGGCCTCTTCTTCCTCTTTTCCTTGCTCACTTCCTTCAAACAGCATGCCATTGCTTGGCTATACTTCCTTAATTTTCTCCATTAAGCCTCCACCCACCTCTGCCTTCCCACACTTGAGGCATTCTCTGACGTGGTTTCATCTCTTTAAAATCTGCTCTCCTAAAGTCCAGGACTCTCGTCTTAGTGTTTTTTTTTTTTCTCCTGTCCTATCCATATGCTAAACCACACAGTACAGTGATCACTAGGCACAGGGACTACCCACTGTGATGTCAGCAATGCTGTCCCTGAGCAGCAGGCCCAGCACTGCCCCATCCCTAGTGGGTTCCAAACCGGCCGCCTGAGAAATACCCCCTTGCATGGAGTCAAGGATGGCCCTGCCTCTTCATGTGGCTGCAGTGAGAATGCCCCAACCAAAATCAAGCAGATAAAAGTCCTCAATTAACAAAACTAACTCCTCCCCTGTGATGGAAGACTGTACACCACCCCCATGCAGATAACGGCCCCGACCCCATCTCTAGGCTGACCTAAACACCTCCAGCCCTACATAGGTGTCCTCAATGCAGGTGTAGTTTGTTTTCAAAGGAGGGAGAAAAGAAGAGAAATGGCTGTGTCCAAATGATAATGCCAAGGGTGCCACTGCAGTCCCCCACCACACGATCATTAGGACAGAGCTTGTTAACCAACCACCCAGTGGTACAGCCCCAAAGCTGGGGGAAGAGGGAACTATGAGAGTAGCGATGGCAATGTAGAGTTAAGAAAGCTTGATGTAAATGCCTAACGCTGGCTCCAAGCAGAAACTTGCCAGGCTCCCTCCCTCCTCTACCTCTGCTAATACAAGATGATGTCCCTGCCTACAAATACCTTGGGTGGTTTCACCCTTCCTGGACTTCTCTTCCCACTTTAATGCCCTTCGCTCCAAATTTACGCTGAAACTAGGAGGCTTCTCTACTGCCACAAGGGTAGTGCCCTCCCAATCAGACGCCGATCTGCTTGTCAAATGGACACTCCCAGCCTTCAATTCATGCGTGACCTCATCTGTGGCTCAGCCCTGGCCACCTCCCTCAGCAAACTCTATGTCCTCTTCAGCGCTTTCTGACATTTTGCCTCAAATATCCCCTCGGCACACCATGTGACTTCTGCTCCCTCATTATCTATCCAGAGTCCCTCTTGCAGAGGCGCTTGTCCCAATGGTCTACTTTCATGTACCAAATACTGGTTTGGGACTCTTCCATCTTGCTTCTCCTCCCTCCTACCAGCCTGCACTTCCTCTCCCCTCCCATTCGCGCACTAGCTGCCTCTGTCCTCTTCACCTCCTAATGAGCACACCTCTGCTGGGAAACTTGTTTCTTTAAACTCCTTCCTCTCTGGAATATCCTCCTCCAAACCTGGCCCTTTCCGGCACTTAAACACCTCCTCAGACCATCCCCTGTTACATCTTGTGACTGTCCACTGACCTAATCTATAACTAACTCCTGTCCTCCTCTATAAATTAGTGACCTTATGTTTTCTTTTTGTTGAACTCTTCTTTCCTTTTTATCTTATGTAATGATCTGTAATCACACTTTATAATGAGGAATTTGCACACTGTATATTACTGTATCCAAATTTTTGTAATCCCTCTGTTGTATTTTGTACCACTGCCCTAGGTCACACCTGGAAATGAACTTCTGCTCGAGTGCCTTTCCGTTACCAAATTTTAAATAAATAAATAATATGAACTTCAAATCTTTATCCTAATTACTTAACACAGAAACATAGACAATGTGGGCAGAAAAAGACCACTGGTCCACCAGTCTGCCCAGTTTTACCCACTACCTTGTGACCTAATGTCCAGATGGGTTTTTCACCTCCCTTCCCATGCTCCCTGCCTTACTGCTACCCCCTAGCATGCATTAGGCACTCTTACTCATTCCCATCTGTACTTAAGCCCATTAAAGGATTTGTGTCCAGCACCTCTGCTGGTAGGCTGTGTCAGGGCTCAACCCTCTCTTGGTAAAGTAAGACTTTCAGTGATCCCCATTCATTACTATTGAGAGGCGGCCGCCAGCTTGTCCTAAGCACCCGCGCTCATATTGTGCAGCTGCCACTTGCCTTTAAATTGTGCACTTGCGAGTGCATTGCGATGCACTTAGGCAGTGCATTGTATGGCCGATTGCATTCGCACTGGCCGATTGCATTGGCGCACTAATGATGCATTGGCACTAGCGCGATTGCACATTCGCACAGTGGCAGCGATTAGGCAAGACTCAGGCGCGAGCTGCAGTAAAGCTCTGCAGGTTTGGAATCACAGGGTAAACTCTTGAAAGTCAGCAGACCAGGCTAAGGCGCAAACCGTGGAGCCAATAGGAGAGGAAGCCTCTGGGAGTGACAGTCCAGCAGCCTATAATGGAGCTGCTACAAACTGCTGGGTAACTCCATTAGTCTGCTGCCACTTTAGGGATTTCTCAGATCGTTCAGTCGGCTCCAGAAGTGCTAGTTGTAGTACTGTTGAGTGCAGCTTCCTTTGCTAATTATTGATTAAAAAACAAAACACCTTTTATTTTGTTTTAGAAACTTTAGTCTCATGAAGTATCAGAACTAAGTGTATATGAAGTGTTACTGAGTGTGGGGGAAGAGATCATTGCGTGGTCTCCAGCATTTCAGACCTACTACAGAGGCCTCCAGATCATATTACTCTTATTTCTTGTTTCTTATGCATTTTACTGCATCCCGACTGACTCCGCCACGGTAGCTCCGCCCCCTGGTGACCCCACCCCTGTGGCTCCTCCCCCTACCACCGCCTATATTTTCACGCAATGTGGAACACTGACTTTCTCCCAGCACTCCTGAAACACGACCACCCCATCATCTTACACCATGTAACCTTGTTTTTGACTCTGCCATTCCTCCTAAACAGTTCCTTGCAGTTTACCTTGTTTATTGATTTACACTTTGTTGTTTCTGTGTGTGAATTTAGTGCTCGTGGAAGGTGCTGAATTGACAGCACTGGAACTTGAAGTCTCTCTTTATCCATGTGACAGGTACAATGTGGGCAATCATAGTGCAAGCTTCCCACAGTGTCTTGCCAATGTGCCTCAACCTTGCCATGGAGGGACCACCACATTGGTGAGAGGGTAGGGTCGACTCCATGCCCATTCAGTCCTTGGCCTCTCATGTGAGACTGCCAACAAGTAAACAATTGTGCTGGCAGATTTGAGAGTTGGACACCAGACCACCACAACACATTTCACATAGGCCACTTAACAGCCCTCAGGTGATAACAGCTTTGACCACTGCTGTCCTGTGCTGGATTTTAATCCATGACCTAGAGATTAAAGTCTCCTTAACCCGTAACCTATCCACTGAGCCATCTACTTCACAGCAGTTTACTTTGTTCTTTTCAGGAATCCTAAGGTTCTCTATCATGTTACCCTTTCTCGCTTCTAGTGAATACAAGTTCAGTGTCCTAATCTGATCCTCATAAGATCTGCCCTGCTGGCCCTGAATAATTCTGGTTACTCTATACTGCACTGTCCAGCCTGTCTCTGTCTTTCCTGAGGTGAGGACTCCAAAACTGGGAACATTACTCATATGGGGTCTCACCAGTGATGCACAGAGGCGCAGTATTACTCTTTCCTCCTACTATCAAAATCCTTTCCACTACACCCCAACATTCTGGCTGCCATGCTGTAGGCTATGTTACACAAGCTGGTTTGCTTTAGGAGCTGCTTTCGATGACCCAGGTCCATTTCATCTGAAGTAGTGACCAACTTAATCCTTCCCATCTAGCAGTCCCTTCTGAGGTCCTTGTTCCTATGTATATACTCATGCTTTTTTGGAGTTGAATTTCAACAGCTAGGCCTTGGACCCCTCTCTAACCTGTGCAGGTCCTCTGCAAACCACTTACCCCTCCTCGTTGTGTACCTTGCCACAGAGTTCAATGTGATTTGTGAAGAGAGACATCTTTCCCTATGCTGCTGAAGAACATATTGAAAAGGACTGGTTCCAGGACTGAACCCTGTGGTACCCCACCCATGACCTCCTTTCTCCTAATTTAAACCGTTTACCACCTTCAGCTGTCTTCCCCAACCAACTTCCCACCCATTTAACTAGGTCCTTTGCTCCCTCCCAGATCCTCTAATTTATTCAAAACCCTTCTGGGTGGCACAGAGTCAAATGCCTTGCTGAAGTAGAAATAGAGTAGCTCTACTACTTGTCCCTTATTCCACCGCTTTGTTACCTAGTCAGAAAATAATATCAGGTTGGTCTGACAAGACCTCCCTGCCATGAACTCATATTGCTTACTATTCTGAAGCCCATTTCTCCAACAGGTAGTCCACCAGGTCCTCTCAGTTAGTGTCTCCATCAGTTTGCCGACAATGGAGGTAAGCCTGATAAGCCTATAATTTCCAGGTTCCTCCTGCCCACTCCCACTTGGGCAGCACCACATCTGCTATTCTCCAATCTCTCAGAACCACCCCGATTGTAGTAAGCTACTGAACAGCCCCACCAGAGGTTCAGGCAATGCTGACACCAGTTCCATAAGCACCCTCAAGTGCATCCCATCTGACCCTAGAGCCTTGTATATTTTCAGGGCTGCAAGCCGTTTCTTTCTTTTATTTTTTTTAATTATGTGTTTATCCATTTTTTTTCCATTTTTCATCCACACCATGTCCTTGGCTTGAGGCGCACATGTGAAGGCTCATGCATGTTATGCACTGTGGGACGCCACACCCTACCAGTCACCCGTACCCACCTGTGCCACTACCTCAGACCTCCACCCGGAGGTGGCGGGACTGCAGGAGGGCGATCCCCTCCCCGTGAGAGGGAGAGTCGCCGCTAGGCAGCTCAATCCTGCTCCCACCCTCCCCATGCTGGCTCCCTGGCAACCCGAGGTCGCTCCTGAACCCGGGTCGCTGGCGAGCGCAAGGCAAGGTGTCCAGCGCCCCAGCCCTCAGCACCATCGGGCTGGCCCGCAAGCCATTTTCTAACCCTTTCTGCAATTACCACCTGTACTATTTCTCGGATCCTCTTTGCAGTGGCCTTTATGCTGCTTTCCAGTACATGCCACCATCCTCCACTGATGTAATACTGAGCAGAAGTTGGCATTTAGACAAGATGCCTTCTGCTCGCTCCTCTACTATACTGCCCTACCCATCAGCCTAACAATTCCCCAATCATCTTTCTTTTTTCCTGATGAATCTTAAGAACTGCCCCCCACCAAACTCGGCTTTGTGTCTGCTTTTCATCCCTGACTTTCTTCTTGACCTTCTACATTGTCACCTCTTATTTAAACCTGAATCCTTATTAAACCTCTGTGTTAAGCACATAAGCAAAAGTAAAAGTAAAAGAAAACCACTATGGTTCTCAAAAGAGGTAGCAGAAAAGGATTGTGGAATACCTTGTATCAAATGGATTGCAGGAGCCAGCCCGGTGCCTCTGAGGGTTAAGGCTCTAGATGCCTCACCTCATGCCACGCCAGCGACCTAGGTTCAGGAACGAGCCCGGCCATCGGGATCGGCAATGGCGGAAGGGACTGAGCATCCGACAGACGGCTCTCCCTTCCCAGGGAGGGTGTAGGGATTAAGGCCACACCTGAGCAACCCCTGGTGACGCCGGGCGGGTAGCCAGGAACAAGGCAACACCCGCTACATGGCACTGGGGCGGAGCTCAGCAGACGCCACCATCACTGCATGTCCAAGCTCAGGGGTGGGGACAGAAAAACTGAAAATACCTGACGCCTGATAGATGAAGTTGACCAGTGGTCGGTCCCCACGCCCACTTTCGGGCCTCCCAGCTCCATCTTGGGCACTCCCTCCACCCCTGGTTGCTCCACTAGATTCTAGATAGAGCGCCAGTGGAGTCAGCGGTCCTGCCCCGGGGCTCATAGTTGGGGATCGGGTGGCCAGGTGGTGTGGCAGGGAGATGGGCCCATGTCCAAGGAGTGGAGTTGGAGGATTCAGGTGGGCGGGAACAGACCACACTGAGTGTCCTCGCACGCAGAGAGATCAGGTTAGCCAGCATAAGGGGCATAAAGAAAGTTGGAAAAAAATGATTGCAGGACCCAAGACAGCATGGTTTCATGGAAGAAAGGTCAAACCAAACAAATCTGATAGACTTCTTTCACAGACCAAGGAGCTACATCAGGGAGGTGCGGTGGATGTGGCTTGCCTGATTTCAGCAAGGCGTTCAACACTGTTCCACATAGGAGACTAGTAAGCAAGTTGGGCAACTTGGGGGTAGATAAAAGATAGTAACCTGGATTAGAAACTGATTACCGGAAAAGACACAGAGGGTACTGGTGAAGAGAGTGTGCTCCAAGGAAGGGAGGTGACCAGCTGAGACCTGTCCTTTTCATTATCTTTATATGGGACATAGCGGAGGAACTGGAAGAGAAGGTCTGCCTCTTTGAGGATAACACCAAGATCTGTAAGCATGGGCGACTTGGAAAGGGGTTGGATAGAATATGCAGGGATCTAAATAGACTAGAAGAGTGGTCAAGGGTGAGGCGGCTGGGTTTTAATGCAAAAAAGTGCAAAATAATGCATCTAGGCCATAGGAACCTGGGAGCAGAGTACAAGATGGGCATGGTGATACTGGCAAAAACCAATCAGGAAAGAGACCAAGGCGTAATCATAACAGATGACCTAAAGGCGGCCAGGCAGTGTGATAACACAGTTGGAAAAGCTAGTGGGATGTTGGGATGCATAGGTAGGGGTATCTCCAGTAGGAAAAGAGAGGTGGTTCTGCCCCTATATAAATTGCTGGCGAGACCTCACCTTGAATACTGTGTACAGTTCTGGAGACCACATCTCAGAAAGGACACAGTGTGGAGGTGGGTACAGAGTAGGGCTACCAAAATGGTGCAGGGTCTACAATAAAAGTCCTATGAGGAAAGGCTAAAAGCTAAATATGTACACTCTAGAGGAGAGGATGGAGAGAGGGATATGATAAAACCTTTATATACCTTATAGGTGTTAATAAGGTACAGGAGGAAAGTATTTTCAGAGAAAAGGTGCCCTATAACTGCGCAGTACTGGAGGCTGCACCTGCACAAGGTCATTAATAAAATGGAGGCAGTCCAGAGAAGGGCAACCAAAATGGTGTAGGGACTGCATCAGAAAACATATAAGTAAAGATTAAAGAGCTCAGTATATATACCCTAGAGCGAAGGAGGAGAGAGAGAGGTGATATAGTCAAAACATTCGTTGACTTCCGGTTGGGGCACGGACCTAGTGGCTTGCCTAAACAAAGCTGCATGACTGACCAGAAACAATCCACGTTAATCCATATAGAAAACATCAATCCTGTTGACCAAAAGATCAATAAAGGATTATCTAATTGGACCCAAACACCATCTGAAGGAGATTCAGTTGAATGGAGCTGTAAAACAAAAGATAGCTGAGCAGGTACAGAACGGATGAGCGAGGCTCATGCAGAGCACGAATCCCGGCACAAAGTGTGGAGAAGGCCACGAGCATGGCACAGGAAACAGAACGCACGATTACCTCTCGGCAGCTCTGTCAAACCCTATAACAAATAAATGATACTCTGCAGAGATTGGAGGCTAAAGCGCTAGATCAATGCCAAGATATTGCAAAATTACTCCAGAAAACACAAGAAGTTGAGACGGTAATGACAGAATATACCCAAACCACAGACGCAACAACTCGCCTTGCTGGAGCTGCATCATTGCACTCACGCTGTTGGAACAGACGCTTGAGGAACTAGAGAATCGGAATCGCTAAACAATATTCGGATCCACAGAGTACCAGAAGGAATGGAATCGGGAACATGATTGACTTTATTGACTCATTTTTAAGAGAGAGATCCTTACTCTACCTACTGATAAACGGCTTGACATTATTAGGGCTCACAGATCACTGGTACGCATGGCCTCGAGATCAGAAGGCCAGACCCAGATCGATAGTGCTTATGCTTCTGGATTACAGGATCAAAGAGGAGGTGTTAGCCCTAGCCTGGTCGAGGAAAACTATACATTTTGGAGATGTCAGACTGTTTTTGACCATAACTTTACCCACAGCTGCTTGCTAGAAGGAGAAAGGTGCTACAGGTCGTTAAATTACTACAGCAAAAAAGAGTAAAGGCCTTTGTGGAATACACAGCTAGGCTGAAAGTTCAAACAGAAAAGGGTCTTTTGAGATTTCAAGAGCTGGCAGAAGCTAAGGAATTTGTGGAGAGAATGGGGTTGCAAATACCTAAGGAACAGGGTTGGCGGATTCAACAGCAGCTGGGGAGCGGAACTGGTTCAAAAGAGGCCCAAAAAGAGTGAATGGCGGTTCAAGTAGGGACATGTTTGGGGTGTGGGACAAGGTCCTGGCCAAAAAAAAAACCCAAGACACAGAACTAGAGTGAGGACAGCAGGAACAAGGTGACCCTCCGAGAGAACAGGACGTTGTGCTGAACAACAACTTAATGGCTGAAGGATGAAGATGTGAAACGGAATACACTGCAAGTACTTACTCAAAAGAGACTATGATGTGGACTAAAGGAGTAAAGTGTGCTCAGAGCTTGAAGGAAATGAAAATGACTTTAATAACTTGGGACTATGACTGCATAATCAGATTACATGGCACATGAATAATAACTAAGCGATCTTAATGGGATTATGGGGTAACATCTCCGACTTCCTGCAGCGGTTATAATGCTATGTAGGTATAGGATGTCTCAGGGAAGGGATTCGGATGGAAGGGTCTATGAGCAGATATAAACATGGATATAGTGGAAGGAGGGCTAAGGAAACAAAACAGAAGTGCAAGAATCATATCACCATCAGGAATTGGGTTATTTTTACTTGATTGAGGGGGGAGGGTGGAAGTGGGAGGAGGGAATATAAAGGGCTAATCTTTGGTTTGACATTGGAAAAGGGGCCATTGTATTGGATTAGTGGTAAAAGTAAACAAGAGCTCCAATTACGGAGCTGAAACAGGGAAGAGGCTTGGCTCGAGAAGGAATATATAAGTGCGGACCATTATATCTGAAACCGTACAAGGATATGGGTTTAAGATATCGGGAGTACAAGAATGGGCATTAATAACACAAAAGATGGGGATGAAAAGATGAGAAGCTTTTGAGGTGTGGGAAAAGGGGAATACCATGGAGGAATTAATGAATAAAATAAACAAAATTAGTCGGTTAGCGAATTATCGGGAAGGGGGAATGATTCTTGTTGGTTGCTGAGGAGTCTGCCTCCTCCCACGTTAGGAGGATTATCGCTCCCCAGTGGGGGGCCCAGTTGGGGAAGTGGTGGAGGGAGATTTCTCTGGCCCTACAGAAAACATGAAATTTTGATTAGGTCAGGAGTCAAATGTTTACATGAAAGACGGTTAGATGAGCGCAGAACATCATTTTCTTTTGAAGGTGCTTGGGCACGAGTGTTCAATTAAAACGCTTTTCTGATCAATAGTGTAATTGGTCACACAGCAAAGCGAAGAGCTCCAAGTTTCAACAAGAGCTCTCTAGAGGGGTCTCCGTTGTAGAGACACTGGTAACCCCTCTGAACTTGCCTCCGCCTGTATAAGGTGGAGGTAGGACTACAGCCCCAAACAGTGGGACTTCTACCTTGGAGGTCAAGGATAATGCATTGGTTACTAGCCCAGTTGGCTGTAAAGTTAAGCTACTATTATCAAGTAATGGTTTTATGTTATTTCATATCTGGGATGTGTTATGTCGCAAGAGAGAGTTAAACGAAATAAAGAAGGGAGATGTGTGAGGGCTCTCGAGGAGGAGTCCGGGGATCCTGAGAATATATTTCTAAATACAGACCCTTTCAATGGCAGGTAAGGGTACGATTATTTGTTCCTATATTGTTAACGGCCTTACAAACCCTGTTAAAAGATCTTAAATATTGAGCCAGGTAAGGAAAGCCGTGGCAGATTTTTATTTCTCCAGGAGACCCATCTGTCGATGAAGGAGCATAATAAGTTCTTAAAATTGGGTTTGGGGAAATGTGCATCTTCCTATAAGAATGGTAGAAGGAGGTGTGATGGTGTTGGTGCCATCTAATTCCCATTTGAAAAAATGGACACTAAGACAGATAAGGAGGGACGATATGCGATGCTGAAAGGTAAATTTAGGAATGTTGTCACACTTGCATCCGTGTACTTTCCCCTGGTTCAACACTACCTGAGTACCATTCCTTTCTAGCCAATCTATTAGAGTGGGGGAGGGAGTCATAATTTGTGGGGAGGATCTTAATCTACCTTTGAACCCGAAATGGACTCCTCCCCGAGGGTAAGAGGAAACCACACAGAACAGCTAGGAAAATCCAGAAATTGATAGGAGAAATGGGATTATAAGACACTTGGAGACACCAACACACTAGACAGAGGGACTATACCTTTTTCCTGCAGCCCACAACACATATTCAAGGCTAGACTACATATTAGTCATGAAGACTGAGGTACAGAGAATTGAGGATACTTGGATAGGGCTCTATTTTGTCTGACCATGCCTACATATATAAAAATAGACCTAGGAGACACGTGAATACCATATGGCGGCTGAACACCTCTCTTTGAAAGATAAAGAAATTAGGGACCAGACAGTAGAAACTTATAGAGCATACCTTCTAGATAATACAGAGCAGGATACCACACAGGCCATCCGTTGGGACGCTGCAAAAGCTGTCCCATATGTAATTTATCCAACTGGCCTCAAGGAAAAGAGGGAGCGGGAGGCCAGAAGACTTAAGTTAATGGGAGTGACAGCAGATTTGGAGGGCAGCAAAAACAAAAGTATGACAAGGAGCGGAGGAGACAGTTGTTGGACTATAACAGGGAGTTGACGGAATTTTGGACTATCATGTGGAACAGAGGTTGCTCTTTCTGAGACAACAACATTATGAGGGGGGACTCGATCGTTGTGTTACCTGGCTAGCAGGCTGAGGGCAAAGCGGGCAAGAGCAACAATAACAAAGGTGTGGCATCCAGGGATAGGCGTAAATGGTTCAAGGGTTCATGAGATAGCAGACGCCTTCAGAATATACTATACTAAGTTATCACGTGAGAGACACAAAAGCGAAGGGAAGACATAAAAGATTCCTGAGTTCACTTAAACTACCGGCCTAACTAGGAGCAAGGGAAAGGTTAATGGGACCTGTGAGACCTGAGGAAAGAAAGGAGGAGATTAAAAGGCTTAAGGTGGGTAAATGTCCAGGTTCGGACGGACCCCTGCCAGTTCTATAAATGCTTTGGGAACCAGATACAGACACTTCTGGGGAAAGTTTTTGAACAGGTCATGAGAGGCGAGGCTGCACCCTCCTTCTTGGGCCCAGGCGGTGATTTCGGTGATACCCAAGCCGGAAAGGCCCCCAACAAAATGCCCTTCATATAGACCAATTTTCTTATTAAACACTGATTACAAAAATACTTACATCTCTTTTGGCAAGACGATTCTGGAGTACCTCCTCTTTAATACAGACAGACCAATCCGGTTTCATACCAGGCAGACAAGTACAGGATAATCTTCAGTAGAACACCACATATAATTGATCAAATTTCCATGCAAAATTACCATCGCTGATAGTAAGTCTTGATGCTGAAAAAGCGTTTGATAGAGTATCTTGGTTGTTTCTGAAGGAGGTCCTTTCCGGTTTGGGTTCCTGAGGCAGCTGATAACGCTATATTTAAGTTATACGAGTCTCCGAGAGCACAGGTTAGAGCGAATGGACACATCTCTGGGACTTTTAATTTGGAAAGGGAATGTGACAAGGTGTCCTCAATCTCCATTATTGTTTGCCCTGTTCATTGAACCTCTTGCTCAGAGCATCCGACAGTGCCCAGAGATAAAAGGGATTAATATGGGGACAAACCTACAAACTGGCTTTGTATGCTGACGATGTTCTTTTATATGTGATGGACCCTGTGGAGTCTTTGCCAGCAGTATTCAGACGGCTAGATAAGTTTTCTGGGTTATCCGCTATAAATTGAATAATAATAAAACGGAAATTCTCTGTTTTAATTTTATCCCAACTGAGGAGCTTAAAGTAAGTACCCCATGTTATGGGATCAGACAGAGATAAAATATTTAGGGGTAAAGTTGGGTAGGAACAATGCACAATTGAAAGAGCTAAACTATCCTCCTGTAATAAGCGCAGCTTAAAAGTGATTTTCAAAGATGGTCCCTTCTATCCATCTCACTTAGTGCTAGGGCTCAAGCCCTCAAGATGAATGCATTACCACGCCTTCTCTACTTATTTCAATGTGTCTCATGTCCGTTAACTCCGCGGATCTGGAGACCTGGCAGAGTATGTTTTTTCCTATTTATGGAAGGGTAAAACCCAGACTGAGAAGATCTCTTCTTTATCTTCCTAAGGAAGAGGGGGCCTTGCATTCCCATGCCTGCAGGGCTACTGGGTGGCAGCCCAGATCAGGTTACACTACTTTGGGGCAACCTGGATATGACACCCACTGGAAGTGAATAGATCTCTGGAAACAAAGGGATCCCCCTTTGTGGTGATGTTTGGGCCTCTGGATACAGGGGAAACGTTTGTTTTCTCAGGCACAAGGGCAGTGTTGGAAGGATGGAGGAGGGGAATAAGCAGGGGGGCCACATTTGGGAATCTATGGAGGATAGATGGTGGGCATATGACCGTCAGTTTATACCAGCAATGCTTGATAAATGGTATCAGAAACAAGCTAGAAGGGTCTGTGCGTGCCTTATCAAATAATGATGGGGAATACCCTAGCTCCTTTGAAGCAATTCAGGAAAATATGGCCTGAAGCAGACTGATAAAATCAGGTATTACCAATTGAGAGACTACTTGAATATACAAATTAACAAAATAATGCTGGAGGAGCCGTGTTGGAAGAGAGAGGGCTATTTCAAAGAGTGTGGGGGCAGGGGTAGACATACAGGTCACTCACCTGTAACAGGAGTTCTAGGAATGGTATATGTTGTTCATCCACACTGTCTGGCAGGTTCCTTGCCACTTTAAATCTTGCCAGAAGTTCTTCAAGCTGGCTCCTCCCACCCACCTAGGTGGTAAAACTCGGCTCCGCCCCATGGCGCAGATCTAGCCCGCTGGAAGCCAGGTTGTGTGCCGCAGCCGAGGTCGGTGGTGTGGTGGATGAACAACATATACCATTCCTAGAACTCCTGTTACAGGTGAGTAACCTGTATATCTAGGGACATGGATATGTTGTTCATCCACACTGTCTGGCAGACTCCTAGCAGTTCTCCGGGAGGAGGGAGGCAAGGCCACACCCCTACTTAGGGAATAATGACTGAGAACCACGGCCCCAAAACCAGCATCCCGGCGTGACTCAAGGTCGATGTGGTAGTGGGTGATGAAGGTGTGTGCTGACTTCCAGGTAGCAGCCCTGCAGATTTCCTGGATAGGGACATCCCTGGAAGCAGCCACCGATGCAGCGGCATGGTGGGTAGAATGAGCTCTTATCCCTCTGGGAGGCTCCATGCCCACCAACCTATAGCAGAGATCTATGCAGGAGGTGACCCACCTGCCTATCGTCCGCTTGGCTGCAGGTCTGCCAGGTGCGGCTTCAGCGTAGGTGACAAACAGCTGGCGAACCTCTCCTGAACTTCAGCCGCCTGATCCTTGTAATAAGCGAGCACTCTTCTAGGGTCCAAAATATGCAGCCTATATTCGGCCTCCGAGGTGTGATTGGGGTAGAACACCGGCAGAGTCAACACCTGGTTAAGGTGAAACTCCGACACCACCTCGGAAGGGAATTTCGGTGGGCGAGGGACAAGTCCTTGTCCCTGTGGGAAGACCAGATATGAGACCCGCGGAAAGCGCCTGGAGCTCCCATCCTTCTGGCTTGAGGATAGCCACCAAGAAGGTGGTCTTCCACGACAGGTGAGAGATGTCACACCTGTGCATCGGTTCGAATGGCTTGCCCATGAGCTCAGCCAATACCAGCAGTAGATCCCATGGAGGTGGAGGTTCCCACTAGAGGGGATATGGGATCAAGGCCTTTTGAAAAGCACCCAACCACCTTCTCTTGCGCCACCGACTGCTTCCCAGCCCGCGCCTGTAAGCAGAGATGGCTGCCAGGTGCACCTTAAGGATCGCCACCAAGCCCTTGCTGAGAAAGGGACCACAGGTAGTCCAGAATGCTTGCCAAGGAACAGGAGGAAGGGTCCAGCTCCTTGCTCTGACACCAAATGGAGAATCTCTTCCATTTGAAGACGTAGCATTTTCTGGTCGACTCATCACGGGATGCCTCAACGATGTTGAGGACCTCGCCGGAAAGACCCAAGGCCTGGAACTGCTAGCTCAGGAACCAGGGCTGTCAGGTGCAGTGACTGAAGGTCTGGATGGAATACCTTCCTTGACTAACTGAGATCAGGTCTGGGCGGGCTGGAAGCCGCCCAGGAGCCTGGAGCCGAGACTGAGGAGATCTGATACCAGAACTGGCGGGGCCAGTCTGGGGCTACCAGAATCACCTGTGCCTTGTCCCTCCTCGCCTCTGAGAAGCACCTTGTGGATCAAGGAAATGGGGAAAGGCGAGAAGAGGCCTGGGGGTCCACGGCCCTCAAGAAGGCATCCCCTGCAGCGAGCCTCCTGTTGAGGGGGCGGGCATGAAACAGTCTCAGCCAGATTCTCCCTGGAGGCAAACAGGTCTGCCTGAGGCGTGCCCCAATGGGAGAAGAGATCTTGCACTACCTCTGGCAGGAGAGACCACTCGTGAGACGCAGCCCCTATCCGGCTTAGGGCATCGGCCGGGGTGTTGGAGGCTCCTGCCACATGAATGGCGAGGGAGATCCGCCTCCAGGCTGCGCACGAAGGTGACCAAATGCGGAGAGCTTCCCGCACATAGGCATGGAGCGTGCCGCCCTGGCGGTTTAGGTAGTACATGATATGTGGTATTGTCCGCCTGACCTCAACCACTTGACCCCGTAGAAACAGAGCGACGGCGGTGAGGGCTGGGACGACTGCTCAAAGCTCCAGCAGGTTGATGTGGCATCGGACTCCCGAGGGGACCAGAGGTCACAGCGCCTGTGCTCCCCCAGATGGGCACCCCAACCCATCAGAGAGGCATCGCTCGATAGAGAGACCGCCGGCTCGGGCAGACAAACGGGATGCCCTCCTGCAGATGTGGAACGGTCCACCACTGGAGAGTGTTCCACATCCCCTGGGTCACTGTCACTAGCTGATCCAGCGGATCGGGCTGCTGTGACCATTGGCTGGCCAGCCCCTATTGAAGGGGACGCATGTACCAGCGGGCCCAACAGACCGCACTGGTGCAGGCCGCCATGAGGCCCAGGAGGCGCAGAAAGTCCCGGCAGGCGCGACTGCCCAACCTGAAATGATTGGGCAAAGGAGGAAAGAACCTCGGCCCTGTCCGCCGGGAGCCGTGCTCTGGCTCAGAGAGTCGAGCTCGCCCGATGAATTGTATCACCTGCTTTGGCACGAAGTTCCGACTTGGCCTCGTTGTGATGAGGAGGCCAACCTGAGAGCAAACCTGGAGGCCAGATCCCTGGACCGCCTCCACTCCGCTCTGGAGGGGCTGCAATCAGCCAGTCGTCCAGGTAGGGGTACACCTAGACCTTCGGTGCCACAGGAATGCTGTCACCACTGTCATGCATTTGGTGAAGACCCTGGGAGCTAGAAAGGCCAAGGGCATGGCCCGAACTCATAAAGGGATCAGGATGGACGGATTGGGATGTGAAAGAACGCGTCCTGAAGGTCCAGAGAACAGAACCACACACCTCGCTCATGGATGGGATTATGTGAGCCACAGTGACCATCCTGAAGGTCCGAGACCTTAGGAACCGCTTCGGGTCGTGCAGGTCGAGAATGGGGCGCCGGCCCCCGCCCATTTTGGGACCAGAAGTACCTGGACACAAACCCCGGGTCTGGAGGAGGATCGCCACCTTCCTGATCACCTCTTTTTTAGGAGCAGGGGCAATATCGTTTCGTGAGCCGACAAACAAACTCCGGACCCCATAGCCCCTGAGGCGGCTCGAAAGGCGGGCCTGCTCAAACTCCAGGGCAGACCCTTTCCTACCACCTCCAAAACCCAACGGTCCGTGGTGATAACGCAACTGCGGAAAGGAAGTGGCAGAGCCGGCCTCACGGGGGAACCCAGGGGAGGACGAGGCTGGGGCGTACACCTCAACCCGGCCACTGGGTAGGCTTAGAGGAGGGACCGGCCAGGACCCTCCTGGGCTTTTACCTCCCTGCTTCCTGTTGGAGGAAGCCGCTGGTTTGGGTTTGGGATGCTGCGAGCCTGCTGGCCCTGGTGCTGTTGGGCTGGACGGCTGCAGGCGCAGAAGGATGAAAGGACTTGTGCTGCTGCTGTCGGGCGCTTTGTCCTTCTGGGCAGAGGTGACTGAGTCCAGAGTAGCTTGGACTTTTCGATCCGCTGGAAGTGACCTTCCACTCCAGGGCCAAGAGGTCGGTCCCCAAGAAGGGGCATCCGCTGGTTTGTGCTGGTATCCGCCTGTGAAGGTGGATATCCTCAGCCATGCTCTGCGCGCATGGCCACCGTGGCTGCAACAGATCTGGCACAGGAGTCTCCAATGTCCAGAGCCATTTGGAGCTGCTGCTTAGCCACTGCCCTACCCTGGTCCCGGAACTGCCAGACCGTGGGTCTGCATCGGGCCAGGAGATGAGGGATCACCTCATCCAGGGAGCCCATGAGGGCGTGGGAGAAGTGTGCCATCAGCACGGTTGAACTGGCTCATGGAGGCCAAGGGAGGATGCAGTGTACACCTTGTGCCCGGCATAGTCCAGCTTTTGGACTCCTTGTCGGGGGCTTGGTCCACATCCCTAGCTACAGGAACGCTGGAAAACGCTGTCGGTGACCAACCCTCGCAGAGGGTGTTCCAAACTCGGGCAAAGAGCCGGCAGGGACCGCGATACTTCCTGGCTGAAGGCGCAGGACAGGAAGCAGGCCACTGCCAGAGCTCCAAGGCTGGGCCAACAATGGCTTCAGCACCGAAAGGCCTCTGTGGGTGAATCCCTCAGTCCAGTATCTCCGTCCAGAGAATACTTGGCCCGTTTGAATCACGGGTTCGAGCTGCATCCGGTGGACTCCGAGAGAGCGAAGCAAACCCGGTGAAGGACAATGGGCTTTCGTCCAACGATTGGCCTCGGAGGACTCCAGGTCAATGGGCCTGGAGAACAGGGAGGAGTCGTTGTCGGACTCGAGGAGTCCGCGAAGAGCTGCTGGGGCTTGAGCCACCTTCCACCTGCTGAGGGACGGTCGGGAGTGAGGGTGACCAACAACCTGTGGGCAGGCCCTGACCCGACCGAGAGTCCTGTCGGCTACCGATTTCGCCAGATGCGGAGGTTCCACCACAACGGTGGGCAGCTGGTTTCGTCGAACAACTGGCCCAGGTCTGGGCACCCCGACTACAGCGAGGGTTGTTTCGCCCTCAGGTGACAGCCACTTGATGTCCAGGGAAGGCGATGGCGCTGGCTTGTTCCCAGACAGAAGTAACTGCTGCCACATCAGGTCCCGTAGCGTCGACACAATTTGCGCCGGAAACTTCTCCTCTTCTGAGGAGGAGGACGAGCTGGCAGCGCCGCTTGCCAGTGCCAAGACCGAGACCGCCGATGTCGGCAGGATCGGCTGGACCGAGAGGATGTCCGAGACCGAGATCCTCGGCTTCGAGGATGGGTCTGGGAAGGCGGGGACACCCGCCTTCCCTCGGCTCGAAGCCTTAACCGGGACTGCGGCACCGGAGACGCAAGCAGTCCTCGGTCTCCACTGGGGAACCGTGAAGAAAGGTTGTCGGCTTCACCAGTCGACAGTCCAGTCAGACGGGTCGAGAAAACTCGACCGTGTCGACGGGTGTCTCGCCGCTGACCTGACGGGGACACCAGGAAGCCAGCTGCCTTAGCCGCAACCTCCATCGAAGTCAAGTGTCGACTGTCCGGGAAGGGGACCTTCCCGCCTCCCACGAACACCGACGATGGGACTTACCTTAGAGTCCTTCTTCTGGACAGAGAGGACTGTCCCGATGGCCCTCTCCTTCATGGAAAGGATTGGCAAAGCTCCTTGAAAGAAGCTGAATATGAGGTACCCAGAGAGAGCGGGATAAATGCCACGACCGAGGAAGAGGATGATGCAGCCTGTGCCACCACCTCCTCGAGGCGATCATCTGCTCGAGTTGCTCAGCCGAGCCAGCCGCCGTGGAAACTGCCCAACAGGCCTCCTTCGACTTCACGGCAGGTAGCGCTCGGGTGCCCAAGCTGTAAACGGGCAGCTGGTCTTCCTGAACGCTAGTCGAAATGAACGCATAACTCGCAGGCCTGGGGGTCATGTTCTAGGCCGAGGCAGTAGACGACGTGGAGTGTGAGTCCGCCCTGGACATTTTCTGCCCACAAGGGCACCGCCGGAATATGGGAGATGATTTGTCCATTGCAGCTGCGAGGATAAAGATGACCAAGTCTTGAAAATTTTAAAATAAGTTTCGGGCGAATCAAGAATTAGGATCCCGTCCTACACGAGAGCGTTAAGAGGGAACCTAAGCTTCCAACCGGTAAGGAAAATTCAAGGCCATGGGGCGGAGCTAAGAGTTTTACCACCCGGTGGGTGGGAGGAGCCAGCTTGAAGACCTTCCGCAAGATTTAAAGTGGCAAGGAACCTGCCAGACAGTGTGGATGAACAACATATCCATGTCCCTAGAACATGCCATTTCGTTGTTGTATAATAACTATGTGGCAGATATGGCCAACACGTCCCAGCATATAAAGAAAAAATGGGAACAGGACTTAGTAATTTTATAACAAATAAACACTGGTCTCTGATGTGGAGAAGTACGAGTCAACTTCTAGCTCCTTAGTGTGGAGGGACTTCTGTTGGAAGTTGAGAACCAGATATTTTTAGTACCAACACAAATGGTGCATTTAAAGGAGGGACCACAGCTGGGTGCTGGAGGGCTTGTGGAGAACAACATGCCTCACAGGCACATGTCTTTGGTCATGTCCAGGTATCACCATATATTGGAGGGAGGTTAGGAAACATCTAGAACAGATATTTTCAATTCAGACGCAGTTAGGACCTGAACATTTGGTTTTAGGATTAATCCCAGGGAGGTTAGAGATAATGATGCCAGATACCTGTGGAAGACCCTGGTTGCAGCAGCTTTAAAATTATCACAAAGAATTGGTTGCAGCCGAGAGCCCCGGGTAGGGGAATGGAAGGATATGGCTGAATCCATACATTTGATGGAAAGTTAACGATCAATCTTAAGCAAAAGCCACAGATATATCAACAGAAATGGACCAGATGGTTACTCCATGACAGTGGTTAAGAGAGAGATGCCGAAGTGCACTAAAAGAGATATTTACCTTTTACACCAGAGTTAGAGAATGTACCTGATTAACTCCTGTAATAGGTATTTCCTGAATATGAGATAACTAGTTATAGATAGTGAAAAGACGGAACACATCCCAGACAGTCGCACCTGCTGTTACTGTTATAGCTAGACTGTGTAAAGTTGATACTGTAGAACCAAAAGTACTGTAATATTTCTGTGATGTTGTCAGTGCTAGGGCTTCACCCCGAACAACATGTGAATCATGTAAATGATGTAACAAATGCTGACAAATGAAAGATAATAAACTAAGTATATATAAAAAGATCTAAACATTCAAACATCTTAAGGGCATTAACAAGGTGAAAGAGTCTAACATGTTTCAATTTAAGAAAAATAGCAGGTCAAGAGGACACAGCATGAGATTAGAAGGAGGCCAATTTAGGGGTAATGTGAGGACGTTCTTTTCACAGAAAGGGTGGTGGATGCACGGAATGGCCTACCTCAGGAAGTGGTGGATATGAATACAGTGCAAGGCTTCAAACAGGTATAGGATAGGCATAAAGAAGCAATACAGATGAGTATGAATAGATAGGCCACTGACAGAGTACAGGCCTATGGCACATTCATAAGGTAGAAAAATGGGCAGACTGGATGGGCTTTGCAGTCCTTATCTGCCGTCAACTACGTTCTATGACATGAAGCTGGAGTGGGTAAATTCAGGAGGGATGTGAGAAAGTTATTTTTCATAGAAAGGGTAGTAGATACCTGGAATACCCTTCTAGGGGTGGTAGTGG
The DNA here is from genome assembly GCA_016271365.2 of Neoceratodus forsteri. Taxonomy (NCBI): domain Eukaryota; kingdom Metazoa; phylum Chordata; order Ceratodontiformes; family Ceratodontidae; genus Neoceratodus; species Neoceratodus forsteri. The sequence goes on along the minus strand of CM057458.1, from coordinate 964,831,755 downwards.
GGTGAAAAGTAAAATTACTCACCTTAGTAATGTCGCTTTCTTCTAATGGAGTCTTGCTGTATTCTGACTATTGCAGTGATATCCAACCTTGAACTGCCCCGGAGAGGAAAGAGTTAACTTTCCATGCAAGGCATGGTACATTGAGCTCGAGCTCGCTGAGACTCTATCTGTTGTTGTTTGAACCCAGACCGCCAGATCTTTACGAGCTATACCACTGGGGCCCTGTGTGGAAACTGTAAACTCACGCTAGCCAACTGGCAACTAAATTTAATAAAAAGATTTTTTGGTTCCAAGGCAAAGACTCAAGTCAGGAAATCCAAAAACAAAACACAACACACACCCAAAAATAAGAGGGTGAGAAAAAGGGGCACCTCTAGGTGCCAACACTGTTCCTGCCCACCCACATCCCAAAACCCAGGTTCTGAGAGGGGAGGTAGGGAATAGAATACAGCAAGACTCCATTAGAAGAAACAACATTACTAAGGTGAGTAATTTTTCTTCAAACAACATGAAGTCTTGCTGTATTCTGACTATTGCAGACTACCAAGCAGTACATCCATGGAGGAGGGACAGAACCTACTTGGAAACAGGTTCTGAAGCACTGCTGTGTTAAACCGAGCATCACTCCTAGCCTGGATATCCAGAGAGTAATGCTTAGTGAAAGTATGTACTGTTTTCCAGGTGGCTGCTTGACAAATCTCTAAGATAGGAATATCCTGGCAGCAGCCAGGAAGCAGCTGTACCTCTAGTAGAATGAGCCTTCAGGCCTGAGGTGGGATTCTACCTAATTTTCCATAGCAGAATTGTATACAAGAGACAATCCACCTGGCAATAGATCTATTAGTGGCAGGTTTTCCTTACCAGTCTCATCATAAGTGAGAAACAATTGAGGGAGTCAAACCTGTGACCCTTGGTGCGCCTATGTAGTAGCTAAGGGCCCTTTTCACACCAGGCTTGTGTAGCCTCCCTCCCAGAGGAGGAATGGTCAGTGAAGAAAACAGGAAGAGACATAGACTGATTAAGGTGGAAATCTGAAACCACCTTAGGCAAAACTTCCTATTAGTCCTGAGGAACACCTTATCTCTATGGAAAGAGATAAAATCAGGCTCCACTGACAGGGCCTGTAACTCACTTATGCATCTGGCAGAAGTAATGGCTACCAAGAACACAGTTTTCCAAGTCAAGTGCTTTAGCTCTGCTGAGGACAAAGGCTCAAAAGGGGTTGTATGCTGAGCAATGCAAACATTAAGGTCCCAAGCAGGGCAGGGTCCCTGAAGGAGGATTGGCATGCAGCAATCCCTTGAAGAATTTACAGAATACAGGATGAGCTGAAAGGGAAGAGGACTTGCCTGCTGACAAGAAGGCAGAGACGGGCTGCCAGATGCACTCTAAGTGTAGCTGGTCTGAGTCCCAAGCTACTGAGATGAACCATATAGTCCAGGACTGTAGGCAACCCAGCAGACTCTGGAGAAATATGCTTACCAGAGCACCAAATAGTAAACCTTTTCCATTTGGAGTTGTAAGTCTTCTGGTGGAAGGCTTTCGAGAAGCCTTTAGAATATCCAGAACACCTTGAGAGAGATGCAAATCAGCAAACTCTAACTCTTCAAGAGCCAGGCCTCGAGATTGAGAGATTTGAGATTCGGATACCAAACCCTCCCTGAGAACATGTTAACAGATTGTAATTCCTGGGAAGAGACAGGGAAGATGGACTGCTAAGGACAGCAAGAGAGGGTACTAGGGCTGTCTGGCCATGTCTGGAGCAATCAGAATCACTTTGCAGGGTTGAGACCTGATTTTGACTAGTACCTTGAACAGGAGAGGGAAGGGGAAGGCATACAGGAATTTCCCTTCCCAATTGAGAACTAGAGCATCCAGGGGACTGAGCCCAACACTGGGGGTCTGGGTTGCAAAAGATCCATCTGTGGAGTGCCCCATCTGGAGAAGATCACCTTCAAAATTAGGGGATCCAGGGACCATTCGTGATGGCCCTGGGATATCCTGCTGAGAGCATCTGCCAGGACATTGTCCTTCCCTGGGAGGTGCACTGCTATCAGAGAGGTATTCAGGAATAGGCCAGAGACCACAACTTTATTGCCTCTGTGCACAAGGTCAGAGACCGAGTGCCCCGTGTTGTTGATGTACCACATTGTGGTGGTATTGTCTGTCCTGATCTGAACTAGTTTGTTCTGAACAGACTTGGAAAAACTTAGAACTCAGAGCAGTGTTTCTAGCACTTTAAGAGATTGATGTGAAGCAGAGATTCTTGAGGTGACCACAACCCTTGGTGGTCAGATCCCCAAGTGGGCTCCCAGCCCACAAGGGAGGCATCTGTGGTAAGGATTAGAGAATGAGGTTGAGTGACAAAGGAACTCCTTGCCTTAGGTTGTCCTGATCCTGCCACCATTGCAAAGCCTAGATCAGGGTTCGAGTCACTGGGATTAGCTTGGTCAGAGAATCCTTCTCTGGGACCAGAAGGCTCTTAAGTGGAACTGAATGTCCCTCATCTGAAATCTTGCTTCTGGACCACTGCCAGAGGCAGCCATGTGGCCCAGGAGCTGCAGAAAATGCTTTGCTGGTCGAGACACCTGAAGGGTGAATGAAGAGGCCAGTGTCAAAGGGTCCTTGCCCTGTCCAGGGAAGGAAGGCTCTTGCCCTTATTGTATCCAGCTCCGCCCCTATGAAGGTGAGGAGCTGCACTGGCTCTAGAACTGACTTTGAAAGATTTAGGAGGAATCCTAGAGAAGTGAGCAGTTGCTGAGTTATCTGTAGATGTGACTTGATTTGGTCTGGAGACTGCCCCACTATGAGCCAGTCATCCAGGTATGGAAAGATGGAGATCTTTTTCTCCTTAGGAAAGCAACCACTACTGCCAGGCATTTTGTGAACACCCTTGGAGCTGATGTTAGGCCAAAGGGCACTGCTCTGAATTGATAGTGGCCTGAGGGCAACTCAACCTGAGGTACTTTCTGTGGGAGCATCTGATGAGAATGTGGAACTAGGCATCCTTGAGGTCCAGGGAGACTAGCCAGTCCCTGGCCTTAGAGAGGTAGAATTATTCCCAGAGTCACCATTTTGAACTTTGGCTTTAAAGGTGCTTGTTGAAATATCTGAGATCCAGGATGGGCCGCCATTCTCCTGTCTTTTGGGGTTAGGAAGTACCTGGAGTACAATCCTTTTCCCTGTGTGGGGTGGAACCCTTTCTATGGCTCTGAGAGCCAAGAGGGAAGAGAGACCTCTGCCTCTAGGGCAAGGGCCTCTGAAGGATTTGCAGGTGGAAAGATCTGGTTCTCATCTTGGAAATTGTTTGAAGCTGAGAACCAGTCCCTGGCTTCTACTTCCAGGACCCATTTGTCTGATGTTAAAGACATCCAGTCCTGGACAAAGTAAGCCAGCCAGCCTGCCCCCCTACGAGTAGTGGAGAATCGGCCCAGGCAAACCCATCAGGGTGCCTGTATGGCAGGGGCTTTAGGCTGAGGGGTGGTAGCAGGCCTGCTTATACCCCTGCCTGCCTCTCCCTCTGAAGAACCCCTCTGAGCAAAGGCGGAAGAGGAGGCCTGGGCTTGGTAGAAAGGCTCATGAAAAGGCCTGCCTGCCCCTGGAATGCTGCCTCTGAGGAGTGGCTTGCCTTTCTTGGCCTGAGCACCCCTATAGGTGGTCCTATACTCATCCATTTTCTTCATGTAGTTCTCTGTCTGCTCCCAAACAGAGAATTACCAATAACAGGAAAATCCATGGCCTTAGTCTGGGTATCCTGTGACAGGTTAGTACATCTGAGCCAAGCCATTCTACAGGGCCACAGATGTAGCCATGACTCTAGATGAAACATCATTGGAGTCCACTGCTGCATGAAACTGCACCTTGGATGCCTCAATACCATCTGCAGCCACCTGCTCCAGCTCCTTAGCAATCTGGTCAGGGACCTGTTTAGCTAAAGCCATCACAGTGTCCCATCTAGACTTCTAGTATCTAGCTGTGTAGGCCATATAATTAGCCTGCCTGAGTCCCAGAGATGCTGCCATGTACTGTTTCTTTGCCATGCCATCAATCCTCCTGGAGTCCTTATCCGTGTGTGAAGCCAAGGGTATATTTGCCTTATCACAGGCAGCAGTCTGCACTACCCCACCATGGCTGCATTGTTGGAAAGGAACTCCGATCTGAGCCTGAAATATACCTCTTGTCCATTCTTCTGTCCACAGGAGGTATGGAATTAGGAGTCTTTAAAATTTTAAATGTCTGTTCTCCAAAAGACTTATGGAGGGAATAGACAGTCTCCTGGACTCATAGAAACATTAAAGTTGATGGCAGATAAGGACCGCAAGGCCCATCCAGTCTGCCCAGTCTGACTCTGGGATGTCCAACATCTCAACATAATCAGGCTCCTCCTGATCCTCTACTGCTTCCTCCATAGGAAGCTGAGACTTTCAGCCACTTTTTGTAAAACATAAAGTGGGAAGGGACCCAGAAAGCCTAGGAGGAGAAACACCTGAAGGTCTGTCTGGGGAGATGTCCGGGTCAATGGGCACATCCAGACTTTCATAATCACCATCACTATCCTCATATCTCTCTCCTCCTGCTCCGGTTCATAAAATCCTCTAAATTATAATCGAACGGGTGAACCGACTGAACCGAGCCCCTAACCGATGGTGCCGGTTCGGTCAGAACCGAAGTTAGCGACTTCGAACAATCCTTATCGCTTTGGCTATTTCATCAGTGGTCGGAGAAAGAACTTCTGGATCCCGAACTGGCTGACTTATCCCTTCTTTTCTTTAACGGAACCGACTCCTCAGAGTCGGTTCTCCTTTAGCTCGAAGAAGTTTCGCCTGGTCAGAGGGCACTCCTTCTGGTTCAGTTGGAACCGAACCGGCTGGCCATCCGGTCAGCGGACTTCTTGGCTTCCTTTTCCTCAGCCTACCTACTCTCTGTTCCAGGGTAGCTGTGGGAAAACTGTTGCAAATCTGGCAGTCTGAATCGAGGTAGTCAAACCCCCAGACAGTAAACACAGGTGGTGGGGCAGCCTTAGCAAAGGCTTCCCACACACTACAGTGTTGAAACCCAGTGGGCCCGTTTTCTCTTAGGTTTCTCAGACAAGGCCAGTCCTAACCAACTTACCTTTTTCGCAATCCGCCAGGCAAGACACTTATCAGTTCTGGACCGTGTTACGGGTCGCGGAAAAAATGTAATGAAACTGCTTTTTAGAACCGATAAGGACCGTTACCACACTCTAAAAAGCAGAACAAACTTTTTTTATTAAACCTGATCGGTTCAAACCGAACCGATCCAATGTTTACAAGTTCCACACAGAAACTAATAATAATAATAAACCTATCTAGTACTCACAGTACCACAGACAGAGACTGAACAGACAGGTTAGATAGAAGAAATTCGGTTGAACCGAGGGAAAACGACACTTTAACCGACTAAATTGAACGGCGAAGGAGAAATCTCGGGCGACTGTTCAGTGAGGGAGTAAAGAATCTGGTGTTTGGGTTCAAACAACAACAGACAGAGTCTCAACCGAGCTCGAAGCTCAGCTCCATGCCTTGCATGGAAAGTTAACTCTTTCCTCTCCGGGCAGTACAAAGGTTGGATATCACTGCAATAGTCAGAATACAGCAAGACTTCATGTTGTTTGAACAATAACTGGATTCAAAAATACCTTGATAGGCACAAGGAGGGTAGGGTAGAGGGAGAAGGGTGTGACATGATTAAGTAGGGGCTGGGGAAAAAGGAGCAAAACACAATTGGGCAGACTGAGGGGCCCAGCAGCCCTTATCTGCCGTCACATTCTATGTATCTATGTATTTGTTCCATTCCTCACCTCCTGTTTCTCCCTGTAGCCAATGAAGACCTTTTTCTTGGCCATCACTGCCCCACTGATCTTACAGACCAGACTAACTGTTGTGCCTATTACCCTTGGAGACCAAGCATTGTTTGGTTGCTTTGAAAATGGCCCTTTAATTTCTCCCACCTCTTTTCCACCTCACTTGATTTTGTCTACTCCATCTAACTTGCCCTTGACGATTCCCCATCTGATCAAAGTCTACTTTTAAAATCCAGAATCACAGCTTTTAACATGGGTACAGTGACATTCATAACCAGTTCAAACCATACAGTGTTGTGGTCACTGGACACCTTGGGGTTCCTCAACCCGCACTCTACCTACCATTCCCAGCTGATGAGTACCACACGAGAATAGCAGCCTGTCTTGTAGGTTACCTGAATAGCTACGCCAGCAGGCAGTCCTGCAATGCATCTAGCAGGGCCTGAGTTCTGGTCTCTTAGCTGCTAGAATATCCCAATATATGTCTGGTAGATAGAGATCCCCACAACCACTACCTCATCCTTTGTGGCACCCTTCTCAATTCCTGCATCTTGTTCCCTGTCCCACTCATCTCCTTTAATGGTGGTCTACAAACCACCTCCATGCACAACTTTTTCCTGATGCTGTTGTGAGCTGCATTAATACAGCAATTCTCCACCCCATTTCCTCACCTGATGGACCCATCCTCTACTGCCTCTATGCTTTACTTGACATAGATGGCTACCCTCCTCCTTTTCCCCTACCTCCATCTCACCTATACATGGCATACCCTGTACTGTTAGGGTCCCAGTCGTCATTCCCGATGGCCCATGTTTCTAATGGCTACAAGGTATAACCCCACATCCACCATCACTTGAAGCTCACTAATTTTGTTTCTTAGGCTTCTGCATTTAGGCAGACTGCTTTCCAGCTTCTGCCCATACCATTCTCCCTCTTGTGAGCTCCTCTAGGTTTGTCCTCCCAATCTTTCCTTAACATCTTGGTTTTCCCACTCCCTGCTGGCTTAATGAACCCCTCCCTGGCACCCATTACTAACTTATTATGGACTCCTGTTTAGCTACTTTCATCCACACTGCTCCTAGATCCCATTTCTACAGGAGTCCTAGCTAGGTTCACCTTTGCCTCTCTCTTACTGTGATTTCCCAGCCTCAGTCTCCCACCTCTCAGTTTAAATGTCCACCTACATAGATATCAGACCTCTGCCCAAGCACACTGGTCCAGTCCCCTCTTGTTAGGTGAAGGCCATCATCGTTGAAGAGCCTCCTGTCCCAGAAGTCCCCAGTCTCCTACAAAATGGTACCCTTCTTCTTGACACCATCCCTTCAACACCCATTACATTCCTAAATCATCTTCTTCTTACCTTATCCTTCCCATGCCCCTACCCTACACAGGAAGGACCTTGGAAAGGACAGGATACTGAGTGTTCCTTCAATGTGTCCCCAGCCTTCAAAGTTAAGTTTCACTGTATCACTCAGCTAGTTTGCCAGATCGTTGGTTCTAAGTGCACCAGCACCCCAAGCTCCTCCTTCTCCTCCTCTACCATTCTCCCTATCCTAGCCACATGCCAGATGGCTGATACTCCTGGAAGACATTTGACCAACCCTCCCCCACCCCATTACCTTCTCCACTCTTCTAATCATATAGTTCCCTAATACCATGATACTCATTGATGCCTTCTTCCTGTTCTCTACCCTAGGTGCCACCAAGTCATCCTGTTCATCCTTCTCAACTGGCTTGGACCCCCTCCCCCACAGGAGGCAGATACCTGTGCTTCCCCAGTGGTGCAAAATATTTCAGTCAGGATTTGGTGAGTTTGGATGACTTTCTTTGACTGCTTCTGTAATCCTCCCCCTCCCCACTAACCACACTCCAGCCTACCAGGCCAGTGAGCCTCTGAGGGAGGAGTTGTGTGGGTGTGCCTGTGGGTACCAGCCCGGCTGGTGAAGCAGTACAGATATCTCTTCCCATGCTGCTACTAAGTATGCCTGGAGCTCCATGAATCTCCTACATATTGGCAATGGCCCCAGAGCAAAGCCTGGAAGATTAGCACCCCACAGCCCATACAGATGACCACCTTCCCTCTGCACCTGTACTCCATACTGCCTGTGTACATAATGCATCTTGTAACTGGGATATCTTCTCCCATATTTTGCAGGGATGGGTCAATTGGTTCCATGACATGTGGTCTCAAACAGAATTAAAAAATGGTGCAAGACTTCTTCATTAAAATGTGTAACAAAAATTTAAGAGCACACTCAAAAATAAAACACACAACTGAATTCTGTGTTACAGAGGCCATCAATTCCTGCTTCAATCAGAAATTACTAAAATCCTCTGGGAGCAGGTGGGCGCTCAAGCAAGGCGAGAGTTGAGGTGCTCAGCTCCCACATGGAGGCATATACTGATCAGCATTCACATGCCTTCTGCTGGCCAAGCAACCTGTGGCGATGGCAGCTGTTCACCCATCCTTGTGGCCAGAGGAAAGATCAAACTACTGACCCACATTTTCAAGGTGGGGGACCAAACTAAGAAAAGGAGTCAGAATTAGCCTATCAGAGATTAACAGCCTTTAGAAAACAGTAACTTATTGTTTAACCTTCCTCTAACAGACTTAAAAGGGATTGGTTTTCTGCTGTCCACATCTTTTAATACCTGGACCATGAAATAGTCACAGAAACTCCAGTTTGGTTCCGTTCTTTCTCTTAGGGTTCTCATATCGCCTTCAAACTTTCCGAGATTCTTTGTGAATGACATGAGCAATAACGTCCTCAACTTTGTTAAGAAGGCATTCCAGGATTCCTGAGAGCGGAAGAGTCCTTCAAGGGATCTGACAATACTACACACCTGGAAACAAATCATCACAGTTTTATAATTTCCATAATGCTTTATTCAGCATTTTTTCCTCAGTAAATCTGATTGGGTTAGGATCACTTGATTAGCAAGTCTCATTCAAGAAATGCTGTTAAAACAATACAAAGACATAGCATACTGTATATGTAAGACAGGAACATAGGATCACAGACAAAAGAAAACAATAGCCCATCAGGGTTGTCTGCCACTAACAAACATAGCACACCGTAATGCCCACGTTGTTCATATACCTATCCATATTCTTTTCAACTTATCTGCAGTATCACTTGCCATGACTGCTCGTTAAAATTGTTCTGGGCTGCCACCACCCTCTGTGTAACCCAGTTCCTTCTTTTTTTGTCTTAAAACTCCCCTTCAACTGGAAGGAGCACTCTACTATTACAATTACCTTCATTGGTTTATTGTTTTAAACATTAAAGTTAATTGTTTAGAGCATTCCTTTAAACCTTAATCCCTTGATGCCTTGTAAACCAGTATTACAGTAAGTCAACTCTCATTCTTCTCATTTTAAGCTTATAAAGATCCACCTCTGAAATTCTGTCACTGAATGTTTTTTTTAACTTATATTTTATTGTTTTGATGATAAAACATCATACAGATTATACGTCCTACCATGCCATACATCGCTTAATAAAAGGAGCCATTTGACTCATTACCTCCTTGGTGACCATTTGTATCAGGTAAACACTGGATAGTTCGGACTTCATATGGAGTTATTGGAGGTAATGAGTTTAATGGAATACAGACACATCCACAGCCTAAGTAGTTTGCTTTAAGAGGAGGAGGAGGAGGAGGAATATCATTTAGAGTTAAACAAACGTTTCCAACGGCTGCACTCACAAGAGTGCGTGATCACACAGATGACTAATCTGAACATGGGTCAATATTCAACTAACTAGTTGATGGAATCCCAAACACAAGATGTTAAAATTAACTTTGAAGGTAATGCAACCCCACGTCCCTCAAAATCCCAGTCCCAACGTCAGCCGTCACTGAATGTTTTATCCTGCATCTCACTTATTTTAGTCGCTCCTCTGTGTACACCTTCTAGTCTTGCTATGTTTGTCCTATTTTGAGGTGACCAGAAATGTCCATAAAACACCAAATGGGGTCTCACCAGTGACTTGTAAAGTGGTATGACTACACCTCTATCCCTACTCACAAATTTCTGTCCAACACAACCTGGTCTTACACTGAGTCTATAGGACAGAAGAAGGCTAACTGTCCATAAACTCTGTCCCCAAATTAGTGGCTCCACCCATCCCTTCTTGTTGCCAAAGTACTGTAAATTCATCTACTTTTTTTTTTTAAGTTTACAGGTTTTCTAGCTCCACTAGTTCCTTAGGCAATCTGTTCCACATACTTCAATTCAAGGTTTTAAGAAATCTCATCTGCTATTTCTGGTTCTGCTTTCTAATAGTATTTCTTTGTTGTGGGACCTCAAGTTGCATTCCTCTGTTATAGTAATTTGCATATTTTTCATTAACACTTTATCTCTAATAACGTTCTATAACTCCAGTAAATCCTCACTTTTCCTCCTTTCTTCCAAGGTAAATAAGACCTAAGCTTGAAGTCTGTCTTGGTAACTAAAGTCCTTTTATCATTTTGGTCAACCTATGCTGAACTTGCTATACCTTTTAATTTTTGGACTTGCGTGGATTCCATATTTGTGATCCATAGTCCAAACTAGTAGTAGTAGTAGTAGTAGTAGTAAAATGTTTTTATTCATTGAGAATTCATATGAATAAAGAATAAGCTCAGCAAGGCTAATTTTCAACGAGATCCCATATAGTAAGAAAGGATACAGTACAAAAAATATATATATATTACAATCGCATACAATGTAACTAATAATAAGATGTAACCAGAAAACTGGGTCTAATATATGCCCTATAGATTGCTATGATGCTTTGTTCTTATTTATTAATAAATATCCTTTCATATTTTTACTAGTCTATTTGCACTCCCAAGATTTTATTGCAATGTTCAGTGAAGCTGAGATTTTACTTACAATGATTCCTAAATCTCTCTCCGATTTAACCTTTTTAATATTTTGGTCATACAATGTACAGTTCTGTCTAATGTGGTTTCCTCCATGTGTACCACTACTCATTTACTGGTGCTGAACATCATTTGATTATGCATTGCCCACTCTCTATATATTTCATATCATTTATTAAAGTAATTTTATTTTGTTCGTATTCACTTCCCCCACCCCAGTTTTGTAGGCGTCTGTACATTTTGTAAATTGTCCCTCATCCTGCTTGTGCATTTCAGAAATGAAGAAAGTAAACAATACTGGCCCAGCATCGAACCCTGTGGCACCCTACTTGTTACTGCTGCCCTTTCTGAAAGCTTTCCTTTAACTCTACACACAGTGATCTGCCATTTTACCAATCTGTAACCCAGGTTGCTATGTTATCATTCATTTTGGCTTTTTCAGTTTATTAATCAGTAACTCAAGAGAGATTATAGTACCTTATTACATTTTATCATGTTTTCACACCGAGGTCCTTGTTTAAAGTTACTGGATATAATTAATCCCAGGTCCCACGCCTTACCTGATGCCCTCAGTGTTGATGTTACACCATTTACATTATATGCAGCTTGCTTACTTCCATGACCAAAGTGAATCCCATACACTTATCTGAACTGAAATTCATTTTGGCTTTTTCTGCCCACTCAGTAAGATTATCTAGTTCCCTTGCAAGTTGTCAATTACTTTCTGAGTGTTAACAACATAGCCTAGCTTAGCATCATCAACAAACAGGGTCCTTTCTGTGGTTGGATAGTAATTCTGATAGAAAATGGGTAGCTGAGTTAGTCCAGTTGAACATGCAGGAGAAAAAAGCAACAAATGTTGGTGCTACTTTTACTTGACTAATAAAATTGTTTTTGAGACTAGCTTTCAACCATCTACCTCGCTCAAACAAAGAAAGAACATACCTGTTGATGGTGCATTACCTATTTTTATAGGCTTTCCGGCTTTCTCCTTGTATCCCCCCAGGGCCCGGCAAACAGCCGACGCGTACAAGATGGAGGTGCGCACCACACCAGAAGCTAGCTCAGCCTCTTCCGGCTCATCCATACTGCCACCCCGCCCACCTACATTACCCCACTGGACTTCCACCCGTGGGGATGGAACTACAGGAGGGGCGAGAACCCACCACCCCGGGAGAGGACAACAGCCTGATGGCTTGCTCAATCCCGCCCTCCCACCCTCCATGCTGGCACTACAACGACTCCAAGGTCATTCACTTAACCCGGGTCACCGGTGCAGCGTGAGGCAAGGCATCCCTGCCTCAACCCTCAGCGCCACGGATCAGCTGCATTACCTATTTTTCAAAAGGGTCCTAGGGCATCATTTAAAACAGCAGCAGCAGCAAATTCTACATATATTACTTAGCTTACACACTGTACATACCATTTGGTAAACAGGTACAACAGACAGGGTTCCACTGATATGAATGCATAATTTACACATTAATTACAGAGCTCCACAGTTACATCTTACATATACAATGATACAGCATTTTGGTGGGGAGTTGGGTGGTCTTGCCAAAAGAAACATTGGGATGTAGGCAAGATAGGAGGTATACAGTGTTAGGTAACAGAAACACACACACACACACCCCTAAGTTGGCTCTCCCAGAATACACAGGGCGTAGGGAAAAAAGGGGAAGAAAGCAGGGAAAATACAGAAATACTGTAGCAGACTTTCAAAAGTAATCAAGGATGGGAAGTCTAGAGGAGAGAGGAAGGAAATGGAAATTCATGTACAGGGAGTAAAATGGTCAAACTGAATATCGAATGACTGCAGAACATTTCGATATACAGTAGTGGAAACATTACAGCATAGGCTAATCAAAATAATAGCACCTAAATGTCTCTGGCTACAGTCTTTTATTAGAAAGGATAGGAAGAATGCCAACGGAATGGGCATGGTCGTCTATATTAAAGAGAGCGTAAGAGCCTATGAAGATGTACTGTATCTGTGTGTGCAGGTGGGGAGGGGGAAGAGTCACTATGACTACATATCAGCTAACAAGGGGAAATATATATTTTCCCAATTGTTTAACCAGGAGTGGCACACAAAGCTGAAAGCTTGTTCACAGGTGCGACCTGGGAGCACAGGGAAGTTAAGTGACTTGCTCAGGGTCACACAGTATGCAAGTGGGGGCTGTGGGATTCAAACCCAGGTCTCAGATCTGCAGCTCAGAGCTCAGCTCAGAGAATACAGAATAGTTGTAATCTATAAACTGCCAAACCTGGGAGCAGAGATGAAGCTGGAAGGGTAATTAGAAAACCAACAAGCCATGGCGGAACTATAATCACGGGTAACTCCAATCTCCCAGACAGAAAATACAGGTTACTCACCTGTAACAGGAGTTCTAGGAATGGTATATGTTGTTCATCCACAATTCTTGTTCAATCCAGACTTCTTGGCAGTTCCTTGCCGCTTTAAATCTTGCCGAAGGTCTTCAAGCTGGCTCCTCCCACCCACCCAGGTGATAAAACTCTCGCTCCACCTCATGATGTCAGATCTAGCCCACTGGAAGCCAGGGTTAAAGGCCGGGTTGGGGAGATCGGGTGGGTTGTGTATATGAACAACATACCATTCCTAGAACTCCTGTTACAGGTGAGTAACCTGTATTTCTAGGGACATGTATATGTTGTTCAATCCACTCTACTGGCAGACTCTAGCAGTTCTCCGGGAGGAGGGAGGCAAGGCACGCACCCCTACTTGGGAAATAAGGACTGAGAACCGAGGTCCCAAAACCAGCATCCCAGCATGACTCAAGGCTCGATGTGGTAGTGGGTAATGAAGGTGTGCTGGACTTCCAGGTAGCAGCCCTGCAGATTTCCTGGACAGGGACGTCCCTGGCAGCAGCCATCAAGCAGCGGTATTTCAAGTAGAATGAGCTCTTATCCCTTTGGGAGGCTCCATGCCCGCCAACCTATAGCAGAGATCTATGCAGGAGGTGGCCCACCTGCCTATCGCCTGCTTGGCTGCAGGTCTGCCAGGCGCGGCTTCAGCGTAGGTTACAAACAGCTGGTGAACCTCTCCCTAACATCAGCCATCTGCTCCTTACAATAAGAGAGCTCTTCTAGGGTCCAAAGTATGGAGCCTATACTGTCTCCGAGTGTGACTGGGTAGAACACCGCAGAGTCAACACCTGGTTAAGGTGAAACTCTGACACCATCTTCGGAAGGAATTTCAGGTGGGGTGCAGGACAACCTTGTCCTTGGGGAAGACCAGATAGGAGACTCGATGGAAAGTGCCTGGAGCTCTCCCATCCTTCTGACTGACATGATAGCCACCAAGAAGGCGGTTTTCCACGACAGGTGAGAGATGTCACACCTGTGCATCGGTTTGAATGGCTTGCCTGTGAGCTTAGCCAATACCAGCAGTAGATCCCACGGAGGTGGAGGTTCTTGCACCAGAGGATATGTGATCAAGGCCTTTGAAAAGCGCCTAACCACCTTTCCTGTGCCACCGACTGCTTCCCAGCCCGCGCCCAGTAAGCAGAGATGGCTGCCAGGTGCACCTTAAGGGTCATCGACCCAAGCCCTAGCTGAGAAAGGGACCACAGGTAGTCCAGAATGCTAGCCAAAGAACAGGAGGAAGGGTCCAACCCTTACCCTGACACCAAATGGAGAATCTCTTCATTTGAAGGTGTAGCATTTCTGGTCGACTCCTACGGGATGCCTCAACCATGTTGAGGACCCCGCCGGAAAGACCCAAGGCCTGGAACTCCCAGCCGCCAGGAACCAGGCTGTCAGATGCAGGGACTGAAGGTCCGGTGGAGTACCTTCCCTGGTTGACTGAGATCAGGTCCGGGCGGGCTGGAAGCCGCCTCGGAGCCTGAGCTGAGGCTGAGGAGATCTGGATACCAGAACTGACGGGCCAGTCTGGGGCTACCAGAATCACCTGCGCCTTGTCCCTCCTCGCCTTGAGAAGCATCTTGTGGATCAAGGGAAATGGGGCGAAGGCAGAAGAGGCCCGGGTCCACGGCCTCAAGAAGGCATACCCTGCAGCAAGCTCTGCTGAGGGGGCGGGCATGATACAGCCTCAGCTTCGATTCTCCTTGAGGCAAACAGGTCCACCTAAGGTGTGCCCAGTGGGAGAAGAGATCGTAGTACCTCCAGCAGGAGTGACCACTGTGAGATGCAGCCCCTATCCGCTTAGGGCATCGGCCAGAGTGTTGGAGGCCCTGCCACATGGATGGCTAGAAGATCCACCTCCAGACTGCTCATGAGGGACCAAGTGCGGAGAGCTTCCTTGCACAGGGGCAAGGAGCGCGTCCCCGCCCTGGCAGTTTAGGTAGTACATGGTCGGGGTATTGTCCGCCTGGAACTGGGGCCACTTGACCCCTGCACAAATGGAGCGAGGCGGTGAGGGCTAGTCAGACCGCTCAAGCTCCAGCAGGTTGATGTGGCATTGGGACTCCCGAGGGGACCAGAGGCCATGCGCTCTGTGCTCCCCCAGATGGGCAACCCAACCCATCAGAGAGGCATCAGTCATTAGAGTGACCATCAGCTCAGGGTTGAAAAACGGGATGCCTCCTGCAGATGAGCTGAAACGATCCACCACTGGAGAGTGTTCCACATCTCCTGGGTCACTTCCACTGGCTGGTCCAGAGGACGGAGCACTGTGACCATTGGCCGGCCAGTCCCAATTGAAGGGGACGATATGCCAATGGACCACACTGGTGCAGGCCGCCATGAGACCCAGGAGGCACAGGAAGTCCCGGCAGGGCGATTGCCCAACCAGAAATGACTGAGCAAAGGAGGAAAGAACTCGGCCCTGTCCGCCTGAGCCGGGCTTCAGCTCTAAGACAGTAGCTCTGCTCCGATGAATTGAATCACCTGCATTGGCACGAGTTCTGATTTGGCCTCTTGATGAGGAGGCCAATCTGAGAGCAGACCTGGATGGCCAGATACCTGGACCGCCCACCTCCAGTCTGGAGGGGCTGCAATCAGCCAGTCGTCCAGGTAAGGTACACCGGACCCTTCGGGAGCAGGAATGCTGTCACCACTGCCATGCATTTGGTGAAGACCCTGGGAGCTGGAGAGGGCCAAGGACATGGCCCGAACTCAGAAGGTATTCCTCTGCCCTGAAGCAGAGGAATCTGCCAGGGACGGACGGATTGGGATGTGAAAGAACGCTGCCCTGGTGGTCCAGAGAACAGAACCACATGCCTTGTTCCAAGGATGGAATGATCTGAGCCAGAGTGACCATCCTGAAGGTTCAAGACCTTAGGAACCTGTTCAGGTCATGCAGGTCTAGAATGGGGCACCAGCCCCTGTCCGTTCTGGGACCAGGAAGTACCTGGACACAAACCCTGGGTCTGGTGGAGGATCCGCCACCTCCTTGATCACTTCCTTTCAGGAGCAGGCGATCGCTCGATGAGCCGACAGAAGACTCGCAGACCCCATAGCCCCCGTTGGGCGATGGCTCGGAATAGGGTGGGCCGCTCGAATTCCAGAGGCAGAACCTTTCCTACCACTTACAGCACCCAGCGGGCCGTGGTGATAGCGGACCAGGTGGAAAGGAAGTGGCGAGCCGCCTCCCCAGGGGGAGTGACGAGGCTGGGGCGACACCCCTCAACCCATCACTGGGCAGGCTTGGAGGAAGGACCAGCCGAGGGACCTCCTGGGCCTTTTCCTCCCGGCTTCCTGCTGGAGGAAGCTGCAGACTTGGCTTTAGGGTGCCAAGTCTTGCCTGCTGGCCCTGATGCTGGTGTTGCTGGGCCAGGCGTGCCACAGGGCAGAAGGCCAAAGGGCTTACGCTGCTGCTGGTGGCCTTTGTCCTTCTGGGCAGACGAGACCGAGTCCAAGGTGGCATTGGACTTCGATCCTTTGCAAATGACCCTCCACCCCGGGACCGAACAAGTCGGTACCCAGGAAGGGTACGCTCTGCCAGCTTGTGCTGGGTATCTGCAGTGAAGGTGGAGATCCGCAGCCAAGCTCTGCGACGCATGGCCACTGCGGCTGCCATTGACCGGGCACAACAGTCTCCAATATCGAGAACAGTTTGGAGCTTCTGCTTTGCCACCGCTCTTCCCTGATCCCGCAGCTGCTTGACCGTAGTCTGGAGATCAGCGGAGATGAGGATCACCTCATCCTGGGAGCCCAAAGGGCATGGGAAAAGTGTGCCATCAATGCGGCCGAACTGGCCTGACCGAAGGCCTAAGGAGGACGCAGTGTAGACTTTACACCGGCGTAGTCCAGTTTCTTGGACTCTTTGTTGGGAGGTGTGTCCACATCCCTAGCGCTTTCCAGAGCACCGGAAAACACTGTCGGTCACAAGCCCTCCGCAGAGGGGTGCTCCAAAACCAGAGAGTAAACCGGGGACCGGTGATACTTCCTGGCCATCCTGGCCAAGGAGCAGGACAAGAAGCTGGCCACTGCCATAACTCCAGAGTTGGGCCAACAATGGCTTCAGCCACCGGAAGGCCTCCATGGGAGAATCCCCCAGTCCAGTATCTCTGTGAGGGATACTTGGCCCGCTTTGACACAGGTTTGAGCTTCATCCCAGTAGATGCTGAGATGAGCCAAAGCATTCCCATGAACAAGGATGGGCTCGTCCACTGACTGTCCCCAGTGGACCCCAGGTTGAGGGCCTGGAGAACAGGGAAGAGTCATCATCGGACTCCGAGGAGTCTGCAAACAGCTGCCGAGGGCTTGAGCCACCTCCACCTGCCGAGGCCGATCGGGAGTGGGGGTGACCGACAACCGATGGGGCAATCACTGACCCAACCGAGAATCCTTGGCTGGAGCCGCAGTTTTAGGTTGTGGAGGTGGGGGTTCCACCACTATGGGTGGTGCAGCTGGTTTCAGCTGAACAACGGTGCCAGCTTCAGCTCCTCGATAACCACGAGGGTTGTTTCGCCACTCAGGTGACAGCCACTTAATGGCAGGGGAAGGTGACAGGGTTGACTTTTTCCCGGTCAGAAGGAGCTGCTGCCACATCAAGTCCTCGAGCGCCTTATGCAACTTGTGCCGGAGCCTATCCTCTGGAGGACGGACGGAAGATGAGGAGGAGCGGCACCGCCCGCCCTCGGTGCCGAGACCGAGACCACCGCTGTCAGCGGGATCGGGCTGGACCGAGAGGAGGTCTGAGACCGAGACCTTCGTGTTTCCGAGGTGGGCCTGGGAGGGAGCCGGGGAACCTGCTCCTCCCTCGGCTCAGGAACCTAACCGAGGACCCGCACAGGGGCACAGGCAAGTCCCTCGGTTTCCACCGGGGACTGGTGTAAAGAAGGGTTGTCGGCTTCCACCAGTCAACAGCCCATCCGACAGGTCGAGAAAAATCTCGACTGGTGTCGACGGGTGTCTCGGCCGCTGACCTGACGGGACACCATAAAGCCAACGGCCTTAGCCGCAACCTCCACCGAAGTCGAGCGCCGACTGTCCGGGAAGGGACCTCCGCCTCCCCACTCTAACGCCGATGGTAGGACTTACCCTTCCAGTCCTTCTTCTTGGACTGAGAGGAATATCCGATGGACCCTCACCTTTGTAGAGAGGGACACAAAGCTCCTTGAAAGAAGCTGTGTAGGAGGATCCCAAGGAGAGCGGATAAATGCCGCGACAGAGGAAGACGAAGATGCGGCCTGGGCACGCCTCCTCCTCGAGGCGATCATCTGCTCAAGTTGCTCAGCCCGAACCCCCGCCGGACACCGCTAATGGGCCTCCTTCGACTTCACTGGATGAATAAGTCTCGGGCGCCCAAGCTGAAGTCTGGCAGCACAGTCTTCAAGGATGTTGACCGAAAAAGACTTGCACAATTCAGGCTTCGGATCGTGTTCAAGCCAAGGCAGTAAACGACGCGGAGTGCGGATCAGTCCGAGACATCTTCTGCCCAAGGGCACCACCCAAATCCGGGAGTCGATTTGTCCATCGCAGCCGAAAGGAAGAAACGGACTAAAGTCTAGAAAATTTGAGAATAAGTTTTGGTTTAACCGACGAAGTTTGGATCCAGCCCTAAACGACAGTGCTAAGGAGGGAACCTGAGCTTCCAAGTGGTAAGGAAGATCTGGCGTCATGGGGCAGAGCTGAGAGTTTTATCACCGGTGGGTGGGAGGAGCCAGCTTGAAGACCTTCCGCAAGATTTAAAGCGGCAAGGAACTGCCAAGAAGTGTGGATTGAACAAGAAGTGTGGATTGAACAACATATCCATGTCCCTAGAACTGGTACATTATGTTGGAAATAAGCCCAAAAAGTCAGAAGTTTGTAGAAGCAGCACAGGACTGCTTTCTCACTCAATGGGTGCAGAAGGAACCGTGGGGCAATTATGCACCTAGTAATTTCCAACCAGGACATTACCAAGGATATCAGATTGAGGAACCTGTTGGACTAGGTAACTACAACATATTATGCTGGATTACCAGCAACTGAAATCTGGCACTGTGGTTCCTGACCTAAGGAAAGCTGACTTTGACAAAATAACAGAACTGTTCAAGGCCAGCTGAAGGGTTTATGAGAAATAAAAAAGTGGGGGAAAAAGAGGGTAGCAATAAAGGGTGATTACAAAACCTCCAAAGACTGCATAATATTTGCTAGCAAAAACAAATGAGCAAAATAAACCTCTCTGGCTAGATGGGCAGGTAAGGGATGTAATTGGGGACAAAGGAAAGCTCCATTGCATACAATGAGAGCAAGGAGGGAGCCTACAGACAGCATGCAGAACATTTTGTGCACCACATGCTTCCTAAGCCCACTGAGGATCAGGATAGGCCAGAAGCCCACAGGGCTCCTGAGTATCAGGAAGTACCAGGAGTAGAACCCTGGTTTACTTTCAATGGACTTTCCAGGCAGCAATGCCTGCACCATTCCCTCAGTGTGGTTAGAGCTCAAGGGAGGCGAGGCAAAGTCTTGTGGTGTCACTAAGGGTGGTGACACTAAATCCAGGAGGCATCCATCCAGGATCCATCCGAGTGTTCCCCGTCACTGTCTGACACTGGAGCATGAACAGATGGCTCCTGCCCCCACCCAGATTCCTGATTGGGGATCCAGTAGAGGGAAGGAATATAGAAGGAGGGGTGCCTGGTGGCCCCTTTCCTCAAGTCCTTTGGGGTTCTGTAGGGGCCCCCATAAGCTACTACTGTTGCTGCTGGGGCATATAAAACTTCCCATACCACAGGAGGGTAGGCATGAAAGCCTCAATGAAGGCCATGCTAAGGTTCATTCTGTGTCAAGGACCGAATGGTCCTCACAGATTTCTTGGAGATCACATGTTCACTAAGAATGAGATCTCACGCCCAGCCCAAACAGCTTTGTGCCCTTAAAAGATCCCTTGCTCGAGTCAGAACCTGGAGTGAGAAGTGGCATCCTAAGCAAATACCAGAGGCGGCAGCCCTGCTGCAGCATCTGAGGCATCACAGATGGATCTCAGAAGACTTTTACCTGTATCATATTGTCATGACACATAGTAGATGAGAGCCTCTGCCTTTAAAGACCCATCAGGCATACTGCTGACCATGTGGCTCAATTATCTCCAGATGCAGTTCTAATACTTGGTCAGATCCTGCTTGGTAATTAGCAATGCCAAAGCCAGGGCAGCTTGAGGCAAAAGTGCACTTGCCCACACCAGTTTTCTGGACTCTTTGTCGGAACATCTGGTGCTCATCCTCGGGGAAGGGGCCTGAGACCTGTCATGCATAGCCATGAATAATACCAAATCAGTTTCTGCTGGGTAAAATAATATTTTATCTCTAGGAGCTAGATACTGCTTGTCTGTGGTTCCATGGGACAGTTGGCAAAGTCTGGGCCTGTCTGCAGGATGAACTGGGCAGATGAACATGGCGATGCATAATACCACAAAATAACACCTATTCTTTTTAAGAAGAATCTTCTTCCTAAAAGGAGTAACTCAGTCTCCTGGACGTAGAGTCTTCAGGAGAACGAGGCCTGTACAAGACTACCTGAGGACACAGTAGAGCCAGACAAATATTCCAGCCCCAGCAGATGGAAAATATCAGGATCCTCTTCCCTCAATCCTCTTCCTCCTCTTCCAGGTTAGGACTATACTTATCACTCTCCTCTTCTAGGGAAGAAGGCTAGGGACTCACATGACTTGGGGGCATGAGGAGACACAGCAGTTGCAGGCGGCAGAACTGAAGGAGGCAGCTAAGGAACAATCCAAGGCAGCGAAGGACGCAATCTCTTTATCTTTATCAAACTGGAGAACAATGCCGTAATCGCACCTGGAACAATGGCAGGATCAGGCAACAGGGTCACCACAGTTACCAGCGCCAACAAGACTGAGCTAGTCGATCTGGTTCCAAAGTAGGGCCCCAGTACCTTTGGTATCAGCTCTGAACCTTTTATAGTTAAGCTTTGATTGCACTTTTAATGTCAAACAGCACATCAACAACACAACAGTGAACCACAGGTGCTTCCACTCAATATGGGATAAAATACAGTTTGTAAAAAAAATCTGAACCTTTTGCAGGACGGGTACCAGCTTTGCAGAGGCTGAACATATCTGTTCCATCAGTACAATGGACAAATCTGTGGACTTACATCCCATTCTGAGAAAAGGGATCTGGATCACTGACGGGCAAGGGAGCTACACTGACATACTGATGACTAGCAGCATGACTGGTGACTCACAGGTAACGGAAAAGAATCCGACTGGGCAGCCGACTTAAGTGGCAACTTCCACACCCTCCTTTTCCATAGTCGACAATTTCTGCCTAGGTGGAGCTGGGATGCAGAAGACGCGCTCATATTAATCTAACCCTTGCTGTGCTGTGGACTGACATCAGTCCAATATTCCAATGCGTTCTAATTACGCCGGCAGCTGTAGGGTTAAAACATGCTTTTTGAAGCATTAAATAACTACCCTTCTTCTGGTCCCACTTTATTCAAAGTGTAAGTACTCTGCCTGTCTGGAAACAGGAAGGAACTGCCCACTGCTGTGTCCACCAATACACCAATGAACTGGAGGTGCTGACAAGGAATCAGTACAGATTCAGATGCACGGATTGTAATCCCTACACTCTCTAAAAAGTATAACATCTGGGACAATGTGTATTGAGCCACTTCTCTGGAATGGGCTTTTAGTAACCATTAGTCCAAATAAGGGACAAAAACAAAACTTCCTTTGAAGGCATAAGCCACAACCAGGGGTGTTCAAGTCAAAACTTTTATTACTTGCCCAGCCAGGACTGTGGCTGAATTTTCACTTGCCCCTATTAATTACAATGAAATTAGCTCTGTTTTGGTACTTATCCTTCAATAAAATGTACTTGCAATGGACAGGGAGCAATGGGATTTGCATACCCTCGCCACAACCCCAAAACATTTAGTAAATATTCTTCCACTGAGGATATGCCAAACGGCAAAACCTGGAATTGATCATGTTCACCTGTCAGCGTAGTTGAAGTATTTTCTATGGCATTTCAGATCCTGATATAAAGGAAGCTTCTTTGTGTCTATGGCACAGAGCCCATTTCATTTTTGCAGCATGGGGTGGAGAGCCTGAAGTGGCATCATGCAACACTTTTGTTGTCGATGTATTTGTTCAGGTCACGGAGGTCCAGTACAGGTCCCCTGTCCACTTGGAACTCAGGAAGTACTGAGAATAGAACCCGCTGTTCTGTTCCTCTGGAGGGATAGGTTCAGTAGCCATTTTTGTAAGAAGCAACAGTACTTCTTTAGCAGAGACAAGTGACTGGGGGAAAAAAGGAGGTGTGGGTTGCGTCCGGAGGGTGGAAAGCAACTGAAGGACAGCCTTGATACCAGAGTCATGGAGACAGAAAAGCAGACAGCATCACGTGCAGATTGCTGGGTAAACTTGGAAATGGCCCTTCTCAAACTGGTGGAGACACAGGTGGGGCTCAGAGTGACAAGAAGATGATGAGAACAAGGCACACTGCAAAACTAATAAAGTATACAGACTCTCCGAGGACACTGACATACATGCCTTCATGGATACTCTCCTGCATACCACACTTAATCTAGATGCAGCGCTACAATTACATACTAAACAGACGCATAGAGCACTGGGCCCAAAACCCGCTCACCAGATGCTCGGCACACTCCATGTTAGTACACTTTCTGAACTACACATCAAAGAAACAATCTCAAGGAAAGAGTGGCAACAAGAACATGTGTTCTGTGTTAGCATGAACATATTCTTGGACAGTTACTTCTCTCCCTGACAACAAGGAAAGAGGAGAATGCATTCTGCAGCTCCTTGCCCTTGGACAGCATAAACTGAAATTTTAAAACTCCCTACGCGTGAAACTGATAATCCAGTACCCAGTGGGCAAAATACTTATTTGACTGCCACAGAAGCAGCCCAGAACTTAGCAGACAAAGGCATCCAGATTAAGCAGCCCCAGCCAACCTGCTGCCAGGAAACTGCCTCATAGCCGCGAGATCCACTAGAGTTAAGAAAACCAGTGTGCACATGACACATTGCTTAAAATAATGGAACACCTGCATTCCATGAAACGCTCTAATCAAATACCTGAGGATATAGCTGAACCCTCACAGGAGATCTGAGTGCCGGAAAGTGGATTTTTTGGGGCAGCACAATGCTACACTCAACCCCAGCCCTTATTATGGCCCAGATGGCCTCAGTTAGGTGGGACCACGGTTAGACCCCTACCACCTTGGTACCATGTTCCAGGTCATGCTGCTCAGTTAGTGCAACCAGGTTACCCACACACAGGTGTTCCTCACCCTCCAGAGTTAACAATGGTCATCGTATTGCTTAGAAAATACACTGTACAGGTTTGTTGTCACTGAGAGCTCAGGGACCGGACCCTGCAAGGAAACAGTACAGGTTACCTAGATAGGTCCAACCAGGAAAGGTGGAGGTACACCACCTTAAAAGGAGACTAAATTAAGATGAATGGGTATGGGACCCCCACTCACTTAACGGGCACCCCCATTACATCACAATTTAAAATAATTTCTCACAATGTTAATGGAATCCAGCTAAACGAGCGAAGGCCATCCAATCCCTGAAAAACTCACGCCTGGTCTCCTCCAAATGCAACAGACCCAGCCTAATAGTACTGATCACTAGAAGCTACTTAACCCTTAGGCTGTCAACAAAATTAGAACATATAGGAATGTTGGACTGACAGGGTTAAATTAGGATTCGAACATGTAATACAATCAGCATACAAAAAGGATGTTGTAGAGGGGTGGCAATTTTAATTCCCAAACATTCCCATTTCACCTAGTACCACGTACTCAGGTAGAGGGTAGACATCAATGGCAGCAGGTTACCTTTATGATCAACCCTCACATTTTGTGGTATTTATGCCCCACCAGGCAGTGATGCCTCAATACAACAACTGTTGGATTCAATCTTAACCACCACTCAGGGTCACTACTGATAGAGGGAGATTACAACTGTCTCCTGAATCCAATGGAAGACTGTACAAACCTTAACTCCCCTCTTCCACTCTGTGCTAATGTCACTTATGAAGACTGTTTAAACATTTCGGTCTTGTGGATGTCTGGTGCCACCTACATCCTAGCAAACAATATCCATTTTATTAAAACCCACATAGGCGCTTATTCCAGACTGGACTTTTCTCTATAAGTGGGAAAAACTCAGACTGGGTTATGGCAGTAGACATCGATAACACTATCCTTTGGATCATGACCCAATTTCAGTTCAGTTTTCCACATCCCCAGAAAAGAAGTCTACCCAATGGAGACTTAATCCATGACTTTACAATACACTGAATTCTAGAAACTATTACAAGATTCTGTCCCCAAAATCATACTGGAGAATAATAAAGCAGGCATATCCCACAAACATTATGGGACACTATAAAGACAGTGTTGAATGGAGCAATAATTGCCCATGTCTCAGAAGAAAAAACAAAAGACATGCAGCCACAACTTTTACAGCTCCAGAATAAATTACAATTTCTGCAGATGGCAACCATGGAGGTGATCTTTCCTCCAGTCTCAAATCAACAAACACAGGCCAAGATCCAAGGTCTGCTTAAGTATACAACAGAACAAGCTCTGTTATGGCTGAGGCAAACTACAACAAGGAGGGATCAAGGGCACCTTAAACAAAGCCTGCGCCTCATTACTGGATCACCGTCTCACCCACCGTGTACCGTCTACGCCCAAACGGGTTGGCTCCAACTATCAAACCGTATTAAGTTCCACACCTGCCTAATGGCCAAGAAGATCACGTTAGGCCTTGCACACCAGGAGTCCAAGCGCTACTACACGCAGCACGCATCCCCCCACACCAGGGATTCTGAAAACCAAATTTGCACATACCACGTGCCACACCTCACAGGGACAAAGGTCGCTTAGCACCGTGCATCCTCCTGGTTTAATGTGCTCAACAAAGACATCACCTCGCTGCAAAAGCTAGGCCAGTTCAAAACCAACCTTCGCCTCCAGCTCCTGTGACTGTCGCTCCTAATCTGCTTTTGCATTTACCTCCCCACTCCGTGACACCTGTCCCTACCCCTTCCTCGCCTCCCTCCTGGCTTTAGCACTATAAACCTGACAATGCCTTCGCTGCTCCACTGTCTCCTAGTGTTTTCCCTGTCAATCCGTCCCAGTTATCCCTTGCCCTGCTACCTCTCCTCACCTCCCTCTGGCGGTTTTCAAGCTACCTCACCCTGCTTAGAATCCATAGTACTACACTGCTCTTTCACCTGTACTGCATCATTTATGCATATCCTCTGTCCTGTAATCCTTCTGCCCCTCAAATGTACTGTATTTCACTGCTTATGTATTGTATTGCCACAGCCTGTTATGTTTGTATTGCTTTCAAAGTTGATGTGGAACCTTTGTAAAGAGCCATGGCTCAAAGGTATTGTAATCCTAGAATTTCAATAAACAATAAACAAAATCCTAGCCTACAGATTACGGAGATAATGTAAGAGAACCACAATTACTAAATTACAAGACCCCAACACAAGCAAACACCACAGTCACACAACCAACATCCTCCAAGTTATACAAACCTACCACACCTCCTATACACCAAGAATGATACCTCACTCCCACATCCCTACAGGCCTTCATGGAGAGTTTACATCTCCCCAAGATCAAGAAGGAACAGATGGCATGACTTCTATAACCCATTTCTTCCCAAAACTAATCAAAGTAGGAAAAGCCCAGGCTCCATCAAGGATTCCAAAAAGGAAAAGTCCCAGCCCCAACAGGTATGGTGCAGAATTTACAAGGCAACTGTGAAACTACTCCACAGACTCCTACTTGACACATTTCAGGCATGCAATTGGATTGCAATCTGTCTGGACTCTTGGCCAATGCCAACATATCGGTTATCTTAAAACCTCAGAAACCAGCGACACACTCTGATCCTATCACACAATATCAGTACTGAACCAGGATTATAAATTATTCACTAGTATTCTAGCCCTAAGGCTGGATAACATCCCAAAATAATCCACCCAGATCAGTCTGAATTTATCATGAATCGGCAAATGACAGATAACATAAAGCAGACTTTACTGTTGCCTGACTACGCATCCTAAAACAAAACCCTCTCCTAATACTCAGCTTAGATGCAGGCATTGAAATTAAGTTTTGCAGCCACTAGCCAGCAGGGCTAGTGACTGAGGAACCACTAGCCCCACAGTATTTTCCACTAGCCCAAATGAT
The DNA here is from genome assembly GCA_016271365.2 of Neoceratodus forsteri. Taxonomy (NCBI): domain Eukaryota; kingdom Metazoa; phylum Chordata; order Ceratodontiformes; family Ceratodontidae; genus Neoceratodus; species Neoceratodus forsteri. Next base: position 964,805,429 of record CM057458.1, on the reverse strand, counting down.
GTACTTATTGAAATGTTACCTTCTCCAGTACAAGCCAGCAGGTCTAGTTAAAGGAAAATCTTATTAGCCTAATACAGAATCTACTAGCATTTAGCTAGTGGCTGGTGCCAATTTCAACCTCTGAGATGCACAGAAGGCTTCTGACAAGGTCTCATGGGCATTTCTGCACGCATTAAAAACATTACCCTCCCAGACAACCTTCACAACCTTCTGACAGGCCTCTATACTTGCCACAAGCTATCGTTAAAGCCAACAGCGTGTACTGGCCAGATTCCCACTCAACAGAGGTACTCACCAAGGCTGCCCTTGTCCTCATATCTATTTGCTATATATGCAGAAACCCTGGTCCAATTCCATTGGCAACGATGGAGATACAATGGTATACAGTGGGAGACCACACCCACAAGGTGGCATATTATGCAGATTTCTTCTCCTACAGTCGGCCAAAAATATTGCTCTAGCACTTTTTCAGATAACTCACAATTTCTAAACTTAAGTTGAAATTAACAACAGTACAGTATTTGGTCTCCACAATTCTTTATTTCTCTGTTAATATTAAGAACCTTTGTTTTTGATTCAGAATTTAATATATCCTTTAAATCAGAAAATGAAAAGAAATGGCATTGACAAAATTATTGACACCCTAGACTTAATATTTGGTAGCACAGCCTTTGGTCAAAATAACTGCAATCAACCGCCTTATAGCCATGGATGAGCTTCCTGCACCTCTCTACTGGCAGTTTGGCCCACTCTTCTGGTGCAACCTGCTCCAGTTCTCCCAGATTTGAAGGGTGCCTTCTCCCAACTGCTGTTTTCAGATCTCTCCACAGGTTTTCAATGGGATTTAGATCTGGACTCATTGCTGGCCACTTCAGAACAGTCCAGCATCTTGTCTTGAACCATTCCTGGGTGCTTTCTAAAGTGTGTTTGGTGTCATTGTCCTGCTGGAAGACCCATGACCTTCATGGAGACCCAGCTTTCTGACACTGGGTTCAACATTGCACTCCAAAATGGCCTGGTAATCTCCAGATTTCATGATGCCATGCACATGTTCAAGGCACCCAGTGCCAGAGCAACCTCAAAACATCACTGAACCTCCTCCATGTTTGACTGTAGGAAGGTGTTCTTTTCTTTGAAGGCTTCATTTTGTTTTCTGTAACATAGAGATGATGTGCTTTACCAAAAAGCTCTGATTTGGTCTCATCTGTCCACAGGACATTCTCCCAGAAGGATTTTGGCTTGTTCAGGTGTGTTTGGCAAACCCCAGTCGGGCTTTCTTATGTCTCTCTCAGCAGTGGGGTCCTCCTGGACCTCCTACCATATAACCCCTTTCATTGAGTTGGCGACGGATGGTGCGAGTTGAAACTGTCGTACCTTGTGTCTGAAGGTCAGCTTGAATCTGTTTGGCAGTTGATCGAGGTGCTTTCTCCACCATTCGAACAATCCTGCGCTGCAATCAAAGTTTTCTCTTGGCGACGTCCAGGAGGTTGGCTACAGTGCCATGGGCCTTAAACATCCTGATAACATTACATACGGTGGAAACAGGAACATCAAGGTCTCTGGAGATTGATTTGTAGCCTTGAGATTGTCCATGCTTGGCTACAATCTTCTGTCTGACCTCCTCAGACAATTCTCTGGCTGTCTTTCTTTTCTCCATGCTCACTGCAGTACACACAGTGATACAAAACAGGAGAATGAGTCCTTTCTCTATTCAAACTGGTTGAATTAGTGATTTTTATATCGCAGGCACCTGCAACTCACCACAGGTGAGTTCAATTCCAAAGTGAAAGAGAATCACCTGCTTGAAATCTAATTATTTCTAACTACTTCTAAAGGTGCCAATAATTTTGTCCGGTCATTTAAGGATTTTCAGTGAATAAGCTAAGACTTAGTAAATTTTCTGCTTTTGTGTTTTATTCCACTGCAAACCAAAGAAATACATATGTGGATACCAAAATATTTTTAATTAAAACAATTTTCTGGGAGGAATGGTGCATTATTAGAAAAATGAAAGGGCGCCAATATTTTTGGCTACTACTGTATATATAACAAACCCTGATTCTTCCTTTCCATCCTCTACCAATGCCTCCACACAATGGAGGAATTAGCGGCTATAAAATTAAGGCAACTAAAACTGAGGTTGTACAGACAGACCTACACCCTACTCCTGCTTTGAAAACCTCCTACCCTATTATGGGACAAACTCACAATTTAATACCTAGGAATTCACTTAACGCCTGACTTGGCTACCCGGTACCACAAAGGTACCCCAGATTAATTGAAGGAGTACAAGAAGACCTCAGAAGATGGCAATCTCTGGGGGCGCTTGGAAACCGAGCTTGAAGGAAGCGGATTTTGCAGCTCTATAACCTTGTACTTAAATCTATCTGAATCTGCTGTTTTCCTTGTAAAATTGAATTTGGAGGTCACTATAAGGAAGAGGACCCTCGATTGCTAAGAATGGGTAACCCCAAATGAGACAAAATCTCGAAGGACCTGATAAAAATAAAAGTCTGGTGAGCGTCAGCCATGCAATATTCGGATGAGGTCTTATCTAAAGCCAACTCAGGCACTAAGGAAACTTTGAGTTTGATGGGCCTAAAACTACAAAGTTAATACTTTCAGTAACTAACCTCTCCCAGAAAGTTGATGGCTTCAATAGCATGGTGTTAGTACTCAAAACTGCAGTGGATGCTTTGAAGGAGATCTGCAGGACATCCATAAACAAGCAAACGCCTCCCGGCGCCACCTCCTTGCTGGTCACTTAATCCCAGCACCTTGGACCCGCCTAGACACTCGTCGAATCGCGACGCTTGGTATGCCAGAGGATGTGATGCCAACCGGTTCTATTTGTAAAGGAGTGGTTGACGGATAAACTGGTATCGGAGGGTACCGATCCTATAGTGGAGATTCAAAAGGTCTTTAGAATTATGCCTAGAGGACAACAACAGGAAGATGAACCTCGCACTTAATGGTGCTAACATTGGGAGTCGGAGTGTGGACAGAATTTTATCTTCTGGCGAGACGCAAGCCCCATTATGCAGGACGACATGCAGGTGTATATTTTCCCAGACATTAGTTTTACTACATGCCAACAACGAAGAAATCTGATGGTGTTTGGCGGATCTTAGGAATCTGGGGTGCAGCACACAATTTATCCAGCGTGCCTGAGGATCATCCATGCAGGCAAAGTATTTTTTTTTCTGACCCTCTGGAAGCAGGTAAATGGGCCACCGAATACCTGTAATGAAGGCTCGCTCTGAAGATGAAGAGTCAGAGGAGGACAGAGGTGAAACCTGAACAGGTTTTTCACTCTTATTGACTCCTCGACTTTTAAGTCATATTAGCCTACTATAGCTGGCTATATGGTTCGCTATCTGTTCTAAAAGCATAACCCACCCAATGTTATACTAATTGTTGTTGGTTTTATTAAGGGTCCCTTCAGACCTATTGCTTAAGGTTATACATTTTACTCTAATGATTTACTAATTTACTGCAGAGATATGCAGATTCTGGAGTTTAAGTTAAGTTAATAAGTAGGTTACTTTTAATATTATTAAACCTCATTCCCTTTAACTTTGCTTCCAAATATCTTTTTGGGGACTTTAAACAATTGAGGTATGAACATGGCACTGCAGGTCCCTAGTGGGCCATGCTATTCAGATAACGAACACTGCTGGTCAACAGTCATGTTGGGAATTTGCCATGTTGCTCATGGACTCATCACACAGCTAATCTTTAGAAGTTCTATTTTAGTGTTCCTATGTAAACCCCCAGATGTGGCATCTCTATATAGTGGATGCACTCGTTGTTTAATTAAGAGGACTTGTTTCTATAGGAAAATGTATTTTCTTTTAGTCTGTTCACTATATGTATGCCTCCATTACTGATGTATGTGGAAATAATAAAAATAAAGTATATAAAAAAAAGACGGCAATCTCTGCTCTACCATATTAAACAGCATCCAAGACACTCAGATGAACATCCTCCCTACATACCTCTATTACTTCCAAACACTGCCTTGATACTCCCTCAACTGAATTTCAAAATGGGATACACCCACTTCTAGATTTTTTTTGGAAAGGAAAGAGGCCCCAAACAGCCTACAAGAAATTCCAATTAACGAAACTGAAAGGAGGTCTTGCCCACCCTAACCTATTCTTATATGCAACAGCAGCACAACTAAAACATGTACTCCACTGGACACAGCCTCACCAGCTTCTACAATAGGTCAAGCTGGAGAAAGACATATTTTACTGAGACATCAATTGCCTATTTCTCTTTAATCTTGATAGGGACCAAAGCATACCTCACCCTACCTCCTTACTTCCAATCTACTTAAAATTAGTTCACTTTTCTTTCTTTAAAATATCATAACTAGGGTAAGTGCCCCAGGCTCCGACCCCGCCTTCCTCCCAGCTCAATGAGACAATAAATTTAAAACATGGGGGCCTAATCTATACCTACAAATTCTGACAGTATTTTTTTTTTTTTTTTTTTTTTTTGCTATAATGGCTCTTTATGCTCTCAGTCCAGGGGCAGCTGGCCAGCCTTGTCCCCATTCCCTTAGCTGGTCATGGCCTCCACCAGGACCTACCTTACTCAGTATCTCCCACGAATATCTCCTTTAGTGGGGCCATCACCTCCCATCCCAATACACATATCCAGAGCTGGCCGAGGCTTGGTCCTGCTGGCGGCATGGACCCAGGCAGACGGGCAAGGCCTCATTAAGCCTCAACTTCTTTTCCACTTTTCACCTCACCCTGCTGTGGGGCATCCAGTGTGTGCGTGAAGAGCTGCATAAAACGATTCTCGGCCCTCCCTTCATGTCGGCCATGCTGCACTACCACCAGCCTCCACCTGGTGGCAACTATAGGCCGGGCTGACTTGCCTCCACCCCTCAGGAGAGGAGAGCAGTCCATGGGACGCTCAACCTCTCCACCCCACACCCCAGGTAACACAGGCTCTTTCTCAAACTCAGGTCGGCATGGGAAAGGTAAGGTGCGGTGCTCAGCCCTCTTCGCCACTGGCCGGCTTCTGAAGGAATTTCATAAGACTTCTGAACAACTGCAAAATTAAATTCCATCTAGACAGAAAGGATCACTATACATTTCTACAAATCTGAGGTTATCTAGAAAAACAAACTGGACTAAAAGTAGATATGCAGACTATCCCACTAGTCTTCCCACTGCTATTACAGGCAGCCACGGAATCAAAGCCTGCCCACTTCACATTCAGATGCTACCAAGCTCTCATAGCCAGAATTCCTTCTACCAAAAGAACTATTAAATTCACTTGGGAAACTGAACTAGCATTGAAATTTCTGACCGAGCATGGGCTAGATTTGGCAGAAGCAGCATACGGTGACAAATACTTTTCAAGGAGGAATACAAATGGAAAACAGCAGATACCTCCACAGCCCACAGATCACAGCTAAATACAGCACCACACATGACGCTCCTGCAGGTGAAAATGCGGTCAAGTAGTAGCTACCCACACCCACATCCTCTGGTCGTGTCCTAAACTAACCTCCTACTAGTAGGCTGTGTAACAGACCCTACAAGAATAATCCCAGACACAGGCTCCTCAATCTAAATATGGTGCTTCTCCTTCACTAATCACACAAAATAAAACAAAACACACACACACAAAAAACACATTTATATTCTTGGCATCAAGGAAAGCCATTACTACATGTGGTTCCAGTCTTCCTCCACAGCCCACTCAGAGGAAGACATAACACTGGATATATGTATAAGTTATAGAAAATGACAGCAGAGCTGCAGAACAGACTTGCAAGATTACAAATGCAGCGTAACACCTGGCTCTTCCATACTATGGCTAAGAGGTAAGACACAGTGCCATAAACACTTATAATCCTACCAACCCTGGAACAACTCCGAGGGGACAATGGACCGACAGGACAGTCCAAACAAAACTAGATTATCAACCTGAACCTAGTGCCCACACCCAGAGTCTTTAAAGTCCCACTCTCTTTGCAAACAAAGCATAAATAATGGTTTATATGATGCACTCAATTTGTGTACTGAAGTGCTAAGTCTTTGATGACAATAACCAAGATAACATACAGTATATGATGTAAGATTACTGCAAAACCCTTTACTAATAATAATAATAATAATAAAAAGAAGAATAGCCTTTGGAAACAACATCTAGGACCCCTGGCCTGTAGTGGTCTTCGCCACTGGTCCACAAACACAGCAATCTTGCCACAAGGGGTGGTGGACAAGGGTGGGCCTGATCTCAGTCTGACTGATCATCTTTGCAATCCCTATTGCCTCTGTTGCAGAGAAAGGAGCTCTGTTTAAAGGATCCTTATGACCTCCTATGGAATAACTGGTGGCATCCCAGACGGTACTGGTGACAGTCATGAAAGGGGTGGTGGCCAAAGGCTTCCCATCTTCAGGAAGAGTCAGTTTAGAGTTGGAGACTATGCTTAACAAGGGTTTCCAATTTTGAACTGAAGAGCAGGAACCTTGAAGGGCATATTGAGTAAAGATGCTTTAAAGAGATGTCTGCTGCCCAAAGTGTGACCAGTGTGCCCATCTGGCCAGGGCTGAGTACACAGGGACATGCTCAGCCACTCCCTGTAGAATATGGTACAATGTGTCTGCCAAGAATGCCACCCAGGAGGACAAGAGGGGCATTTGAGTTGCTACCTCGAATCTCATGGCCATTCCTAATGCTTTCTACTACTTTTCATCAGGATCTCCATCCTATAGCTGAGTGGGTCCTTGATGGCTGCTGCTCCCAGGACTGGAATGGTTGTCTTTTTAATGGGTGCAGTGTCCCATGATTTTACATCATGAATGTTACAGAATCTGGAGAATTTTAAACGGATGTCTTGCATTCCAGATCAGCTCATTCTTGGGTAACAATCTTCTTGGCTATGTCACACACTGTGATGGTCTTATCTTTCTTGTTGGGGTTCTTCAATGGGTCTGCCTTCTTCATAGTCATCTGAGTGTCCTCTTCCAGATACAGTATAAAGCAATTGTGCTTCATCAGTGTAGAGAGACTATCCCAAAAGAAGTTACTGCCTGAGGAGAATCCTTCAGGTTGCTGGTCCAGGTGTCACTCCCGCTTTGAGATCTGATTCCCTGTTCTCTTCATCCGGTGGCCCATGGGATGGACTTGGCTTGGTTGCAGGGGAAGGCATGGGGATGTTGGCCAGATGTTTGCATTTGGAAGAGTCTTTGTTGACCACCTGTTCAGAAAAGTGACTCACTGGAAAACTGGATGGCTCAGTGGACTGGCAGCAGGTTGAAGAGTCTTTTACCTCAAGGTCTTGGCTTCAAATACAGTACAGGTTGGTGGTGGTTGAAAGTCATTATCACCTGAGGGCTGTTCAATGGCCTATGTGAAATGAGATGTGGTGGTCTCAGCCCAGTTCCTAAAGGGCAGGTGTCCACATCACAAACTACCAACACAACTGGTACTAACTGGTACCTTTGTTGGCAGTCACATGTGAGAGGGCCAAGGACTGAATGGGCATGGAGTCTGAACTGCCCTCTCTACTATGTGGTGGTCCCTCAATGGCAGAGTTGAGGCACATTTACTGGGCAGTGTGGGAAGTTTGCACTGTGATCGCCAGTGCTGTATCTGTCATGTGGATATGCAGAGGACTTCAGGTTCCACTGCTATCAAGCAGCACCTTCATGAGCACTAAAGTCGCACAGAAAAATCTAACAAACAACCAACCAACCACAACAACAAAGAGGCACCAGTGGAGGAAAATAGCCACCATCGTGAATGTGCAAGTGTGGCTGAAAGTAATATGGCTACAGAGTGCTGGTGTGCATGTGCCAGTCATGCACAACATGGCCACCATGTACTAGAGCGCCAGCTGTGCACAAGATGACCACCACGACAGTGCGCATGTGCCACTGGAAAACATGGTCACTAAACAGCCAAAAGTAAGAAATGGACCTCCATGGCAAACCTGGAGCCCACCCCACACTGTCGCTCTAATGGACTTTGGTGTGCTCCCTCACACAAAAAGAACAGCAGATTGAAATCCTACCTGCTGGTGCAGGCCAAAATGTGACTCCTGGTACTAGGGAGAGGGCTATGGCAGTCCTGTCTGTTACTGCAGCCTCTATGCTCCAAGTCACATACCCAGTAGTACTCTTGCTCCTTGAGTTCTTCCTCTGCTGCTGGACAGATCCATGAAGGAAAAAAAATAAAAGAGGAGATAAATTCCCTGCAAGGGAGGGAGTGGTCACCAGCTAGGACAAACATAATTGACTGAGGGTTATGGGACTGGGGCATGTTCTCATACCTTTCTTTTTTTTTTTTAACCTTCTTTCTGCTCTGACTTTCCCTTTTTTTTCATCCCTGCCCACGTGCCCTGGATCTGCCATTTTCCTTGGGCAGCCACGATCCCTGACATCCCCTACTGTCCTCCATTTTGGATCCTCCTACTTCAGGATTGCAGCCAACTCTAGGGTAGCTCGGCATAACCCCTTTGCCAAGTGGTTCCCTCTCGGAGGGGGAAGACACGTGGGGCAACCCGGCACACTCTTTCTCTCGGCCCCAGGGCACTGCTGAGACAGTGAGGCTCTTCAAGAGTTCTTTGGTGGTTTCTGGCAGATTGGCTGCGTCCTGTAACCAATCCAGGACAATTTTCATTTTCTGATGCGTCCCCTGTGTCCTTGCAGTGCTCCGGTCTCCACCGGTGCCACTGCAGAGCAATGCAACCCAGCCACCCACCCCAGGAGAGGAGAGGAGAGCAGTCCCTACGACAATCAATCCTCTCCTCCCTACGACCAGAGTCCATTCTCAACCCAGGTCGCCGGGTGTGGTGTAAGGTAAGGCGCCAGTGCATCAGCCCTCAGTGCCACTGGGCCAGCCTCCCCGGTTTTGAACTTTCTTTCTGCTCTGACTTACCCCGGACTCCTCCGGCATGGACTCTCAATGCAACCTTGCTCCCACCCGCATGTAGCCTCCAGAACCCCGCCTCTCTGGCCGGCCGATCTCCTCTCCACCTCTCCTGGTCGCCAGCCCCCTCAGCTCTGAGTCCCCAGGCAGGACTGCCGAACTCCTGCCACTCTATCTATAATCCAGTAGAGCAACCAGGGACTTGGAGAGGAGAACCGAAGCAGGAGCTGGAAAGCCTGACATTGGGCATGGGGCCGACCACTGGTCTCACCTTAGCCTACCAGGAGTCAGGGATTTTTCTTGTGGTTTCCACCACTAATGGAATGCAGTCATGCAATGGCAACATCGTTGGAGGTGCGCCCATCCCCTCCCACAGAGACCCACCAACACCATTCTCCATTGGCTGTCCCTGATCTGGTATGTGGTGCCCCAACTGACATTAGAAGCCACTATCGGATGGGAAATCCTGAAGCCATCCCAGGTGAGGCGAGCAGTCCTCTGACACTCAATCCTCTCCTCCCCATGCTGCCCATCAGCGACCCAACTCCGGCTCCTGAACCCGGGTCGCGACATGGCGCTGAGTTGTGGCATCTAGTGCCTCAACCCTCAGTGCCACCAGGCCAGCCACTCTTTTCCATCTGTCCCAGCTAAGAGGGGAACACAACCCACACCTTTCTACCTGACCCCAGCAGCTGACACAATGTTAGGTTACTGAATATGATTTTGCAGCATGAACTTGACCAACAAGTAACATGACTTTTTCCCCATTTACCTTTTATAGAAGCCTGAAATGGCTACAATATACACTCCTCTCCCTCCCACCAGTGCAAGATGTATGAAGTATAGCCACTGTATTCTCCTAATATTCCTGAGACTCTCTCTAAAAGAAATCAATTTATTAGGATAAGTAAACCTAGCAACCATAGTTTCAAATGATTAGTAAAAACATGCACAGCCAGCTAATATCCTTGTCTTGGGACATTATAAATTAAGTTCAACTGGCAAGATCCGCTAATGGCTACAGCCACAACCTTGTAAGAAAGGCATGATGGAGTGAAGACTGAGGTGGAAGTATCTTCCTTAGTGACATGAAACAGCTTGGCTACCCTTTAATAAGCTCCCACTGCAAAGGTGGGGGTGTACAATAGGGCTGTCTGCATAATCTGATGAAGAAACTCTGAAGTGAGTTCCCTGAGAGAATCCTTACCAATACGCCACAGGTACTCACTCTGGCTTTGAGAAAGAATTAGAGATAAGGAAATTGAGAGCTTCAGATAGTATCTAAACCAAATTCTGAAAGAAAAGTTCTAGTGCCAGGAGAACAACCTCAAAGACTCTGTAGTTCCATACGAACATACAAAAGGCCAGCAGAAGAAGGTGCAAGTCTGCTCAAGTGAAGCTCATGAGCGATGTTACATACCTGTAGTTACTGAGACTACACTGAATAAATCCTCTAAAAATTTAGTATCAGACCCAGATTCCAAACACTAAGCTAATGATAAACAACACTGCTTCTGTGACCTTGAACTAGACTAATACTGGAGAGATACTCTACCCTGCCTCTGAGGTATCCTGTCCCCAAGCCAGAACCGAGAATGCTCAGGTCCACTAGATGTACTTTACTAGTAGTACCCAGGGTCACATCGAGTGCAGGGGGGATCCTTTGCCAGTTCAGCACCATTTGTGTGGAACTTGCTTCCGCCTCCCTAGGTTGCCACCTTTGGATGAAGCAAAAACCGGATCCTAAGCTCCACCCCTAGCCCCGCCCTTTTACGTGACTCTTGGGGCAGCTGCAATCTAGGGTGCTAGATGCACACTCAGGCAGACTTTGACAGACCGTTAGGCGGTTGGTCTGTTTCTGCTGGCAGATTTGTATGTTCGTATGTATTGCTCCTCCTAGAAAGCCATTTGTTATATCAATAAAAGACAACACTTAAAGCAGCAATTCAACAAAATGTTAAGATGAGAATAAGATAAGAACCTTAAAGTTACTTTCCTAGCTTCTTCCTAGTTATTTATTTACTTATGTATTTATTTATTGACAATGGTTTACCAGATAAACATACTGAGATAAAATAAATCTCATTTACATATGTGATCTGGGGAGACAAGGAAATACTATAAATAGCATACAACACTATACATGGTATATAATAATACAATAAAGACATTTTTCCTATGATATGTACTTTATATCTTTTTCTGACTCCATTTCCTTTTCATGTCTGCGGTACTATTTCAAAGCCAAAGAAGTGACCATACTTTTTCTTGAGGAAGAAAAAGACAATTTAAAACATTTAAAAATGTCTAAATTCTGTTAGAGATGAAAATGTTTACCAGCAAATGAAAGTTGAAGACAACAGGCATACCTCTCAACCTCCTGCCTCATAAATCAGGGACAAAGTTTAAAAAGTCAGGGACAAAGGACCAAAATCAGGGACACATCTTCAAAATTGTTGATATCCAGTCAGAAAGCTGGTAGAATAAGGGCTTAGAGTAAAATGCATTTTCTAAGGAAGAACAAGTCTGTAACTTTAATGTTTAACATTGTTTTGTGCTTACAACTGCCACTGTTTGGTCATAGAAACACAATTTTAGGAGGAGAGAGTAAAAGATTTGAGGCAAAATCAGAGACATCCCTGAAAATCAGGGACAGTTGAGAGGTATGACAACAAGCTCTGCTACTGTTACAAAAGATGGGGACAGCTGTGCTGCTCTGCCACTTGATGCAGTGGAAAGATTAGGTTGCATAAGAGCTAATGGTGTTAATAGCCACACTTTGCACTTCCCAGGTTGACTGCTTTCACAAACAAAGGGCTATATTGACAACATAACTTGTTTGTAACCTGGACATATAGCTGAAACAATAAATGATATGACAAAATATGTTTCAGAAGTATTTGAGCTCTCAAAATGGCTCAAAAACCTGACCAGCACAGAGCAAAACCAGATTACCTTATAGGGACCCCAAAACCTGAACACCAGGTAAAAACCTGACAGGTGGCAACCTAGGCCTCCCTACAAAACTGCACCTCACCTGGAGGTTTTAAAAAAGGCATGTAGGTATTCCTGCTTGAAGCGCATCTTGTGCTCCTGCAGTCGCTGACCTGGAGCTGCTGCCATTCCTCACTGCATCTGACCCTGCATTTTGGCACTAGGCCTTTCTATTGTAATGTTTTTTGTTTTTTTGCACTCTTATGTAACAGGTGTCCGACCTGTTTGTTTAATACTATGTTACTGCCTTCAAGTGTAATATGTTCCTATCTGTGAACAGCAGTAAATTCAGAACCAATGTTAGGAAGTACTTTTTCACAGAGAGGGTCGTGGACCCTTGGAACAGCCTGCCACCTGAGCTGGTAGAGGCTAAGACTGTCAGAGAATTCAAACAGGCATAGGACAGTCAATGCAGTCACCTCAACAAGAGCAGTAGATCGGGGGTGGACATCTTGGGCAGCTAGATGGACCACACTGTCTCCTCCTGCCAGCAAAGTCTTATGTTCTTATGTTGTTAACTAATCTCCTGTACCCTTGTGTATATTATTCCATGTTATGTTACATATTTGAATTAGCACAGCTAGCTCATTATCCCATGTACTGTCTGACTCTGTAGAATCTATACTTTACTACACCCTAACATCCCCAGCCTTATCTACTGCTTTAGAGGTCTGCTTGGATGATTTCAGGTCATCTGTGAATGTTTGGCATTCTGTGTAATTTACTCTGGGTCTCCCTGAATGAGGGACTTTGGGTTCCAGTGGGCCTACCTGGTTAACAAAGTTCAGTAAATAAATGCTAATAGCCTGAAGACTGAGTGAATGGAGTAACAAGAGCTGGAGCACCTGAATTCAAACACAAAGACTTTACATTGTGGATTTCAACACACAACACATCAGCAAGAACCCAAAGGCACCTTATTCTGAGAAACTCTTTGGTGCAGAGAAAGAATGACAAGATCATGCCAATGGGACTGAAGACAAACTGAGTGAAAGAACTCATAAAACAAACAAAGCTAATGTTAACCTCTTAAACTAATCCTAATCTTAACCCTTAGGCTGCCTACAGAATTAGAACATATAGGAATGTTGGACTAATATATCAGTCCAGTGGCCCTGCAAGGGTTAAAGGCATCTGAAGCAGCCAACAGTTTAAGATACACCCATGATGTGACAGAAGCTTCACAAGGTCATATTGAAACAAACAAAAACAAAAATATATATATATATACTGATATATATATATATATATATATATATATATATATGTGTGTGTGTGTGTGTGTGTATGTGGAAAAACTCCAGTGGTATTGATTTGAATTTAAATGGGGCATGTGAGGAACCTTACATGTGTGGACCCTGAAGCAAAACCACTTTGAAAAGGGAGTGGGGACAGATTCAGTTTATGCTAAAGAAAACAGGAAAGGAAACTGGCAGGTAAAACATGCTGCTGCTATCAAGTGTTGCCACCATTTTTAACTCCATAATTAATAAAAGAGCTCTCACCTGTCGCTCTGTTTATTGCAGAAATCGCTTTATTTTGTCAACTATTGATGTCCTGGGAAGAATGTTGGTTTTATTCTTTTCTTACCATCTGTCTCAACAATAACAATTAACCAATCAACAGTGTTGTAAACCTTTAGAATATTTTGCCACTTATAATGTCATCCTTTACTGTAGCTTTATACAATTCGGTGTCCTGAAAGTACAAATTATATTAATTTATTTTACAGCCATATGGGAGGAAATAAGATGCAGGAAGAACACAAGCGCATACTGCATATACAATTATGTACAATGCATGTACAATTATGTACACTCACATATACTGCATAGGGTATCAGTAGTCATCTGCAGGTGGTATCACACTTAACCCCCTAGTGAGGGCAGGTAAGACTCATACCTAGGTCTTAACCAGTGTATATATTTATTTAGTGCTTAAACTGGGCAAGATGACCACCACAAATATGACTAAATGACCCATGTCACCTGTCATGCCTCTACAGTGTGTTATTCATGAACACATAGTACTCCACTTTCTAAGCCAAACATTTTAATACCAAGCTATTTTATATGAGTAATAACACACTCCAGGGTTCTCGTTCTTTAGGAGATATATGCACTCCTCCAGTGTGTGCTGAGATGGTTGGTAGTTAGAGGCACTCCTCTGGTGTGTGCTGAGGAGGATGGGAGATAAAGGCACTCCTCTGGTGTGTGCTGAGGAGGATGGGAGATAGAGGCACTCCTCTGGTGTTTGCTGAGGAGAATGAAAGATAGAGGCACTCCTGTGGTGTGTACTGAGGAGGATGTGAGACAGAGGCATTCCTGTGTGGTGTGCTGAGGAGGCTGGAGAGGCACTCCTGTGGTGTGTGCTGAGGAGGATGTGAGACAGAGGCACTCCTCCAGTGTGTGCTGAAGAGGATGACAGATAGAGGCACTCATACGGTGTGTGCTGAGGAGGATGGTAGATACAGGCATTCCTCAGGTGTGTGCTGAAGAGACTGGTAGACAGAGGCACACTTGCAGTGTGTGCTGAGGAAGTTGGAAGATACAGGCATTCCTCTGGTGTGTGCTGAGGAGGTTGGGCGACATAGATGTTCCTCTGGTGTGTGCTGAGGAGGTTGGGAGATACAGGCACTCCTCCAGTGTGTAATGAGGAGGCTGGGAGATAAAGGCACTCCTCCGGTGTGTGATGAGGGAGGATGGGAGATGGAGGCACTCCTCTGGTGTGTGATGAGGAGGTTGGGAGACAAAGGCACTCCTCCGGTGTGTGCTGTGGAGGGCGGGAGATAGAGGTACTCCTCCAGTGTGTGCAGGAGGATGGTAGATAGAGGCAGTCCTCCAGTGTGTGCGAGGAGGTTGATAGGCAGAGGCACACTTCCAGTGTGTGCTGAGGAGGTTGGGAGATAGAGGCATTCCCTACGGTGTGTGCTGAAGAGGCTGGGACATACAGACACTCCTCTGGCATGTGCTAAGGAGGCTGGTACATAGAGGCACTCCTCTGGTGTGTGCTGAGGAGGTTGGGAGATATAGGCACGCCCTACTTTTCTGCAGCACATTGGGACCAAGTTCTGTGGCAACATTACCATTTGCCACAGAGCGTCTGTGGCAGCGTGTTTGTATTTCTGCAGCACTAATGAACTACTACATCACAGTGTCAGCTTGTCATCCTGCCTTCACGTCCATGGCAATGGTTATAGCAATCAGGATGGGGAAAAGCGCAGTAACATTTGTTCAAAAATAACAGACTTACAGAAATAATTTTATGCCTAAAAGCAAAAAAAATATCTATCCCTTTAAGGTCCTAGCCTATTGCACGAATGAAATATGAAGAGGGACCTTATGTGATAAATAAGGTATTTCTATACTCATGCTGTCTATACCACTCATGAAGTCCCCACTGTGTATTACTTACATATATACATATATACATTCTGTAACATACACACAAATGTGTGCATGTACTTATATATATATATATATATATATTATGTAGATATATATATATATATATATAGATATATAGTGAGAGAATACTGTATGTATGTTTATATAAATACATATATTTTGTTTTTCCATGAAATTGAATCCTCATTCATACAGGTCCCTTTGGAAATGGAATAAATAGAATAGAGGAGATACTGCAAAACTCTTTTTCATACCAACCCGCCCCTGACACACTCGTAACACCATCAATCCATGACATGCATGTGAACCCACTGTGAGATGAAGCTCTCCAGCCATCACAATGTGTCCCCGTGTGACAGAACACTGCATAATACCTTCCCAGGCTCAGAGCAGTGAGGCGTTCTCAATGCTTGTGCTGCCAGCCAGCTCCCAGGGCTCATCTCTGAACCCAAGTTGCCGCACAGGAACACAACAGTTACCCTCTGGCCCAAGAGCTGGCTCTGCACACAACATTTCTCCATAACATTTAGGTGATTCTATCAACCAATGACAATATGTAATCAGTAACCCTGGCAAAATGTGTACTGTGCAATTATTTATTTAACAGGCCTATTCTTTCAGCAGGAATACACATTATTATATTCCTGGGCATAATTAAATTATTTTTCTTAAATGACAAGTAAATTCATTTTGCCAGCTATTCATTTCAGATAGCATCTCTATATACCTTAAAGGCAAAAATAAGTTTATGCGAGTAATGTATGGACTTCACAGGTCTATACTATTGTCAAGGTCTTGTTTAAGATGGCCCTAGTATAATACGTAAGACTGAAAATTGTATTAGGCTGTAGTGCAGGTTGAGCAAACATCACCGTGGCTGATGTGCTGTGCCACGCCACTGGCAGTGGGAGATGTGGTAGATAAGTGACTATTCATTTATGTGACAGAGATGCAGCCATTTCATTAGCTAATGTATGATATTGTAGCACAATAACATCACATCCTGAGTACAGAGGGGTTTGGATATAAAAAGAGGGAAAGGAACCAAGTTCTATGCATAAACAGAAATATTAATAAAGAATCACAATGAACAGTGAATTATGTGGCATTGCTGAAGTTCTCAGCTACAGAATTCTAGGGGCCTTGATATAGGCACTCCTCTGGTGTGTGCTGAGGAGGTTGTGAGATACAGTACAGGCGCTCTCTGGTGCTGAGGAGGTTTGGGAGATATGGCACTAAGCTGGTGTGCTGAGGAGGTTGGAGAATACAGGCACGCCTCTGAGTGTGCCAGTAGGTTGGGAGATATCGGCACTCCTCCAGTGTCAGCTGAGTAGCTGGAAGACACAAGCACTCCCTTGGTGTGCTAAGGAGATACAGGCACTCTTCTGGATAGGCACTCCTCCAGTGTGCTGACAAGGTTGGTACATACAGGCACTCCTCCGGTGTGCTGAGTCGTTAGGAGATATAGACACTCCTATTCTGCGTGCTGAGGAGCCTGCGACATATAGGCACTCCATGGTGTGTGTTGAGGAGGCTGGAAGATGTAGGCACCTTACAGTGTGTGCTGAGGAGGTTGGGAGATGTAGGTCTCTTCCAGTGTGTGGTAAGGAGGTTGGGAGATATAGCCTTTCCTCTGGTGTGTCCTTAAGAGGTTGGGAGATGCAGGCACTCCTCTGGTGTGTGTCGAGGAAGTTGGGAGATACAGACACTCCTCTGGTGTGTGCTGAGGAGGTTGGGAGATATAGGCACTCTGTTGGTGCTGAGGAGGTTGGGAGATATCGGCACTACTCCAGTGTCAGCTGAGGAAGTTGGAAGACAAAGGCACTTCTCTTGTATGTGCTAAGGAGATACAGGCACTTTTCTGGATAGGCACTCCTCCAGCATGCCTGAAGGTAGTAGCCGCCCGTTGGCACAGGCAGTTGAAGCGCTGGATGCCACACCTCCACGTCACACTGGTGACCGGGTTTGGGAGCGGACTTGGGCTGCCAGGGGTTGGCTGGGGAAGGAAGGATCAAGCGTCCAACAGACAGCTCTCCCTTCCGAGGGATCCAGGGTATGCGCTGCTCCTTAGTGGCCCCGATGGAGATCAGGGCGCATAAGGAACCAGCAGTGCCACAACGTAGGGGTGGAGTGGTGGAAGGCGTTGGTGCCTGACACCATTGCTCGACCGTGTTCTAGGGAAAATTTACCAAGAAAGTCCTGGTGGTCCAGTGGAGGCAAGGGGACCCCAGAGACCCATTCACAACCGCTGATGGACCTGCCTCACTGCTCTCCCATCCCTACCCCAGTCCTCCAGCTGTCCCTCTAACTGCACAAAGGCCACCACGGGTGGGTGGGCCCTCTCTGGGGGGTGATCCAGTGGGCTGGACAAGCCGGGGTTCGGGAGGGGTGGAAGAGCTCTGGGGAGGTTTCAGGCTGGGAGTAGTGGCGGTGGTTGCGGTACCCCAGAGAGATGCTCTGGACAGCCACAGAATAAACAGAATGTACCAAAAACAAAACAAAAAAAGTATGCTGCAAAGGTTAGGAATCAGGGAACTCCACTGGTGTGCTGACAAGGTTGGGACATACAGGCACTCCTCCAGTGTGCTGAGGAGGTTGGGAGATATAAACATCCTCTACTGTGTGCTGAGGAGGCCTGAGAGATGTAGGCACTCCTATGATGTGTGCTGAGGAGGTTGGGAAATGCAGACACTCCTATGGTGTATCCTGAGGAGCCTGGGAGATGCAGGCACTTTTTGGTGTGTGCTGAGGAGGTCGGGAGATAAAGGCACTCCTGTAGTGTGCTGATTAGGTTGGGAGATACAGTAAAGACCCTTCCAGTGTGTGCTAAGGAGGTTGGAAGATATATGCACTCTTTCGGTGTATACTGAGGAGACTGGGAGATGAGGCAGTTCTCTAGAGGGTGTGCTAGATCTCCCAACAAATGCACATCTTGTGCTGTGTTACTTGCCACAAATAAGCAATAACACACAATAGGGAGTGTGTTTGTATTGAGATATAGGTATTACTTCTCTAGTGTGTGCTTCAAGCACAAGGCTGCACACCAAGGGAAGGACAGTGCTACTCGCAAGTGCACACTTTTACACACTTAGAAGGCTAAACTGGTTCTCCCCAAAAACAGAGGTTACTTTCCTATAGCACAGTTCTACTATAGTACTACTATTCAGATCACATCCACTCTTGGGCATTTCTACAGGGCATCACCAGATGTCTTCAAGCTTGGCTCCTCCCACCTCCGTGGTATCGTCACCTGTCTCCACCCAATCTGATGTCAGATCCGCATGCTGGAGCAGAAATCCAAATCTTACCAGGGGAGGCTGGGTGGGTCATGTAGATATAAACGGACTACCAGTAGCAAAACTATGGTTATTTGAAAGTAACCTCTAATTCTGACTACCTAGATTCAGTTCACTATCCAAATCTGGGTAGAATCCAAGCAGTCCTCCAGTGGGAGGCAGCAAGGTTCACACACCCAACTATTCGTGAAAAATAGACTGGTCGACTGAGGGCCCAAATTAAGAGTCATGACAACTGAGCGTATATGATATAAACATATGCATGCTAGCCTAGGTAGCAGCCCTGCAGATTTCTTCAATGAGGATGTACCTGCAGCAGCAACAGAGGAAGCAGGATATCTAGTAGAATGAGTCTTCAACTCTTTAGGCAGCTCTAACCAACCAGTAGACCAAACTGATGCAGGAGGTTATTCATCGCCTAGCTACCTGTTTAGCTGCCAGTCTGCACAAGCGGCATCAGCACAGGTCATAAACAGCTGACAAGCATCTCTGTGAACCTGTTATGCGATCCCTGTGTAACCCCTTTGCTACCGAGGTCATTAGAATCCCAGTAAGACCTAGTGTAAGCAGGGAAGGCAGCTTGTGAAACCCAGTTAAATGGGTTTCACACTGTCTCACTCTGTCCTCAGTCACAGCTGAGACTTGAGAGATGACATCCCCATAGAACTGTCGCAGCTGCATGACCTGCATGCACATTGGAATCAACAGCTCAGGGAGTGAGTTTAGAACTTTGGGAATTTCAAAGTCATTCTTCAGTTTGTCCTAAAGCAAACAGGAAGGAAGTCGGTCAGTCTTCAGTTTGTTTCAAAGAAGAAGGAAGTGTTCCTGTTTACCTTTTTTTTTTTAAAATTGGTGGAGACGCTCCCTCGGCCTCAGTGCCCCCCTCCCTCTGGAGAAGTTCTCTGTGGGTTCGGGCAATCCACTTCTCCCACCATGGAAGGAGCTGCCTGGTTTTATTTAGTCTGTTCTTGTATAACAGTAAGGTTATAGTACTTTGCCTGTGGGCACCTGCAACGAATGGGTGAGTGTTTGGTTCCATTTGAAGGGGTAAATTGTTTTCTTCAGTTGGGAAATGAATGTGGACTGCTATTTGAGAGGACTATGTTACTAGGACGAACAAATGGAGCAGTCAAACAGTCTAAAGTTTTATTGGATTTCAAGTAATGCTGTAGAAGGCGTGTTTCAGGTCATCCACCGTTCCATCTACATTTTAAAGTTCTAGTTTTCTGTGTGTATCCAGAGAAATGGCGGGTATGGGCTGTGGGAGCTGGAGGTGGAAAACCCCCATCTTTAGTAACCAGGTCCACCTCTACAGATTTCTTCTGTGTTTTGCTACTTGCCTCATGCACTTGGCCAGTGATGGGGTGGGTACCCAGACGTGGTCGCAACTTGAAAATCTCTAGGAGTTGCAGACTCTAAGTGGTGTGGTGGTGTGAGGAGCCACAGGATGGGAAAATTACTCCTTGTTGGATGGGAGTCTCCTTGTTTGATGGGATGTCTTTCCAAGTAAAGTTTGGGTTCATTCTTCAAGTGGACCATCAGTCAAGTGGCCGGCAGGGGCCATGCCAGTCGGGCTATGTATCCAAAGCGCATGCAAAGTCCGGGCTGAGTGCCTGGTGGGTCCAAAGCCAGACAACAGTAGTAATGTGTTCATTCTTCAAATGGACCGCTTGGTTAACATCTAATCTGCACATACAGTGAACGTAGCCCTTTGGGGACCATGCAATGCTTTGTTTATGTTCAGTTAGTTAATAAATAAAGCCACACTGAAAAATCCCAGTTCTGGTTCTGGACATTACAGTTATTGCTTCCTGTTGTTGGATTTACTGGGTGCCCTGTGAGAGTAGCCAAACTTAGGTCCCCTTGCGCCAGGTAACCTCATCCTCCCTCGAACCCAGGTCCCCACCAGGTATTGCTGCCAACGCCAACAGCATGCCACCTGTCGTTTTAGTAAAAGGCAGAGGTGGGGTCCTTACACCTGTATTAAGAAAACCATTCAGCATATGTCCAGAGTATGGCACATATGCTCAATGTTCAAAGTACACTTCAGAAGGTAGACAGGGACGCATAACAGCTGGTTATGGTAAAAGTATGAGACTATTTTATGCAGGAACTTAATGTGGGAAGAACAATGACCATATCCTTGTGGAAAACCAGACGAGATTTCATTGATAGCACTTGGAGCTCACTCACCTGTCTGATTAAAGTAAGTGGGACCAGCCGCCCGCCAGCGCAGACAGTTGGATTTCCGCTATGCATGCCGGCGACCAGTCCGGTCGCTGAGGGTTATTGAGGGGAGAAGGACTGAACATCCTACGACAGCTCTCTTCTCCCGGAGCGGAGGCCAGGGGTCCCACAACACCACCGCTTGCACTCACTGGAGGCAGGGCGGACGAGGCTGTCATTGCACATCCCTGCCTCGGAGGAAAGACTAAAGAAAATGGAGGAGAGCCTCCGTCTACATGAAGCCCTCCCCAGGGCTTCAATTAGCCACTACGCCGCACTCCCCAACCAGATACCAGTTTCCGCGGCTGGGTGGTGGAGCCGGCACCATTGTGCCCTGCGCCCCGGGGCAAGCCGGGGTAACCGGGAGTTGCAGCACTTGGTCTGGTTGGTGGAAGTCTCGGGGCCGCGACCAGGGCACAGACAGGAAAGAGGCCTCCGGAAAAATGATAAAAATAAATAAATAAATAAATAACTGGGACCAAAAATGCAGTTTTGCAAAGACTGATATCTCACACTTGTTTATTGGCTCAAGCTCAAATAGTTTACCAATCAGCTTTGCAAGTAGTAGATCATATGGTGGTAGAGGTTCTTTCACTGGTGAGGACAGGTGTTCAAGCCTTTGAAAAGCACCCGACCACTCTCTCTCAGTGCCACCATAGGCACACAAGCCTGTGACTGGTATCTAGAGACAATGGCAAGGTGCATTTTAAAGAATGTCTCGTAGCACCAATTGAGACATGGACCAGAAGTAGTCAAGCTTGCTCATGCCACAGGAGAGGTAACAGGATCAACCTCCTGGCCTGCATACCAGTGCAAAAACCTCATCTACTTGAACGATTATGTCTTACTGAGTCAACTCCTTACAGGACAACTCCAACAAATGGAGAACATCATCTGAAAGGCCCAAAGCCTTGAATGAGCCACCACAGTAGCTTTCTGTTGAGGCTGAGGACAGCCTGGTATCAGAACTTCCTGGGCCACTCTGGAGCCATTAGGAACAGTGTCACTTGTCCCTGTGTGCCTTGAGCTCCACTTTGTGGACCAAGGGAAGAAAGGAAAGGCACACAGAAGGCCCGAGGTCCAGGGCAGGCAAGAAGACATCACCCACCAGTGTTCTCATCTGATGGGGCAGGTATAGAATAGTATCAGATTTCTGTTATTCAAGAAGGCAAACCGGTCCACCAGAGAAGTGCCCCACTAGGAGGAAAGCTGCATCTCCACATCCTGGTGCAAGGACAACTTTGCAACCTCTCTTCCACTCTGCTGACAGTATCTGCCAGCTGATTGTCCTTCCATGCCCAGCAAGGAGATCTGCCTGCAGTCTACAAACCAGGAACCAGTTGCAAAGTGCATCCTGATATACAGGGAAGGAGTGCATCCTGCCTTGTTTGTTCAGGTAGAATGTGGCTGTCATGTTGTCGGTGACTACTGGCACCACCTGATCCCTAGTGGGGCAAACTCAGTCAGTGCCAAACATGGTGTCTGGAGCTCCAGCAGAATGATGTGATGGTGGATCACACTCAGCGTCCAGAACCCGTGGGCTCTGTAGTTGGACATGTTAGCTCCCATCCCACCAGACACACATTAGTGGTCAAGGTGAGGATCAGCTAAGGGAGGACAAAGAGATCCTCTCCACAAGATTTTGGGGACAGACCCACCACCCGATGGCATTCTGCATCAGCTGTTCATCTGAACTGGAAAGTCCAGGTAGTCATAACACTTAGACCACTGGCACCCCAGCTCCACTGGAGAACGCCCAGAAACAATGGGCCTAACAAATCATGCTGGTTGAGTCTGCTGTGAGCCCCAACAGCTCAAGGAATTCACAGGCCAAGCACAGTTGTACAAACTAAAATGATCAGGCAAAGGGAGGTAAGAGCCTCCACCCTATCCACTGGTAAGTGAGCCCTGGCTTGGAGGGAGCCCAATTCACTTACAAAGAACAGGATCACCTGCTTGGGAACCAGTTCTAACTTTGCTGAATTGACCAGGGCCTAAATCCGTGAGAGTCCAGAAGGGCAAATCCCTGGACCCCCTATGGTCTCCCTAGAGCTGCCCAAAATGTGCCAATCATCTAAGTACCAGTAGACCTTCATGCCTCTGCTCCTGAGAAAGGCCACCATGACGGACAAGAACGTGGTGAACACTCAATTCATCATCTTTCTGTTCATTATAGCACTTACAATCTGCCCTATACAACTGCCTTGTTATTTTCCCTCTCTCTACTGTCCCACTCTGCCTTCATCCTCCATTCCATTCCTCATCCATTTCTCACCTCCCTCACCTAATCTACTTCCCCTCCCTCACCATATCCTCCCACTCCAAAACCTCATGGAATTTTCCCTTCCAGCAAACCAATGACAAAGCCCTATAGCTGCTCAGTTTTCTCCACCTGTTCTCCTTTATACCTTCCTTACCTACTCAA
Organism: Neoceratodus forsteri; assembly: GCA_016271365.2. Lineage (NCBI taxonomy): Eukaryota > Metazoa > Chordata > Ceratodontiformes > Ceratodontidae > Neoceratodus > Neoceratodus forsteri. The sequence continues at coordinate 964,782,180 of CM057458.1, read as the reverse complement.
GCGCACTCTCAGTACCTTCCAGTTTTTCTCTCATAGTAAGCTACCTTTCCACTTTGTTCACCCCTCTCACGCATTTATTGCTTAATCTGACTGAATTCTGTAATTGCTTTTGAAGGTGGCTCCAGAGGACTGGCCTCGGAATGCCCAACCCCCCACCACCACCACATACACACACACACTTTTTTTTTTTTTTTAAATACTTTCTATTTATTCCTCATCTCCTCCAGCTCTTGTCTCTCAGGAGCACCTCCAGTCATCCTCTACGGTCTGTTCCTACCTGGTCAACCCTCCTTCACCCATGTAGCCATGGTTTACCCCTGGCAGGGACGCAGATGGGCCCCAACACCCCGAACTTCTTCTGGTGGCCGTCGGAGGGAGGGTGTCAGGAGGCGGCTGCAAATCGAGGCAAACTCCAGTGCTCTGACTACCACAGAGCTAGAGGTCATTTTCCCTGTTCTAGAGAGTGGCTAGCGCCTGACGCCAAAGTGTTGTCACCGACATCTGACACTCCCCACCCTTCTCTAGCGCTCCAGTGCTTGCTGTGCCTCCGCCCACCAGAGACCAGTCAAGCACCAAGCAGGAACCCTCCTCCTGGGAGAGGAGAGTTGTCCTCCAGACGCTCGATCCTCTCCCTCCACTGCCGACCCCTGGCAACCCGGACTCATTCCCGAACCCGAGTCGCTGGCGTGGCGCGAGGTGTGGCATCCAGCGCAGCATCAACTCTCAGCGCCACTGGGCCGACCACACACACACATTTTCTAACCTTGACTGCCAACATACAAAATCACCAGCAGAAAAGGCTCCTTAGGTCTATCAAGTCTGCCTGGGTGTGCATTTCACAGTTTAATACTCCTGCAGCTACACTCCACCCATTCCCTTCCGTCATCCCCCTCCCCAGACTTTCCTCTTTTTCTTCTTGTCTGTACCTACCCTGCCCTATCCCATCCCCGCTTAAACTGTCCGCTATCTTCAGTTCAATCAACTCCTCCGTAGTAGTTCATCTCCACACAGCCACTACCCTCTCCGTGAACTAGTGCCTCTCATCTCCGCTTGAATCTTCCACCTTCTAACTTCACACTGCGCCCCTTGGGACCCTTCCTTTCTTTAAGCAGAACAATCCTCCTGCTCTGACCCTGTTTATGCCTTTAAGTATATAAAGGTCTTTATCATGTCCCCCCTCTCCCATCTGTCCTCCAGGGAGCACATGTTGAGCTCCCTCAATCTTTCCTCATATGGTATCTCCCAGCCCCATGATCATCTCTGTCACCCTATTCTGCAACCCTCCAGCAATCTTGCATCCTTTTTAAGCTAAGGCAACAGAACTGCACACAGCACTTCAAGTGCGGACTCACTAGTGATCTGTACAAGGCAAGATCACCTCCTTTTCTTAAGGTGATACCCTGGCAATGCACTCCCAGCATCCAACTGGCCCTTGCCACTGCCATCCTGCACTGTGTTGTTACCTTCATGTCCCCTGTGAGTAGTACCCCAGGTCCTTCTCCTCTTCTGAAGTTGATACCTGCACCCCCCAGCCAGCAGCTGGTCCTGGGGTTTCTGGCCCGAGGTGCATAACCTTGCACTTAGGCTAAACCCCAGCTGCCACACATCTGACCAGTGCTCGAAGTTTAGCTAGATCCTCCCGAGTGCCTGCCTACCTCTTCCTCACTGTCCACTTCTGCACATATCTTTGCGCCATCGGAGAACACTAATCTTACTCTTGAACCCTCTGCAATGTCCCTGATAAAGACATTGAATAGAACTGGACCTAGCACTGAACCCTGCGGTCCTCCACTAGTGACGGATCTTGGTTTTGATGACTCCACCTTTAACTACTCTCTGCTGTCTGCTCTGCAGCCAGCTCCTAGCCCACCCCACTAGCTTTCTCCCTGCCCTCAGGTTCCTCCACTTGCCCAATCATCTCTGTGTAGCACTGAGTCAAGCTTTGCTGAAGCCCAGATTCAGGACATCCAAAGCATAACCCTCATCAACCATTCTTGTGACCCAGTCAAAGAAGTTGATTAGGTTAGTCTGATAAGATCTCTCAAACAAATCTGTGCTGTCTCTTGTCCTAGAGTCCATTTCCATCCAGGAAGGCTATCAACCTCACCTTCAGAATGGTTTCCATCAGCTTCCCACTATAGAAGTCAAGTTTACCGGTCTGTACTGCCCAGTTCGTCCCTGGGACCACTCTTGTGGAGGGGTACTCGTGAGTTATCCTCCAATCCTGGGCACACCCTGTCTCCAATGGGGTGTTAAACAGGTCTGCCAGAGGCCTGCCAATACTCTCTGCCAATTCCTTCAGGACTCTTGATGTACACCATCAGGTCCCAGTGCCTTGTTCACCTGCAAGCTTTAAAGCCTTTAGAACACTATCCTCTGGATGATCCTGCCCATTACCTCTGACCCTCCACCCCTCCTCCTTTCCCTTGTGGTATCGTCTATCCTTTTATATTGTGAACACCAAGTAGAAGTACTTGTTGAATGCCTCCGCCTGGTTTTCCCCTTTTCTGCCCATCCTCTTGATTATGACAATCTGCCTCTTCAACTCCTCTTCTCCTTATGTATTTGAAGAAATCCTTCTCCCTCTCTGCTCCCTGAGCCAATCTCCGTTCCCTTGCTGGTTTAACTGCCCTGACTGCCCTACTCACTTCCCTAGATTTCTATGAGTACTCCTCCTTGTCCTCCTCTCACCCAGATTTCTAGTACCTGCTGAAGGCCATTCTTTTTCCCACCACTTCACTGCTGAGCCAGCTAGGTTTTTTAGACCTGGACTGCATGCTCTGTGACTTGCACATGTGTTGGTGTCTCTGTCAGACCCTTCTTTATGACAGACCATTTCTGTTCAGCATCCATCCTAGGCAAATTCCAGCAAGAATACTCCCATAGAATGCTGCCCATCCTAGCAAAATCTGCCTTCCTGAAGTCTACCACTCTCATCCTGGTCTTAGCTGACTCTCACCTGTGCTGAGGAAGAACCACACTGAGCAGTGATCGCTTCCTACTAGTGGGTCCTATACAGCCACATCCTGGACTTGGTCCCCATTTGTTAACACAATATCCAATATGTTTCCCTCCTGGTGGACTCTGTCACCCCTGCTCTAAGTAACTGTCTTGAATAGCTTCAAGCAGTACTTGTTCCCTGGCGCTTGTGGTAGTTATGGTCCACCAGTCAATCCCAGGTAGAATGGAGTCACCCACTATGACAGTACTCACTCTGTCACTGATCCTCCTGATTTGCTCCCCAGCTCCTGTAATTTTTCTTGTTTTGTGAGGGTGGTCTGTCACCACACCCATCCTAATCTCCTTACCTTGGAGTTTGGGAGCAGCACCCATATGGCTTCTGGCTTCCTCATCCTCCTCCTCCTCCTCCTCCCTGGTATATAGTATCCCTCCTTCACCTAAATAGCCACCCCTCCCGCCTCCCTGTCTCTGCGAATACACTTTGTATCTAGGGATTATAAGATCTCATTCATGGTACTGGGTGGCCCAGGTTTCTGTGATGGCTGCACTATCTACCTCCTTACTGCCATCACTGCCTCAGAATTCTGCTACCTTGTTTGCAAACTCCTTGTACTCAAGGATACTACAGTCCACCACGTGCCCTGCACCTCCTCACCCAGTCCCTCACCCTGCTTCTGCTCTTGATAGATTCTACCTCCTCCTCCCTCTCTTTTGGGGAGACCTTCCGTCTCCCTGAATGATGACTCTGTCCTTTGCATAGAGTTCCTTCTATTCCATGTCTCACTTCACCCACCTACTACCCCGTGCCCCACTGTTTGCCCCCTCCCGGCAGCCACCTGTTGAACTCCTCTATTCTTTGCTTCCTAGTGGCCCTTGCCCTAGGTACTGAGAGTACCTCCGAGAATACAAATGATCTGCCCACCTGAGTGCAGATTTCTCCTACCACCTTGAACCACTCTTGCACTTCCTCCACCCTATCCCTCCAGGTCATTAGTACCTAGGTGTACCACAACATGAGGTTTATTCCCACTCCCATACACTTCTGAATGAACTGTCCTACCTTCACCGCCATCATACCTTGCATACACTCCACCAAGGCATGGCTTTTCCTCTCCCTTACCTCCCCATCTCACCCTTTTCAGAACCGAATCCTCTAGAATGACTACTCTTTCCCAACCACCTGTCCAGCCTCCATGTTTTGCCCTACCTTCCCCTTTCCTTCAGTGTCCCTCCTCCTCTATTACCTCCGACTGTACCTCCACCTGTGCTCTTCCTCCTTCCTCCTTCAACCTTTCCATGTTTATTTGACTATGCTGCACAATAGTATTGATACCACTGCCTCTGCTGCAGCTGGGTCAGTTGCTGCTGAGGTTGTTACCAGACCCATTAAAGAAGCCCCGGTTGGACTTAGGTGGCTGCTTAGCCTGCTGGGGCAATGCCAGTGAATCCAGAGTGGCATCAGACTTTTCTATGCAGGTTAGATGATCATCCACCCCAGAGCTAAAGAGGAAGGTGCCACAAAAGGTAGATTGGCCAACTTGTGCAGAGTCTCTTGACTAAATTCGGAAGATGCTGCGAGGCCCTCTTGCACATGGACATCAGTGGCCACTACATAGGCAACACAAATTGCCCAAGTCCAGAGATGTCTGCATCTGATGCTTGGACAGCAAACATCCTGGATCCTGAGTGCAAGCCCCAGCCTGGCTACCAGCCAGAAGCAGAGAGATTATACTGATACTGCTCACAAAGAGTTAGTTTCTGAAACAGGCCATCAGGGCCGAGAAGCTACCTAACTGATCCCGCAACGAGGCAGACGCCTCACAACTTGCTAACAAAGAGTCCTGCTTGAGTCTCAGTGGCTTGTCTGCATGGCTCTACACCTCTGTCTTGTGAAAGACAGAGTTCAGCACAAGCCCTTCTGCCAAGGGGTGCTCCAAGAACCTAGACAGCTTCCCAAAAGGTACTGCATACTTGTGGTCCAGGTGGCAAGGAGAAGTCTAGCAAGAAGATGAATCCTGTAAGATCCTGACCACTGGGTCCAGGACAGCACCAGCCACTGGGAACGCCACTCCAGCTGAGGTATGCCACTGCAGGATAATGATCAAGGGTAGGTCCCTCGCTTCTGTTCATCCTCTAAGGGATATTCAGAGAGGCGGACATATGCTGCAGTAGTGCTGCAAAGGGGTTTTAGTCACCAGAGGTGGACTTGCTGCCAGATGAATCAATTTCTATTCAAAGTTGAAAGGAGTTCAGGAGGAGTCGGACACCTGAATAAAGGTTGTGGCCAACGGTCAGGGACATGGACCACACACACAGTCAGACTGACCACCACTGACAAGATCCCGGAAACAGACCCTGGCCTACAGACCTTTGTAGAAGCACCTCTCATGACAGCAGAGGGGTGACTCCACAAGAATCAGCTCAGAAGTAGGAAGCATGAAGAACTGAACCACTGGATGATGCCTCACTGGCAGTGTCTCCATGGAAAATCAAATGTGGTCCAGGTAACCAGTAACATAGACCGATCCCACCTTGTTGCCACAAAAGTTCTTGAATTTTCAACATAGCTGATGCCAGTCTGAGGAAGAGGACGAGCTGGATAAGTGTCTGTGGCAGTGGCATTGACCAGAACAAGATTAAAGACCTCAGTGGGAACCTTGATCGTGGATGGAAGCACAAGTGTGATGGAGCTGTGTACACCCCAACTGGGGCAACTTCACTACAAAGAGTGGCACCATGGTCTTGACCAGAGGGACCACAGAGAAGGTTGAATGGGGTTCACAATGGTGGCCCCTCAACTGAAGGTGTCCTCTCCAACACAGGGTCCTGAGCAGCAACAAATCTTCATCCTCTTCTGACTTCTGGTTGATCCATTCAAGTGCAATCTTGACCGGATAATCACCCACTGCCAACAAATCAATGCTCCAGCGGGGGCACCACTGAAGCATCAACTGCCCCTCGAGCTGCACCAGCTCAACCAAAGTGAACCAGCCAGAGGAGTCGGAAGATCGAGAGGAGCAGGAATCCTACCCTCCCATGACTGATGGTAATAGCTGTTTTGTAATGCTTTTATGGTAAGGTGTACTTTCTTCAACAGTCTGCCTCGACAGTAAGAGAAGCAAGAATTCCAAGCTATCTGAAACAGAGCAGGCTCCAAGGCTAGCCCCACTAGGACCAAGGTCTGGGCCAACAAGGACCTGCTGCTGCAACCTTCTTACTCCATGACTTGTAATTAGGCAGCTAAACCCATGGCCATGAAGGCTTTCTGTTCTTGAGACCTACCTTGATCGAAATACACCCTGTATTCATCTATCAAAGAAGGCTGCATCACTTGAAAATCGGACATTGTACCATGTCATGATCAACCCCTAGGCGGCAGACGCACGTGTCATGGACATCTTTAACATTCACTTTCTGCCAGTACCAAATACAGCATTTGAACCCCAGCTTTCTGTGTTCCATCACAAAGACTGTCAACAGTACGGTAACCAGAAGACTAAGCACACACTACACGCTGAAAACTAAAGAGAAAAATCAAAGTATTTGACAAGTGAGAATCCTCTCACGCAGTCTGAGCTGTGAAGGAGGAGACATTTCCTCTAAGCAGAAAGAAAAATCTGATGTCAGATACGGTGAAGCCAGAGGATGACACCATGGGTAGAGGGTGGGGAGCCAAACTTGAAGATATCCAGTGACTGAGATATGCCCAGTAGAAATGCCCAAGTGTTGAAAGTGAACTGAATGTTGGCAGTCAGAACACTTATTACAAAATAAAAAATTCAGATAAATATCAAAGCAGCAAAGAGAAAATGCACAATATGGGTAGGAGTCCAGAGAGAGAAAGAATGATAAGTAGAAAGCACTATGTATGAAATGGATGAGGAGCGCAGGCAATGATGACAGATGAAGATTTAGATACTGAGGCAAGTATGGAATCAGAGGCAAACCAAAACAACAAGTATGGATAGTCAGGTCCCAGGTTATCTTATTTATTTATTTTGCTCCTCCCTGCCCCTGACTGTCCAACTCCTTTGAGCCACCTGTGACCCTCGTCCACCCTCCTCCTCCAGTCACCATCCGCTGCCCCTGTTACTGCCATCTGTTTTCCCTGGGAGACCCAAGGTAACCCTTCACTGGATGAGTCCTCCCTCCGGGGAGAAGTACCGTAGGCACAACTATTTTAGCCCAGGGGCTGGCATGGGGGTCAGCACGGGCTACTGTAGCGCCGAGGACTGGTGGCTGTCATCCAGTTGGTCAGTTTTTTTTCCATTTTCTTGGCCTGCCCACCTGCCCAGATTGGGCCTGCATGGGGACAGCAACCTGAGGTGGGGATGTGCGGGCGTGTCAAGGCTTCACATTCCTAGCATGTCTCCAATCCGCCTTCAGGTGCCACGGTCCTACCCTCCCCCACGGGAGGAAATGTCCAATGGATGCTCTGATCCCTCCTGCCAGTCTCTGCTCCTGGCACCTGGGCTTGGGGTACAATAATAAAGGCAGGATTGCTGAATTCCTAGAGGAAAAGGATAATGAATAAGAGCCAGCATGCATTGAAGAGGAGTAGACTGTATAAGACTAACTTGATAGACATTTTCAACTCAGGGACATCTGGTTGATAAGTGTCAGCAAGTGGCTATTCTACAGCTGGACTCCTGTAAGCGCTGGACCCAGTGCCACATGGGAGACTGGTAAAGAAATTTGGTAATCTGGGATTAAGGAAGGGACTAAGTACATGGATTGGGAACTGGTTGTTGGGAAGGAGACGAAGGTGGCACTCAGTGGCAAGTTCTCAGGGGTTAAAGACTTGACAAATAGAGTACTGCAAGGATGTGTCACGGGCCAATTCTTTTAACAGGTATTGTTAGTGACATTTGAGTTGGACTTCAGTGAAAAGTTAGTTTATTGCACTTGCAGGCATACCAAACTCTGTGGCAGAGTGAGAATGATGATGGATTAACCCTATGATGCTGAAAGGCTGAATAAGTGTAACGCTAGAAAGCCGTGCTCAATAAATAGCTCTCTTGTAACAGCTCCTGCTCAGCAAAGCAGAAAAAAAAGTCAAAGTAAAAGGTTTTGTTTTATATTTTATTCAAAGCTCAATCAGTCTTGCAGTTCTGAGTATTTTGATGCCACAACTGGCATGGGAATCCAAAAGGAACTGTGGCAGGCAAGGGACAAAAACAACAGTCACAGCAGCAACAGGCCTTGATGAACCAGCCTGGGTCGACACTGGAACCTGCAGTCTGAGCAGAGTGGGAGATTCCTGCCGTGGGACTCAGTACTACTGCAGGAAGTCAGTGAAAGGAATAAAACAGAGCACATCTTGTACAGAAATGAACTTGAGGAAGTGGACTCCATGAATATACTGAAGGGGAGAATTTGGCTTCATTTGTTCGAATCTGGCTGACAGATTATCTGACCGAAGAGACTATCAAGCACTCTGATACTAAAAGGGTTTACAGAGTGAACTTTCCCACACCCAAGCCAACAATGCTGCCCTTGACTGTTCTTGAGATCATGAAGTGGCCTGAAATCATAGATACAATTTTGAAATGGGTCTGCTTTCCTTTCCAACTGCAGCAGAAGACAGCGGAGTTAAATGGGTTTCCTCGACTGGTCATACCTGACCCGGTCACATAGAAAACTGTTTCACCTGCTACACCAGCAAATGAGAAGCCTCAGCATTGTTCACTCCCTACTCATGCCACCTTGTCTCTGTATAACGCATTTGGGGTAGGGCATATCAATTCTCAGGCCCAGTAGAAGCTAGAAAAGTCGAAAAGCTTGCAGTGGAGTTAAGAGATGGATCACAGGCAGACTTAGAAGATGAAGTCTCAGCAGAAGAGGACTGAAGGACTGTATATGACTCTATGTGTTTAGTTTTAAACAGAAATAAAATTGGTACTGGTTTAGACGGCCATGAAAGATTTATATAGTTCTCTGTTATTTTTGTATGCATCTCTATCTTGCCAGTAATCCCGACAATAGCACAAAATACCAGGGGAGAGTTCTGTATTTAATTTGTTCTCTGGATTTGAGGAGTGTCGACTTTCTTGATGGAGCTTCACCATATGGCTCCCAGCAGGGAAGTCAAAGTTTTGGTACAAACTTTGGCAGCAAAGCAAAATTGTTCTTTATATGGATTTATGGAGCAGCTGCTAAAATGGGACTTGGCTGCTTGTTACATCCTTCTGCCTTGCTTGTTTAACGTCAGAAATATCACTAGCCAGTTTAGAGCTTGAAAGTATCGCTAATCACCATTCCATATCATAGTCAGGTTTAGATTTTACTAATCTATGACTGTTTGTGTGTTTATCTTTCCGAAGTGCTTTGTTTAAGCACATTTCTATTCTGCTATTTTAGATAAAGTTTAGATAACGTTGGGCAAACTGTTAATGGGGTAATTATGGACAATGTGGGAATAATGGCTATGTATATGCCATGTTATCATACCTAATAATATTTCCTTATGTATTTGTTTTTTTCTTTCCCCACAGGTCACAGCTTGGTAGCTATTCTGAACTTTCCTTGTAAGTTTTCCAATGTCTGAAATTTTGTGGTATCCCACCTGTCATATCAAATGATCCACTGGTTTTATTATATTAACATTAACATGTGTGTGCAGTAGAGGGTGACAATTTATTGTACTTGTGTCACTGCCGTGTTGCACTGACACATATGTTTAGTATGTTGTTTCAAGACAAAAGGAATAAATATAAATTAAAAAAAAAAAAAAAAGGAAAATATTTGCCAACTAAACTTCAATGCCAAAACTGCAAAGTGGTGCACATTAGTTGCAGAAATCCACAGCTGAATTACAGGATAAATGGGGTAAAAGTGGTACACTCAGAAGAGGAAACAGACATGAGATAATAATTAGTAACAGTCTCAAACTCTCCTCTCAACGTAGTAAAACACATGAGAAGGATAAAATGATGCTAGACTGTAACAGTAGTAGTTTCACCAGTCATAATAAGGAGATAATCCTTCCACTGTACAGGTCATTGGTCTGACCTCACATGGAGTAAGTAATGTGTGCAGTTTTGGAGAACACTTTAAGAAAGATCAAGATAGGTTAAAGACCATACAGAAGAAGGCAACAGACAAACTATTAAAGGTTTACAGGGTAAAACATATCAGTAGAGATTAGAAGACCCAAATAAGCTCTCTTTGGAGGATAGTGGGTAGAGGAAGCTATGACAGGCATATAGAAATAGTCAATGGTACAGCAGGGTGAATTACACTGACCTGTTCAAAATAAGTAGTAGTAGTACCACAGTTTATTTGTTGAGCACCCAATCCCCGGAGCTCACAGCACTTTACAAAACTGTACAGAAACAAGGGACATGTAGCACAAACATATAGGACAAATAACTTATTCAATAGGACAGAATAGTTAAAACAATAGCATTCTAATAGTAAAAAACAGAATAGCGGTATCTAAAAAAGTCTCAAGGGTAGCTGATGGTAACCTCCATAAACAGAATAGTCTTCTGTGCCCTTTTAAAGGTCTCCTCCAAGGGGCCTCCCTCAGGAGTTTGGTAATCTCTTCCAAGGGCTGGGACCAGCTGATTCAAAGGCCGATCCCTGATGATTTCAATCTTGCCCTAGAAATAGTGAGAAGGCCCACCTTGAGAAGTGGAGGGAACAAGAGGTCTGTGATGGAATAGGTGATCTCTCTCCATAACCAGGACCCAGTACATACAGGGCTTTGCACATCACTCACCGGAAGCCAGTGCAGTTCACGAGAACCGGGTTATACAACAAGACCTATGAAGGCCCATCAATAATCAGACTGCATCATTCTGCATCAGCTGCAGGCATTGTAGTACATACCTATTTATCCCGAGATACATAGCATTATAGTAAATGGGTCTGGAACTGATGAAGGCATGCACTAGCGATGGCAAGTGTTCTGGTGGGATTAAGGTTTTAATCCGGTGATGTGTCTGAGATGGTAAAAAGTCACTCCTGACTACAGCAGCCACCTGAGCCTCAAGTGTCAGCCTCTCATCCAGAATGACTCGCAGATTCTTTAACTTAGAGAAGTCTGTCAGACTGAGTACAAGCACACAGGGTCAGTCGACTCCTCAGAGGCCTATGCACCTTTATCCAACCAGGCTCAATCATTAGTATCTCTGTTTTATCTAGATTAAGTCTCAGACAGTTCAAGGACATTCAATCCTAGATCTCAGCCAAACACAAATTCAGTACATTAATCGCACCAGATATCTCGAAAGTCAAATGACATATACAGCTGGGTGTCACCTGCATGGCAGTGAAAGCCAGAATGTATTGTCTAATAATTTCTCCCAGGGGTAGTATGTACACTTGAAACAGCATGGAAGAGAAAATCGAACCCTTGGATACACCACAGAGTAGAGGCTTCGGGAGTGAGGAAAAATTTCCCAAATCACCCTCATCATCCTATCACTAAGGAAGGACTCAAACCCGTGGAAGACAGTGCCAGCCAGCCCACAGTACTCCTGAGATGATCCAACAACAAGCTATGGTCCACAGTGTCAAAAGCTGATGCAAGAGCAGAAGCATGAGAACTGACTGCTCTCCTCTATCTCGCCCAGAGAAGGTTACTGTGCACCCTGACCAATGTGTGGTCTCCGTGCTGTGGTTGAAACTAAATCTGGACTGGAGTGGCTCAGAGATGTCAAATGCCATAAGGTGTGCTTCAAGCAGCAGTGCCGCAGTCTCTCAATAACCTTAGCCAAAATGAAAAAGTTAGAGACTGGTCTAATTCATCACAAAGTCTGCTTCCAATGATGGTTTTATTAGAAGAGACCTCACCAGCACATCTTTTAATATGCATGGAAAGGACCCTCTGAAATGGAGAATCAAACTAATTTGGTGAACACTGGCCCCAAGAATCCCACACAACCCACTAGGAAATGAGCTGGACCGGGTGCAGTTCACAAAAAGTAGGCCACCACTGTGAAATCTCTTCACAGACCTCTTTCACAGAGGCTAATTTAAACTTGCTCCAGATCTGAAGAGTGCACCAGTTCACAACTGGTTTGACCCCTGCCAGGTCATGACAATGCAGTTGGAGAAATCATTGCCTGAATAGAGGCCACCCTGTCAAAGAAAAACAAGCAAACTCATCGCAGTGAGCAGAAGAAAAGCTCTCAACAATTGTAGACAGACGGAATTAAGTAGTCTGTTCAAGATCCAGAAGAGCTGAGCTGGTCAGTTTCTCCTGGCACAATTTCACGGGACAAAATACTGTCTTCTCATGGAAACTGCCCTCGATACTTACCACAGTGAGCCCTCAAAGCCAGTCTGTCCTCGCCAGAGCTGGATCTCCTCTAACACTGCTCCAATCTATGACTCCTAGTCTTTGTCTTCCTAAGCTCCCCTCAGACCACAGAGACCTCGAGCACAAAGCATGGGATCATATACAAACCAGTGCAACCACATCAAAGGTCAAGGCAATGGCCCTGTTATAAGCCATCACTGCCTCCTCTGAGCCAGTCCCAAACACAGCCATCTTACCCAGAGATTATAACAGAACCAACACTTGGGCTGCAGTATAGCCTACAGGTTAGAGTAACGAGCTATGAATGAGCTTGGTACATCTAGTAGACCTGTGTTTGATTCCCACAACCTCCACCTGCATACTGTGCAACTCTGAGCAAGTCACTTAACCATCCCAGTGCTCCTGGGGCCCTGAAAACAGGAACTTGTGCCTAGTGAGCCTTACCTGGTTACCAAAGAATAACATAAATAGGGCTATCCAGCCCTAAGGATGTTTTGTACCAATTTTTTTTTTTTTAAATTGCCATTTATCCTCCTCCCCAGCCTGCCATCCCCAACCCATCCGGAGATCCAAGATGGACATCCCCTGACCTCTCACCCTATCCGACGACCTCAGATCCCCATGGAGCCACGGCTTACCTCCCCAAAGGGGACGAGGTGGGGGCCCATAGCACCTCAGAACTTACATTTCGACAGACTGGGGCCGGGTGGGCGAGGGTAATAACCAGGGCATGTCTCCAGAATTCCCTATCTTCCTGGAGATGGCAGGTTATTTCCTCCTTACTCCCTGATGTGGTGTGAACCCTTGACGCCTTGAAGTGAGGTGCCAATGTCCACCACATGTTGTAACCCTAGCCCTCCGCAACTGCATGGGACTTGTTGCACCCCGGCTGCTGCACGGGGTCAAGTGCAAGGTGGTCCCTTTCCTCTTCCCCCTGGAGAAGGCGAGCAGTTGTGGGATGCTCCAGCCTTCTCCTCCAGCTGGCCCTCAAGCAACCAGAGTCCTCTCACGAACCCAGGTCGCCAGCATTGCAAGCAGAAACTAACTGCTGCGCCTATGGGCCAGCTCCGCTTTGTACCAACTTTTATGTGAATAAAAATACAATGTTTTATTCATTTGTTTTGTTGACCGGTAAGTGCACTAGACAAATTCTGCCTATATTCAGGCATGACCCGGGACGGGATACAGATGAAAGCCAACTGACCTTGAACCAGATTAAGCTGTTGGTGGTATTTTAGTGAATGGGGAATTTGGCCAGGGCACCAGGGAAATTCCCACTCTTTTGAGAAGTACCATGGGATCTTTAACATCCACCTGAACTACCACCAGAAAAGGCAGATGGGACCTCGGTTTAACATCTCCGGGTGAGGACGGCACCTCAGGAATGCAGCACTTCCATTCTGCATTACAGTGTCAGTATTGGGATTTAACTCAAGTGCCTGGTGTGGGATAAAACCCACAGCCTTCTGATCTCCGCCTCAGAGGCGAAGTGTGCTACCTGCTGAGCCACTGATACTGATCCGATTTTCTACTACTAGATCGATCACTGCCTGGAGTACATCTAGGGACAGCCCTTCAAAGGGTGGTAATGAACCATCTCCACAGCAGTGGCCTATGAGTGGGGTCCCGTGACAAGAACCTCACTGTGCAGTGGTCTGACCAACTCACAATCTAGAGACTGCTAATCTTGAGCCCCAGTGAGAAGACTAAGTCAAAGGCATGACCGTGTTGGTGGATCATAAAAGTAACCACTTGTGCTATGTCAAGCGATTCCATCAGCTGGAGAAATCCTGCCCAAATTGCAAGAGTCTGTCATCGATCCACGCACTGAAGTCACACAGAATTAACCATCTAGGCAATTCCAATACCCTCTCGGTGATAAAGTCCACAATCTCCAGCAGGAAAACTTTCTCATGCCCCAGAGACTGGTACACCAGAAGGATCCTGCAACCTGCACATGGACCCCACGCATGGGCTTGCATTCAAATGACAATGTTTCCCTACTGGGTGCACAGTAAAGTTAAACTTAGATCAAAACAGATGCCCCCACAGGTAGCGAGCTACGGAGAAACCAGCTGGACAACCCTTCCAAGACTGGACTAGCATTGTTACTCAGCTAGGTCTCCATGATGCAAGCCAGATAAAGTGAAGAACAAAACATTAAATCTGCAATAATGGCAGTCTTGTTCCTCATTGATCTGGCACTGCAAGTGCTGCTCTGCAAGGGACGAATGGAGGTTGCTGTCCTAGTGGCTACTGCCCACTTGGCATGGTGGGAGCCCTGGTTACAGGTACCAACCACATCTGGCCTCTTTCTAGACCCCATTTCACCCCTGGGCGCCTACTAGTCCACACCTAACCACACACACACGCACACCACCTCGCAGTACTCCCCATTCCCTGCCACGCACCATCCTGCCTCACGATGCCCCCCCGCATAAGAAACAGTTCAAACACCAGAGATCACAATCTCAGGCTGACAGGGGAACTTTCAGGAAGGACACTGTAAGTGGAATAGCTTGCCCGTAGCATGGATATTGCAGAGACTGTTAATGGTTCTAAGTCTGGTGGGACCATTTCAAAGTTATTCATTAGTAAGGGAGGACAGACACTGGAGGGGAGGTATCGGGAGGAAGGTGAGTATTGCTAACGATGAGTAATGTGAAATCAGGCTTCAGTACAGACTTGTCAGCCTATGAGACTTTTTCTGTTCTTACTTTCAATGCATCTCCCAATGAACACACTGCTTTGGAGTATGCTACTATACTTATAAAATGGCCTAGCATGATAAATTACTACATAGAAAATGCATCGTGTGTTCATGAGTACATATAGACATGGTAGGTGACCTGGTTCATCCATGCAGAAAGCAGTATTAGTGACAGCCATCTTCATCCCATAATACAGATATATACAATACATATAGAACCAAAAGAACAGCCACACACAAATAACAAGACCTCAAAATATTCAAGTCAATGCAGTGTTTATTGTGCCAAACAAAAATGACTCAGAAATACCCTGGCATTTTGAAGCTCCCAGTTATTCCATGGATGGGACTTTTCCACAAAACTTGTAGGCAGTTATTTCTCTGTATACCCTTTACCTGCATACATACCTGCAATCAAAACTAACAGCAACCAGGGAAACTCTGCATATAACCAAGTACCAAGAGTTGTCGCCTATACACCACAAGGGAATAGACCTATATGCTTGGTATGGCCCTTCCTGCCCTCCTAGATTTCTGTCCCCCCACCCCACCCTCAACATGGCCACCACGAGCCTCACGGTATTTAACTAGTAAACAAAGGCTCTCTAGGAGCCTAGCTCCATGTTATGAACTGTTATGGTCCCCCTTGCCCTGTACCTTAGAGGGGAGGTCCAACCTATATGCTCCTCTTGGTTAATGCTATTTGATGTCACTACACTATCATGTGGTGCTCGAAATATGACTTTACCAACGCTGTATATTTCTATACCATGCAGATCCTTTTACTAAAAATCATATTTAAAAAGAAATAATAGTAACCATCCAAATGTAGTATATAAAAGATGTGTAAGTCTGTTATACTCTGAAATAAACCCATCATGGGGGCTAAATCCAGATCACAAAGCCACTTCCCTTTTGGGCTTGTGGCCTTATGGTTTTGTTAGCCCCTCAATGGGTTGACTTCCTTGTATCCTACACTTGTCCATCATTTTTATACACATATGTATATATCTATATCTGCATATATATATATATATATATATATATATATATATATATATATGTACACACACATATATGGGATATGCGGGGAACTGTGTGATACCCGATATACCCAATTATCTATTCAAGTGCTGTTTGACCTGGGGGTAACCTCGTCAGTAGTGTAAGCCACTTATGAGGTGTCTGAAGTCAAACAGCACAAATACAGATAAATCAGTTATCACACAATCCTCACACCACGTGTTCCATTTATGCAATAGGGAATGAGCTTGTGTGATAGATTATAGTCTAATTGTTCTGGGTTTTTTTTTATTTGTTCAAGTCTAGCTTAGTTTGTGGGTTTTTTGTGTGAAGTAATACAATTGTGTTTTTTTTTCTGTGTAGGTTCCTAAGGGTGTCACTATGGATATGGCATGGGGCGTTGCATTAACGTGTGGATGTCCTTGAGGACTGGTGGAGCTACTCATTTTGTGGAAAACAAAAAAATCACACAGAAAATGGTATTGGTTCTTAGCGAGTCTTTGGATGTGTGGCAGATTGGGTTTTGTTTTGTTTGAGAAAATCCGTTCAGCGCTTGTAGTCCTGCAAAATGAGCTCAGCTTCATGTCCGTAGTTTGTACTGAACATGGATGCAGTTTGGTGGCTTGGGAGGGAATGCTAAAAAAAAATTTCAAAGTTTCTTTCTTTTTTTTTTTTTTAAACCTAAGGCTGCAATGAGAGCAGACAGAAGATCATGGAATTAAACATAAACATAGAAACATAGAATTTGACGGCAGATAAGGACCGCTGGCCTCACCAGTCTGCCCATTTCTACCTACTGGATAAGCTGCAGATCCTAGTTAACCAGCAGCCTACTTTTCCTACCCCACACCCCAGAATTGCCTTATGACTATCCCATGCATGCTTGAATTCCACCACTGATTTTGACTCCACAACCCTCCGGAAGGCCATTCCATGCATCCACAACCCTCTCTGTGAAAATACTTCCTTAAATTACCTCTGAGCCACCCCCTCTATCTTCAAATTGTGCCTCTTGTTCTTGCACACCTCTTTTTGAAAGATGCTACCTCTTGGACTTTGATTCCTTGAGGTACTTGAAAGTTTCTATCATGTCCCCTCTCCTCCTTTCCTCGAGGCTATACATATTAAGCTCCTTAAGTCTCTCTTCATATGTCTTCCGTGCAGACCTGCACCATTTTAGTTGCCCTCCTCTGGACAGCTTCCATCCTGTCTATGTCTTTGTGGAGATTGGGTCTCCAGAACTGCACACAGTACTCCCAGATGGGGTCTCACCAGCTGTCTGTACAGAGGGATAATAACTTCCTGTTTTCTACTGGTGATGCCTCTCCTATGCATCCCAGTATCCCCCAGCCCTGCTTGCTGCCCTCTCACATTGCTTGCCCATCTTTAGGTCATCTGATATGACTACCCCAGGTCCCTTTCCATTTTTATTGTTGTTAGTATCTCACCCCCATTGTGTACTCTTCTCCTGGGTTTTTGTTTCCCAGGTGCATTACCTGCACTTCTTAGCACTGAATCCAAGCTGCCATACATTTGACCATTCCTCTAACCTTGCCAAGTCCCTTCTCATCCTTTCCACCCCACCCTGTGCATCAACTCTGTTGCAGATCTTAGTGTCATCTGCAAAGAGACATACTTTCCTTCCAGTCCTTCTGCAATGTCGCTATAAAGACATTGAAGAGGAACGTCCAATACTGAACCCTAGTGCACCCCACTAGTAACCCTCCTTTCTTCTGAGTGGACTCCATTTACTATTACTCTGTGTCCTGTTCTCCAGCCAATTCTTTACACAGGCTGTCATCTTGGGACCCACTCCCAGGCTGGCTAACCTGTATATTAATCTTTCGTGTGGGACTGTGTCAAATGCCTTGCTAAAGTCTAGGTAGGCCATGTCCACAGCCCTCACTGATCTACTACTTTGGTCACCCAGTCAAAGAAATCGATCAGATTGCCTGGCAAGACCTTCCCGCTGTGAATCCATGCTGCCTAGGGTCCTGTGCCCTCTGGCCTCTAGATACTGACAATTCTTTCCTTTAGAAGTGATTCCATCATTTTCCCTATCACTGAGGTTAAACTAACAGGTCTACAGTTTCCTGCTTCTGCCTTGCTCCCACTTTTGTGAAGGGGAATCACATCTGCCCTCCTCCAGTCCTCGGGTACCACCCCATCCTCCCATGATTTGTTAAAAGGGTAGTCAGTGGTGTCACTAGTTCTACCCTTAGTTCTTTTAGAATTCTGGGATGAATCCATCAGGCCCATTGCTTTGTCCACCTTCAGTTTTAAGAGTTCTTTCAGAACCCTTTCTTCTGTAAATGGGCCGGTATCAACTTCTGTATCCAGAGTGTTACTACTGTTTGTTTTATGTACCTCCCTCTTCCTTTGTAAATACTGAGCAAAAATATTTGTTTAGTACCTCTGCTTTTCACAGTCTCCTCTGCCCCCCCTCCCTTTATTAAGCCTCACTATCCCTCCTTGGTCTTCCTTCGCTCCCTGATGTACCTATAAAGGTTTATCCCCTCTTAACTGAGTTGGCTATCTTTTCCTCGGTTTGGGCCTTTGCTGTTCTGACTGCTTTCCCAGCCTCCTTTTGCTTTAACTGATACAGTTCTCTGTCCTGCTCCTTCTGCGATTCCTTGTACTTCCTGAATGCTTTTTTCTCTTGAACCTTCACTGCCACTTCCTTTGAGAACCATAGTGGTTTCTTACATCGCCTTGTTTTGTTTATTTGCTTCACACAAAGCTCGTACCTCTGTGATGGCAGTTTTATTATTCCCATTGTTCTTCCACCCTCCTTCCTGCCCATTTGCTAGTGCCTCTTAGGCACTCACCTATTTTGGCAAAGTCAGCCCTCCTAAAGTCCAGTGCTTTTGTCTTTGTATGGCTTGACTCTATTGCTGTGTTTATTGTGAACCATACTGTTCGATGGTCGCTAGTTCCCAGATGGCTACCCACATCTACATCTGTGATCCTCTCTCCATCTCCATTTGAGAGTATCAAGTCTAATATTGCTCCCTCTTGAGTGGGCTCCAGTACTAGTTGTCTAAGGCATGCCCCAGTAGGGCATCTAGAATAACTGCACTCTTCAAGTGGGCAGCAACTGCACTCCAGTTAACATCTGGCATATTCAGATCACCCATCAGCAATATCTCCCCTTTTTCTGCCATTCTAAGTATACTTTCTATCATTTCCTTGTCCATTTCCTCCTCTGAGAAGGGGGTCTGTATACAACCCTGTGCAGATTAGGGCCATTGCCTGTCTCCAAATTTACCCACAGTGCTTCTTCTCCTCCCTGTTTACCCTTGGTCAGGATGAGGAGATGTTACAAGCTGTCAGATAAAGGCAGAGACAGGCTATGAGGTAAAACAAAGGGTTTCATTGTTTATAAGGAGTTGGGGAGAAGCCAGTGCTACAGCAAGTAATTTCTTGAGGACAGAGAAAAGCAGTCAGCGGGGGGTTAGTGCTACTGCAAATCATTTCTTGAGAAAAGCAGTGGGGTGTTAGTGCTACTATAAGTCATTTTCCTTGAGGATGGAGAAACCCAGCTGCAGAACTGAAGGCAGACTGGTTTACAGAAATGTTTGCAGCTTTTATTAGAAGTGTGCTGAACTTATAGCAAGGAGTAGTAGTTACGACAGACAAGGGTTGGGGAGACTTGTGTCATACTAACTGTGTACATAAATGAATGGTGACATAGTAACTCTATGCATAAATGTATGATTTACATTTATACACACAGTTTCTTAAATGAACGATTTATCACACTCCATTTATGTCCACACCATTACATAAAAATTTACACTCACCATGAGAATATGCCATTTATCTTCATGGAGGGGTGTCCTGCCCTCACAAGAGATATGGACATTGTGTTTTTTATATATATATATATATATATATATATACATATACACACACACACACATTTTCATATATATATACATATATATATATATATATCTTATATATATATATATATATATATATATATATATGTATTTTGAATTGTAAAGATTTTAATCTAGTTCTTTTAGTAAGATTTACGGTTTTGTTTGATTTTAGTGTTATGCATCAAAGGCCATTGTAATGCCATATGGCAGTATCAGGCTGCTCTTCCATTGGTTAAGGATTCCTTTGTGACCAGTGTAAAGTGGAGATAATACCTCAAATGAAGATAAATTGTTTATCTGTAAGATCTGACTCTTGCCTAACTGCACAGTCTCTCTCTCTCTATCTGTATGTATGTATGTATACGTGTGTGTATATATACAGTATAAGAAATATACATAATTAGTTTAGTTGTCAGATTGGCCCTTCTAAGAACAGATCCAGAAGCAAATAGTTTCATACATTTTATTGGATCAACATAGATGTAACAAAAGAAAACGGTGTCAAGCTGGACCAACAAGGTCCTTCCTCAAGATGTATGCTAGTTAGTTAGAGAATCACATTTATTAACACCCAGATCATACATAAAAACAAAGAATTCTCATTGATTTAAAATGCCTGTTTTTTTTTTTTTTAAAAAGCAGATATAAATGTAAGGAACTAGATTCTACTAGTTTGCTACTGCTTGAGAAACCTTCCAAGGTCAAATGTCAAAAGAAGAGATAAGAGCAAAACTCAAGCAGACAGTCCCACTAACTGAAATTATGAATGAATGAGTGTGTTATGTGAATACATTTTACTTAAAAGCAAGACCTTTAGATGTAATGCCCACATAAATGCATGTTAAAATGTGATAGTATTGTATGATAAAAAGCTATACAACAGAAATGTTCATATATGGAAATATGGGGTATAAAGAAATGTCCCTAGTATGAACAACTTCTCAATATGGTAGCAGATGGCATGAACATTGATTTGGGTTTTATGACACATTACCCAACTTAAACTTACACAGAGCTTTACTTCTAGGATGAACATTTCACAGGACTTCAGTGTGTTTTTTTTCCATTTTCACAAGAGTTCTTTTAACTGGTTATCAACATGTTGGTTTCTCACCAAATAAACATATGTGTGAGTGGGTGCGGTAGGGGATGTTGGGTTGTCGGTGTGTGTGTGGGGGTTGTGTGTGTGTTTGGGGTAGGAGGATGGTGCGTGTGTGTGTGTGGGATGGGTGGGAAATAAAGTGGGAGGGTTTGGGGTTGTGATATTGAGGTAGGCTTATATTAAGGTACATGTCATAATTATGCTACATTGTGTTAGGACTTTTGGTTCACATACACAGTGAATATATACTTTTCTACTAGTTATCTTTTCCGGGAAGGTAGGATTTAATTCCATTGGATTTTTATTTAGATTCTTAAGACTGGTACTGTACATATAGTAATTTGATTATATACTGACACATTATTGAACTCTGAACATTTTAAGATGCAGTAATTCATTTTCAAAGGGGTCCTTGAGAGATTTTTTTTTTTACTTGGCACTAATACTGACAATTGATATTATTGTGTAAAAATACTGTTACAGCACTATAGGTCAATGTTTACGGAGTTTGTTAACTGGTTGAGAGTTAAGCAATAATGCACTCAGGGGTATGTTGTGAGATTTACACGCCTTGGGTGTGGCGAAAAGATAAACAAACCAAGGCATGTGTAAATCTGACAACACACCCCGGAGTGCATTATTGCCATTATAAAATAAATCAAGAAAATACAGTATTTATTGCTGATACATCAATATTTTCTTTTATTTTAATTAATTTTAGGATTTTGCTCATCCACCTATGCAAAAAATAGTCCCATAGACACAGTAACAAAGGCCACACACTTTAGTTGGGGCTAGATGGTGCTGTGATCCAGTGACAAAGCACAAGAGACTGGGCAAGGGAGCCTGCCATTGATTCTGGGGGCAGTGTGAGTGTGTGTGCTTTTGAGCAACCTGCAGATTAGAACCTGTATTTCTCCCATTTGCAGTGAAATACGCCCCCAAACACACCAAGACTGAATACAAAATCAAGCAATCATTGTTACACTATATTGGATTAGCAACCCCCATCCCCACCACGCAGACAGAAAATGACAGGTCAGTACTGAGAAAGTCGAGGGCATTTACAGTCAGACAAAAATAAAGGGTTGATTTAACTAGTACTGCTGCTTTAATTTGGCTGGACCTAAAGAAATGCTGCCTCCATGGAGCCAAGGGGAAATTATTTCATGAATGCCTGCGATATTTGGTACTATATGTTAAAGGTATGGTACTGCGCTTTGAGTCAGGAGGTAGAGTTGTTAAACCATATTTTGAATGTAAAATAAGCGCTGTAACTTCTTGTAATCTGTATGCGGAAGTGCAAGACGTACTTACGGGCTCACGATTAGAGACTTACAGTGCGTATGCCCAGAGTTACCGCCATTTCACATACTGATACAAACAAGTTACAGTGTTTGTTTTCAATTGTGCATATGTTTGAACATCTGTACATGCTGCTCAACGCAATACCAAAACTTTCAACATACGGAGCAAAAAAAAAAAAGAAAATCTCCCAGGCACTAATGGGCTCCGTGGCTTCTGCCGAGGTGACTTCTCAATTACTACTTTCTGTCAACAAGCCGCATAAAATCATCTAGGAACAAGTGATCAAGTCAAATGAAATACTTTACATTTTTGTAAAATGCTTTTGAACAAGTTCACAAATTACTGGGTGGCTGTGTGGCTTTTCTATCTTTCAGCTATAGCACACACACACTTGCTGTTATGCAGTTTAAACAAATGGCATTTTTTTGTGTTTTGTTTTTAACTCAGCTTTATTAATGCATTCAGACATTAACATACAGAATAATCAGCACCTCATTTCTAAAATGCATTCAGAATATATGGTTAAAATGTTCCAGTTAGCAATTATGATCATGTAGGCATTCTTGGTTAGTAGGGGGCCCTCAAACATTCAAATACACATATCACTATGTACCTTGTGCTTTTAGTCTAGCTTCTGGAAATAATGAAAAGAAATGATAAGAGCTGATCCGACTACTCTTTCTTCTGTTATTTCACTAATTAGGGGACATTACTAAAAACAACCAGAATAAAACTAATAAACTTGTCCCCAATATTGTGGCCTCACCAACATGGCCCCCATTGAACTGCTTTAATGCACCCCCAGCCCATTCCTTATAACATTATCTTTAGAGTGCTTAGTCCTTCCAGCCCCTCTCTCCAACCTCCAGCAGGGAGAACACCCCAAGAGACAGAACTCCTTGCAAGGATTTCGCCTTTCCTACTAGGTGTCATGGCTTTCCCAACTTCCCTTACTTATTGTGAATCCATATATGCTTGTGGCCAGGCCTCCCATCCTTTCCATCTCTCA
This sequence comes from Neoceratodus forsteri, assembly GCA_016271365.2. Lineage (NCBI taxonomy): Eukaryota > Metazoa > Chordata > Ceratodontiformes > Ceratodontidae > Neoceratodus > Neoceratodus forsteri. The sequence goes on along the minus strand of CM057458.1, from coordinate 964,758,912 downwards.
GTGTGCATCTCTAGGTTGAGTCTTAATTTGGCTGTGATAGATTCCATCAGGACTACCTCCCCCATCCTTCTGACCCATTCGCCCAGAGTAGGGGCTTCACTGACAGCCAGTTTCCTGTGATGCATTTCAGAGCTACTGCCACAAGGGTCAGGGTTACCCTCCTGATGTTCCCCTCAGGTACGTGTCTGTAGGGATACCTAGGATCCATTCTTCTCCTGATGGGGAATATCTACCCCACTATATGGTTTACCACAGTCCGAATACCTCACCAAAATCCTCGTAATTCTGGGCATTCCCAAAATATGTGCCCGTGGTGTCCTGATTGCCCACGCTTTCTCCAACAGATGTCACCAACTCTGACTGTACAGTGTCTTGTTAGTGTGGAACTCTAAAGAACCTAACTAGGATTTTCCAAAATAACTCCGCCAATTGGGAGATGAGATTACCTTCCAGCCCCACTTCAACCTATATTGCTAGTTTGACTCTGAAATGTGAGTGCCTGCCTCTCTTTCCCATGCCCTCCGTACAGTCCGAGGAGATCATCTGATTGCTGAGAGGAGTTTATACGAGAGGAAATATACCTACTTGGTCCTGTGATGGTCACTGTACCATAAAGGAAGTCCTCCCAGCTGGAATAGGGCGTGACAGCTGGAGGATGTGATCCTCAGAGTTAATGAAATGCCTCACTTGCATGAAGCAAAAATATTCAGCATTTGTCCAATGGAATTTTTCCTGGCTCTTTGAAAGGAGATATAACCCTCCTCCAGAAATTGGGTAAATCTGGTAACTCCTCTGGATGCCCTAGTGGTGTAACCCAAATCTAGTATTGGTGGCAGGGATGTAGGTTCAAATCTAATGATTGATAGAGGCCCAACCCGGCAGGGATCTCGAGGTTCTGCAAATTTTTTAAGAATGTTTAGGTCATGTTGTACCCATCTGTTATGTATTTTGTGCTTGTATTCTGGTGCACAATCCATTAGGGCTAGAGCAAATAGTGGTCTATCCCCTATGGCTGCTTCCTCGAGTTTACACCATTGTGACGATAACCTCTGCTTTGCCCAGGTCATAAGCCCAGCTCCCTGAGCTGCCAAATAGTATAGTGGTAGATTAGGCAGAGATAGGCCCCGCTCCTTTGGGAGATATAAAATTTGCTTTGATATTCTGGGTTTCTTGTGGTTCCATATGAACTGTGAGAGGTCTTTGTTAACCCTAGCCCAGAAGCCCCTTGAGATCGGGATTGGGAGACTTTGAAACAGGAATAGGAGGCAGGGTAAGATGTTCATTTTATTACTTCTATGCAGCCTACTAATGACAAGGGAAGGAGGCTCATCTGCTAAGTCTTGTCCAACCGACCTCCAGAACTTCTCATAATTGACTGTAAAAAGTCTTGTGAGGTTGACTGGAATATGAATGTCAAGATACCTAATTTGATTGTGAGGGGCCCATTTAAATGAGAATGAGTTTTAAAGGGATCTGAAGAGGCCACTCACCACCAGAGCTTCTGATTTGGAGAGACTGATCTTATAGCCTGAGATCCTACCAAAGGATTGCAGGATTTCAATGAGGGGAAGAGAAATCTCTGGGGAGGACAAATAAAAGATGGAGTCATCTGCATAAAGAGATAGTTTTAGTCCCCCACTGTTAAGCTTCTAATCGCCAGGGTCTGACGACCTTGCCACCAGGGGTTCCAAGCTAATTGCAAAGAGTAGAGGAGACAGGGGCAGCCCTGTCTGGTTCCTCTGGAGACAGCAAAGGGAGTTGAACTGATACCATTAGTTCTCACTGTTGCCTCAGGGTGGGTATAGGTTGGGTAATTATTTGTAAAGATTTCGGGCGAAATTCATTTTCTCCATGGACAGTTTTAGAAATTGCCAATTAACCCTATCAAACACTTTTTCAGTGTCCATGGAGATAGCCAATTGAAATTCCTGACAGGTCCTCTGGGATGATATAATGTTTAAAATTTCCGAATGTTGTCTGAGAGATATCTTTTGAAATAAAATCTGTCTGGTCCTCATAAATGATTTGAGGAATCTCTTTGTGTAAACGTTTGGCTAGTAGGCCTGTAAATACCTTCAGATCTACATTAAGTAAGGATATGGATCTATAAGACCCGCATTTTAAAGGGTCCTTACCCTCCTTATGTAGCACAGAAATAAAAGCAGTTTCCTATGACCTGGGTGGCATCCCTCCCCGCCACCTCTCTACACACCTCCAGAAGGGCTGTGAGCAACAAGTCCCCAAACTGTTTATAAATTCGGAAGCAAATCCATCTACTCCTGGAGACCTATAGTTCCTAAGCTGTTTGACTTGTTCCTGAGATCGGCCAGTTAAATTTCAGCTTTGAAGCTCTCCTGGATTCCCGGGAGAAGTCAGAGTACCGCTCTGCTGGAGGAAGTCCTCCATCAATGCCGCCATATCTGGAATATGTTCTTGTGCGTATAAGTTTCTGTAGTAGTTTGCAAAGATCTCTGTGATCTTCTATTTTAAGGAGTAGTCTACTGGTTTATTGGGAGCGCAAGGAGGCTGCCATAAGTTTCTGTGCAGTTACCCCTCATAAACTGTTGGTGAATTTGTCTGTATGCTCCTCCAGTTGTTCGTCAGGATTCTATCTAACTTTTGCTTACTCTCTTCTAGCTGTTTTCTGGTATCAGGGTTCAATGAGATTTTATGTTGAAAGTCTAAATCAGCGAACTCAGACTGAAGTTGTTTTATTTTCAGGGAGTGTTTTTACCATTGTGCAAATTTAATAATTATGCCCCTTATGACCACCTTAAGGGTGTCCCACCAAACAGAGTGGGAAACTTGCCCCTCTGAGTTGGTCCCAAGATATCTCGGATTGATTCCCATACGTGTGTCTTGAAATCAGGGTTATTAAGAAGCCCTGCACTAAAGCGCCAATGCGAGTTCCTAAGCGTGGGAGTCAGGGCCATGGTTAGTTTTACTGGAGAGTGGTTTGACACAGAGTGCAGGGAGATCTGGCAGTGGTCAATGGTATAAGCCCATTCCTCTGGTATGAATAACATATCTATCCTAGAGTAACTACCATGTCTGAATAATGTGAATAATCTTTAGTTTGGCCATTTATCCAGCACCATGTGTTCACCAGGCCCCAAATCTGAGTCATTCTATTCAGTGCTATGCCTGCTGACCCCAGCCTTGACTTTGTGCTCCACCATGTCTGTCCAGAGTGGCCGACACCATAGTGTTGAAGTCTCCACCTATTACAAGGAGGTGGTCCTCTCTTTGTACTAAATCTGTAAGGGTAGACCTAAAATGAGTGCAACTTGCCTGTCCTCATTAGGAGTGTAAACATTCATAAAACTGTATTGTATTACCCCCTACTGAGGCGCTTACCTTAACAAACCTGCCCCCAGGTCTGTCTGGACCTCTCTCACTCAGAGGGAATGACTTTTGGACAAGTATGGCTACACCTTGTCTATGAGGGGTGATCTAAATAAGAGGAGGCATATACAGCGCCCACCCATCTACGGCATAGTTTTTATGCTCCTGCCTCTGTGAGGTGGGTTTCTTGCAAGAAGGCGATATATGCTTAGTTTGGTCAATTTGCAGAATTCTGGATCTTTTAATCGGATGAGTAATACCCATATATTATAAGAAATCACATTAAGCTCCTCCATTGTACTGGAATCCAGACAGGCCAGAGTATGAGGATGGACTATCCTAATGGATAACAGGCCTAGCGGGGAGGGAGGGTGCAGCTCCAATAAGACAATCAGAAAAAGACAAAAACAAGTAGACAAAGAACCTCTGTGCGAAACACTGAGGCAAGGGTTACCCAAAGGGCATTTGGCTGGGAAGCCAAGTTTCAAGAAAATACAAAATCACACATGCCCACACAATGCAAAGCATCATGGGCTGCATATGCAAATCACCACAGAATGTTATGCTGGTCCAACTTTAAGCAGAATTGCATGGTGCCAAAAGGCCTCTCACACAGTTTGCAAGGGTGCTAACAGAAGACATAGACACGTGTTTCAGTCCTACCAGGACTCATCAGTATGCCTCATCTGTTTGACACCCCAGTGGAATGGACCAGCTACCCTTAAGACAGTGTGTCTTGGATATGTTGTGGTGAACCCATTAAAATAAAAACTATTTAAAGACAAAGAACCTCTGTGCAAACACTGAGGCAAGGCAAAAACAAGTAACTGTAACAACAACTTTAAAACTCCAGTTCAAAACCAGCAAGCTCCCAACCGGGAGGCTTGCCTCGTAACTTTTCTTTTCAGAAAGCACTTCAAGGTGCCACATGTATCCCACCACTTTCAAGTTTTCTCTAGTGGTGGGGGGTGCGGAGATAAACTCGGCACTTAGCTGCCTGGCCCAGGTATTTTAGGCATCTACAACCACAGTGGGGTCTACTTTTCCAACACAGACTTCTCTTCTCCCCCAAGACTTTCATTCAGAAAAACTTCCTAAGGGGGAAGGGGGTCCCACCTGCGCTTATTCCTCTCCCCGCAGGTGAACTGTACTGTTCACTCCTTATGGAGACTTTTAATTTATAGTGCCTTAGTTTGAGTCATGACTCTGTGGGTCAAAACCAGTCTGCAAGTGTCTGTTTGATTTGAATAAATCTAAGGAACATACAGTCTTGGCCAACTGAAATGTAACAGTGAAAAAATGTAAAAGATCTTACAGTTGTATATAGCGACCTTCTTGAACGTTAACTGCATGTCCCAGATCAGCTCGAGGAGCTTAATTGTCACTCTATTCTCTCTGAATCATCAGAAAGCAAGTTTCAGGGTCCAGGCTCTGAGCTCTAGCGTCTCCCGTGTCGGTACTGACTGGGGCTCACTCAGTCCTGCAGCGTGCTCCACCACTGGGGCTTCCATGCTTGGCAGCAGTGTCCAACCTGTGTTTCTCTCCATTGCTCCGGCCACGACCACTGCTTCCTTTCAATCTCTTTCAGGGCTCCAGGATTAATCAGGTCTTCTACCGGAATGTCCAGCGATGCCAAAATGTATTCGCCTCTGATGCGAGTTGAATATCTTGGTACCTGCATCAGAAATCACTGTGAGAGCAGTAGGAAATCAACTCTGGCTTTCAGGCCTTTAGCCCAAGGGCCTTTATAACCGGAAACCAGAGTTTGTAGGCGTCCATGGTAGTGGGAGCGTAGTCTGGCTTGAAAACAGCCTTACATCCCCAAAACTCTCTTTTTCACCCAGGCCTTCCTCAGCACCATTTCCCTGGTTCTGAAATCGAGAAAGGTGATGATCAGGAGCAGGGCCTTGCTTTAGGATCTTTTGGAGGGTTGAGAGTGCTCTGTGGACATGAATTATATTTAGTGGTGTCTCTGTTTATATCCAGCAGTTCTTTAATCAGCCCCTCAACATATTCCAGGATGTTGCTGGACTTGATACGTTCTGGCAGGCCATGCATCCTCAGGTTTACCCTCCGAGATCTGTTTTCAAGGTCATCAATTCTGCTCATGAGGAGCTATGAGTGATCGAGAAGCTGCAAGATAGCTCCGTTAAGCAGGTCTGTAGTTTCTGCATAGCTAGTGATGTGGTCTTCCATTTGTTGGAGCTTTTTGCATTGCTGCGCAATACTGGATTTATTTTCTCTGATGTCTGCTTTAATCGAGTCCAAGGTGTTGCTCAATCAGCGCACTGCGGCACAGCTGATGGAAGGTTATAGTGAAGTCCTCTCTCTTCCTCCCGAGTCACTCTCCCATCTCGCTTTAATTCTTCTGCAGGCTTAAAGGCCTCCAAGCTGGTGGCTGGTGCTTTTGGAGGTTGATTAAGTTTTACTGCTTGAGACCTCCTCTGTGAGCAGCTCGGCTTCTTTCTGGTCACCATGGTGTAGCGACTGAATTCTGGTCAAAATTGAATGCAGTATTAATAAAGGAGCTTAATCTGAACAAGATTTGTTGAGGGTTTCGCAGAGAGCATCTCCCTTGCATCTACATGAATCGGTGACGTCACCAGAAGTCCAAATGGCGCTTACCACACAAACGCTCGGACTCTTGTTGAGAGCCTGTGCGGCTGTAATGAAGCCAGTGGTGGTCAGCTGGGACTTTAGCCGTGTTTATTGTGAGATTTACACATGGGTAAGGTCCAAGACTGACCAATCAGCTTGCATGGACAGACTTGTCCATTTTATAATATAGTTTGGTAAATGTCTCCAGATAGGTTTATTACGGTATGAAAGTGTGTATCAGTTGTTCATACTAGGACATTTTCTTTATACCCCATATTTCAAACTATTTAGAAAATTTCTGTTGTATAGCTTTTATCATACAATACTATCAAATGTTAACATGCATTTATGAGGGTAGTAAATCTAAAGGTCTTGCTTTTAATTAAGAATGTATTCACATAACACACTCATTCATTCATAATCTCAGTTAAGGGACTGTCTGCATGAGCATTCCTCTTATCTCTTCTGTTAACATTTGACCTTGGAAGGTTTCTCAAGCAGTAGCTAATCTGGTTTCTTCCATTTAAATCTGTGATTTTTAAAATAGATATTTTAAACCAATGAGAATTCTTTCTGGTTACTTTTTTATGTATGATCTGGGTGTTAACAGAATGTGATTTTCTAAACAACTGGCATAAGCCTCCAAGGAAGGACCTGGTTGGTCCGAGCGCTTGGCACTCGCTTTTCTTTTGTAACATCTATGTTGGTCCAATAAAGGCATCAAACCAATTGCTTCTGGATCTGTATACAAGAGATATGCAGATATGCAGAAGTGGCATTAAGCCAAGAGTGAGGTGTCCGAGGTCAAACAGCACAAGTGTAGATAAAGCATGTATCACAGAAGGTCACCTCTGCATATTCTGTTTATGCAACAGGACTTGATCTTTTGTGTGATGGGTTAGGTTTTTTCGTTAATTTTTTTTTTTTTAGTTTCGGTATATTTTGAGGAGATTATTTTGTAAAATACTGCCTTCCACCCCCAAACCACTGTTGCTAGGGATTTGTTATCGACACAATATCTGGAGGCAGTGTCAGTAAAAACGCCGGGCTGTTGATTGCTCGCGAGAGGCCCTTCCATAAAATGCTGGAGGGCAAGATGAGCATATTCTTAGAGAGCGTACGGGTGGACAACAATGGTGCAGTCAGTCATTTATAAGGCTTTACAGTCAGTTTCCTTGTTGTGCAAAGGATGATTTATTCAAATATTGAGTTTTGGTTTGTTTTCTGCCATTTTGGCAGTGTTTCATGTTGCAGCCATGCATGCAGGGAGAGAGACCGTGTGAGGAGATGGGAGTCGGGAGACTGAAACCAGAGCAGCATTTGGAGACAAACCGAGAACACCGAGGTTATCAGCCTGCTGTATTTTTTTAAAACCGTTTGTAACTGTAGAGGATGAGGAGCTGGTGAAAGATAGGAATGGCAAACACATGAGTGGAAGTACGCCAGCCAGTGGGCTGGCGGGAGAATCTGTAGCACCATGTTTGAAATTAAGAAAAAAAGACTAAATAGTTTAATTTAGTCAGTATTTACATTACACATACATGAAAGTTGCTGCTGGAACAAGAAATTAGGATTTGAGGTTTAGGGATGGGGAGGGTAAGGGCCTGTTCTGTACTGTGCTGTGGATTTAACATAAGTAGTGCCAGCGGCTGTGGGCAGGCAGGAGGTGTGGCTGTGGTATGGCGTGTCTACTGTATGTATAAATCTTGATGACATGTTTACTATATGTATACATTTAAGTTATACATACAGTAGCTCAGACACCAGGATTTATAACGGCTTGGTCCATGCCTATTGCACAAACACAGATATACATATATATCTGGATATGCAATGGGCGGACTCAAAATATGCACTTATCTTCAAGTGTGAGGGGCAGGACCATACCTCATGAATGGCAGAGTCACGAGTGAATTATAAAAGTCCGCCCACTGACAGGTGATGATAAATTCCTTTTGAGTCGGACTATTATATAGTCGATAGATACAGCACTAGTTTACAAGTTATAGCACTTAAACCTGCAGTTTGAAGATTTTACATTTTTTCTTTGATTTTTAACAGTTGGCTTCAGTGCTGCACAAGACACTGTGATGTCATCAGCACTGTGAAAGCTGCTCTCTGATTGCTTTAGTATTCCACTATGAGGAGAGTAACCTAAAAAATATTCATGGTGACAACACTAAAAACAGTTTACTCACCTGTAACAGTAGTTCTAGGAGTGGTATATGATGTTCATTCACACTTTGGCACTTGCCTTTCCCTTTAAGACTTGCTGGAAACATCTTCCTGCTGGCTCCTCCCACTCACCGGATGGCAACTCCCTCAGCTCCGCCCATGACACCAGATCTTGCCCGCTGGAAGCAGCTGTGTGCACTAAAGGCAGGGAGGTTGGGTCTGGGTCCGTGTGGATGAACATCATATACCACTCCTAGAACTACTGTTATAGGTGAGTAAAGTACAGATATGTAAGAACTTACCATAATAATAGATCTTCGAGAGGAAGTTCTTGCAGCAGGTAATTACACGAGGACTGACGCCGCAGATCATGGCAAAACTCTTCTAGCAGTACCTAGGGGACCGCCCTCCTACGCTGGCTCCACCCCTGACGCCCCATCTAGCATATAGGAGGTGACGCCCTACGTGCTCCAGTTCAGCAGATCTTGCATGAGGCCGAGGAATAAAGGAAAGAAAATGGTCCGTATCCCCTAGCCAAACAAAAGGAGTCAGCATGGCCAACGAGAAAGAGCCTAATCCTCAGTGGACGGAGGGAGAAAGTTGTACTAGTTGCAAGAGCTTCTCTCAAAATATACTGTTATGGCAAGTTATTACGTAACTGTACGACCTTACTTCGAGAGGAAGCCCCAGCAGGTAATTACATGTAGGACTGATTTCCAAGCAGTATAAAACTAAAGACAACTACTTGGGAGAAGAAGCGTGAGAAACAAGGAACAGAATGCCAGGGACAATCCCTCAGGACATCAAGCCCTGCAAGACCGAAAGGCCAAAACCAGCTCTGTGTCTGGAGGTTATATCCGGACTGTAATGCCTGATGAAGGTATGAACTGTGCCAGGTAGCTGCAGAACAAATGTCTGTTGCCAATACCCTCTTAAGAGCTGCGAATACGCCGCTACTGCTCTAGTGGGAGTGAGCCTTCGATCGGGTCCGAAGGCTTTGCCATGTTTTGGTAAAAGAAAGTGATGTAATTCACCAATCAACATGAAAGCGCCTGCTTGGTGACCGGGCAGCCTAAGGACCTGGAAGCTAACAACAAAAATAACTGTTCAGATTTCCTGACCTCCTTGCTCCTGGACAAACAAAATCGAGAGCTCTATGAACATCCAGGGTGTGGAGAAGAGCCTCCCTTTATTAGAATACTGTAATTCAGGTAGTACAGAGGGAGGTGAACCGCCTGTTCAATGTGAGCTCGACACCACCTTAGGTATGAACTTAGGATTAGTGCACAGGTCTACCCAATCCTTGTGAAAAAATAGGTGAAGGCTCCTTACACAAAGGGCCTGAAGCTCAGAAATCCTCTGAGCAAAAGTAAGAGCAACTAAAACAACGCTTTCAAGACAGAAAACACAGCTCACAATCCGTGGCTGGTTCTAAAAGAAGGGAGTGTCAGCTTCTCCAACACAAAAAGCTGGTCCCAAGGAGGAACAGGACCGGATAGGGTCTGATGTAAGATGCCTCTGAGAAGGCTTTAGACTCTCCAATTGAGCCACTGATCTACCTTGGATAGGGCATGGTGGCGAAGAAGCGGTCAGATGTACTTTAATGGAAGCACAACTTAAATCGGACTCCGATAAGGAAAGCAGGTACTCCACAATTGTGTTGACCGGACAGACCAATGGATCCAAATGTTTGTTGTGGCCCATAGACAGAAACGCTTCCATTTCATTGCGTAAGTTGTCTTGTGGAGGGTTTCCTCGCCTCAACAGGACTTGCGCCTACCTTAACAGAGACTCGAACCTAAGCTTAGCTAGGTCCTGATAAGCCAGGCATGCAGGTGGAGGGAACGAGGTTCGAGTGAACCAAGGACCCAGTGTCCTGACAGAGAAGATGGGTTGAGACTGACAAGGGTACAGGAGGTTCCACCAAAAGACGCTGTAGGAAGGGGAACCATATTGGACGAGGCCACAGCGGACCAATCAGGATCATAGTAGTCCCTTCTGATTGCGCTTTGAGGAGGACCCTCTGCAGAAGTGGAAGGGGAGGCGCCAAGGAACCTCCCTTTTCAAGACAGGCACAACGCTGCCTCACCAAAACACCAGGCCCTGGATCTAGAGTGCAGAAACTTGGCAGTTTTATATTGTATGGAGATGCAAAAAGTCCATATCTGGGTCCCCATCTGGCGGAACAGATCGTCGACCCACGGTCTGAAGGAGGGACCATTACGTGGGTCTCGACTGTGACCTGCCGAGAGCATCCAGTAATTCGCTCTGGATCCCTGAACGGAACAGCAGAAATGGCCAACTAATGAGTGATGGCCCAATCCCAAACACTCATGGCTTCTCGAAGAAAGCGTAAGAGTGGGTACCTCCTTGTTTGTTGATGTAAAGACCACTGAGGTGTTGTCCGTCTGGACAAGAAGGTGACCAGAAAGATAATAGAGTCCAGCGCCTGCAGCGATAAAGAACTGCTCTCAACTTGAGAAAATTCATGTGAGACTTCTCCTCCAATGGGGACCAGGAACCTTGAGTCCTGTGATCCCCTAAGTGCACACTCCATCCCATATTTGAAGCGCCTGTGTACATTGTCTGTGAAGGGGTTCTCGCTGAAATGAAACTCCCTCCAGGAGCTTGGAGGATGACATCCACCAACGAGCTCCGTGGACTGGCCGTGACTCTGACCCGCACATTGAGGTCATCCCGATTCTGGTCCCAATAGACCTTTGAGGGTCCATTGAATTGTTCTCATCTGCAATCTTGTGAAGGAACTTAGACTATGGCTGCTGCCATGTGGCCTCAGTAACCTCAGCAGTAGTCTCATGGGTACTATAGAGGCTGAAAGGATGAGGCCGGCTAGAGCCCGAATACATTCTACCCGATCTGCTGGTAGAAACACTTTGCCTTGAACAGTGTTCAATAATGTCTCTATGAACTGCAGGTTTCAAGTGGGACTCAGAAATGACTTGTCAGGATTTATCAGACACCCAGACGCCAACACAGAGCGAGGGTGTCCTGAATCTCTTGAAGACGGTCCCTGGAGGGAGCCAGTCGCCCAGGTAGGGGAACACAAAGAGGCCTGCCCCATGAGTGCCACAGCAACCACTGCCATGCACTTCATGAAGACCCTTGGGGCTGAGGAGAGACCAAAGGAAGGATTCAAACTGGAAGTGTCTGCTCGAATCTGAACCTCGAACCTTCTGTGTCCCTTGGTGATACAGATATGCAGATATGCATCTTGCATGTCCAGAGATGCCAACCAGTCTCCTCCAGATATCATGGGAAGGAGGCTGGGGAGGAGACCATCCTGAATCTTTTTAGCAAACCCACAGATTCAGCTCGCTGAGATCCATGATGGATCTTAAGTCTCCTGTCTTCTTTGGAACCAGAAAGCAGTGGGAATAAAATCCTGAGTCTCTCTCTCGCCGGAGGGACAGGTTCTATGGTCCTTTTGGCTAGCACAGCATGAATCACCTGTCATTTTTAATCTGTGTGTCCACTGGATGGCAGGATGGGGGTGGTGGTCTGTCCGGGAAAGTTCTTCGAACTTGATGGAATGCCCGATTCCACGAGCTCAAGACCCACTGGTCAGAGGTCACTCTTCCACACTTTGAGTAAAGAAATGCAGCCTCCCACCTGATCTCCTGATGGGACTTTGAGGGGAGGAGGGTCCCCGAATAGTCACGCATTGGGGAGAGGGGAAACCAGCTGGGGCTGGTTTAGCCTGTCAAGAGGTGGAGACTGAGGAGTCCCTGGTGCCACTTCTTCAACCCGAAGCCTCCCGCTGAGACTGTGGCTGGAAGCAGGGCTGCAGAGGCTGGTGTCCCCTCAGCCACGAAAACAGGATCAACGAAATTGTCCCTATTTTGGATGGTACACAGACTGCATGGTACGGACAGCCTTACCAGAGTCCTGTAATTTGGAAATTATCTTCTCTGACTCTTCCCCAAGAGAATGGAGCCTTTAAATGGGGTGTCCAGAATGTTTAACTGAAAATCTGGCATGAAACTCGAAACCCAGAGCCAGGAGTGACACCAGAGACAAATGTCCATGGCAGCCACCCCTGCTGATGTATGTTCAATGGAGTCGCACGACTAAGACACGTTGCACAACATCCGAGTCTGCCTGAAGCAATTTGCAGCTCTACCTTGCAGGCAGTTGGGCATGCCATGCAGGATGTCCAGCCCTTGTTCCCAGAGTTCATTCTGGAACTGGACCATATGGGTCAGAAGTTGAGACTACTCATGCTGCAAGTAGCAGACATGTACACCTTTCTGCTTAATAATCCAGCTGCTCAGACTCCTTGTCAGGCAGCTGGATGCTCAGTGTCTGGGCCTCTGCGAACGGTCATGAGCTGACGAAATCACCACCAAATCTGCGGCTGGGTGTTTGGCAAGAAAGGGATGGTCCTTAGGCACCGGTAAAGATGGTACGCTTTCTTGGGAACCACAGAGGATGAATGTGGATGCCTCAGGTAGCTTGAGTAACACCCTGAAGGCGCCCACCATAGGTGGGATGACCACGGGCATGGTCCTTTTGGCACAGATATTTCACTAGCATCAAGCACTCGGGTCCAGGGCCTCCATGTCCCACCCCTTGTTCTCTTATATATGGTGCATGACCTCCATAAAACTGGGGTCATCTAGCAGAGACTTGGGTTGATCCTCCGTATCCCCGGCAGAGACTCGACGTCAGAAATGGGAGGCGTGAGTCTGAGTCGACATATGTGTCTGAGAATGAGGGGAAGGAGAGTGTCATCTACGCCGTTGTGCCTTCTGTCAGGTGAGGCAGAATGGGAGGAGCTCTGAGAATGAGACCGTCTGTGCCTACGGTTGTCCAGATGCTTTCTAGGACTGCAAGGTAAGTGGGGTCTCCCAGGATCATCACCGGAGGCTGTGTGGGTCTCTTTGGCCTTTAACAGAGATTCAGGAACCGAATCAGGCTGAGGTGAGGGAGCGGACCGTTTGGGAGCAGGTCCTGTTTCATGGTCTCCCACCAGTGGTAAAAGTTCCTTAACCTGGGACATGTTTAGCCTGGGGAGCTAGGAGCAGGGTCAGGCGTCAGTGTCCCAGCACTGGCGGCAGTGCAGTCTGGGCTGGTCCAGCGTCGGTGGCGGCCGTGTGGTGACGATGGTGGGAGCCTGGTTTTCAGGCGTCATCAGGTGCAGATGGCTGAAGAGCCAGCGCCTGCCCTCAGACAACTGAGTGATGTCAGAGCCGGTGTTGGGTTTGCCCGAATTGCTGGCAAAAGGACAACCTTAGCCAGCAGCAGCGGGACGGCAGCCGGGGAACTGATGGCAGTGCAGCAGTCCGAGGTTGGCTTGTGCGTCTTGTCCAACGGGCGCCTTCTGAAGCTGGAGGTTGAGTGTGGTTGGAGGAGTTTGTGAGTCTTTTCCGAATGCCATTCTGACGCTGGAGGCTGACGATGGTCAGAAGACTTAGATTTTGGAGGCAAAGAAAAAGCCCAACCAGAGGAAAGTCCGGAGAACTTTTCCCCTTCCTGGGAGTCAGCACCAGAGATGGAGGCCGAGCAGGAGGGGTCTTACTCGAGGCTGCGGATCTCCTGATGATGATGGAGGGTGGATCTTGATCGGCTGAAGAGAAGCCGAACAGCTGGTGGATTTGGTGAGAGAGGCCGACCCAGTCGTAGGAATGGCCAGCTTCGGGCCGCCAGGTGGACTCATGGCCCGAAGAAGCTTATCTGAGGCCAGATGCCATCCCGAGGGACCGTGACCTCGAGGATCTCTCCTGATCCTTGCGCTTCTCCTTATGGTGCTTTTTCCATGGCAAGCGATCATGGGAATCCCCTCCGGATGAAGAGTCTTACTGCATGGTGGCCATCTATTGTTGCGAAGGAAGGCTTGCAGCGATTTTGGTGCCTTATGTAGGCCCTGCTGTTAAAGGCCTGGCAGTGGGAGCAGGCCTAGTGTCATGGTCTGGGCTCAGGCAGAAGAGAGCAAGCAAGTGACCGTCCTTGAGGGTATCCGACGCCGCAGGAGCACTTGTTGGTGTGCCCCATTGGTGGAGTGGACATACAGAATATTTAATCGCAATTTTGTAGAAAAGGTAAAACTGAATAAGTTGCGGTCGGTACTGGTGAAGAGCTAGCCAAGAGCCAACTAACACGTGTGACAGCGGAAAAGAACTGAAGCACGTGGGGACCGTCGCCTCATAGATACTGGATGAGATGTCAGGGTGGAGCTAACGTGAAGAGGGCGGTCCCTGTGTACTGCAGGCTAGAAGAGTTTTATGATGTGCCACCAGGTGAGGCTATTCCACATGTATCATTCTGCTGCAAGAGCTTCCTCTGAAGTAAGATCCTGTGTTTCTAGGGACATTGATATGATGTTCTAGCTATACTTCTGGAAGACACTTAGCAGTCCTCCAGGAGGAGGGAGGCAAGATGCACACCTGCTACTTAGGAACAGAGACTGGAGAACTGAGGCCTCACAACCAGCATCCTGGCATGATTCAAGGCCGATGTGGTAATGGGAAATGGAGGTGTGTGTTGACCTCCAGGTAGCAGCCCTGCAAATTTCCTGGATAGGGACATCCCTGAAGCAGCCATCGAGGCAGCAGTATGACAGGTGGAATGAGCCTAGTCCTCCGGGAGGCTCCATACCCGCCAGCCTACAGCAGAGGTCTATGCAGGATAAAATTTTCCTGCCAATTATCCACTTATAATAATAATATAATATAATAATAATATTCTTTATTTATAATGCGCTTTTCAAAAATCAAAGCTTAGCTTCCGTCCGTCAGGTGCAGCTTCAGTGCAGGTGACCAATAGTGGCGAACCTCTCTCCGAACTCCAGTCGTGCGCCCTGATAGTAGGCAAGCACTCACCACAGGTCCAAGTACAGAGCCTGTGCTCAGCCTAAGGTGTGGCTGGTGAAGTACACTAGGAGAATAATCATCTGATTAAGGTGAAACTCCGACACAACCTTCGGGAGGAACTTTGGGTCAGCTAAGACAACCTTGTCCCTATGAAAGATCAGGTAAGGTGACTCCACCAAAAGCACCTGAAGTTCACTGATCCTTCTGGCTGGACGGATAGCCACCAAGAAGGAGGTCTTCCACAACAGGTGAGACGTGTACATCTGTGCATCAGTTCAAATGGCTTGCCCATGAGCTTTGCCAAAACCAGCAGCAAGTCCCACGGTGATGGTGGTGGTTACGATACCACAGGGGAGGTGTGACAAGGCTTTTGAAAAAAAATGCCAGACCACCTTCTCCTGTGCCACCAACTGCTGACTGGGTCCGCACTGGCTGCCAGGTACACCTTAAGGGCTGTCAACCAACGCCCGACTTAAGAGAGGGACCACAAGTAGTCAAGGATGTTAGCCACCAGCCAGGACAAGGGTCCAGCCCTGCCATGGCACCAAATGGAGAACCTCTTCCACTTGAAGGCATAGCATTTCCGGTTGACTCCTTCCGAGATGTCTCCACAATGGTGAGGACATCTTCGGAGAGACCCAAAGCTTGTAACTCTAGTTGCTCAGGAACCCTGCTGTCAGGTGCAGGGACTGAAGGTCTGGATGGAGTACCTTCCTCTGAATGATGGAGAGCAGGTCCAGGCAGAGAGGAAGACACCTCGGAAACCTTCTGATGAGGCTTAGAGATTGATATAACACAACTGGTGTGGCCAGTCCGGAGACACCAAAATCACCTGTGCCTTGTCCCTCTTGGCCTTGAGCAGCACCTTGTGGATCAAGGGGAGGACAGAAGGCATAGAAGAGGCCTGCTGACCCAGGGCTTCAAGAAGGTACCCCTGCAGCGTTTCGTCAAGGGGGGCACAAAGAGCTTCAGCTTTTTCCTTCTCCCTGGAGGCAAAGAGGTCCACCTGAGGGTACCCCACTGAGAGAACAGACTGTGTTACCTCTAGGTGGAGAGAACATTCATGAGATGCCTAGCCCACATGGCTGAGAGCCTCCACCAGCTGGTTGGAGCCCCCTGTCACACAGCTGGCTAGGAGATTGGATTCCAGGCTGCGCATGAGGGTTCATATCAGGACAGCTTCCTTGCACAGGGGCCAGGGAGTGCATCAAACCCAATTTCTTGAGGTAGTACAAGGTCACGGTGCTATCCGTCTGGACCTGGACCACCTGACCCCGGACGTATGGAGCAAATGCAGACAGTGCCAGCCGAACTGCTCAGAGCCCCTGCAAGTTGATGTGGCATTGGGACTCCTAGAGGTTCCAGAACCCATGGACTGTGTTCCCCAGGTGGGCACGCAGCCCATGAGAGAAGCATTAGCGTCACGATGACCATCAGCTCTGGGCAGATAAACGGGATGGTGGAAGAGACCCTTGCACACAGACCACTGGCTGGCCAGCTCCCACTGCAGGAAGCACATTCTCCAGTGGGCCCACTGGACTACACTGGTGCAGGCCACCATGTAACCCAGCAGGTGCAGGTAGTCCCGGGCAGGGCGCAATTGTCTAACCCGAAATGATCAGGCTAAGGAGGGAGCTGCCACCCTGTCCACTGGGAGCCAGCCTCTGGCTCTGTAGAGTGGAGCTCCGTCTCCGATGAAGAAGATAACCTGGAAGGTATGAGTTCCGACTTGGCCTTGTTGACCAGGAAGCCAAGTTTGATGCAGGTCTGGGAAGACAGATTCCTTGACCGCTCCACCTCCTGCCTGGAGGGACCTGCTATCAGCCAGTCATCAAAGTAGGGGCACACCCGACCCCTTGGTGCCTCAGGTAAGCTGCCACCACTGCCATGCACTTGGTTAAAACCCTGGGGACAAGAACAGGCCAAATGGCATGGCCTGGAACTCGTACTGGGTCCCCGCAGCTCAGAAGCGGAGGAAACTTCAGTGTGACGGACGGATCAGGACGTAAAAGAACATGTCCTGAAGATCCATGGAGCAATACCACATGTCTTGCTCTAGAGATGGTGTGATCTGAGACAGAGTTACCATACTCAAGGTGTGTGACCTGAGAAACTTGTTCAGGTCATGCAGATATAGAATGGGGCGCCAGCTCCCTATACACTTTGGCACCAGGAAGTACCTGGAGACAAACCCTGGATGTTCAGGAGGATCCACGACAGGAACCACAACCTCCTTGTGGAGGAGCTGGGCTATGTCATCTCTGAGAGCCAACAGAATGTCTGCATAACAAGTCCTCCCGTGAAGTGTGGGCTTGGCAAGGAGGGTACTGCTCCAATTCCAGAGGCAGACCTTGACCTACCACTGAGGACCCATCTGTCCAAGGTGACAGCAGACCATGGCAGAAAGGAAGTGGTGGAGCTGGCCCCCAAGGGAGGACTCAGGGAAGGTGTGATGGGCATGAGGGAGGAACCCCTCATCTGGTTACTGTGCAGGCTTAGAGGAGGAGAAGGGTCCAGCTGAGGGGCCACTGGAGCCTCCCCCCCAGGCTTATGGACGACCGAGGTCACTGACTTCAGCCGAGGTCACCAGGCCTGATCCCGCTGACAAGCCTGGGGTTGGGCTGGTTTGGCCACAGGAATAGCGGTGGACAAAAGGGCTTCATCTTCTGCCGCTGCTTGGAGCTCTTGAGGTCCTTTTAGGCAGGAGTCATGGAATCCAAGGTGGCACCGGACTTCTCAGTGTGGATGAGGTGGTCCTCGACCCCAGGCCCGAACAACTCCGTGCTCAGGAAAGGAACATCTGCCAGCTTGTGCGGAATGTCAGCCGTGAAGGTCAAGATCCTTAGTCAAGCCCTCACGGTGCATAACCACTGCAGCCACCACTGAACAGGCACAGGAGTCCCCAATGTCCATGGCTGTCTGGAGATGCTGCTTAGCTACAGCTTGGCCATGGTCCCGGACCTGTCTGACTGTGGTCTGGAGGTCCACCGCAGATGAGAAAGCACTATCCAGGATGCCCAGCAGGGCATGGGAGAAGTGGGCCATAAGGAGGGCTGAGCTTGCCTGGCAAATCCAAGTAAGGAGGCAGTGTAGACCATTTTAGCCGTGTAGTCCAATTTCCTGGACTCTGTCAAGAGGCTTGTCAACATCCCCAGTGTTGCCAGAGTGCCTAAACACAGAATTTGCCTCCAGCCCCTAGGCCGAGGGGTGTTCTGTGAATTACCGCATACTTTCAGACCATCTGGGAAGAGGGCACAGGGCAGAAAGCAGAGCACTGCCATACCTTCAGGGCAGGGCCAAGAATGGCCCATGCCTCGGGAAAGCCTCCAGAGTATCTCCCGGTCAAGGATCTCGGTCAACTGGTAACAAGCCTCTTTCTGGACAGGCTCTATTTTCATACCTGTGGACTAAGAGATCAGGAGGAGAAGGCCCATAAAGAGGAAGGGCCTTCGTCCATCGAGAGATACCCCACTGACTCCACGGTGATCAGAATGGAGTGTAGGGAGGAATCTCTGACTCTGAAGAGTCATTAAAGAAGGGTCGACCACCCAGTCCCCACTGACCCTTCGCAGATGGTTAGGGGTGACTGTGACTGACAGCCAATGGGGAGCCCTTTGGTCGGCAGAGACTCCTAGTCGGTCGCGACCGGTCAGTGTCTCTTTGGGTGGGGCTGTGACTCCACCAGAATCGGGTGGAGACTCCAGGGTGGGCCAAGCCGGACCGCCTTGGTCGGCTCCATAGGCGAAGAAGGTGTCTCGCCTGTCGAGCTAAAGCCGGGATACATCGGCACAGTAGCCAGAGCCGCTTTGTACTGGTAAGCACCAGCTGTTGCCACATGCGATTCTCGTAGCATCGGCTAAACTTGCACCGCCTCCTTACCTGAGAAGGATGAGGATAAAGAGTAGCAGGGCGCCGCTTCTGTGGTGTCGAGATCGGAGCACCAACGCCGGCAGGAACCGCTGACCCATGGAAAGAACAACAAGACCTCGACCAGGGGAACCAGCAGCGGGCATGGAGGAGTTGGTGAGTGCTGATGCTCCTCTGGGTCTTGGTCACAACCAGAGGTGGCGGTCAGCGGACTGATCCATCCCAATGGTCTGAGTCAGGACCGAGTCCTGGATAAGGAAGCCGGTTCTTCGGTCGACAACTGGTCAACCAGTTTGAAAAAATCTAGTCCAGAAGATCAACCAGCGTCTTGGCCAACTGGCCTGATGGAGTTACTGTGGAGCCGCAGCCTGGGCCGAGGATTCAACGAAGTCAGATCTGGAGAAGTGCAGGAATCCGAAACTCTCAACCAAGAGTGCTTCCGATCCTACGTACGCCGACAAGACCATTTTTGGACTCTTTCTTCAACTTGGATTTGAGCCCAGAGGGTCTCTGACTGAGGGTCGGCAAGGACTGGCACAATTCTTTGAAGGATCCCGTGAAAGTCAAACCCAGCTGGACCGCATGAAGGCAGCCACCAAAGAGGAGTGGAAGCGCCTGAGCGGCAGCCTTCAAATGCTGCAAGCTGTTCAGTGGACCTCGTAGCTGCGGATACCACCCAATGGGAATCTTCAGATTTGACCGGTGGCTTCCACTGGCTTGGTAAGCCTAACTTGAGTCAGGAGAAACGTAATCAGAATGGTAGAATGGAAAGTGCGACTAAATGTCGAGGCCTGAGGATTGTGCCGTGCCTCTAGGCTATAGATGCACGGTCGTATGGATCCGTGCTCTGTACATCTTCTGCCCCTAAGGGCACCAAAGGAAACTGGGGTGGACTTGTCATCCATCGTGATCGCAATCGATGATCATGCTGAAGACACAAAGTATTAAACTTTTAGGAAATAAAACCATAGATTCAGTCGCAAGGGCCTCTAGCGCGAGAGCGTGTAAGGAGGAAACCTGCTTCTTCCAGCGGAAAGGAAGATCTAGTATCATGGGGCCAAGAAGAGGAGTTACCATCCAAGTGGGTGGGAGGAGCCACCTTGAAGAAGTTTCTAGCAAGTCTTAAAGAGTAGCTGACGCCATTAAGAGAACTTTCACAAAACATAATATTTAAACACAGTCCAGCTTATATTTCGTATTAGTTATACAGTATATTGCTCCTGCCCATTATTTATTACTGAGGTTATTTGTATGAAAACAGGATCTTTGCTCCTGAAGAGTTTTATCTATTCCTGTTGCTTTCTTCCTACCTGAGGTCATAATGTCTGGCTTGTGATATCATAGTTACTCCCATGACAGCAGAGGATTAAGACATGAAGTATTGAGTCAGCTCAGAGGCAGATGAACTTTAAGGAGAAAGATCTTATATTCATGCAAATTTTCTTAGTAATAAATAACGAGGAGGAGGAGAAATCAATAGAATGTCTATGGAATGCAAGCTGAATCATACCTAAATATGTTTTTAAAAGTTTTCTTTGAGGCGCCAGCAGCTCTTTAAAGGGAAAGGCAGGCCAGAAATGTGGATAGAACATCATATCCACGCCCTTAGAACAACATATATTTGATATGTTCCCAATACTGATGTCACTAACAAAGATATCTTTTTTATCATGTCATTTTAAACCCCACTCCTTTTATTTATCTATCTACACACACACACACACACACACACACACACACACACACACACACACAGGAGGAATGAATAACGGACTTAATCACTGTCACATAGTATCCTCTCCTTGTGTGACCACCAGAAACAAAGAAACTCCAACCAAGAGGGAAAAAATGTTATTTCAGCAGTCAACGCTGTTCCTTAGCTAGGTGAAGAGAGATTATCTGCCCCAGGAAACCAATGACCTCTCCGTGGTGGCAGAATGCACCATTTTCACATCACACTTATCCTTCCTCTACGCAGGGCCAGGAAAGTCCTTTCCTGAACCTAGAACTCCCTGCTACCACCACAGAGGACTCAAGCTTTAAACAAATTTTATGAGAAAACAAGAAATGTGTTTCAGCCAATCAGAAGCCAGATCCACCTGCTACTGCCTTGCAGTACTAAATCTCCCAAAATCTAGAACGCTAAAGGAAATTGCTAATATTTTATGGTGTTTATTACAGCTGGAATTTTCAAACATATTACATTACCTGGCACATGTGTGAGTTTAAATAGTGCAGTTTCAGAATTTTCCATGCTGTCCGGTCAGAGGGAAGGGATTGTAAATTGGACCAAAGAGACAACCAGCAGATCCCTCCACTTCCCTGTGTGTCTACCCCTCCCACCACTCACTTTATGACTTCTAATTAGGCAGAGCACGGGGATGCATTCCATGGAAGTATATGGGGATATTTTGGCATGTTACTTTATATATATTTCCAGAACTTTTAATACATGTTAACACCACTGTGCAACTAGCAAAGTTGCTCGCATGTTATCTACAGTTTGATGTCACAAAATGAACATGGGGTAGGAATGGTAAACCATAAAGTGGAAGAGACTGGCTGGCCATCCCTTTGGCCCAATTTATTATCCCTTCCCTCCCAACCTGGACAGCATGGAAAATTTGGAAACTGATCTATTTGAACTCATGCAGGGCCATGTAATATGATATTTTATTTAAAATTTGTAAACGCCTAAATGTAATAAACACCATAATCTTAGCAATTATTTGATGTGAGAGGGAAGCACAAGAATATTAAATTTCATCTAAACAATGATAATGCCACCCCTTCCCCAAATCTCCATTCAATTGGGAATAGGAATGAGACCCTCCAAACCAGACAATAACCACAAGGTGATAGTTACACTGATGTGTTAAATCCTGTTGACTTTGCCTTGAGATTTTTACTTGACATTGTGGCCCATTACGTCACAGTTATGCCTCCTTGCCAGGTCTTATGACTGAATTATAATTAATGTCTTCTTTATTATTTCCCCACTTAATCCTCCAATTGCTACATTAGTGCAAATAAAATGTTAGTATTAAAAGAGCGACTTGCAACAATGACAACCTTTTGTATGTCTTTTGGCCTTTCTAAGGTATTACTTACACAACAATCAGTCCAATAGATATGTAGAAAGGGAAAGTTAAAAGTGCTTTCCTTCTTTGGGGATCACTTCTTCCTTAAACGGAACAAAGTTGGACTCTAGGTGGATCATCTTGGATGGCTGACCATAGGACCTGTGTAGATATACAGATGTTAGAACTGGAGATGACTTCATTGAGA
Source organism: Neoceratodus forsteri (assembly GCA_016271365.2). Lineage (NCBI taxonomy): Eukaryota > Metazoa > Chordata > Ceratodontiformes > Ceratodontidae > Neoceratodus > Neoceratodus forsteri. The sequence goes on along the minus strand of CM057458.1, from coordinate 964,736,809 downwards.
TTCACCTGAGGATAAAGGAAACTTCTCTCAGGATAGGAAGCATTGTTCTCAACTGTCCCACATTCTGATGGACGTCCCTCATTTTGACCACCCAGAAAACGAACACTCACACAAAAGATCCTGTCCCATATTTTACATGATAATAATAATATAACTCGTTAATCAATCAAAAGCAAATTTTAGGACTATGAAATTATTAATGTCCACAGTGTTCATACAATTATTTTCCACAGTACAATGACATGCTTCATATTTTCTTGTGTTTCAAGAGATGTGTTCCACATTTGGTGACCTATTGAGAGATATGATGGTGGTGGGAGTGCAGAGCAGGTGCTAATCTGTTAAAGGTAAATATAACCATAATACACTTTTAACTTACTCTTTTCTCCTCGGATTTCCTCTCCATAGGGCCTTGATGAAATAGGTCTTCCTTTGCATTTTCACTCAGTTCTAATCCCACCCAAGAGTACGTCACCACCACCATGATCCACACACACTAGTCGCCATCCTGATGCAACCATGGTTTACCTCCCTGTGACATGTAATTGTAATATGATGTAAAAAGAAAATTCCCATTTTTTCTGTATTTTTTTAGTTGCGCCTGTGACTAAATGTAAAGTCTCCATTGAAGGTCACCATGGGTACAGGCAGACATTGTTCAAGTGTTATTAAGTACTTACGTTGACTTAAGTGGCCTGAGGCAGGATTTTAAATGTGAAAACAATGGCTTCTGGTGAGTAACTACAAACCAGCTCATAATGAAAACCCCTACTATGTTTGCTCCCAGTCTCTCTCAATGGCTGGTACTTAAAGTAAAGGGTTTGTACGTCCAATAATTAGAAGGTTCCTGACTCAAGTTAATCTGGAAAGAACTTGTTCTTAGGATTGTAGAAAACATTTGGAACTTTCCTGAAGAACTGGGCTGAACTCTCCAAGTGCTGTGGGGGGGGCAGCCCTTCACTATTTCCCAGGAGTTTTGGAAAGCCAGATATTGGACTCAAGAGCCACCATATAAAGGGAGTACTGGACCTATGGATCTCAAGGCCTGTGTGGCACCAAGTTTCTGATTCCTGGGAATGCCTGCAACACACTTGGGGTAAGACTGCAGATTCTTACACAAAAGTCAGAGAGGTTTTCATGTTTTTGATTCTGTTTATAATAGTTGTCTTTGTTAAATTCCTAGCATTATTGTATGACCTTCAGTTTACTGTATAATGGTATCTTGTAAATTTAGTTTAAATATTAAACAGGTTATATATAATATAAATCTGTGACTGCTGTGCTTTAATAAGCAAAGATAATCCATTCCTTTGGGCACTTATGATCCCTTCTGGAGAGAACGCTACCAAACTTAATAAGCAAACCTGCATCTGATATACAGCAGGAGAGAGTTTACAAGGACTAACTGAGGGGGGTCCTCAGTCCAAATGGCCACGCATGTGTGAACAAGCACCTGACATTGTGCTGTGCAAGCAGAGACCCATGGTTTGATTCAAAGGAAACAGCCCAAGACAGCTGAATTAGACTAGTGGCAGGGTGGTTAAATAAGAGAAATAGACTGTCCTTGTTACACCACCGGGGCTCTTGGGAGTATGTTAAGCATGTATGCTAAACTCGGCCTCAACAAAAATGACCGAGGCAACAGTGAGTCTGGAGTCAGAGGAGGATGGCCAGTGTTGTAAGACAGAGACCAGTGAGAGTGAACCTGAGCACAGAACCAGGGAGTTGAGCAACCAGACTGGAGCAAGATAATATCCTGGTGCCGGTATGGAGGGCTGAGGCAGTGATGCCTTACCTCCTGCTATGCTGGTGACTCACACCACGTCATCAGGGTCCGGCCAAGGTGGGAGAGGATCGAGCATCTGGAGACTGCTCTCATCTCCTGGGAGGGTGGGGAATAGGGACCAGCGTTTGCCTGACACCTAGTAGAGGTTAGGTGTTGGCACGCCTGGCCAACGAGTGAGTACAGAGCAGAGCAGCCGGAGGGCGCTGCATGTGGACATGCATGTGGCATGCCCATTGCAAGCACTGTATGCTCCGCCACCAGGAAACTGAGTACATGGCCAGGTCAAAGGGCTTGATGGTCGCCTGCTTAACATACCATCTCCGAGGGCCACCTGTACCGATCTGGTCCTGGTGGGGAGTTTTGGCTCCCCACCACGGGGGGTAAGCCACGGGCTGCAAGGTGGTGGCCCGATCCAGAGACTGTGTGGATGGATGGCAACCAGTGGACAAAGGATGCCTGGAAAGAGGAAGCTGACTGGTGCCATAAGACAGAACATGTACGGCAGCTAGTTCCAGGTTGTGCTGAATGGCCCAGTACCAGACTTTCATGCCCTTCCTGCAAAGGGGTAGGAATGAGCCCCTCCTTGCTTGTTGATGTAATAGACTACAAACACGATGTCTGTCTGAACCAAAGGAGGGTCTGCAACAAGGTGTGTCTGGAAGGCACACATCGTGTAAAGTACAGCCTTCATCTCCACGACACTGATGTGGTGGCGTGTCTTGTCCTCCACTCAGATTCCCCGAGTCTGACGATGGACCAAGTGGGCACCAGCCCAAGCTCGGTATGCCTGTATTCAAAATCTGTTGTGGGGAGAAACTCTGAAAGAACCCCCTTGAGGAGATTGATGGGATTTAGCCACTATTCTAGGGTCTGCTGCACCAGACTGGAGACCAGGACCGACTGATCTAGGTTGTTGGTGTGCTGATCCCACTGGGCTCAAAGAGTCCATTGACGTACTCTCATGTACAGGTGGGCCAGAGAAACAGTGCCCGAGGAGGCACAGGAAGCACCTGGCTGGAATGTGCTGATAAGAGGCAACCAGCTGGGCTTGTGCCACCAAACATTTCTCTCTGTCCTGAGGCAGGAAGGTTTTGCCCAGGAATGAGTCCAGGGCCACTCCTATGTACTTGAGGTACTGGCATGACAGAAGCCAAGACTTGGGAATGTTGAGAGTAATCCTCAGAGTCTGGAACAACCGAAGGTTGCTTCCAGTGTCCCGATCAACTGAGTTCCCGAAGGCTACCAACAGCCAGCTGTCCAAGTAAAGAAAGACATAATGCCCCAGTCTCTGCAGGGCCGTTGCCACCACTGCCAGGCACTTGGTAAAGACCTGGGGAGCTGAAGAAAGGCCAAAGGGCAGGAACTGAAACTGGAAATGGTTCTCCTGAAAGCAAAATGGAGGAACCAAAAGTGGGGCGGAAAACCTGGCTATGGAGATAGGTATCCTGCATATCCAGTGAACAAAGCCAGTCTCCTTGGTAGAAGGGGCAGCAACCCATGAAGGGTGACCATCCTGAACCACTTGTACTTCATGCACAGATCCAGGTAGCCGAGATCCAAAATCGGGTCTCAGGTCCCCTGCCTTCTGTGGGGTGAGAAGGCAGTGGGTAGAACCCTTCCCTCTCTGTGCCGGGGGAATGGGCTCTATGGCCCTTTGTGCAGCAAGGCCTGAATCTCCTCTTGAATGAGGAGGATGTGGGTCTGAGGGTAATGGGACTGCAAGGATGGCTGTCCGGGGTGGGGGATTTCCAGAATTCCAGAGTGCCCTTTCCACCATCTTAAGAAACCATTAGTCTTAAGTTACAGTGTGTCACCATCGAGGCAGGAAGGTGACCGCCCACCACCTCCCTAAGAACTCTGCCAAAGGAGGGACCAGGCAAGGAGTCAGGCAGTAGCATCAGGGGTGGGCAGAGCAGATGGGGATGCTCTAGGGACCCTCAGGGCAGAAGTTCCAGTCGGCTGGGTGGTTGCCTTACGGCTTGAAGACACCACTGGGCTGCTGGCCCTTGAGATGCTGTCTAGGGGTCCAACAAAAGGGATGACGCTGGTTGGACCTGGGCTGAGATCAGTACATAGACTATACCAAGCGCAAGGCTTTGCCCAATTCCTGTAGGTGAGAAATAATGTTTGAGTGTCTCCGCCAAAGGACAGATCCCGAAGGAGGCATCCAGGATCACGCCTGTACATCTAGCACGAAACCAGACACCCAGAGCCAGGAGCGACAACGGATGCAGATACCAGTGGTTGCCACTCAACCTACTGTGTCTACAGTGTCAGAAGCTGCCCAGAGAATGTGGTTGCCCACATCCAAGCCTGACTTAAGGAGCTGGACCAACTGGGTTTTCATGGGTTCAATGAGGAGGACCTGCACAAGATCCACAGCCTTGCCCACAGTGCATTCTGATACTACACTATGTGGACCAGGTAGTTCTGAGTCTTGATGGCCAGCTTGGCGAAGTGTGAACCCACTTGCCGAACTGGCTGACCTGGCGAGACTCCTTATCAGGACAGTGGGTGCTAAGATGCCTGGGTTTCTGGTACAGTCATGAGCTGCATTCATGACCACCGAGTCCGCCTCTGGCTGCTCTCCCAAATAGGCTTTGCCAAAGGAGGCATGATAAATGCAGTCAGCCTTCTTGGCCAAGGCCAGGAGTGAATGAGGGACAGTGACAGGTGGCCCTGGTGATGTCCTCATATGACTCAAAGAGGGGTGGCACCACCAGGGAAAGTCTCCTTTCTACAGAGACAGACTGCCATGCCTGCGATGCTCAGGGTCTGAGTTCTTCTGTCTCCCAGCCCATCACGGACAGGATAAGCCTCATGACATCCATAAACATAGGATCGTCTGGAGGGACCTAGTGGTTTCCTTGGGGTTTTCTGGATCATCAGAAGGCCCCTGGAGTCATCAGAGTCCTCCAAAGAGGAAGGAAGAATCCCTTCTGGACGGTTCACTTTCTGTGACTGGGGTCAGTGTTCAGCGGTCCTCCTTGCGTCGGTCTGTTGGAACTGGAGGGGTACTGGAGACAGGCTGGCTAGACCCGCCCATCCAGAGTCCTTAGGAAGAGGGTCCCTAGGAGGAGGAGCAGGGGCCTCTTGGCATCTTTATCCTTCATGAAAGATCACCAGGCAGAGAAAAGTGCACTGTAATCCACGGAGGAGATGGGTGATAAGGTGGATATGGATACTGAGGTGGTAGCACCGGGTACCCTGTGTCGGTCCCTGGAGCGTGGGATACCCTGGTGCAGGACTGAAAGGCACCGAGTAACCAGGCATAGGGCCCCTGAGACATTGGGTTCCTGGAGTCGGTCTCTGAGGCTTGGAGCCCAGCATTGGACCCTCAAGTGCTGGCTGAGGATTACCCAACAGGACAGCCGGGCGTTGGCAGAGGCAGAGGTGACAGCAGTTGAGGCATCATCAGTGTAGACATCGGCAGAGCAGGTCGTCAGATGGACAAAGGCTGATGCCAGTCGGGTGGGACAGGTGTCGCCGGCTCCATAGGGAGGCAGGAACCTGTGTAGGAAAGCTAGCTCCCGATGGAGGCAAAGGTGAGACACCTGTGTAGAGGAGGCAAGCGCTGCTCGGTGTTGCAAAGAGGCGCTGTTCCCAGAGTTGGAAACTGTTGTGGGCAATGCCAGGACCAGGGGCGATGGACAAGGACCCACCGCTCACAGAAGAGGCCGGTCGAGCAGCCTGACTGAGGACCCGCTGGGTGTAAGGGCCTGAGCATCAGGGGCTGGGGAGCAGCAGACAAAGTCTGGGGCCCGAGCCGCCACCGAGACAGAAAAAGGGCAGGCAACAGAGAAACAGGCAAACCCTGCAAAGGTGAGGGCTTGCCATGGGAGGACCGACCTCCAGCGGGAGGAAGTCTCGAGTCGGTCGCTGACTTGTGCAGGGGCCGACAGCGAAACTGACTGTGAACGGTCCCTGTGCTTGTCCCAGTGCCTATACTTCTCAGCCGATTGCTTCTCCTTCTGAGTGGGAGAAGAATTGAAGCCCAGAGGCCAGGAAGATGAAGAGCCTTTGCCCTGGAGCTCTTCTCCATCGCAGCTAACTTCTGCTGCAGCAAGAAGCCTTGAAGGGTCTTCAAACAACGAGACTGTGTGTTGCCTGGTTAAAGTCCTGGCAGTGCTGGCAGGCCTTGGTGTCATGATCAGGGCCTAAATAGAGCAGTCAAGAAGAGTGGCCATCCTTGGAAGAAAGCTGCTTGCTGCTGCAAGTACACTTTATATGCTGGTCGGAAGATGAAGCTGGAGAAGAAGACATGCACAAGAAAATAAAATACTTAAATTTAAAAACTAAAATAAAGAAAAGAGTAGAAAAGGGCAAAGCAAAATGGTGGTCTAAGAAGTAAGTGTCCGTGAAGGTCCAACGTCATGAGGTCAGCGGCGGAAAAGAACCGAGGTGGAGCTGGGGACACGCCCTTTTATACCTAGGCAAAGTCTGCATGCTGACGTTGAGCGGTCCCCACTGTAGACTGCTAGCTAGAAGTTTTCAGTGTGGTCCTTAGCACCTGGTGGTTTAGTCTCACTGCTGTTGCCTGCTGCAAGAGCCCTCGGCAAGATCCATAGTTGTCTCTTTTTCCTCTTACTTTTGTTCACTTGCTTGATGCAGAAGTCTGTTGCCTTCCCATTCCCCTTTAACTTCGGCCATTGCTCCTCTACCCCACCAGGACATCCCCCACCCCGCTAGGTCATACCTGAGCTATTCACCCATCTCTACAAATAGTGTCTGCATTTCCTGCCTCCAGGGTAACACACAGTACCTCTGATCCTCAATGTATCCCCTGTATCCAGGGTATAAAATTCAAGAAAAAATTTTTCTGACCACTGGGGCATGTAAGTTTTAAAAGACATGCCCATGGGCCAGTCCGGTGGCACTGAGGGTAGGCGCTGGACACCACACCTCATGCCACTTGGCGACTTGGGGTTGGGAATGGACTCTGGTTGTTCGGGGGCCAGCAGGGAAAGGAAGGATGAGCATCCACAGACAGCTCTCCTTCTCGGGGATAGTGTGGTACTGCTTTCCTGCCACCACACATGCATGCCACCAGGAACTGAAGGGACCCCAAGTCCAGGACGTAGGTTGTCCCTGCAGAAGCAGAGCTTATCCGCCCTGCTCATTGCATGTTCATGGGCCTGGGGAGAAAATGGAGAAAATCTGGAGCTAGCAGGCTCCACTATGGCCCGGACGGCGTCTCACCAGCCTCCTGGTTTCTGGATTGTGCTCGGGAGAAAGTCGATGTTCTGCACCCATAGCCCCATCAAGGGGAGAATCATGGGGAACTATGAAGTAGGTCAGGGGCTGGGCTCGGACAGCGCAGCCCTCCTAGGGAGGGCCGGACACTGCCAGCTCCGCGGAAGGCCGCCTAATAATGTGTAAAAATGAAAGAAGAAAAAGACAAATACATGCCCATAAACCAATTTACATGCCACCTTATGGTTTTACTGGAACATTTTTAACTTGTCGACAGTGCTTCTGTATGTTTTAATTTGTTAATAAACACAGTTTATGAAAGCTGTGTTTGACCTGTCTGATCATTTGCTCCCAGCCCTTAAGTTTTCCGTCCACTTCAAACCTTTAGGAGAACTTCTTTAGCCTTCCAGCCCTCAAACTGTTTCCTTTCACTGCCTGTCTGTACTTATTAGTCTTAGTATACAAAGACAGCAGCAGTCTTTTTTAAGTGAGAAATTTGCTCTTAAGAGCTTTCACTCTAGTGCTCCCCTCGAGTCCCACCCTCACCCTCTTCCTATCTCAGTTATCTTTTACAAAGTCACTGAAATTAGCTCTTAAAATAGCTTTAACTAAGAAGTAGTGCTCTTTCTTTGTGCCCTAAAGTGAAAGCCTGTTAGCCTTCATTCTACTTTCTAACTTGCTCCCTCGAGGGAGAGACCCTCACCCTCTCTGGAGTGACTGAGCCTATGAGCAGGTCAACTTAGAGCTCTTAAAGAGCTTTAGTTTATTTTTCTTAGTTTTTCTCCCCAAGTAAATAAGGACTTAACAGTCTGAATGTGCTTACTGACTTCAGCGTGGTCTGCAATGTTTCCTCCCTCTGTAGCCACTTGCTGCACAACCTGTCTCACCAACTGAACAGGCTAGAGTGGTGCGCTCTGCAGGACCATGAGATACATTGTGAGAAGGGTGGGCGAACTAATAGAGGACACCCCATTGATGCCTGGCCGCTGCAGCCAACTCCAGCCCCAACAAACCAGATGCCCTGCAGCTTCACAGGCTGATAAGTCTGTCCAAAGAAGAGGGCTGTTAGCCTGCTTGTCTTGTCTACCTCTCAGCCTGCCTGTCAGCTGACCATGCTACAGTACATCTTGTGATCGTAGCTGTCAGAGCTCCATGGGCAGCCCCCAACCAGACAGCGACATTAACATCATTAAAAATAAAAAAAAAAGACATGGGGGAACAGATGAATTGAGACACCCTGCACTGATACTTTAAGTGCCCATGGGGCAGGCATTCAACAGCAGTAGGTGTCCCGAGACAAAATGCATGCCCTGGGGCACTAAGTTATAGGAATATAATACCCTGCCTGTATCTCCGTCACTTTTATGCTTTCCTTCACATAAAGCACCACACCACGTCATTTCCTTCCCACCCTGTCCTTCCTGAAATAAGTTTAGCCTCGTGATAACCATGACTAGGTAATGGCCACAATATCTAGGTCAGCCTCTGTCATGACAGCCTCCAGGTCCAGAATCTTATTTCCTAGACTTCTGGCGTTTCACACATGGCCTTCCAGACTGTGTTATCACCCTGCTTGCTAACCTCTTTTTCTTTCTTGCCTCCCTCCTTATCACCTCTTTTAATGCTGTCCCTCATCTCTACCACTCTGCTGTTCCTTAATGTGTATGCTCCAAACACAGACTATTTCACTTTCATCATAAACCTTCACAGACTGATCTCTGAGAAAGCAGTGGGCCTTTCTTTTCTTTTAGGAGATTTTAACTGTGTATTGAACCTAAAATGGGTAAGGCCCCTCTTCCACTCTTCCCCATTTATGCAGGCCAAATTCCTGTTTGATATGACAGACCAGTTTGAGCTGCAAGATGTGAGGAGATTTCTACCTGCCTTATCCATGGACTTCACTTTCTACTCCCAACGTCACAAAGTTTACTATCGAATAGACATTTGCTTTTACCCAGAAACTGACTGCACATTATGACGGACTGTCGATACATAATACAAGTCACTCTGTCCATGCCCCAATGTGTCTCCAGGTAGAGGCCTATCCTGTCCTTACAGACAGGCTATGGTGTAGGAATGTGGATTTTTAGCCAATGAAATAAGCAGCGATACAGAACAGGGAAGTCCAGGACTACTTTGCCTTAAATTGGGACAACAAACATGGCAATGGAATGCTCTTAAGACGATCTTAAGAGGAACACTAATTCCCTCAACAGTGCACAAAGGAAAAATGTGGTAAAGAAGGTCTCACTATAGTCAGAGAGACTGACTCACTAGAAAAGGCAGAAAAAACAGACAACATCCAGGTACTATACCAACTAATTGTGTGCTACAAACTAGCTGAGCTGGACCTATGAAAGACATATGCCATGCTATGATACACCAAACAAAAATACCATGCTCAGGAGAATAAAGCAGAGCCCCATTTAGTACTGCAGTTGTGTAAACAACAAGCGGAGAGACATGTGCCAGCACTTGGAGGCTCGGCCTAGATTCCCCTTACATATACTCTTCCACAAGACATAACAAACAATCTGCCATTACCACTCTCGTAACATGGGAAAACACACACACACACACACACCCCAAACCACTTGGGAGCTGAAAGATTTATCTGCCCTTTAACACTACCACAACTAACTGAGCAGGAAAAATTGATGGCTGACATCCTGGTCTCTGAGGAGAGGTAACTACTGCTATTCTAAGTTTTAAAAACAGTGAGTCCCCAGAGTTAGATGGATTCCCAGTGGAATTTTATAAGATTTGCAAGAAGTTATACTAACACCACTCACGAGGGCCATTAATTGGGGCACGGAAAATAAAACCTTCCCAGACAAATGGAAAGAGGCATTTATTACTATAAACCTGACACAGGGCAGAGAACCCGAGGATTGTGGGTAATACAGACTAACTCATAAATGTAGATCAAAACTAATGACTGCCATATTAGTTAGTAGACTCCAACATGTAATCCAAAACTTATCCACTGGAACCAACGGGCTTTATCCCAAAACGCCAATCATTTGATAATATACACAGACTACTGAAAGTCACTAGTGGTTAAACACTCCAACATAATTAACCTGGCAATCTCTCTTGATGCAGAAAAGCCACCTGACTCTCTCAACTGGAAATTCCTGCTATTTACCTTACATAAATTTGGATTCAGCCCCAAGTTCCTGCCCTCTATAAGAAGGCAATAGACCAGTGAGAGTAAATGATACACTGTCCCTCTGTTTTGGCTCCAGAGGGCACCCAGCTGGGATGCCCGCCTCCCCTTCCTCTCTGCTCTGGGGAGCAAACCCTGAGAAACTGTCACACAGGTCAACCCAGACAAAAAAGTGCCTCTTGCAACCTCCATGGGTAGAAAATCTCATATGCAGATGACACTCTGCTGTTCATCAGTGACCCAGCCAATTCCATGACACCCCTGCCTGCACCCTGGAAAACTACAGCTCAGGCTCAGGATCTATGATAAATTATGTCCGAGTTTTTAAACACTGTGGGGTTATTTCAACACAAATGAAATGGGTTACACCTTTTAAGTGGACCACCAAGTGATTTTTTTTTTTTTTTTCAAGTATGCTTTTTCTTGCCGCCCAGTTCCTCAGTCCGGTCATGAATCCCTGCCTCCACTCCCAAATAAGTTGTGCCTCACTGATATCCCCTGGCTTACCCCCAGGTTGGGGTCATGGCACCAGCTCCTAAGGTGCTGTAGCGTAGGGACAGGTCGGCGGGCCAACCTGGGAGCAATGGAAGGCGAGGGCGGGCTTCATTCGGGGCCAGTGGCGGCATTTTCCCTGGTGTAGGGTTGAGGGTGCAATGGTGACTAAGCGTCCACCCCCGAACACTTTGGCATCGGCATGTGTGGTACACCAGCCTCCAACAGGTGTCTGTGTTGCGCCAAACACACTACCCACTTCCTCTGGAGAAGGACAGCAGTCCTTTGGATGCTCAATCCTTCTCCCCGGCTGGCCCTCTGGCGTCCCAGATCAGTTCCCAACCGGGTCACGGCATCACAGGTAGCCACCAAGTGATTATGATACCTGGGCTTATAAATCCATAAGTACATCCCCAGCCTTTACAAGGCAAACTATGAACCCCTACTGAGGAGATTTACATGGATTACTGCACATGGGTGACTCTGCCTTTGTTAGGAGGGGTAGGGTACAAATGGTTCAAATGAATATTCTGGCCTGCCTGCTTTACTGTTTCTGAATGCTTCCACTACAATACCACTAACAGTGTGGAAGTGGCTACAGAAAGTCATACATAAGTTTATCTGGGGAAATGGCCGCCCAAGGGTCCCTTTGGCCCTTCTAAGATAACATAACAACAGGGAGGCTTAGCTACCGAATTTTAAATGCTATTACTGGGCCACACAGGACACACCAGTTTGGCAGTGGTTAATCCAGCAAAGGAGACAGGATAGACAGAACTGGAGGTTTCTAGCCTCCCAGCAGGCTGGCATGCCTCCCTACCCTTCTCCCACCTCACAAGTTAGCTTCAGACATCTAGCAAAACCATGGGTGAAACACACACTTGAAATGTGGGCCATCATGAGACAACACCTACTGGATGCCAATGCAATCAGCTCCTCACAGGGCCTCAAACATACTCCAGAAGGGGCAACCCGGCCTTCTAACCCAGGTCTCAAGGGATGGGAGTGTAAGGGCATCATGACGCTACAACATTTGAAACACCAGGACATGACATCTCTTAAAACCTTCCCATACTGTAACTCCAGGCAGAGTTTGACCTAGACAGCACAAAACAAAACCAAAAAAACACACTCATAGGACTGACTCAAATAAAAATAAAAACTTATAATAATGCTCAGTACTATTATTATAAGCAACTAGAGGAACACTGAATGTGCCGTTACCCCAGAGCTTAAGCCCAGTCCAGGTCTTCCTCAGGTAGAAGGTCCTAGATAGGCAAAATTCTTCAGATACCTACAACTGAAACATTTTCATTATGCAACCAGCATATTGCAACCCCTGATGCCCTTAGAAGAATTCATCAAATCTAGAAAAAAACAAGGATACTCATCAAGTCAATTACTGGACTTAATGCAGTGTTACAAAACTCTGAGCCATGGGTATTCCACACTGCCAGGGAGGCCTGGTAGAGGGAAGCTGGTGTTTCCATTGATGACCAACTGCGGGAAAAGGAAATCAGAATGAACAACAAAACCACTACCTTGCCAGGATACAGGGAGTTCGAATGGAAAGTTCTGTTATGATTCTTCCTCACACCAAGCACTATGCAATAATGCTTGATTAGCACTTTGTTACTACAAATCTGAAAGGTGCTGGAGAGGCTGCAACCAGGAAGGACACTGTATCATATCTTCTGAGCTTCTCCCACTTTGGAGAAGTTCTGGATAGATGTACATGCCTTGCTGTTTTGGGTCCTACCACTGGCCATCCGAAAATGTTCCCAGCCCTGATCCTGGGGAAACACACATATAAAGTAGCAAAAGAGAGAAGCCTACATGTATAGAGTTGCCACAGCTGTAGCTTTAAAGCTATTACTACAGCAAATGACTTAACCCTCTGTCACCCACTCTGGGCAATTCAATTAATAGATTTTCAATGCATGTAACTGGTCACAGTCACCCTTATGTTGTGGGAGGAAATAGCCAGGAGCAGATGGTTAACCAGGATGAAATCCTGGAAGATGTGGACTCAAAACAACCAATGGATCTGTATCCCCACTTAATTATTTAGACTTTGATCTGGCATAGCTGTCTGTATACTGACATACACCTGAATGATGCAAACATGTATACTCAGCATAGATGGCTTTCATTCACTCTTGTATGGTTTTTACTTGTACTGATAAAATTCAATAAAAAAAGTTCAAGGAGATTCTCGGTAACTCTCTCTTTGCTTCTTCAAAACTGTTATACTCTCCAGTTCTTGCTGGGGTCCTGATCCCAAGTAAACTAGGAAAGACAAGACTGCATTTTATGCCTGCCCTTCCTAGCTGCTTTTTCGTGGGTAGGAATGCATTTCTTTTCTTAATAGTCTATATGGATAGGTCATTAATATCTTTAACATGCAGCCTTCAAAATCAATTATTTATCCCTCAAGACTCCCCATGTATTGTATGTATTTTGGAAATTAAGGCGTCTCAGTACAAATGACCTTGGTCTGTCTGCTATACTGTTTTTCTCCATTAAGGCGTGATGGGTTTAGCGGTGGTACTTTGTACCATGCAGTTTAACGAATAGTTGAAAAAGCGGTGTGGAGCACAGGGGTTTGGCTTCATTGGGGACTGGGGTTCCACCTGGAAGGACACCAGCCTATACTGGCAGGATGGTCTGCATCTGTCAGGAAGGAACAAGTCTTTTGGCAATCAGTTTAAATGCTTCACTGGCAAGCTTTTAAACTAGTCAAGGGGAGGCACTGATAAGCAGCAGGAAAATCCCAGCCTCCCCTACAAAACAGGGTACTAAATGAGAAAAAGACCAAGGTAGAAAGGTCAGTGGGGATGCTGCCACAGAAGATAAAGCCATCAAAATATGGAGAGCAATGAGTACCAATGCCCATAGTCTGGTTAACAAGCTTCCTGAATTAGTGGCCTTGATGGAGGAGGAACATCTGGATATCATGGCAGTCACAGAAACATGGTACACACAGAACCATGACTGGGACGGAAATATACCAGGATACACTATCTACAGGAGGAACAGGGAAGGTAAAAGAGGAGGAGGAGTAGCTCTTAGATAAGGGAAGAACTCAAAGCAACAGAATAAAAGGGTAACAGGGAGGAGAAGAAGCACTGTGGGTCAATCTGGAGACAGGCAATGGCACCACAATCCGCATAGGGGTTGTATACAGACCCCCTTCTCAGGGAGGAAATGGACAAGAAAATGATATTAAGTATACTCAGAATGGCAGAAAAGAAGAATACTGCTGATGGGTAATCTGAATATGCCAGATGTTAACTGGAGTGCAGTTGCAGCAGCCACTTCTAAGAGTGGGGTTATTCTAGATGCCCTACAGGGGCATGCCTTAGACAACTAGTATTGGAACCCAACCGAGAGGGAGCAATCTGAGACCTGGTTCTCTCAAATGGAGATGAGAGAGGATCACAGATGTAGAAGTGGGTAGCCATCTGGGAACAAGCACCACCGAACAGTATGGTTCACAATAAACACAGCAATAGAGTCAAGCCATTCAAAGGCAAAAGTACTGGACTTTAGGAAAGCTAACTCGCAAAATGGGTGAGTGCCTCAGGAATGCACTAGCAAATGGGCAGGAAGGAGGGTGGAAGAAAATGGGAAATAGTAAAAACTGCCATCACAGAAGTAACAAACCTTTGTTGAAGCAAATAAACAAAACAAAACGATGTAAGAAACCACTATGGTTCTCAAGGAGGTGGCAGTGAAGGTTCAGAGAAAAGAAAGCATTCAAGAAGTACAAGGAATCACAGAAGGAGCAGGACAGAGAATTGTATCAGTTAAAGCAAAAGGAAGCAGGAAGGCAGCAGAACAGCAAAGGCCCGAACCAAGGAAAGATAGCCAACTCAGTTAAGAAGGGGATAAAACCTTTATAGGTACATCAGGGAGCGAAGGAAGACCAAGGGAATGATAGTGAGGCATAATAAAGGAGGAGGGTGGGCAGAGGTGACTGTGAAAAGGCAGGATACTAAACAAATAGTTTTGCTCAGTATTTACAAATGAAGGGAGGTACCTAAAACAAACAATAGAAACACTCTGGATACAGAAGTTGATACCAGCCCATTTACAGAAGAAAGGGTTCTGAAAGAACTCATAAAACTGAAGGTGGACAAAGCAATGGGGCCTGATGGGATTCATCCCAGAATTCTAAAAGAACTAAGGGTAGAACTAGTAACACCACTGACTACCCTCTTTAACAAATCATGGGAGGATGGGGTGGTACCGAGGACTGAGGAGGGCAGATGGATCCCCTTCACAAAAGTGGGAGCAGGGCAGAAGCAGGAAACATGACCTGTTAGTTTAACCTCAGTGGTAGGGAAATGATGGAATCACTTCTGAAGGAAAGAACTGTCGAGTATCTAGAGGCCAGAGGAGCACAGGACCCAAGGCAGCATGGATTCACAGCGGAAGGTAATGCCAGATGAATCTAATCAATTTCTTTGACTGGGTGACCAGCGTAGTAGATCAGGGAGGGGCTGTGGACATGGCCTACCTAGACTTTAGCAAGGCATTCGACACAGTCCCACACAAAAGATTAATATACAAGTTAGCCAGCCTGGGAGTGGGTCCCAAGATGATAGCCTGGGTAAAAAATTGGCTGGAGAACAGGACACAGAGAGTAATAGTAAATGGAGTCCACTGTGAAGAAAGAGGTTACTAGTAGGGTACATGAGGTTCAGTATTAGGACCGGTCCTCTTCAATGTCTTTATAAGCGACACTGCAGAGGAACTGGAAGGAAAGTATGTATCTTTGCAGATGACACAAAGATCTGCAACAGAGTTGATGCACAAGGTGGGGTGGAAAGGATGAGAAGGGACTTGGCAGGTCAGAGGAATGGTCAAATGTATGGTAGCTTAGATTTAATGCTAAGAAGTGCAAGGTATTGCACCTGGGAAGCAAAACCCAGGGGAAGAGTACACAATGGGGGTGAGATACTAACAACAACAAAAATGGAAAGGGACCTGGGGTAGTCATATCAGATGACCTAAAGGTGGGCAAGCAATGTGAAAGGGCAGTAAGGAGGGCTGGTGGGATACTGGGATGCACAGGGACAGGCATCACCAGTAGAAAACAGTAAGTTGTCATCCCTCTGTACAGACAGCTGGTGAGACCCCATGGGGATTGGGAGTGCTGCATGTACGCACTGGCAAGGTGTCCACTGGGTAATAGGTCACCCTTAAATGCCTGGCAGAGTTGGGACTGGTGCCAGATGAAGGCATTGTGGGCACTGCCATAGCACGTGCTAGACTCATGGCCGGTACCATCTGTTTGCAGCATATCTCTTCCATGTCATATGGAGTGGCCCAGGGTGGCCGACTGCCCTCGCTATCTCCTCAATGACTACAGTCATCAGGTGCACCATGATGGCTGTTGTACATACAGCCCTGTTGCTGCCGTGTCCACGTCCCTCATCCCTGTTTTGCCCAAAGTTAAAGACTACCTTGTTCTGGAGGCATTTACCTCGCCAGGCTATGTGTCGACTGACTAGTGTTATGTTGCGCAGCTTATGAGTGCTGAATACAGTTGCTTCAGTCCCTATCCCGCCTCACTCTGCATCGCACATACATTACCTTGTAGTGCTGACACTACACTGTTGAGCGGATGCTATTTGGTCTTTTAAATATTGCAGCCCCATGCAAACGGGATGCAAAACCTGCAGAAATAAGTTTGTGCTCTGCACTAAGTTTTGAATATCTGGCCCCAGGTGTTGCTAACTTCTAAGAATATATCAAAATCACAGACACAAACATAGTTTACTTCTCAGAGAGAAAAATCTGGCTCTGCTGTTTCCATATCCATCTTTAGATTTACATTTTCTATGAAATTTACATCTGGGGAGTATCAAAACCCTGTTGTGTGTGTTGCAACTCCGTTTAAAGCACAGTGCATAAAACAAGTTTTTGAGCAGGCACAGTTGTTAGTAGTTATCCTAGTAAATGGAAGGTTCAGACCAGTACTTCTAAATTGAGCGATGAAACTGTGATGAAACCAAAATCTAGCAGACAGTTGACAGTTACAGGAGAAAACAGCAAGGGACTGCCGAACCACTGAGAGGAGCTGGTGATCACAGATACATCCATTGCACGAGAGAAGAAACTGTTCTGAAAACTGTCCACTTGGTTGATTTGTGTATATTTGCTTATATATTCAAATTTAGGTAAAAACAGTTGCATTTTTATAAATCTGCTCTGAACAGGGTCTGGTGCCAAGGAGCTCAAGGGAGTGCAACTGACCCACTTGACATCCTTTTAGTGAATAGCAATATGAAAAGAGTGCATTAAGTTTGTAGCAAGAAAGATCAATTGGTATATTCAATGTGGCTGACAATTCAGTCAAATCAAAACAAACGATTCCAATGTCACTGCCTGAATGTCACAATGTGGTCAAATGACCTTAATTCCTGTGTAAGGAAATTGCAACAAGTCAGAGGGACCCTGGACACTTAGGTTTAGATTCAGTGGCAGTACAAAATTTGGGAACCCTTAATTTCTAATTGATCCATCTATTCGGTAGAAGGTGGTGATGGGAAATTTCATGATTATGTTGTTTAATGCAGCAGTACTAGTTAGAAAATGTAATAATCTCGTTGGAAGTTGGGACAAACAAAAACATCAATATTCCTGATTTTTATTTTGCTTTATTTCACTCCTGAGGCAAGACAAAGGATTTCAAAGCTCGTTAAAACATCAGTCCTTTGCCAGGTCCACCGTTACAGATGTAAGCAGATCAGGGTGCTGGCTGTGCTATTGAAATCAGAAATGTGCGGCAACACCTAACATCTGCAGTATGAATACTGTGGGTGTTGTTAAAGTGTGACCTCTGGGAAGAGATTTTAAAAGCTGCCATCTTTAACACAGAAGCAGAATTTGTCAATAGACCGCTTGGCCCATCCTGTCTGCCCAGCTGGTCCCTGCCTATACTGTCATCAGAGAACCTATCTTTTCTCTGGCTACTGTCCCCCCACCCCACACAGCTTTGCTACCAAGATTCCTTTGTGCCTATCCAAAGCATGCTTGAAGCCCTCCATTGTTTTCACTCCCACCACCTCTGCTGGAAGGCTGTTCCAAGAGACCAACACTCTCTCAGTGAAGAAGTACTTCCTCACATCCAGTGCTCCAGTTAAGGGGAGTACAGGATTATTTTACTTACTAAATACTGGTATTAACAAAGACTCACTGTTTTTGGGGGTTTTTATATACTGATCCCAACCCTTGAAATGCTCCACAGATACTTCAAAAGGTGCCATTTTCCCAGTTTAAAAACTTTACGCATCTAAATTATAGTTTACTCACCTAATGTAAAAATGGTGAATACATTACTCTTGAATGTCAATGTTATCTGGAGCATTTCTCATATCCCTCCTAAATTTCCCATTTCCAGCTTCACTGCATGCCCCTTATGTCCCGCTGCACCTTCTCTCCTGAAAATACCTCTCTCTTACATCTGCCCCCATGAGGTAAAAGGTCCCAACTCTTCCCCTCTTATCCAGGATATGTGTATATTGAGATCCCTCTGCATCTCCTCATAGGGCTTATGATGCAATCCCTGCACTATTTTAACTGCCCTCCTGAACAGCCTTTACCCTATGTCCTTCCTGAGATGCGCTCTCAGAACTGAACACAGTACTCCAGGTGGGGTGTCTCACCACACCTATACAGTGACAACACCACCCCCTCTCCTTCTGCTATTGATTCCTCTTCCTATGCACCCCAGAATCACGTTGGCCTTGCCTACTGCCTTGTCCCACTGCCCTGTCACTTTGAGGTCATCA
This sequence comes from Neoceratodus forsteri, assembly GCA_016271365.2. NCBI lineage: Eukaryota > Metazoa > Chordata > Ceratodontiformes > Ceratodontidae > Neoceratodus > Neoceratodus forsteri. Next base: position 964,718,367 of record CM057458.1, on the reverse strand, counting down.
GATGTGATAACCACAAGGTCTCTTTCCTGCTCTGTGACTGTCAATACCTTTTATCCCATTCTATACACTGCACAGGGTTTCTGTGCCCTAGGTGTATAATTTAGCAATTTTTGCATTGAAAACCAGCTGCCATACCTTCAACAACTCCTCGGGTTCCCTCAGGGCCCTACTGCTTCTCTTCAACCCCTCCAAAGTATACCCTACTGTAGATCTTGGTGTCATCTGCAAAGAAGCATACTGCACATCTTACCTGCCAGCTCTTCTGCAATGCTGCTTATGAAGACATTGAAGAGGACTAGTCCCAGCAGTGAGCCCTAAGGTATCCCACTGGTCACTCTCCCTCATTAGAGCAAGTGCTGCTTACCACCACCATCTGTTGCCTATCCATCAACCAGTTCCATATCCAGTATACCACCTTGGGTCACGCCCGCCCCCAACTGCCCAGTTCCTTATACAGTATAAGTCTTCCATGTGGTACAGTGTCAAAGGCCTTGTTGAAACTAAGAATGCCTGGTCCAGCACCCCACCCAGATCTATACCCTGGTCACTCAGTCAATGAAATCATTCAAGTTCGTATGACATGATCTCCCCAATGCATCCATACTGCCATGGGTCTTGCAATACGCAGGATTCAATACACTTCACTAGCCTTGCTTTCAACAGTGTTTTCATTAACTTTCATACAACTGATATTAGACCGACCAACCTGTGGTTGCCAGCCTCCTCCCTGTTGCTGCTTGTATGAAGCAGGACTACATCTGCTCTCCTCCAGTCCTCTGAAGTCACTCCTGTTTCCAGTGAGTTGTTGAAAAGGGTTGTCAGAGGTGCAGCCAGTAGCTCTCTGAGCTCCCTCAGCACCCTTGGATGTACCCATTCCAGTACCAAAACCTTATCCACTTTCAGAGTTGCAAATCCTCTCAGGACTCTATCCTCCATGAATGGACTTGTGTCCAACCTCCTCCCTCCTCCCTCTACTGTTCCTGCTGCATTTATGCGTCCATCCCTTTTCACTCCACTGTGAAGACTGAGCAGAAGTGTCTGTTCAGGGTATCTGCTTTTTTCCTGATCCTCCTCTGCACAGCCTCACCCTGCCCTTCTTAATCTCACAATCCCTTCCCTCGTCTCCCTTCTTTTGCTACTATACCTCAAAAGATTGTGGCCCCTATAGTGCACCCTAGCTATCCTTTCCTCTGCTTATGACGTTGTGCTCCTCACTGCCTTCTCTGCTTCCCTCTGCTTCTCCTGGTACATGGTACACTTGCCTATCCTCTTCCCTCTGCATCTCCATGCAACTCCTGAATGCCACTCCTTTAGCAGTTTCCTTCATAGCCACTTCTCTAGAGAACCACCATGGTCTTTTTCTCCTGTTTTTGCCCTCTTCTTTTGTGCAGAGGTTTGCTGTCATCACTATGCCGTCCCTTAATTTGGTCCACTGTTCCTCCACTCCCCAGTCAATCCCACCTGTTAGGCTGTCTCTGGCACTCACCCACATTTTTTCCTCTCTCTGCTCTTTTAAATCTGCCCTCTTGAAGTCCAGGATCCTCATCCTTGTGTGGTTTGTCTCTGCTGCCATAATTAAGTTAAACACACTACAGTGACAACTAGTCCCCAGGTGGCGTACCACCCTGATGTCTGCAATACTGTCCCTGCTTGTAAGCACCAGGACCAGATTTGCTCTATCTTGAGTGGGCCCCTGACTAGTTGCCTGAGAAATGCCCACTGCAGGGAGCCTAGGATGACCCTGCTTCTAGCAGAGGCTGCAGCCTGGATCCTGGATACTCTAATCTACATTCTACAGACTGTCATCTCCTACCAGAACCACCTCCCTTTTTGCCATTACACGATGGCTTCCCCAGTGCCTCATCCAATTTTTGCCCTTGTGCTAGAGGTCTGCATATCACTCCAGTGCAAACAGTGGCTCTGGCTCCTGTGTCCAGGGTGACCAACAGCACCTCCAACCCACCCTTGCCCCAGGTTCCTTGCATTTCCATCACTCTGATACCTTTCCTTACACACAGCACAAGCCCGCCACTCTTCCGTGCCTCCCCATCCTTCCTGAATAGAGTAGCCTGGTATGGCAACATCCCAGTCGTGGCTCCCTGTGCACCATGACTCAGTAATGGTCACAAGACCGGGTCTACCTCCTCCTGGAGTTTTATTTTAAATATTCCTTACGTTGACACATGTGGCACTCCACCCTACTCCCACTCTTCCTGTCCCCCTTCCTGCCTTTGTGGCCACCTGACGCCCCTCTCATTTCCTCCCCTCTTATTACCATCTTCATGCCTTGCCTCCACAACACCTCCTTTCCTCCTCTTCTGTTCTTGTTCCCTCCCTCTACTATGTTTCTACTTCCCTTAACTTGTACCCTTGGGAAGTTTCTTCCCTTGGGTCTTCTTTTCCTGTTGCATCAATCAGGGGGTGGGGTGGTGGTGGGAGGCCAGTTTATGCCTCCCCTACCTTTGTAATACCACCTCCCCATTTGATTAATTTATACGTTCATTAAAGTAACATCTACAACTTTCACGGAAGACTGTGGTCTCCTTCCCAGTCCATTGCAGGCCATCATCTCTGTATAGGCTCATATCCTTCCAGGTCAGCACCCAGTCTGTAATGAAACTGAACTCCTCCTCCCTGCACCATTCTTTCAAACAAGTGTTGAAGCTCCTAGTGTAAAGTACCCTGTCTCTCCTTGGCAGTAGACAGGTAATACCTTGGCGAATATCAGTCACTGTTCATGCTACTTTCCTCAGGCCCCTCCCCCAGTTCCCTAAACTTCCCTGTATTATCCCAGCTCCATCCCTCGCTAGGTCATTCATCCCAAGGTGGACAATGACATCCAGTCCCACCCTGCCTGCCACCCTAGCGACCCTCAGGCACCAGGTAGGCAGCTGACCACTCTCTCTCAACCCCTTCCCACGCCCAAATCTATTCCCCTAACAGCTAGGTCCCCACTAGAAGCTGCTTTCTCCTGTTCTGCTAGGAGTCCTCTATCTCACACCTTGGGGCATCCTCCCTTGCCACCATTACAAGTGCCTCCTCACAGTAGTCCTGACCCACCAGAACAGCTAACCATTTCTGTTGTGGCACAGGCTGAGGAACCTGCCCTTGCCCCACACCCACCCTCCCGGAGATCACCACAGTTCAGTCAGATGTCTTTGTCTAGGCAACAGCAAGACTCAGTTTGCCCAGGTGGGGCAAGAGGTCCTCTGATTCTAGCCAGCTCGGCACGGAAACCAGCAACTTCCACCCTCAAACCACAGAGGTACATGCAGATGAGGCAGCACCTCAATCTGCAGAATGCCTCCCAGGAAACTGCAACTCCTCAGCTACTCCACTGCATCACTCCTATGTCTACTAATACTGGTCACTCCCTTTGTTTTTTTGTTTTTCTTCTATACTTTATACCTCCTCGGCTGGGGTTGTTTCTTTGATCCCCTATTTCTGGTTTCCTTACCTCAGTTGCTGCCCCGGTCCCAGTCAGAGCTCGACCTCTTTGCCCTGCCATCCCAGGTTGCTTCGCAGCAGGGATTTATCCTGCAGCACTATGGAAACCTGGAGTCCTGGGGCTGGAGGAAGCTAGCTTAAGTAGGACTGCTGCAACATCATGGAGTCGGCCATCATCACCGAGGATTGCTTGTTTTAGGACCCTGTTTTCTCCCTCTAGCACGGGCGCGAATGGCATCAAGGACGCCACTGCATGCAGACCATCCACAGTATGCCCAATGCCTGCCTGCACCAGCCCACAGTCTGATCACTGAGCTACACCTGCCCCTGCCACGGCCAGGGGTCAGTGCTTCATGAGCCCACACCCCACCCTCCTTGAAGAAGGAGAGCAGTCCATAGGACGCGATCCTCCTTCTCCTGGCCAACCCCTGTGGCAAGTCTGCTCCAAAGCCCGAGTCACCGGTGTGGTGTAAGGTGTGGCATCCAGCGCCACCAGGCAGCTATTCCCTTCTGTTTTCTGAATGCAACTTGCCTCTACTGTCTATTCCTTTATTTGCTCCTTTCCCAGCTACACCTCTATAAGGATCTATTTTTACATCTTATCTGCTTTTCCTTTAAATAGTTGCTATTTCAAGGTAAAGCTCTCCTGTACCTTCCTGCCCTTTTACTCCTCCCTTTTCTAACTTTTCCCTATTATTCTTCTTGAATTTCTACATTACCCTAGACTGGATGCCTCCTAAACTACCACCTATAGCTTTTATCTGCCTTTTACCCCTGCAATTATCCACTACCCCACCACCTGTGGCTACATGTGCAATTTAAAAGTACCTGAATTCAGATCTTTAGAGTATCTTCCCTTCTCAGTCAGTCCGTAGAGCCCCTGGTTGCCTGCGTCACCTGCAAACACCTTAGGGTATCTGTTCTGCTCCCATGCTGTTCCACTTAGTGTTAGGACACTAACGTGATAGAAAATCCTAGCAGTCTTTTATAGTGATCTTGTTAGAAGGCACTAAGCCTCTGGAAGCCCCACCCCTCAAATCACATACCTGATTCACAGGGCTTTCTGACTCAGCTCAGCCCCAAGATTAATCTCCTGAGCTAGGTCCCCAAAATACTGGTTACAAATTTAAAGAAAAGACTCAAAGTGCCCCAAACACTGGCCAACTAAAAATCCAGTTTTTTTACCTGTTTGCTTACGCCTCTCTGTCAGCAATTCCTGAACTTCCAGCAGAGGATCCCAACTAACTGATCTTTATTGTAGATCCACGAAATTACAAAAGTTGTAACTAAACACTTACTACAAAACAGCTTAATGGACTTACAATACCCCTAAGAAGAATTTAAGATTATCAGAAACACATTATTGGGGGGCAAAAAAGGAGGATGCCATTTTCTGCAAACTAACAGTACTGCTGCTTTAATTCATAAAGTACGTCTAAAGAACGCACCAAACATGTTCAGAACTCAAACTAATGGTACCTATATATGAAGAATGTGAATGAATACCTTTAGATTATTTACAAAGGACACACAAAAATTAACAAAACATTTTTGAATGTGATGATTAATAAACATTTAGAATTGAATGTTATTGATCAGCAAATATCACCAATACAATTATTTATACTTTAAACCACATATGCACATATTACAAACAATATAATTGCCAGAACCCAGCATGCGCAAATAGATATATTACTCAAGATAAAAATGCATAAAAACAATAGTCCTGCTGGTTTAAAACATGTTTGCGTATCAAAGAATCACATAGTAAGACAAGTATATGTACTCTTTAGAAAGAACAAGGGCATTGTACTTCATAATATACATTAAACAGAGTATCACTATAATCGTATTTAATTTGATCTACAATTATAAGGAAGGAGGATACAGGTTCCAATATGGAGGCTGAACATGATTTAAGTAAATACAAGGTAGGCAAAATTGGTTTCTTGGTTCCAGTTATGTTTCTGCTAAAATTTTGTCTAAATATTTATTTGTACAGGAGTTATATAAAGGGCATAAAATCAGAATATGAGTTAGGCTATCTAAATCTAGATGGCATTTGCAAAGAAATAAATCATTCTTATCCTTCTTATAAAATGTTGTAAGTCTTTGGCTACTAAAGTACTCAGATCTATATTTACTTAGTATTTTCCTTCTTTGTGGGTCTCTAATCAAATTCAAATAGGGTTCAATGATATCCTGCTTTTGTTTTAGCTAACCATCTGCTAGTTTTATATTATGAGCATTTGCTAACTTCCTCTGTACATAGATATCCCTTAATCTTAGTTTTATTTGAGATTTTATTTCAATAAAAGGTTTCTGAACACTTCTGGAATACAAATAGAATAACGTATGTGTACTGGTGTAATACTAGCGAGTAATACCATCGAGAGACTTCTGACACGTTGGAACCTCAGAGTGAAGCTCAAGAGGTTACCGTGTCCAGAACCTTGAGATGGTTCTCTCGCCTGCAATACACTGGTACATGTATGTTATTTTTAATATATGGATGAGAGGTTTTGATGAGGCTTAACTTTGCCATGGTGCTTGGTCCATGTGAATTCGGAGTGGTGTGGGTAGTTTTGGCAGTATTCGGAAGAAAAGTTTCTAAATATGCTGAAGTAGTAACAGTTTTAAGTAATATAAGGAACGACTTTAAATAACAGTTCTATCATTTAAACAGACGCCAATGATTGCGGCAACAGATCTTGAAGTTTGAATAAAATAGGTTGTTACTCAGACTCAGAGTCTGAGTAAATGTCATAGAAACACGTTTTCTAGTGGGCTTAGGGAGTGATGTATATTTATTGAGACATTGCTGTAAAAAGTACAGTGATTTTAGAACATGTTACCAGAGGTTGCACACATTTGAGCTGTCCGAGTGGTTAATACCGAGGAAGATGTTATTTCCTGTTGTTGGATACTGGAAGGCTCTGGTGCTGTTTGGTGGGCTTGAGGTGCAGCTTCAGGAGTGGCAGAGCTAGGATAGCTTTGAGCTGGCTGTTCCAGGGATGTCGAGGATTGTTGGCCATCACCAGAGAGAACTGAACAGATTTTTTGCTTCGACTTGGACAAGGTACTGTAGTTGTTTATGCTCCGTATATTTTTGTGACCCGATATCTGGGCAACCTCTGTGGACGGGATGTTCGAATCCACCAACTTTTGAATCACGCTTTTTTTGATGAATGGTTCGTGATTCATTTTTCTGGGCAATTCCAGCCAACTGTTGCAAGAGCTTTATGACATATCAGATTTTGTTTTCTCCGATTATCATGGAATGATACCAGAAGCTAGTGGGCTTCAGCCTGATGTTGGGTGCAAGGTAAAACAGAGCTTTTGGATTAAGCATCTATAGTGGTCTGTGCTTGCGCATTTCTATAGGCTGCAGTGGGATCCCTGTCAGGTTGTGGAGGTTGCTGTATATGGGGGGCTACTGGTCTAATGTCCCTTATGTTACTTCCAGTTCTGTTTTTGTCTGCCTTTTGTGGTATTAAAATTTTCGTTGACATCTATGTATCTGTCTGCTACTATGTCTCTCCATTTTAGCTGACATTGTTCATTTGTTCTGAGGGCAAAGTGGAGGCCTACAGTATGTTAAAAACATCATGTGGAGCAAAACTGTGGGGAGTGATGTCCTATCGTGCCAGTCGTACAATTAATTATAACTGTGTCTGTGAGGTTGCACTTGCCTGGGACGGGTTCCCAGTCCCATTTTTTCAAATATTTCTGCTCTGCTGTCAAGGTGTTGAGGGTTTGTTTAAACATGCCAGCTGGTCTTTGAAAGACAGATTCTACATTTTTTTCATTTGTTTAAATACTTATCGATGCTGACTAAGACACCTCTGATTGTGGTTGGCTCGCATCGGAACCGCTTTTTTTTTTAATTGAAAGAAGTCCGCTAGTATGGAGTCTAGCTCATTTGGTGATATTTTTTCTATGTCTCTTGACTCACCAGTTTTGGTCAGGCAACAGTGGAGAAGCCGTAAGTCAAAAGCTGTTTTGTGTGTGTGTGTTAACATTCTCTTGCTGTTCAATTAAACAAACTCTTTTCTGGAGATATTTGCCGGTTTGAGAATGACATTTTTTAAGGTTAGCTGCCTCGCCAATTATATGTGGTCAGTGCGGTGAAGCGAACAGTCATTTTTTTGCAGATGTCGGGTAGAGCCGTTTCACGCTGTGCACCTCGTATTTTTGTGGGCGCCATGAGTTTGGTACCAGTGGTAATGTTATCGCTCAGCTGTGGAACGATAGTATTAACACCGACTGACAGTAGTATTACCACCCGAAGTTCTGAAGGTGTTACCAGATGTTTTTGTATGCTTTCTGACCATATTAAATCAGGAATCTGTATATTAAAATATTGTAATCCATTTGATCTAACTTGTTCCACTAATAATTTTATACTAGGGAAATATAGTCCTTGATTTAAACAGGTGAATTCTTCCTCTAAGCATTTTCTGGAGAGCCTTTCTTCCTCACTGTATAGGCCATTAACCAGTATATTAACACTCTCTTTTTAAAGATGTCGTTCTATAGGTATTTGACCTAATTCTGCTCTATCTAGTGCTTTTGGGACATTTGAAGTAGTCCCAACAGTTTCTTATAGTATGAGTTAAGTTTTTCCCATTTCGTTTAAGTTGGAGCAACATCATAATTCTGACCCGCATAACAACCGACGTTTTACTTTTGCACTGATTACATTTAGGCAGCCTTAACTGAATTGCCCCCATATTTCTAAGCAACATTTGATAGCACTGAGTACATTTTGTGGCTTTTTAGACAGCTTACCTATATGCCTTGACCCTCATGAGAGTATCAGAGAAGGTTATTCTAGATAAAAGGATTTGACCACTTCCAAGTTGTCACTATTTATTTCATATTTGTATGATTTGTTTTCACCAAATACCATAAGCTTAGTTTTGTCATAGTTAATAATTCAGCTTTGCTAATTTCAGTAAATAATGTTCCAATCAATCTTTTAATACCCAGGTAGCTTGTACACAATAATATAATATCACCAGCATAAGGCAGATTGGGGCAGCTATAATTTGCAGTTTTCGCAGATGAAAGTTATTGTCATACAGCTTTCTCAATGTTGTATTTAAATGTAAATTAAATAATAATAGGAAGAAAGAGCAACCCTGTTTAACTGTCATATTTGATAAATTCTTTACCCTTATTTCCCAGGCAAAAGGAAAACAGCAGGCGAGCACCAGATATGACACTACGGGAAATAAGAGTCAACAAAACAAATGAAAAATACCCCCCGACAAGAACTGACCATACAATAGAGTCTGAAAAAACTTTATCGATGCTCAGAGAGTAAAACACACAGCCACACACATGGTCGCTCAGTGCAGGTGACTCGCTGGCAACGACTAGTGATGCAAGCAATTTTGGAAATGCTAACGCTTTCAACTGGACAATGCCAATCTTCATCAGAGGTAGCATTATGCTCATTCAACTCCAGTTTTATAGTGTATCATTACCACAGAAACAGAATTACTAACACATATTAAAAATAAAAGCATGTCTGGGAATTACTACAAACTTGAAACCGAATAAAAAAAATAAATGAAATTGACAGCCCGGTGGCGCTTGAGGGTTGAGGTGCTGGATGCCATAACTCAGGCATGCTGGTAACACGAAGTTCAGGAATGGACTGGGGTCAAGCCAAGGATCAGCTGGGAGAGGGAGGATTGGCATCTATAGGATCGCTCTCCGCCATCGGGAGGTGGGTCCGCTTCCTGTGGCTTGTCTGCGATCTAGGGCAGCCCAATGGCAGTGAGTGCGAGCATGCTGTAAGTTGAGGGGCACACACTCAGAAGACGGGGTGCCTCCCTGGAGGTGGAGCACGATGTTGTGCTCACTGCACGCCCAAGCAAGCCCAGGGAGAAAATCAGGGAAAACTGGAGGTTGGGCTTAATGAAGCCCTCCTCACTGCACTGACAGCCCATCCAGTCTTGCTGGCTCTGGGGTCATCTGGATATGTGCTCCAGGTGGGGAAGGGGGGAACTCCCTTCCCGGCCCCAATGCAGGGGAGCAATCAATGGGGATATAACCCCAGAGACTGGAGGAGACGTGGGACGGCCACAGTTGTTGGGACGGGCTGAGATAGCCAACCTGCCACAAGAGCGATAAAACTTGTATGGAAAAAAATGAATAAAAAGTTTATGGGAGTAAAACAATTATTGTAGGCAAAAATGTATGTATTGAGTACCCTCCACTGCATACATATATAGTATAGACAGTGTATATTACAAAGTTGTCAAGTAAATGAAATAAATTCCTACTTGACTGAATAAAACAATTATATTATCCATACAAACAAATGTGACAACAGTAAGTACATGCATGAAATATTTGACAAATAAAGTGGATGATAAGAGGTCCCAGCAAGGGTGCCCCTTATCCCCCCACTCTTTTATTCTAGCTATGGAACCCCTATCAACTGCTCTTCATTAATCCTACATGAGCCAAGGTATCCCTATCAGTAATTCCCGCTACACTTCACTATCCTCGCTGATGACCTCCTCATTCTCCTCGAAAATCTTGAAATTTCAGGACCACCCTTGATTAAGTTACTTAGCAACTTTACTTCACTTTCTGGGCTGCTGTGAATCTAAACAAATCAGAAACAATGCCATGAACAATTTTGTAACCCTTCTATGAATACAATATTAGGTTTCATTGGACCCCTCAAAGGTATCTCTTACGTTAGAATACAGATCATATCTAAATTAGACAAGATATGGGGACTAATCTTTCCCGTTATTAGCAAATATTAAAAACACTCTCAATGGATGGAAACTGCTTAACCTCTCTTTAATGGGAAAATCTCCGCTATCAGGATGTCAACAGCTCCCAAAATACTGTATCTATTTTCTAATATCTCTTTAACCCTCCCTACTTTTTTTGTCAGAAATGATGATATAATTGGCAATTTTGTGGAAGGCAAAATTCCCAGTTGAGTAAGTAACAAACTGCGTCCCACTGGTCAAAGAGTTCGGGCTCCCTGGTTCCAAGCACATTTTGGGCCTTGCACTGCTCCAAACTGTCAAATGGTTTAATAAACCAAGTAATAAATCACAGTTTTGGGTCAATATGGAAACATCTCTATGTCCGGCAATGTCACCACTTCCTTCATTTATAACCCCTAATTTAAAATCTCACCCTACTATAGCATCATCCATATACTACTGGAAAATAAATCATAAACACCTTAAATCCAACCCACCCCTCTCATATATGCCCCGTCTGGGAACATAATATCACTCTTGATAATCACCCAATTTTTGTTGTAATGGAAAAACAAGGGCATTTTTTCTTGGAGGATATACTTATACCTCAGACTCTCAAATTAAATCCTTTTCTGACCTGCACAAACAATGGAATCTTCCCAGCATGATTTCTGGAAATATTTACAGTTACACACGACATGGAACCGTTATCTTCTTACTGTTCCTCATCAATCTATATATATTTTTATTTCTAAATGGATCAATACAAACTCTAAATTAAACAGCATCATTTACAAACATATCAGAAATACAATTCCAGATCAATCTATCGTTGCAAAAATAAATGGAGTACCTTTTAAATTATAACATAACCAATTCACAGTGGCATAACTGCTGCTTCCATAAATCTTTCAAGGATGATCGCAGTTCACTCATACAAACCAAAATGCTACATCTATGGTACAGAACTGCTGAGATTTTGCAAAAATGGGCTTAATGAACAACAATAAATGTTGGCTTATAACTCCCCAATGGCAATTTGGTACATATTTTATGGCATTGTCCTCCCATACACAATCTTTGGCGTCATATTCATTTCTTTGCAATGAAAGTGATTGGTCTATCCTTTGCATTAGATCCAAAACATTGCATACTTGGTATTTTCAATTCTCATTCATACAAAATATCCCATTCTCAGAATAGATGGTTATCCCTACTATTCCTTCCAGTTAAATGCCTTATACTAATGCATTGGCGATCCAACATCATTCCCTTACTCCGGATATTCTCAAACAACTATCTCAATACACCATTCTTGATCGTATATGTCACTTAGCCTCTGACCGACAATTTATATAATAAATGCTGGCAAGACTATTTTAAATATTTAAACACGTCTACACATATTGTCACTTAATCCATGGGTTGTTATATGTTCACATTGGAATCTCACTTCTAGCTCTTTTCATTCGTTTCATCTCCTCTCTTTCTATCTTTTTATCTCCTTTTCTTCTTCCCTTTCCTCTTCATTCTTGTTCACTTTCTTAGATATTTTCTCTTTTTTATGTTCTTTCTTTACACAATCTTACACATACTTGTAATAAATTACAGCATAATAGAAGTACAATCACGACTGCTCACATTTCTTATTTGTATCTACTCCTTTTACCCTTGAACCATAAACTGCCATATTTTCTCTCTATCATACAGATTGTACTGCTACATACTGTTTTCTCAACATTTGTTTTCCTCTTTAATATTATTGTATAATACTTCAGACAACATGTTTTTTTCCTTCTCCCATTAAGAATTTATGTAAGTGTATATTGGAGAATGTAGTATATTTGTATGTATAATCACAATAATTACAATAAAAGATTAACTGCAAAAAGAAAAAAATGGATGATGTTGCACTCACCAATCGATACCTACCGACACAGAAAATGGATATCCCACAGCAGCAGGTACTATCCAAATTATCAGGTACCACAAAATGCACAATATGCAGAGACCACAAAAGCCACAATCATCCACACTTCAACCCACCGCATTAAACAGCTACATTTGTTGTTATATCTACAGACAATCCAATCTTAAGTCAAACTATAGGTGGGATGACAGGATCTATAGATTTATTAAAACACATGTCCTCTCTCACCTCAAGCTGGTAAATCCAGACACATTCCCTCTGTCCAGTTTTCCTTTCCCAATTGCCACCTCTTGGACCCAACTTACTTTTTCCAATACCCACAAAAGTGAATTAATGGTTCCTGCCAACACTCTACATGTGTCTCACTATCACATATGTGAAATCCCTTTTGTAACACTCTGACATGTTCTCCAATTCTTGCTTTAAACTGGCATATGGTCGCCCTACATAATATAGAACCACAAAAAGCATAGTAATAAATAGAGAACACCATAAGTTTCAAAAATGAAGAAATGCTTAATAGTGACATCCCTGCCATTTGTAAAACATTTGTTTGTTTAACGTAATTACAATGCTTGCAGTGATCACATCTAAATGTGCTGCTGGGAATGGAAGGAAGCCATGAAATCAGCTGCCTAGATGGGGTTGTCAAAAAGTTACAGAGGGCCTTATCTCTAATATTGAGGGTTCTCAAAAATGACCTTGGGTCCTGATGCCACAAGATGTTTTAATTTGGGATCAGTACCCAAAATTCCAATTTCTCTCTATTATTTCTCTGATCTCCTTAGACATACAACTATAAGAAGTTACTAAAGGACATATAGGTTTACTGTTATTCCTAGGAGGTCGTGGAGTCAAAGTGGACTCTCTAGTGATATAATTAACATACTCTACTGCAGACATATTGGATTCCTAGCTATAACCATGTTGTCTAAATACACAGGATTTGCTCTGCCCTTTTTGTTTCAAAATCATCCCGGTTAGTACAATTACGAAGAGTTCTAATGACATGGGCCTTAGGTATGTTCCAGGCTACATGTGTGGGATGGCAATGGTTAAAGAGCAACAGGATGGGCAGGCCCACTGGCACAGCAGCTGGATTTCCACTTTGCGCTGACCCCGGTTCAACAGCGAACTCAGGAGTCGGACAGCTGGCCGGAGGGAGAATGCCCAAGTGTCCGATGGACTGCTCAGCTCCTCCAGGGAGAGAACAACATTGGCCTGTGGGGTGGCATGACAGATGCCAGCATAAGCCATGCGTCACTGTGGCACGTCATGCTCAGGAGGCGTACAATGAAAATGCCTCTCTAGGCGCGACACTGATGCAGGGGACCGACAGTGGGTCCCTCACCTGCCGCTGCCTATCGCCCAGACCGACATGCAGACTTTAAGCCAGGGCCTGGGTGGGTCAGGCAGGATGTGCCGGAGGAGGCAGGGAGTCAGGTGACAGCGCTGGGTAGAGGCGGGGTAAAACAGAAAAAAAAAAAGAGCAACAGGCTATTTCTATCAGTTGTTTTTTTGACATAGGCAAGTACTGACATTACCATTACCAGACTTAAAGATCTTAATGTCCAGGAAGTTTACAGATTCATTGCTTACACTTGCCTCAAAATGTAAACAGCTCAACGTGCTCTCCAACCATGTAATAAAATCATGAAACTCTAATTCAATACTTCCAGACAATAAGTATATCATCCACATAGTGATGCCACAAATCCAACCTATCTATAAATGGATTTGTGGCACCATCTCACAACCTCAGCTTCCCATTTACCCATGAACAAATCTGCGTAACTTGAAGCCATTGTTGCCCGACTGCAGTACCTCGTATCCATCTACAGAACCGATTCTGAAACAAAAACATGTTCGTTTCTAGCACAATAAGAGACAGATCTGTCAAATAATCCAGGGCATGGACACATGACAGCTCATCTCTTGTCCAAAAGAATCTTAAAGCCTCAAGTCCATCTTCGGTGTGGAATGACTATATAATGAGTCCACATCTAAGGTGGTTAATAACCATGAGTCCTCAGTATAGTACAGTTACCTAAGAACTTATCGTAGAGTAGATCTTTGAGAAGATCTCTTGCAGCGAGGCGATCACTGATAGAACACGGTAGAGACTAAGCCGTCAAGTGCCAGGACCACAAAAAACCTTTCTAGCTATTAATCTGCCAGAGGTGCTGCCACCTCTGACATCAGCGCCAACATCAGCCTATTCTATATAAGGTGGGCAGCCCCACACTCTCCTCAGTTCTCCCGCAGAGACCATAAGCAGGATACGGAAGGGGAATCGAGGAGGACTCTGAGGTAACCTCAAGTGAAGGAAAGTAAAAGCAGAAGGCTCACCCCAATGAAAGGGAAGAGAGGCACACAAAAAAAGGGGAAGGAGGGAGGAAAGCAGGCCTGCTGCAAGAGATCCTCTCAAGATTTACTGTTATGGTAGGTATCACATAACGGTACTATCTTACTTCAAGGGTATCTCTTGCAGCAGGCCATCACAGGTAGGACTGATTCCCAAGCAGTTCTGGTACCTACAGGCAGGCAGTCAGGCAGTGGGCAAAAAAAAAACAGCTTAACAAAGGAGGCCTTGAAGGACTGCTACACTGAAGTTGGCTCGATGCCTAGAGGCAATATCCAGACTGTAATGCTTGGTAAAGGTGTGGGCAGTACTCCAGGTGGCAGCAGCACACAGATGTCAGTTGCTGACACATTACAGAAGCAAGCAACTGATGCGCCATACCTCTTGTAGAATGGCCCTTAACCCCATCAGAAGTTCCTTGCATACTTGGTAACCAACAATGCAATTTGCTAACACTTAGACAAACACTGAACACTGGAGTGCCCGCTTTCCCAAGGGCAAATAAAACAAACTCAAAGGACTTCAAAGTCTAGTCCAGTTTATAGTACCTCAGGATTCTATGCAAATCAAGTACGAGACAATGCCTCCCTCAATAGGAATGCTCTGGGAAATAAACAGGCAGGTGGATGGATTGGTTCAAAGTACACTCTGACTACCTTAGAAAAGAAAACTTCAGAATTCTCATGAGAACATCCCGTCTTTGTGAAAACTAAATAAGTCTCCTATGCATGAGGCCTGAAGCCCTGAAATCCTTCAAGCAGAGGTAATGGCAACTAAAGAAACAGGTTACTCACCTGTAACAGTAATTCTAGGAGTGGTATATGTTGTTCATCCACACTAACTGGCATGTCCTTTCCCTTTAAATATATAGCCAGAAGGTCTTAAGTTGGCTCCTCCCACCCAACCGGTGGTATAACCCTCAGCTCCACCCATGAGCCAGATATTACCCGCTGGAAGCTAGGTTTGTGCATCAAAGCCAGGAAGTCGGGTGGGTCGATTGGATGAACAACATATACCACTCCTAGAACTACTGTTACAGGTGAGTAACCTGTTTTCTAGGATTGGTAATATGTTGTTCACCCACACTAATTGGCAGACTCTTAGCAGTTCTCTGGGAGGAGGGAGGCAAGCACACACCTCTATTTGGGACTACAGACTGGAGAACTGAGGCTCCAAAACCAGCATCCGGTGTGACTCAGGTCAGTGTGGCAATGTGTAAAGATGGTGTTTGCGGTCTTCCAGGTAGCAGCCCTGCAGATATCCTGGCCCTGAAGCAGCCACCACTGGCCATGGCGATATGGCGGGTGGAGTGGAAGGTCCTGTCAAACTAATCTCATGATTTCTTTGACTGGGTAACCAGAGTGGTGGACCAGGAGGAGCAGCTGATGTTGCCTACCTGGACTTCAGCAAAGCTTCGATACTGTTCCACATAGAAGATTGATTAATAAGCTGGGAGGCTCAGGGTGGGTCAGATGTTGGTCAACTGGTGTGAAACTGGTTGACAGGCAGAAAACAAGCGGTGGTAAATGGTATACAGTCAGAAGAGATGCAAGTCACAAGTGGGGTACCACAGGATCAGTCCTGGGGCCAGTCCTCTTCAATATCTTCACCAGTGACACTGCAGATGGACTGGAGGTTAAGATTGGCCTGTTTGCAGATGACACCAAGATCTGCAACAGAGTAGATGATCCAGATGGTATGGGCAGAATGAGAAGAGATCTGGATAAACCAGCAAAATGGTGAAAAGAGTGGCAACTGGGATTTAATGCAAAGAAGTGCAAGATCACGCACATAGGAAGAGAAACACTGAAGCCACCTATAGGCTGGAGGGAGTTGCTGGCAGTACAGGAAGAAAGAGACTTGGGCGTCATAATCACCGATGACCTGGAATCATCCAAGCAAACCTCTAAAGCAGCAGGTAAGGCTAGAGGGATGTTGGGGTATATTAGTAGGGGTATCACAAGTCGGAAGAGGGGCAATAATCCCTCTTTACAAGACACTAGTTAGGCCCCATCTGGAGTACTGCATGCAGTACTGGGGCCACCCTCACAAGGACATTGACCAAACTGAGGCAGTCCAGAGAGGGCAACCAAAATGGTGCAGGGACTGCATCAGAAGACATATGAGGACAGATTAACTGAACTCAATATGTATACCCCAGAGCAAAGAAGGGATAGAGGTGATATGATTGAAACATTCAAACACCTTAAGGGCATTAAAAGGTGAAAGAGTCTAACATGTTTCAATATAAGAAAAATAGCAGGACAAGAGGACACAGCATGAGATGAGAGGAAGTTCGTTTTCACAGAAAGGTGGTGAATGCATGGAATGGCCTACCTCAGGAAGTGGTGGATATGAATATAGTGCAGGGCTTCAAACAGACATGGGATAGGCAGAAGGAGCAATACAGATGAGTATGAATAGATAGGCCATTGACAGAGCAAAGGCCTATGGCACATTCATAAGGTAGAAAAGAAATGAGCAGACTGGATGGGCTTTTGGTCCTTTTCTGCTGTCGGCTTCTGTGTTTCTGTGTTTGAGTGAGCCATTAACCCTACTGGTGGCTCCTACCCGCCAACCTATAGCAGAGAACAATGCAAGATGTAATCCATCTGCCAATTGTCCGCTTTGCTGCAGGTCTGCCAGGTGTGGCTTCAGCGAGGTGACAAACAGCTGGTGAACCTCTCCCGAACTTCAGCCATCCGCTCTTTATAATAAGAGCACTTGTCTCAGGTCCAGAGTATGGAGCCTGTACTCGGCCTCTGAGGTGCAGTTCAGGTAGAACACAGGCAGAGTTAACACCTGGTTAAGGTGAAACTCTGACACCACCTCGGAAGGAACTTTGGGTTGGGCGCAGGACAACCATGTCCCTGTGGAAGACCAGGTAAGGAGAATCCACCGAGAGTGCCTGGAGGTCCCCAGTCCATCTGGCTGACATGATAGCCACCAGGAAGGCGGTCTTCCACGACAGGTGTGACATCTCATACCTGTGCATCGGTTCAAATGGCTTGTCCATGAGTTTAGCCAATCCCAGCAGTAGATCCCATGGAGGTGGAGGTTCACACACTGGAGGGATATGATCGAGGCCTTGAAAAAGCACCAGATCACTGTCTCCTGCACCACTGTCCGCTGACCAGCCCACGCCCAGTAAGCGGAGATGGCTGCCAGGTGCACCTTAAGGGTAGTTGTCCGGAGACCTCGTTTAGAGAGGGACCAAAGGTAGTTTAACCCCTATTTATTTTATTTATTTTTAGGATATTGGAATTACAACCTTTGAGCCATAGACTCGTTTCCAAAGGCTCCACGTCAGAATAAAACATAAGACAATCATACAGTATATACATAGAATAAATTTGGGTGAGCAATCATACAGAGTATAAATACAATGAGCACAGGGTAATGCCTATACATTTGGTAGCTGAACAGGCCAGAGCTATCGACATATTTACCTAAGCGGTTAAGACCTATACAATTAGTAGCTAAAGCAATGCATGATATGAGTTGGTAGTAAGCCGCCTCAGGATTCAAAGTCCAGTGCAACTATATGGTAACAAAGGAGATGAGAAGCCTGTAGGCTAGAAATAGTGAGGGCTCTCCACTGCCTGGCCAAGGCAGGTGCGGCCTAGCGGCGTGGTGCATGATCCACAGGTTAACAGGTTACACTGGCATTGATGTGAGGAAAGGATATGGGCCCTTAGGTACCTTTTAAAAGGACCTAGATTGATGACTGATGTGACAGCCGTGGAGCACTGTACCAGGATGGAGCTGTAAGGAGGCAGAATCGTTGGGCAGGGTGGTCCTGACCCTAGGCACATTCCAGATAGATCTGGGTCAGTAGTCAAGGATACTGGCCACAGAACAGGAACTAGGACTAAGCCCTTGCCCTGACACTGAATGGACAACCTTTTCCATTTGAAGGCATAGCACCTCCTGGTCGACTCCTTCCTAAATGCCCCAACTACGCTTGAGGACATTGCTGGAAAGACCCAAAGCCTGGAACTCTAGCGCTCAGGAACCAGGCTGTCAGGGTATAGGTACTGAAGGTCCAGATAGAATACCTCCCCTGACTGACTGATATCAGGTCTGGAGCATGCTGGAAGACACCTCAGGAGCCTGCTGCTGAGGCTGAGGAGATCTGGATACAATAACTGCGTAGCAATCTGGGGCTACCAGGACGCTTCGTTAACCTACCCCTCCTCACCTTGAGAAGCTCCTTGTGGATCAAAGGAAATGGAGGGAAGGCATAGAAGAGGCCCGAGGTCCACAGCCTCAAAAAAGGCATCCCACTGCAGCGAGCCCTACTGAGGGGCGGGCATGAAACAGCCTCAGCTGTATGTTCTCCTGAGGCAAACAGGTCCACCTGAGGAGTGCCCCACAGAGAAACAGGCTGCAAACTACCTCTGGGTGAACCACTCATGGGATGCCTCGCCTACACAGCTGAGGGCATCCGCCAGTTGGTTCGAGGCTCCTGCCACATGGATGGCTAGGATATCTGCCTCCAGTTGGCTCAGGACGGTCCAGATGCGGGGCACTTCCCTGCACAGAGGTCGGGAGTGCATGCCCCCCCATCTGTTGAGATAGTGCATGGTCATGGTGTTGTCCGTCTGGACCTGGACCACTTGACCCCTCAGAAACTGAGCTAATGCAGTCACGCAGCCAGACTGCCCAGAGCTCCAGCAGCTTGATGTGTGGCATCGGGACTCCTCGGGGTTCCAGAGCCCCTGCACTCTATGGTTCCCCATGTGGGCTCCCCAGCCTGTGAGAGAGGCATCAGTCATGAGAATGACCGTCAGCAAGTGGACAAATGGGATCCCTCCCTGCAGATGTTCGGGACAGTCCACCATTGGAGGGCATCCCAAAGCCTCTGGGTTACTGTGACCAGCTGGTCAAAATAACCTAGACACTGGGACCACTGGCTGGCGAAGCCCCATTGAATGGGAGGCGCTCGCCACTTGAGCTCAATGGACCACAGTGGTGGAGGCCGCCATGTAACCCAGAAGACACAGGAAGTCCCAGGTAGGCCCATTGCCCAACCAGAAATGAGTGGGCAAGGAGGAGAGAACTTCTGTCCTGTCCACTGGGAGACGAACTCTGGCTCACCAACAGTCGAGTTCTGCCCCAATAAAGCAGATCACCTGTGAGGGCACGAGTTCCAACTTGGCTTTGTTGATTAGAGGCCAAGTTCGAGTCAGGTCTTGAGGGCCAGATCCTGGACCTCTTCACCTCAATCTGGAGGGATCCACTGTAGGCTAATCGTCGCGATAAGGTACACTGACCCCTCAATGCCAAAAGATGGGCTGTCACACTGCAGTGCATTTGGTGAAGACCCGGGGCCGATGACAGGCCGAATGGCATGGCTTGAACTCAGAGGGTTCCCCCACTGGAAGTGGAGGAACCTTCGGTGTGATGGACGGATCAGGACATGGAAGAACGCTTCCTGAAGACCCAGGGAGCAGAACCAGACATTTTGCTCGAGGGATGTTATGATCTGGGACAGAGTTACCATCCGAAGGTGCGCAACATGAAATACTGGTTTTAGTTCATGTAGATCCAGAATGGGATGTCCAGCCACCTGTTCGTTTCAGGAGCAGGAAGTGCCTGGAAGCGAACCCTGGGTAAACTGGTGGAGGATCGTCCTCGGGCCACTACCTCCTTGAGGAGGAGTTGGGCATATGTCGTCTCTCAGAGCCGATCGAGTGTGGACTGATACCCTTTCCTCGCATGGGCTTGGCTTACGGGTACTGCTCGAATTTTAAAGGCAGTTCCTGACCAACCACTTCCAACACCCACCCGTCCATGGCAACAGTGGACCAAACGGAAAGGAACTGGTGAAGCCGCCCCTCACAGGAGGACCAAGAGTAGTCGTGACGGGTATGGGGCTGGTCACCCCATCCCATCACTGAGCAGGCCTGGAAGAGGAGGATCTGAGACGGGACTGCTGGGACCCTTCCCTCTCAGTCTGCGCAACTAAGCACCTGAATTGTGCGGAGGGCACCAAGACTGGGCCTGATGCTGCTGCCCAGACTGAAATGGGGCTGCTTGCCACAGGGGCAGAAGGGTGAAATGGCTTCTTCTTCTGCTTCTTGGAATCCTGGGATTCCTTTTGGGCAGACGTAGCAGAGTCCAACTTGGTATTGGACTTCTCGTTATGTTCCAGGTGACTATCCACCTGGACCGAACAAGTCGGTACCCAGGAATGGGACATCTGCAAACTTGTACTGGGTGTCAGCCTGAAAGCTGAGACCTGCAACAAGTCCTGTGGCGCATGGCAACCACAGCTGCAACAGAATGGGCACAGGAATCCCCGATGTCCAAGGCCGTTTGGGGCTGTTGTCTGGCAACAGCCGCCCTAGACCTGCTTGATCGTGGTCTGAAGGTCGCGGAAGGTGAGAGCACTCATCTAAACAGCCCAATAGGGCGGGAGAAGTGTGCCATGATTGCAGCCGAGCTCACCTGACAGAGGCCCAGCAAGGAGGCAGCATAGACCTTCGGCATAGTGATCCAGCTTCTTGGATTCTTTTGTCCAGTGGTCGATCACATCTCCTGAGTTCCCAACCCACCTGAACACAGACTTGATCACCACTCCATCAGCTGAGGGATGCTGTGAAAATCCTGAAAGGAGCCAGTAGGTACTGCATACTTGTAGGCCATCCTGGCAGGCCGGTGTGGGACAGGAGACTGGGTACTGCCAGAGCTCCAGAGCTGGGCCAACAATGGCTTCAGCTACTGGAAAGGCCTCGGTCGGGGAATCCCCAGATCAGTTGGGTATATTCTACCAGCAGGGACACCGCAGAACCCAGATGAGGACTTGTCCTCCACTGTGGTCGCTAGAACAAAATAATTCGGAGAGATTCTACAATCTTGATCAGTAAAACCAAGTTTTGGAGCACCAGGGCCTACTACACGCGGGAGCAAGAAGGAGGGAACCTGTATCTTCCAGCAGAAAGGAAGATATCTGGTATCATGGGCTGGAGCCGAGGGTTATACCACCTGGGTTAGTGGGAGAAGCCAGCTTGAAGACCCTTCGACAAGATATTTAAAGGAAAGGACATGCCAATTAGTGTGGATGAACAACATATCCACGATCCTAGAAATGATGCTTTCCACGATAGAAAGCGTGGCTCGAAAGATGCAGCCCGCTCAAAGGGAAGCAACGTAAGCTTTTCCAACACAAAGTTAAGGTCCCAAGGCGGATCCCTGATTGGGGGCTTCAAGTGCAAAGCACCCTGTAAGAATGTACAGGACACACTGAACTGGCCCACTGAGCACCCATCCACAGGTACTGTACATGATAAGCAGAGATGGCAGAGAGATGTGTCGAATAGAAGACTATAGTAAATCTGTGTCTGAGAGGACAAAGGTGCTCCAAAACTTAATCCACTGGACAGGTGAAGGGATCCAACTGGTGTGAATCAGACCAAAGGCGAAGCGCTTCTATTTCATAGAGTAAGATGCCCTGGTGGAAAGTTTCCTGGCTACCAACAAAACATCAGCCACTCTGGGGAGACCCTGAATCTGTATATGGCTCTGTCTTTCAGATGAGACATTAAACCAAGGTCCCATCTGCCTGTTCTGGTGGTAGTTCAGGTGGATGTTAAAGATTCATGGGACTTCTCGAAAAGAGATGGGAATTTCTCTGGTGTCCTGGCCAAATTTCCTTCATTCACTAAAAATACAATTAACAGCTTAATCTGGTTCAGTGTCAGTTGGCATACATCTGTACCTCCCCAGAACGAGGCTGAAAATAGGCAGAACTGTCAGTCCTCTTTCCCAGTCAACAAAACTAAATAAATAAATGTCCTCAGGAGCCATGCATGGAGATGGAGGGACTTGAGGTCCAGGTGGACCAGGGTGCCCTGGTCCTTGAAGAGAAGCCTGTGCACAGTGGTAGGGCCAGCGGAGGTTCCACCACCAACTGCTGTAGTGAGGGTACCAGATCTGACAAGGCCAGGAAAGGGTGATGTGGATCATCATCATTGGCACTCACGGTGAGTACCAGGGTCAATCAACCATAAGAAGGCAGAGTTCCTGTCCAGGAGATTACTGCAGGGAGGAACGACCAGCAGTACTTTTCAGACTGTGGACAGGCTATTACATCCAGCCTGTCTACAGCCAAAAAGTTTTTGTCACTTTGTGTGATGAGTTTGCTTGGTTCTTCTCAGAGTGTCCCGAATCAGACATGAATCCCACCAGTGAGTCATCATATGATTACAGCGATCGCTATGAGGTTAGTAGAGGCACTCCACCTGTCTGGGAGGAGTTTAAACCGTGGAGGTGGCTGGGGTCATTAAGGTTGCTTCAAAACTGAAACACACATATTGTGAACTGGACCCAGTACCAACACAATTGTTAATGGGACGTGTTGATTCTGCTGGACCAGTGTTTGCCTTTGATGTCTGGTGCTCGTTGTCAGAGGGGTCTTCCCAGATTCCTTGAAAGAGGCTCTGAAGAGGCCCCTCCTGAAGAAACCATCTCTCAACCCAGACGTCTTGGCAAATTATCGACCATCTCCAACCTTCCATTTCTGCAAGGTTGTTGAGAAATTTGTAGGCGCTCAGCCTGAGGAGCACCTCGTGACCTTTGGTATCTATGAGTCCTTCCAGTTGGGTTTCCGAGCTAAGCACAGCACAGAAGCACACTAGTTCAGGTGGAGAATGACCTCCTTAGGGCCAGAGATTGAGGAGACAGGTCAGTTCTCGTTCTCCTTGATCTCTCTCTTCAGCATTTGACACTGTTGATCACTTTGTGCTACTTGACCATCTCAGAAAGTACTAGGGACTCACGGCATCTCATCCGCTGGTTTGAGTCCTACCTCACTGACAGGAAGCAATGGGTGGTGATTGGGAACTTCTCCTCCTCCCTGAAGTTCCTGTCATGTAGAATACCTCGAGGATCAATCTTGTCATCGATGTTGTTCATAGTGTACATGTTGCCCTAGGTGAGCTCATTAGGAAGAACAATGTGGATTTTCACTGTTATGCAGATGATACCCGACTGTATTGATCCTTTACCCCTGGAAAATCTGATGCTGTGGATGTGCTTAACTCCTGCCTGGCGAGATCAACGACTGGATGTCCTCTAGCTGGTTGTGACTGAACCCTGACAAGACAGAGGTTCTGGTAGTGGGAGTGAGTTGAAGGCATGATAGGAATGCCTCCAGTGTGGCAACTGGACTTTTCATGGGTCAACACCATTGATGGCTTCCTTTAGGTTGCGTGATCTTGGTGTATTCCTGGATGATGGTCTGACATTTGAATCTCAGGTGCCATCCATTGTCCAAAGTGTTTTTACACTTGAGGAACATCGCCAAGATCAAGCCCCTAGTTCTGCCAGAAGACCTGCCCACTCTAGTTCATGCCTTTGTAACATCCCGGCTTGATTACTGTAATGCCCTACACTTGGAGGTCTTGGGAGGTACCTCCACCGGCTGCAGCTAGTGCAGAACGCTGATGGACTTTTCGAGGTTTTGTCATGTAACCTGGTGCTGCGTGAACTGTACTGGTTGCCAGTCAGGTGGAGGGTTATCTTCAATGTGGTATACTCACCTTTAAGGCCTCACATGGACTAGGCCCTGGCTGTCTGTCAGATCTCTTAACACCTGCTGCCCCAGTCCGCTCCCTCCAATCCTCTTCCAGGGCTTCTGGCGATTCCCAGGATGAGGTTGAAACCACCAGCGACAGGGCTGTTAGCATCGCTGCCCTTCCTGCAGAATTTGCTCCCTCAAAGCATCAGGAGGCCCTTCAGTTGAGGTGTTTAAGGGCTGCCTTAAAACCCTCCTGTTTGCCTTGGCTTACCCAGACATTGCCCTTTAAATATATGGGAAGACAACTGACCTGTTTCCAACCGTTATTTTAATTACATTATGTACTTACTGTTATTTGTAATTGCTGTTTGTTGGATTTTTACGATTCATGGGAGGCACCCAAACCCCCAGGAATGAGCACATAAAAATAAAATTGCCTTGTCTTGCCATCACCTTCTCCAGCTGGAGTTTGATCAGAGCTTGTTGAAGGAGGGGAAGGAAGGAAGGTGTACAGAAACCTCCTGTCCAAGAGAGGGATAAATACAGGTTACTCACCTGTAACAGGAGTTCTAGGAATGGTATATGTTGTTCATCCACACTATCTGGCAGGTTCCTTGCCGCTTTAAATCTTGCGGAAGGTCTTCAAGCTAGCTCCTCCACCCACCGGGTGGTAAAACTCTCGGCTCCGCCCATGACTCCAGATCTGGCCCGCTGGAAGCTCAGGTTGTGCGTCCCGAGCCGGGAGGTCGGATGAGTTCGTGTGGATGAACAACATGTACCATTCCTAGAACTCCTGTTACAGGTGAGTAACCTGTATTTCTAGGGACATGGATATGTTGTTCATCCACACTATCTGGCAGACTCTAGCAGTTCTCCGGGAGGAGGAGGCAAAGCGCACACCCCTAATACTTACTTGGGGAACAAAGATTGGAGAACCGAGGCCCCAAAACCAGCATCCCGGCGTGACTCAAGGTCGATGTGGTAGGGAAATAAAGGTGTGTGCTGACTTCCAGGTAGCAGCCCTGCAGATCTCCTGGATAGGGACATCCCTGGAAGCAGCCACCGATGCAGCAGTATGGCGGGTAGAATGAGCTCTTATCCTCTGGAAGGCTCCATGCCCGCTAACTCATACCAGAGATTTATGCAGGAGGTGACCCATCTGCCTATCGTCCGCTTGGCTGCAGGTCTGCCAGGTGCGGCTTCAGCGTAGGTGACAAACAGCTGGCGAACCTCTCCCAATTTCAGCCGTGCGCTCCTTATAATAAGCGAGCGCCCTTCTAGGTCCAGAGTATGGAGCCTATTCGGCCTCCGAGGTGTGATTGGGGTGAACACCGCAGAGTCAACACCTGATTAAGGTGAAACTCCGACACCACCTTCGGAAGGAATTTCGGTGGGGCGAGGACAACCTTGTCCCTGTGGAAGACCAGGTAAGGAGACTCGATGCTAGCGCCTGGAGTTCTCCCATCCTTCTGGCTGACGTGATAGCCACCAAGAAGGCTGTCTTCCACGACAGGTGGGAAACCACACCTGTGCATTGGTTCGAATGAGCTTGCCCAGAGCTTTGCCAGTACCAGCAATAAATCCCACGGAGGTGGGGGTTCCCACTGGAGGAAATGTGATCAAGGCCTTTGAAAAAGCCCGACCACTTTCCTGCGCCACTGACTGCTCCGGCCCGGCCTCGCCCGTAAGCAGAAATGGCTGCCAGGTGCACCTTAAGGGTCGTCGACTAAGCCCTTGACTAGATAGGGACCATAGATAGTCCAAATATGCTCACAGGACACGAAAGGGTCCAACCCTTTTTCCCGACACCAAATGGAGAACCTCATCCATTTGAAGGCATAGCATTTTCTGGTCGACTCTTTACGGACGCCTCAATGACGTTGAGGACCTCTCGGAAAGACCCAAGACCTGGAACTCTAGCCGCTCAGGAACCAGGCCGTTAGGGTGCAGGGATTGAAGGTCCGGATGGAACACCTTCCCTGATTGACTGAGAGCAGGTCCGGCGAGCTGGAAGCTGCCTGGAGTCCTGGAGCCGAGACTGAGGAGATCTGGGTACCAGAACTGGCGAGACCAGTCTGGGGCTATCAGAATCACCTGCGCCTTGTCCCTCCTCGCTTTCAGCAGGACCCTGTGAATCAGGGGAATGGGGGAAAGGCGTAAAAGAGGCCGGGGTCCACGGCCTCGAGAAGGCATCCCCTGCAGCGAGCCCTGCTGAGGGGGCGGCATGAAACAGCCTCAGCCGTGTTCTCCTGGAGCAAACAGATCCACCAGAGGTGTGCCCAGCGGAACAGGTCTTGTACTATCTCCGGCAGGAGAGACCACTGCGCGATGCAGCCCCTATCCGGCTCAGGGCATCGGCCAGGTGTTGGAGGCTCCTGCCACATGAATGGCCAGGAGATCCGCCTCCAGGCTGCGCACTAGTGACCAATGCGGAGCTTCCTTGCATAGAGGCAAGGGCGCGTCCCGCCCTGGACGGTTTAGATAGTACATGGTCGTCGGTTGTCCGTCTGGACTCGGACCACTTGACCCCGGAGAAAGCGGAGCAAAGCGGTGAGGCTAGGCGGACCGCGGAGCTCCAGCAGGTTGATATGGCATCGGGACTCCGCGGGGACCAGAGGCCGTGCACTCGGTGTTCCCCAGATGGGCACCCCAACCATCAAAGAGGCGCCGGTCGTTAGAGAGACCGCCGGCTCGGGCGGACAAACGGGACACCCTCCTGCAGATGAGACGGAACGGTCCACCACTGAGAGCTCCACATCTCCTGGTCGCCCACACACGCTGGTCCAGAGGATCGCAATGCTGTGACCACTGACTGGCCAGTCCCCACTGGAGGGGCATGTGCCAGGCGTGCCCAACAGACTACGCTGGTACAGGCCGCCATGAGACCCAAAGTCGCAGGAAGTCCCGGGAGGCGCGATTGCCCAACCAGAAATGATTGGGCAAAGGAGGTAAGAACCTCGGCCCTGTCCGCCGGGAGCCGTGCTCTGGCTCGAAGAGAGTCGAGCTCTGCCCGATGAAAGATATCACCTGCTTCGGCTCGAGTTCTGACTTGGCCTCGTTGACCAGGAGGCCCAGTTGAGAGCAAACCCGGAGGCCAGATCTCTGGACCGCTCCACCTCCAACCTGGAGGGGCTGCTATAAGCCAATCATCCAGGTAGAGGTACACCGGACCCCTCGGTGCCGCGGGAAGGCTGTCACCGCTGCGATGCATTTGGTGAAGACCCTGGGAGCTGAAGAAGCGAGGGCATGGCCTGGAACTTCGAAGAGTCCCTCCGCCCTGAAGCAGAGGAATCTCTGATGAGACGGACGGATAGGGACGTGAAAGAACGCGTCCTGGAAGTCCAGAGAACAGAACCACACGCCGTGTTCCAGAGATGGTATTATCTGAGCCAGAGTGAACATTCTAAAGGTTCGAGACCTTAGAACTTGTTCAGGTCGTGTAGGTCCAGGATGGGCGCCAGCCCCGTCCGTTCGGGACCAGGAAGTACCTGGACACGAACCCCGTTCTGATGGTGGGTCCTCTATCTCTTATCACCCCCTTAGAAGAGAGACATGTCGGCTCGACGAGCCTGTAGAGATTCTGGGACCTCAAGCCCCGTGGGGCGACGGCCCTGAAGGGCGGAGCCTGCTCGACCGAGAGGCAGGCCTCTTCCCACCACCTCAAAACCCACCTGTCCGTGGTAACAGCGGACCAGGCGGAAAGGAAGTGTCAGCCGACCTCCAGGGAACCAGGGCGTGGCAGGGAATGGGGCGACACCTCAGCCCGCCACTTTGCAGGCTTGGAGGAAGGACCGCCGAGGGACCACCAGGGCCTTTTCCTCCTTGCTTCCTATTTGAGGGAGCTGGTGGCTTGGGCTTGGAATACCAAGGTCTAGCCTGCTGGCCCTGACGCTGATGTTGGGCGGACGGCAGCGGGAGCAGAGGGGCGAAGGGTTTAGGCTGAGGCTTACGACTTGTCTCTCTGCGCGGACGCAGACCGAGTCCAAGGTGGCATTGGACTTCTCGATCCTCTGGAGGTGGCCTTCCACTCCAGGGTCAAGAGGTCTGTTCCCAAGAAGGAACGTCCCAAGCTTGTGCTGGGTATCCGGTGAAAGTGGATATCCTCAGCCACGCCCGCCGACGCATGGCCACAGCGGCCGCCACTGACAGGCGCCAAGAATCCCCGATATCCAAGGCAGTCTGGAGCTGCTGCTTGGCTACTGTCTGCCTGGTCCCACCTGCTTGACCATGGTCTGCAGGTCGGCGGAAGATGAGGGACAACCTCATCCAGGGAGCCCAACAGGGCATGGGAGAAGTGTGCCATGAGGGCGCCGAACTGGCCTGGCGAGACCAAGAGAGGAGGCAGCATACACTTTCCATCCGGCATAGTCCAACTTCTTGGACTCTTTGTCGGCGGTTTGTCCACGCCCCTGCATTGCCGGCACGCCGGAAAACGCTGTTCGGTGAATTCAACCCTTCAGTCAAGGGTGTTCGAAAAGCCGGACAGAGAGCCTCGAGGGGACCGTGATACTTCCTGGCCAACCCACGACGGCGCAGGACAGGAAGCGGACGCTGCCATAATTCCAGGGCCGGGCCGACAATGGCCGGCCACCAGAAAGGCCTCCGTGGGAGAATCCCTCAGTCCAGAATCTCAGTGAGGGGATATCTAGCCCGCTTGGATACGGGTTCAAGCTTCATCCCAGTGGATTCTGAGATGAGCCTAAGAAGTCGAGGAAGGACGAAGGGCTATCGCCTGCTGACTGCCCTCAGAGGACTCCAAGTCCAGACGCTTGGAGAATAGGGAGGAGTCATCCGAATCTGACGAATTGTCAAGAGCTGCCTAGAGCCTGAGCCACTCTCCACTTGCCGAGGCTTATCGGGCGTGAGAGTGACCGACAGCCTGCGGGAAGGCCCTGGGCCGACCGTGAATCTTCGACGGTGCCCCTACTGTCGGCTGAGGCGGAGGCGGTTCCACCAAAATTGGTGGAGCAGCTGGAATAGGTCAAACAACCGCCTGGAAACAGGCTCTCACCACCACGAGGGGTTGATTCGACTGGTCCGTGGCAACCATTTAATGGCCGGGAAGAGGCCTGAGCCGTTGTTGCCAGCCAGTAAAAGTTGTTGCCACATGAGATCCTCATATTTTTCGGCGCAACTGCAAAGCCTCCCTCGTCCGAGGAGGAGGAAGATGAGGAAGAGCGGCGACGCCGCCATCACTGATGTCCGAGATCCGAGACCGCCTTGTCGACTGGAGCGGCTGGACCGCGAAGATGTCCGAGACCGAGATCGAAAATCTCGCCAGGCCGAGGTCGGTGAGGGGGGAGCCGAGGATCGGCAATCCCTTCGCTCGGTCGACAAGACCGGCGGCTCTGGGGCCGGAGGCGCAGATGAGCCGACAGTATCCACAGTCCTCGCGGGGAACCGGGAGGAGGGAATCTCGCTTCCAGCCAACAACCTGCCTAACGGGTCGAGAAAATCTCACCACGCCGGGCGGGTGTCTCAGTCACCTGGCCTGACGGGGCACCGTGAAGCAGTGGCCAAAGCCGAAAATCGACCAAGTCGACTGTCGCATAAAGGGAGGGAGATCTTTCCCCGCCCCAGGAGCATCGACGTATGGACTTACCCATATTTTCTTCTCGACCGATGAAACGTCCCGAAGAAGTTGGACCCTCGCCTTAGTTGAGAGGGTCAGGCAAAGCTCCTTAAACGAGCTGAGTAGGAGGCCCCAAGAGAGAAAGCGAACGAAGCCGCAGAAGACGGAAGTCGCGCCTGAGCCGCCTCTTCTCGAGGGCAACCAACTGTTCTAGTTGTTCAGCGGATCTCGTGAGCTGAAACCGCCAGTCGAGCCTCCTTGATTTAACCGGAGGAAATTTTTCTCGGGCGCCCCTAGTTGAAGACGGGCAGCGCGGTCTCGAGGACGAGACCGGTGCGAGGAACACAGGATCGCAAGCCTGCGGGTCATGCTCCTGGCCATAGTAAACGACCGTGGAGTGCGGGTCCGTCTCGAGACATCTTCTACCCACAGGGACATCTCTGAACCGAATCGATTGGTCCATCGTGAGCCGCGAGGGAGAAGACCGAAGAGGTAAACTTTTAATTTTTTGAAAGTTTCAAACCAAGATTTTTGGGCCCAAAGCTTAAACGCAGAGCGTTAAGGAGGGAACCTGAGCTTCCAAGCGGTAAGGAAGATCTGGCGCATGGGGCGGAGCGAGAGTTTTACCACCCGGGTGGGTGGGAGGAGCTAGCTTGAAGACCTTCCGGCAAGATTTAAAGCGGCAAGGAACCTGCCAGATAGTGTGGATGAACAACATATCCATGTCCCTAGAATGCATTTTACCAGAAAACTCTAGGCCCTGGATCTAGTGAGCAGAAAACAGCAGTTTTGCACTGAATGGGGATGCAAAAAGGTCCAACTAAGGCTGACCCCACCTGTCAAAGAGGTCTACCACTGAGGTCAGAAATTCCCACTAGTGTGCTTTTGGCCACGAGTGACTTAGGCTATCTGCCAGGATGTTTGGTCACCTGGAACATGGACAGCTGAGAGTTCAAGCCATGCTCGATGGCTCAATACCAGACTCTCATCGCTTCTCTGCACAGGGGATAGGAGTGAGTCCCTCTGCACAGGAGATAGGAGTGAGCCCCCATGCTTGTTTATGTAATATACTATGCACATATTGTCCATCTGAACCAACAGCAGACCTGGAGAGAGCCAAGTCTGGAAGGCCTGCATGGCATACAACACTGCCCGTGATCTCCAGGACATTGATGTGGAGACCCTCTTGATCTTGGACCAAGTCCCTTGGGTTGGTGGGGCCCCATTTGGGCTCCCCAACCTTGGCCAGTGGTATCCATCGTGAGGATCAGCTGAGGGGAGGTACAGAAAGGGAACTCCTCAAAAGGTTGCTGGGCTCCAGCCACCATAACAGCACCTTCCTGACAGGGCCCAACACCAACACTGGTTGGATCCAGAGTGTCCATGCGTTGTTCCCACTGGACCCGCAGTGTCCACTGAGGAGTCCTCACATGCAGCCTGGCTAAGGGAACCACAGCAATGGCTACAGCCATAAGCCCAAAAGCCTCAGGAACTCCCTCACTGGAACAAGGTGATTGGAGAAAAGAAGGCAGGTCTGAGTCGCCAGGATGCTTTGTTCTGCCTAAGGGTAAGAAGGTCTGGGTCATGTTTAACATGGCCTTTATGTAAAGAAGGCACTGGCAGAGGGGTGAAGCAGGATTCGGGCAGACTGATGGTAATGCCCAATGCCTGGAACAGGTTGCAGGTACTGACAAGGTATGTTGCAGTCTGTCCCTGGATGGGGCTGCCAAAAGCTAGTTGTCCAGGTAAGGAAATACATGAAAACCCTGCCTCAAGGCTGCAGTCACCATCGCCAGGCACTTGGTAAAACCCTGGAAGATGAGGACAGGCCAAAAGGCAGAGCCCAAAACTGATAATGCCCTCCCAGAAAGAGAAAGTGTAGGTGGAATGCAAAACCCTGGTGTGCAGGTAAGCATCCTGCATATCCAAAGAGCAGAGCCAGTCCCTCTGATGAAGCACAGGTAGCAATCCCTGAAGGGTGACCATCCGAACCAGTTGTACTCTATGTAGAGGCTGAGGTAGCTCAAGTCAAGGATGGGCCATAGATCCTCTGTCCACTTAGGGACCAGGAAGAAGTGGATTAGAACCTTCTTCCCTGTTGGGATCAGGAAATGGGCTATATGTCCTTTTTTACAGTAGTGCCTGAATTTCTGCCCGTATCAGGAATGTGACCTGAGGACTTTCTGGAGACCACTCCAGAGTGTGGCCATGCTCGATGAGCTGTAGCACCCAGTTGCCTGTAGTAATTGCCTTCCATCTGTCCAGGTGGAGGAGAAATGGCCCCGCCTCCTGAAACACTATGGGGGCTGGTAAGGAGTCAGGAGGTGGGGAAGTCACTGGCTGGGCTGCAGTCACTCATCTAGCAGCTCGGGAAGGGGCTGGGGTGGGCATGGGAAGGCAGCACCTGCCTTGCATTTGTCCGGACCTTGGTAGGGGTCAAGCCTGTCTATGGGAGGAGAGGTGAAGGGGGCTCTGTAGCTAGACTTGCCTGAGTGTGGTAAATGGAGTGGACCAGCTTCAAGGCCCACCCGGAGGTTTGAAGCTCAGAGATAATGTCTTGAACATCTCCACTAAACAGCTTGGGACCTTGAAAGGAAGCATCCATAATGCTAGACTGGACATCTGGAGTGAAGCCGAGACTCTGAGCCAGGCATGGCGCCTCACGTTAATATCAGTGGCAGCCACATGGCCGGAAGCATACCGGCATCATAAGCTGCCCTGAGGACACAGGTGCCAATGTCAGACCCAGTCTTTTTTTTTTAATTCAAGATTATTCAATTTTAAGGCACATCACAGGATATTCATTTTAACTCAAAGTTACATACATAGATTAGGTGTGATCATCATGCTTAGTTCATTTAAAACAGTCAACACAGAACAATGCATCATACTACATTTTCAAGACTACTTACACACTCATTTCATTTTTTTATTTTTTTTTTTTTACAGTTAGGTCCTCTGTCCTACTTGGCCTCAGACATTTCCCAGTATGTATGTCACTAGGGTCACTGGGCTCACCTAAAATCCTCCATTTCCCAAATGTGGCCAGCAGTTCTAGGTATAAGTGAGCCAGGACACTAAACTAAGGATCGACCTCTGCCTGCATCCCCATCTGCGATAAATCTCCTTCCCGGATTCACACCACAATATCCAAGTGGTCCATCATCTAGCAAAGACTGGGGTTTTAAATTAACTTTGTAGGGCAGTTCTTCCATCTATACAGCTCTTCCACAATTTTAAACCATTGTTGAAATGTAGGGGCTCAGCGACCAGCCACCGTCTTGTAATGGCTTTGTGCACTGCTGCTAGCGCGATGCCCATATATATAATTGATCTGTACCTTTTATTTCTGGCAGGGGCAGGCCCAATAGCAATTGTTGTAGTCCCAGAGTGGTATTTTATTTTTATCATTACATATTTTCCCCTCTGTGGAGCAGGCCCATGACCTCCGACGTCGGCAGCAGCGATCCTTGAGCCAGGTCTGTACGTGGATAGTTGCCCTATGCCACAGAGGGTTGCGCCCCCCACACAAGGTGCCACTCGTGCTTGGGGGCGCAGGGCACGCCATCAGCCACAAAATCACTCCCGCCATTTTTTCACTTTTCTTTCCCCTGGGAGCCGGACGTGCAATGGCATTCTAGGCACGTCCATGCTGGCACCTGCCGCCTCCCGCTGAAGCTCTGCATGCAACTGTAGTGTGGCTGGCCTCTGCCTCGCCACTGAAGTGCGGTGCATGACCCATACCCACCCCATAGAAAGGTGAGCAGTCGTGGCGCTCAATCCTTCCTCTCCCTGCCAGCCCCGGCCGAGAACAGGTCGCGGCATGGTGCGAGGAGTGGCTTCCAGCACCTCAATCCTCAGTGCCACCAGGCTGGCCCCAGGGTAGTACTGATATTAAACACTTCCCTAATGCTTGTTTAATTTGTTGCCAGTAAAATTATATCTTTGGGCATAGATAGAAAATATGTGAGTGGTGGGCTCTGGTTTGAACACTCTCTCCAGCACTTAGTGGTGCCATCATTGTTCCATTTACTTTTTATTGGGGTGTAGAAGAAACGAGTCCTAAATTTCCACTCAAACTCCCGCCATAGGGAAAGTGAGTGACTTTAATGGCTAGGCCGAACGTTCCCCAGTCGTTCTGTCAGTTGAATATCAGCTTCCTATTCCCATCTCCTTTGAGGGGTTGTGTGCAATCAATTTTAAAATGTCAAAGTGTTTTATACAGAGCTGACACTTGGCCCTTCAGAATTTCCTGCTGTAGTACTGCTTTTATAACAATCAGCAGAAGCTGAGCCTGAGATAGGGTCGATTCTTTTTGCAGTTTTGTATGTGGAATCTTAACTGTAGGTAGCGAAAATGATCCAAGTTTCTAAGATGGTAGTGGTCTCTAATTGTGGCAAATTCTTTTGCAGTCTCCTCAGACCCAGTCTTCAGGGCCTGAAGAGTTTGCTGCTGAGGGTCATCTGGCATGGCCATGACCGCCTCCTGGCCTGGTCCCACAAGAGGCTTTGGTACTGCACTATATGGGCCAAGTAGTTAAGGGTCCGGGTGGCTAGGGCAGCAGATCCAAGGATAACTTGCTTGATCAGCTGTTGAGATTCTCTGCCAGTGGGAGGGCACTGAGGTGCTTCTGACTCTTGGTACAGTCATGGGCCAAGTTAATGATGACAGAATCTGCTTAAGGGTGCTCACCAAATTAGGATTTGCCAGCTGAAGCATGGTAAAGCGGGTGGGCCTTTTAGAGACCACTGGAACCGTATGGGGATGATGCCATGCAGCTTTGGTAATGTCTTCATAAGACTCAATGAATGGGGGACTACCAAGGAGGAAGCATCACACTGACAAAGGCAGACAGCCTGGTGGCGATGCTCCAAGTCCTGTTCCTAAGTCTCCCACCCCATAGTGGCTTGGATATGCCTGATGATGTCCATGAATGCGGGGTCATCAGGAGGCAATATGGGGACATTACTGGACTCTCTTCATCTTCCCAAGAGTATGCCAAAATGGAGGAACACTCAGAACTGTCACCATTGCCGGTGACAGAGTCATCATCCCCCATGGTCACTGGGCTTGCACTCAACTGGGCAAGTAGGGGTGCCCACATTGGTGAGGCTCCTGGGAGTATGAGGGTGCTCGGGCAGGTCATGGCCCGTGGCAGGGTTCCTGAGGAGGCCCTAGCTGTTGCGTCTGGGCGACCCACTGGGAGAAGGGGCTGTGACTGCACGAGGCCCACAGTGCTGAGATCAAGCCATTGTAGTCCATTGGCATCGGCCCCCAGGTGCAGGACAGTTATAAACTAGATGGGGTCCTATGGGCGAGGGTATGGGTAATCTTGGACCAGTCCTCCAGGCAGTGGGTAGGGTAGGCTGGTGTTCTACCCCAGATGTCTGAGCCGGATACCAGGCTGTGGCTCCACAGGAGCTGGAGGTGCCACAGGCGCCTGTTCCCTGAAGGGATAGCAGGAAGACTGGTGCAGGTCCCCCAGTCGTTGGTAGTAGGAGGACCAGTGAAGGACCTGTTGGTGGCAGGACCGGCAGGCCACATGAGCTGGGAGAACAGGCAAGGCCCAGCAGGCGTCGGCCTGGGTGACACGAAGAGGGATCCACAGGTGCCAGTGTAGGAGAGGCTGGTGCTGGATAGGAGGATCCACTGACAAAGGCTGCAGGGAGACCAGGCTCCGGAGGCGCAAGTGCCCTGCAGCGCCTGCCCCGGAAAAGAGGAGCAGGATCCACAGAGGTCCTGGGGGTCGAGACCAGCCTCGGTTGCATGGCTGGCGGGCAGCAAAAAGAACTGGCGCCAGCAACACTCGTGCTGGCTGGAGGGCTCCAGCCAAGTCACCTGCCGAGGAGCTCACAGAAAATAAGGGGCTGGAAAAGCAGGGTCTGGGGGGCAGGATATGGGATACCCCTGCCCTGAGAAGCTGCTGTAGCTGGTAACAGAGATCCAGGCAAATGGTGGGGCCAGAAGCCTTGAAGAGGTGGGGCATTACAGGGCGTGGAGGTGACCCCAGTAGGAAGACCTTGACATGGTCGGTTTAAGAGCCTTATCGCGGAGGCCGCAAATGGGAGGCAGGCAGGGGTCAGTCCAGTCCTTGTCCAGATGCTTGTGCTTCCCTTTGTCCTTGGATTTGGATGAAGGAGAGCCTGAAGACTGGGCTGAGGAAGAAGGAGCTCCAGGCCTACAGCTCCCATTCCATCAGGGTGACTGTCTGCTGGAGGAGAGGACTTTCCAGTGTTTTCTGGTGGCTGGGTTAAACTTCTGGCAGAGCTTACAGGCTTGCAAGTCATGGTCTGAGCCTAGGCAGAAGAGGCAGGTAGAGTGGCTGTCTTTGTCCAGAATCTGTTTACCACAGGCACACTTTGTGAAGCAAATCGAAGAAGAGTGTTAAGAAGACATAAAAGTGAGAAAGGAACACTGAAAAATTAGATGTTTAACTATTTAAGCGAGAAAATGAAGTGCTGTAAATCTGCGGAAAATGGCAGTCGACTATGACCGCAGTGGTGTCAATTGACAGCGTGCATTGGTCGATGGTGGGAAAGAACAGAGAGTAGAGAGTGGAGTGGGGCTGCCCACCTTATAAAGGACAGGCTGAACTCAGCCGCTGATGTTGGAGGTGGATGACTCACCTGTAGACTGCTAGCTAAAAAGGTTTCTGTGTGGTCCTGCACCTGATGGCTTAGTCCTACCGTGTTCTACCAGTAATGGCCTGCAGCAAGAGATACCTCAAGTAAGATCTAGATTTTCAATTAAATTCACAACTTCCAAAGAATCTTTACTATACGAAAGAAAAGTTATGTGAAGGTTGTAAAAAACTGTACAAGAATTTTGAGATACATCCGTGAACCATCCTATCCCCAATATGATCAGGTGACCAGCTGGCTCAGGGACATTTTTATGGATCTTAGGCAAAGTATAAATGGTTGGGATCACTGGGTGTGCAACTGTCAGGGCCCTATAAGTTTGTTTTGAAACACCCTTTAAAAATCCTAAATTCAATAAGTTAGGACACTTGTTTAAATATAGAGGTCTGGTTAGAAGTAAGAACTGAATAAAGGTGCTATCTGAAAGCTGGCAGTAAATTTCCTGGCTATACTATTTCTCTATCCATGACCACTATTACTAACCCTTATCTGCGGGTTTTACCACAATCATGTCATCCTGTACCAATGTTTGTAAAGGACGTCGTTTAGCTCTTGTACAGTTGTCATAATGCTGTGTATTGTCAGCTCTCCTCAATAACTCCAGATCTGCCCCATATTTTTCCAAAATGCAAAACACCTGGACCATGTGTAGGGCAATAAGTGGATATGGGTCTAAAATAATTTTCATCTTCCCTGTTGGTGGGGCACCATTATCTAGCTCTGTACTAGTGGAATGAATACTGAACACTATGCAGAGTTAATGATCTTGCTAGTCCCTGTAAATCAATGGTGGTTTGAAAATAAATTTAATGATGCTGCAGGTGCAAACAACAACCCC
The DNA here is from genome assembly GCA_016271365.2 of Neoceratodus forsteri. Lineage (NCBI taxonomy): Eukaryota > Metazoa > Chordata > Ceratodontiformes > Ceratodontidae > Neoceratodus > Neoceratodus forsteri. The sequence continues at coordinate 964,681,308 of CM057458.1, read as the reverse complement.
TTATTAAGGATAGAAATTTCAACCAATGTTAACTCTCTGGATGAGATTACTGAGCAAGAATCATTAACCGGGTGCAGTGTTGGTCTACAGCTGGTAACATCTGTTTTGGAAGCTGCACGCCCTCTGCCTCTTCCATGCAGCCACCCTCCTCATCTTCCGTAAGGTGAAAATACGGTTGCTGGAATCTGATCCTGCATTTGCTGTGCCAGGGCAGTGTCTAGAGGGGTGGGGTGGGGTGGGATGGAGGTGTGTATCCTGTACAGGAAAATATTCTTAACTAGAGTTGGACAATTCAGTCTCAAAGTGCCCGTGAGTGTAGTCTGAAACATTTCTATCCTCTGTACCCATATGCTGTTCAGGCGATTTTTTTTTTTTTTAAATGGACTTGATGTGCTAACAGATGGTTTGTTCTGCCAATTAAATACTCTACCAAGTTTATAATCATTGGTATCACACTCAAACTTTTTCTGTTTAGCAGCTTTAATCTTTTGTCACATCTCATCATCTTACTCTGTAGGCCTTCTGTAATCTCTCAGATTCTTCCTTGGGGATGAGGCTAAGGTTTTCTTCATATTTTCTAATTCTTTTGAAACCTCATCCTCAAAGGGCTGCACATTTTACAATCAGCTGAATCGATTCAAGGGCCGATTCCTACATTAAAGCACATGCTACTCTCATAAACTCTACACTGTCTGTTCCATATGCAGGCTTTTCAAGATACAGAGACCCTAAGTTACTCTCTGCACCTCCAAAATGCCTCTAGGATCACCTTATGCCAGTGTATTCGGTGACCCTTAAGAACATATTTTCTAGTGCCCAAAATATATTATTAGGATCCGTCGAATAGCTTCTGTGGGTTCCCGTCAATGGACAAAATTGGGTTTTGGTTCCAAACTCCCTGAAAGTACAACTGAAAGAACCGTTAGGTGCACAATCATTACCATATTTACTTCACTACTACCCATGGCCATATTATACCCAATGGTAGAAAGTAAACAACTGGGAGAAAACCCAAAAAGAGGCAAAACAACTGTACAGCCACAAACTAGAATTACCATGTAGGCAACTAAGCTTTCAAACAAGAACATACAATTGATGTTCATGTACAGACAATCCTTTACACTCTGCTATGGGTAACCCGTGCAGCTGGCACAACCAAACAGGCAAAGGGACAACAGCAGGGGAGCACCGTAGCAGAGAGCCCTCAAAGCCCCACAGAAACTGATGCAAATCTATGGCAAAGCAAAGAGCACCAATCACCAAAGCATGCCAATTAGGATAAATAACAAATAATGATTAGGTGGGAGCTAATTTAGACTAAAGAATTTTAATGAAAAATTACAGAACACTGGTATGACAGAACCGATTATAAAAGCAAGAGATGCCCCAGGAGGAACAAATTTAATTCCAGGCTTTGAGAAAATAACTAAGCAAATAGCAAATCATATTTCTAAAGAAATACATATACACAAATACAAAGGAACACTATGATATAACAAGGACTGTAAAATGCTAAGTTAAAACTGAATAGACAAATGATGGTAGTTAGGTTAGACCCCAATATAAAGAATAAGAAAAGCACATTAAGGAGATCTTAAAATAAAATAATGACACAAATAGGACAGCACAGACAACTCTTATGGAAAGAGTCAGAAAAGCTCTTATCGATAAAGACAATAAACATTTTGGAAGTGGGAACTACAGACCAGTCAACCTCACCTCAGTAGTGGGAAGATCATGAAAGCACTACTGGGAGAGATTGGTGGAACATTTGGTTGTCAATGGACTGCAGGACCCAAGGCAGCATGGTTTCACCAGGGGAGGTCATATCAGACCAACCTCATTGAATTTTTGACTGGGTGACTAGGGAGGTGGATCAGGGATGGCAGTGGACATGGCCTATCTGGGCTTCAGCAAGGCCTTTGACACTGTGCACACAGAAGACTATTACACAACTAGGGAATATGGGCGTGGGCAGGACAGTAGTGTGGTGGGTAGGTAACTGGCTGGGCTGCAGGACACAGAAGGTGGTGGTAAATGGCTGCCACTCCACAGAGGGAAGAGTGACCAGTGGGTACCACAGGGATCAGTGCTGGGACTGGTCCTATTTAACATCCTCATCAGTGACATTCGCTAGGACCTAGAAGGCAGAATTTCACTGTTCGCTGATGACACAAAGCTCTGTAACAGAGTAGACGCACCAGAGGGTGTAGACAGAATGAGAAGGACCTGCAGAAACTTGAAGAATGGTCAAGGATTTGGCAGTTGAAATTCAATGCAAAGAAGTGCAAGATAATGCATATGGGGCACAAAAACCCTGGCACAATATATCAGTTGGGGTGAGGATATAGCATGCACCAAGCAGGAAAGGGATCTTGGGATTATCATCTCTGATGACCTCAAGGTAGGGAAACAGTGTGACAAGGCAACAGGTAAAGCAAATAGGATGCTGGGATGCATAGGCAGGGGAATCACCAACAGGAAAAGGGAGGTCATAACAATTCCACCTATACAAGACACTAGTGAGGCCCCACCTGGAGTACAGTGTACAGTTCTGGAGACCTTACCCACGTAAGGACAGACAGGGTAGAGAAGGTTCACAGGAGGGCAACAAAGATGGTACATGGATTATATCACAAGTCCTATGAGGACAGGTTGAGGGAATTGAATATGTACTCCCTGGAGGAGAGGAGGGAGAGAGAACATGATAGAGACATACAAATATCTTACAGGGAGGAACAGGGTGCAGGAATACACTATTTTTCAGCAAAAAGATGTTCCAGGAATAGAGGGCATGGGATGAAGTTGAGGAGGACGATTCAGAGGAAATGTGAGGAACAATTTCTTCACAGAAAGGTGGTGGACAAGTGGAACACTCTGCCATAGGAAGTGGTGGAGGCTGAAATAATCCAGGATTTAAGAATGCATGGGATGAGACACAAATAAATTCTGGCCGTCAGGGTATGGGGCAACAGAGTTCTAGGAAAACAAACTGAAGTTACAAACTCAAATGGGCAGACTAGGTGGGCCATAGGCCCTTATCCATCAACAATGTCTATGTATCTATGCCTGTAGTTGCTAAGGATACATGGGCATTTTAAGAGGACAGTAATACATACAGAACCAGATATGCCATTAAACACTTCTAAGGATCATTTAGTAATTCAAACAATGATTACACAGGATCCCTTGATCATCATACAGAACTAATACCAATGGAAACCAAATTTTCCTTAAAGGAAGTTAGTAAAGCTGTCTATTTGTTTGCTCATCACAAAGCTCCCGACTCTGATGGGGTTCCATTAGATGTGATTTTAAAATCAAATGGATTTATGGGCGCCATACTTACAAAGATTGTGCCAATATATTACCAATACGAGACAAATTCAATCATCATGGAAGAAAAATATTGCTGTACCAATTTTTCAAAAGGAAAACAAAAAAGATCCAAGCTGTTACAGGCCAATCAGTCTTCCAGATTACTATCATGGATTAAGGATAACGATATTTTATACGAGGCATAGGCAGAATTTGATAAGGACATTCAACTACAGATTAATGTTTTACACTCTTTCATTTAGCTTATAAATACAGAATTAATAATACAACAAAACTTACCCTGTATCTTTATGGACCTGACCGAGGCTTGATCAAATAAACAGGAAATTGCTATGTCAAACAGCAGGGAGCACAGGAGTAGATTGTGCCTTACTTGATATGATACAAATCTTATACTCTGAAAACTTAACACAGGTCAGATATGACACTTGGGGAAATGAGTAAAGAATTTATCACCAGTATGGGAGTTAAATAAGGTTGCCCTCTCCCCACTATTATTTAATTTATATTTAAATACAACACTGATAAAGTTATGACACAATAACTTCATCTGCTGAAAATTACAAATTAGCTCCCTCTGTTTTATGTGGATGATACTGTATTATTATCTACAAGTTACTTGGGTATTAAAGGTTGCTTGGAATTTTTTTTTTAATGAAAGTAGCAACGCTGAATTATTAATTATCTATGACAAAACTAAAAATAATAGTATTTGGTGGAAATAAGAAATCATACAAATATAAAATAAATGATCATGACTCAGAGTGGTCAAATCATTTTGTTATCTAGAAATAACCTTCTCTGATACCCTCACATGATCAAGACATATTCGTTAGCTCTCTAAAAAGCCAAAATATTTACTCTGGTGCTATCCAGTTTTGCTTACAAATATGGGTCAATTCAGTAAAGGCTGCCTTGATGTAATCAATGCAAAAATAAAAAGTGAATTGTTATACTGCTCAGAAATACGGGGTTATCCAGACCTTAACTAAACAGAAAAACACTTAAATCGTACTATAAGAGACTGTTGAAACCACCTCAAAATGTCCAATCAGTACCAGTTAGGTCAAATACCTACAGCATGCATTATTAGAGAGAGAGCATTAATATACTGGTTAAACTCCTACACAATGAGGAAGAAAGGCTCTCCAGAAAATGCTTAGAGAAGAACTAACCTAGTTAAATCAAGGACTATACTTCCCTAGTATAATTTTTTAGTGGAGCAAGTCAGATCAAATGGATTACTATAACATCTTACAAAAGTGCTTACAAAACCTTTTACTGAAGTAAAATCTCAGATAAAACAAAGATTCTGTGATATCGGGATATACAGCTTTAATAAATATTATTGGAGTTATGGACGTTTGTAATAGGCACTAATGGTGCTCTACTTTATCTATGAAATGTTAATCTTGTACTACTGTACGTGTTTTATTGTCTGTATAACGTAGTCTTGTATTTTATACTCTGTTATTTGAACTATGATTATGGTTGGCTGCCTACAAAAACTGGCATTTATTGTCCATAAGCTCTCATTTAAATAAAAATTAATTAATTTATATCTATATGCAGAGGAATTAGCAAATGTTCACAATGTAAAATTAGCAGATGGTTAGCGACAAACAAAAGAAACATATCCTTTGAACCCTATTTGACTTTGATTAGAGACCCACAAAAAAGGAATATACTAAGTAAAAATAGATTTCAGTACTGCAGTAGCCAAAGACTAACCACATTTTAGAAAAAGGATAAGAATGAGGTTTTCTGCAAATGCCATCCAACATTACCAATGTACCAGCTTGCATCTAGAAAAGTCACCCGTATGGTGAGGGAGCAAAGTCCAGTAAAGAGCAACGGCTGGCACAGGGGATACATGGAGGGAAAAGGGGTTCTTCCGTACATTGGGGAGCGGAGAAAACTAAGGGCCATCTCAGCAGATTGAGATCAGAAGGAGGGTGGGTGGAAGAGGCGAGGGACCAGGCAGAGGTATCTTGCAGTACTTTGCCTCTGTGTTCACTAGGGAGGGGATGGGATATCTACAAAGCAAGGCACAAAGGGATAGAAGCGGCAGGGAGTGGGATCAGGGAGCAGCAGAAATGGAGCAAAAGGAGGGAAAGGTACCCCAGGGTGTCACATCTGGATAAGGATAAAAGACCAGTAAGGTGGAGGGGACGGATGATGCCATCCCCACCAAAAGGGTGTGGTTTGCCCTCAAGGCCCTAAAAAAAGACAAATCTCCTGGGCCAGATGGCATTCATCGAGAGTACTATAGGGAATTGGCGGACATACTGGCTGCACCTGCGGAGCTTTTCAACAGGTCACTTGAGACAGGAGGGTACCTAGATTGGCGAGAGGCACATGTGGTACCAATCCATAAAGGGGTCGAAGGAAGTACCAGGAAACTATAGACCCATCAGTTTAACCTCGGTGGTGGGAAAATTAATGGAGAGTATACTAAAGGAGCGACTGGGGGTTTACTTGGAGGAGGTGGGAGGTCTGGATGATCGGCAGCATGGGTTTGTGCCAGGTAGATCATGTCAAACCAACCTTGTGGAGTTCTATGAATGGGTAACATCAGAACTGGACAGGGGTAAGCCTGTGGATGTATTATTCTTGGACTTCAGCAAGGCGTTGACTCTGTCCCCCACAATGGTCTGGTGGAGAAACTGATGGGGTTAGGAGTAGGCCTTTGATGGTCAGATGGATTGAAAACCGGATAGCTGGACCACTCAGAGAGTAGTGGTCTGTGGGGAGCTCTCGAACCCTACAGAGGTTGGTAGTGGGGTACCACAGGGCTCGGTCCTGGGTCCAATCCTGTTTAATGCATATCAGACATCAGGGATGGTATAGGGTGTGAAATGAGTCTCTTCAGGATGACTCCAAGATGGGAGCAGTAGTTGAGGAGAAGAGGGAGGTTGGCCCTGCAGAGGACCTGGACACCCTGGAAAGCTGGGCTTACATGGAAATTAAATTTCAATATCACCAAGTGCAAGGTGTTGCATCTTGGTCGGGAAACCCTAAACACAGGTACACCCTGGGAGGGAGGTGCTGGAAGCCTCAACAGGGGAAAAAGACCTAGGGGTCATGGTGGATACATGTATGAATAACACTGAGCAGTGCAGGAGAGCAGCTAGCAAGGCAAACAGGATGTTGGGATGCATCAGAGGGGATCACCTCTAGGAGCAAGGAAGTGATTCTGCCACTGTACAATGGACTGGTTAGACCACACCTTGAGTACTGTGTACAGTACTGAGACCACACTTGAAGAGGGACATACAGCTCCTGGAGAGGGTACAGAGGAGGGCAACAAAGATGATACGAGGGCTAGGGATTTGACTTACGAGGACAGACTTGAGGAGCTCTGCCTGTTTTCATTGGAGGAGAGGAGAGACAGGGGACATGATTGAGGTCTTCAAGTACCTCAAGGGAATAAATAGGGTAAACATGGAGGGATCTTTAGACTAAAGCAGGAGGCATCACCAGAGGGCATGGTTTGAAGTTGGAAGGTGGAAGGGTGAGGGGAAAGAGGAGGAGGTTTTTCACTGAGAGGGTGGTGGACCCTTGAATGCTCTGCCTGGTGAGCTGGTTCAGAGATCCACAGTGGAGAGCTTTAAGAGAGGTGGGACAGACACAGAAAGTGGATGTATCAGATGATGGCCTGTCCGGGGGTGGGGATGGATGATAGGGTTTCTGGAGCACAAGGGATGGGAGGGTCTCGGCACCCAACTAAGGATCTAGGTTCGAGCAGACTTGATAGACCATAAGGCCTAATCTGCTGGCAAATAATATGTTAATATGTTAGTATTAGATGACGTAATTCAAATTTAGATTTTATGCTCTTATAAAGTTTATGTAACTCCTAGAGGAATAAATATTTAGGCAAAATATTAGCAGAGATAGAACTGGAAACAAGAAACCAAGTTACCTATTTACTTAAATCATGTTCAGCCTCTATCTTGAAACCGTGTCCTCCTTCCTTAAAACTGTAGATCAAATGAAGTTAGATTATCATGATAAATATTCAGTTTAATGTACATTATAAATGGAAGTTAAAAAAAAAGTATTTGGATTGGTTGCTAGCCGTGCATTAGAAGTGTCTAATGCACCGCTCTGCTATCAAGTTCAAGTAACCACAGCCACATTTAAAAATTACATATTAAGAAGCCAATTAGAATGTTCAGTTTTCTTTTTTTTTTTTTTAATCTCTTATGCTCCTCTGCCCATCTGGCGAGCACCTCCTTCGAGCTCTCAATGTTCTGCCCGTCTGTCCGCCATCCCCACGACCTGCCTCAGCCCCAAATCAGCCCCCTGGAGGTAGCCCAGCATAACCCTTAGCCAGGTGGGTTCCCTCCTCTGAGAGGAAGGCATCGGCCCAGGTGCTGCTGGGGTGGAGGCCGTGGGCCATGACGGCAGCGAGGGGACTGGAGAGCTGCCATCTGGCTCGCCAGAGAGCCGCTTCTCCGGAGAATGACGCACACTTGACGCCAAGGCAAATGCCGCATCTGCCACCCCCGAAATTTGAGCCCCTGACACTCTGCCATGCTCCCAGCTTCCGCCAGGGGCCAGCAGGTGCCGGCTCACATCCCCACCCTCCCCTGGAGAATGCGAGCTGTCTACAGACGCTCCAACCTTCTCCCTGGCTGGCTCTCCAACGGCCCGAGTCCGCTCGAACCCGGTCGCCAGCGCCGCAAGCGGAAATCAACCGCTGCGCCCGACGAGCCGGCTGAATGTTCAGGTTTTGAATCGCTGCTTTTTTTTTTGTGCTGCTAGCCATGAACTTGCCAAAACCAATACTTGGACTGTACAAAGCATTTCAGCCACCATCACCCTTTCAGAGGTCAGCAATACTCAGTGGCATACTAAAAGCAGCAAATACTACAATGAAGGATCATAACATACACCAGAGGATTCATCTTACTACTTTCATTCCTTTTTTTTCCCCATTTCCCCACTTCACAGTTACATCTATCACGAACTTCGCTAATGGCCGCCTGTCCACCCTGCCACTCACTAGCTCAAGCTCTCATTCCACCACTGCTTGACAAAAAATTATTCAAATAAGCACATTACTAAAATATTTTACAGGTAATATCTTTCTCCTTTACTCTGTTTAAATCAAATAATTGCTCTGAAAGCTCAAAACTGGAAATGCTGTCCTATTCAATCAGCATTCATGGCTCATCTCCCCACCTGCCAGCCATTCTCTTGTTACGCCTTTATCGGTACTGACAAAAAAATAAAACAAGGCAGACACATTTTAAATAAATAAAAATAGTGTCACAATATCAGTGTGACATTTACCAGCGATACCTATTTGTCTATTTGTAAAGCAATGATCGGACGGTCTCACAGACATTTCTACTGCAGCCAGAAATGCAGTCCTGTTTGTCTATGCTCCTGGCTCTCCCTCCCTTGTCTGCCTGCCACTCTCTGGTGCACCCTGTTTTAATATCATGCTAACATAAACCCAAAACAAAGTAAGTCAACCACACTGTAAATCAAGTAAAATGCCTTTTGTTGTTGTTTCAGTCTCCCATCCGAAGACTGTTCTACTCTTACGCTTTTCTTGGCACCCGCGGTCATGCTGGAGAGATTGTATGGTTTGCTATAAATTGTTCTGTTTGCTCTCTCTCTTTCTTCAGTTGACATCTCTTCCCTCTCGCCTGACCTCCCATCTGTATCCCACTTCCCCTGAAGTTCTCACATGCCGTGCTTGATCCTACCATTAAGCAGCCAATAAAAACATTAAAAAAGTTTGCCAGCAATTTTTTATTTATTATTTTTTGTTACACTTACAATGCTCATGCACACCAGTGCTCGGTTCTCCCAAATAATGCCCCAGAAGTCATGAACTCTTTGTGATATCCCTCACACTCAATAACAAAATAAATGCATTTTTTAAGCAATCTACCTGTTCAGTATTGCTGGAAAGCACACTTAAAAGCAGTCTGTTTTGTTTGTGTGTCTGTATGGAGTGGGAGTGGGGGTATACACGATTATCTACAGCAGCCACAGTGTGACAAAAGTCCTAGGGGTTAAAAAAAAAATACACAGGCAGAGGAACTATTTTACATCAAAATGCCTCAAAGAGCTTATTATTTTACTACCTAACCCTATTAATTTTAATTTTACATGCATGTAAAATACACTGCCCATTTAATAAGTGCAATAAGACACACCAGGGATGTGCATTAGACATTTCTAACACATGGTCAGGGGCTGAAGGCCCTCGGCCTGCAGCCTTGTGTTGCATTACTACTGACTGTGCTGCTAGAAATGTCTAATGCACACCCGGAGTGTCTTATTGCTTACTTATATACTATAACACCATTACTTTTTTTGGTATAGATTTTTATGATGTTTTGTAAGTTTTTCTCCCACTTCTCCACCCGAGCCTCAGCGCGCACACATGCACACCGTGGCACCAGCTCAGCCCTTCCGCCTCCCATAACAGTGGCGCCCCTCCTTCCTAAGCTGCCCACGGACCTTAACCCAGTGGGATCAGAGACTACTGAGGTGGGGCAGCAACCCTCCCACCACCCCGAAGAAAAGAGCAGCCTGGAAGCTTGCTCAATCTGCTCCTCCCTCTTCCCCACCGCTGGCGCCGATGACCCAATGTCATTCCCAAACCTGGGTCACCAGCGTAGTACAAGGTAAAGTGTCCAGCACCTCAGCGACACCGGGCCGGCTCACCCTCTACTCTTTAAGATGTAGATATACTCGTCTTACTGTGTGACTCATTGATATACAGATATGTTTTAAACCAGCAAGACTATTGTTTTTTATGCGTTTTATCTTGAGTAACGATGCACTTGTATATATCGGGTTCTGTCATGTTGTTTGTAATATATGTATATCTGATGTAAAGTATATATGACAATATATGCCAATCAACAAAATTCAATTTAATTCAAGAAACATTTAGGGAAAACATGATATACAGCTTGTCTAAAGATCCAGTGGCAGTACAGTATTCCACACCGCATCTTGGAGATCTTGGTCCAGTTTTAAATGTAAGTACAAAGATGCATATTTGAGACGCTTGCATCCTGCAGCACCCACTTTGCCAATTACCCAACTGGACACAGCAGGTTCTATTTTTAAACCCCAACAGTTTCCAAAATTGGATGCATTTTATGGCAGGAGGCATGAAACTCTGGACACTTACTGCCGATTCAGCATGTAAGATTTATCAGACATGAATTCATAAGCTTCAGTGAAAATGTAGTTCTAGCACTATTCAGGCTGTACCTGGAGTACTGTGTGCTGTATCAGAACCTTCACCTAAACAAGATAAGGAAAAGTATGAAAAAATACAGCAGAGGGTGACTAAAATGAAACATGGGCAACAAAGCTGGAACTACCAGGAGAAGCTCAAAAACGTTATCAAGTACTCAATGGAGAAGAGGAGAGGGGCGGGAACATGAGAAAGTCCTGTAAATACATGGGAATGTAACAGGGTAGAGAGTGTGCACAAGGATGGTGGTGCACTGAAAATCACAACAATCACACAGTTTGGTTCAGGGACTCACCAACCTCTGAGGCAGGACGGGTATTTCTAATAAAGCATGAACTTTTAACTGACTGTTGACTCTTGGCATCTTCTACAGAGGTCGGTGAGTGCCTGAACCAAACTGTGTGACTGACCTCAGTGAGTTATTCAGAATTAAAGGGCAGACCTGCATCAGGGATCACAACCTCAAACTAGCAGGTTGACTGTGTAGAAAGGACGTGACAACATTTCCCTTAATGAGAGGGTGCTGGACCAGGAGAATAGACTACTCTGAGAAGTGAACACTAGATCTTTAGTAAACTTCCAATTAGAGAACCATAGAGGTAGTGAGAGACAAGCTGAATTATGCAGTGAGAAGGGAGGGAGAGAATTTGTTAAACTAGGTAGAATAACTGGGCAGATAATATTGATGTAAGTCTATAGATAATGAGAGGATTTGCTTACTATGTTTAATACTATGCAGGACCCATATCTCCTTACAGGGTTACATTTTGAATTCAAACAAAATTCTTAATCCACTAGGGAACACCCTCTTAGTCTTCAGTTATCTGGACATGTTTTCAGAACTACCAAGAGAAAATACTTTTTACCGGTATTATTAACCTTGAAATTCACTACCCTTTTAAATAATAGCTAGTAAATCAAAGGATGGATTTACAGGTAAACTGGATAAGCTCATTTTGAATGGTGGTATTTTACATTATTATTCATAGATGGAGCAACATGGGCATGCAAGCCTTTTCACCCCGTTCACCTCAGTATGAACCTTAGCAGATAATGGGTTTGAAATTTCCGGTCTCTTATTGGCTGAGGTCCTTACAGTAATTTGTACACTTGAAAAGTAAATGCATTGCTTACTTAAAATATAAAGCTTGTGCTGGCGATAGTTCCTTCTGTAACTCTTAATGATTTTTGCAGCCGTAATTTAATAGGAAGGGATCATAACTGGCCCATGTGGCCCGCCAATCCCTTACACTTCCCTATTGATGTCCATGCCCCGCGCTATATGTGCATCAAGGGAGAGTGGCAGCGGACCCACCAAGTTGAGTGGGGTATTTTATTATTATTGTTTATATAGTTGGAGACAATGGAGGTTACCACCGACTAACAAGGTCCTTGTTAGTCGAATGGTGGCCTCCATTAACTTCCAACCGCCATCGTAATGTATAAATAGTAATAAAAAATACCACCGCTCATTTCAATGAGGTGCACCCCTGCACCTCTTGTTGCACGCCAGAGCAAGGGCCATGGAGATCAACAGGAAGTGGAAGGGATCAGCTGGCCAACTTATCGGGGCTAAATTACAATCCCTTCCTATTAAATTACAGCTGCAAAATATCACTAACAGTTACAGAAGGGGACTATTGCAAGCATGAGCTTTCATTTCAAGCAAGTTACTCTCCCCAGCTCAAAAATAACTTTAACAAGAGACATATTCTTCTTCCAACAGAGTCTAGAAAAAGTGCCAAGCAAACCTGCCCCACCACAATAAGAATCCCTGTGTCCAACTCCAAGTTTAGAAGCTGAATTATAGCCATTATTTCTGCTAGTTTTGCAAGCGAATGAGCCCCGCACCCCACAACAGCTTTCAGGACCGCCTCGGCCCTCAGTTTCACCCACTCTCACAGAAAACAGACACAGTACTAACCCCTATACACATTTTGTAAAACAAACAAAACAAAACATTTGAGAAAGCCAACATGCTGACGCCCAATAATACTGTGGTTACATACTTACACTTAGCACTGGACACTCACGCTACTTTTAAAACCAGCTGGCAGCCCACCTTCTGGAACAGGAACTCTGGGGTGAAGTCAGGAAGGAGAAACAGAAATACAAAAATACAAGCACTTCTCAGTGCTCACTATTTACTGGCAAATTGAGGGGTGCCCAGACTGTGACTGCAATAACAGCAAACAGCAGTGCCTCTACTGGCAAGTGTACCACTAAAGGCACTATTTTACAACTAAATTAATTTGACTTTTTCTAATTGTAATTTTTTTTTTACTTTGAAATATTTTACTGAAATAGCAACAAATACCCATTTTCTAAGCACAATAATAGCCGCCATGGTGGGCAGTATAGATATATCTGCCCTTCCAGGGGCTATATAGCCCTCAGAGTGTAGCACTGGGCCTCATTACACTCCCTGGGTGGTAGGTATAGCCCACTATAATCCACCCTGTTGGGTATTATAGGTTGCTTATCTGTCCTAAATGATTTGCAAGTATGTATCTATTTAAGTCCTAGAATACTTCAAAGACAGTCTAACTGTCTTAGTCCAGAGCCCCTGTATCACCAGCTGAAATGCACAGCCCTTTTGAAAATTTACCCAGACACAGAAGTCTAAAAACAAAGCCCTCCCGACCTTGGACTGCTTCCTAAAAGAAAACAAGAATGTTCAGCCAAAGACGCAGTGGCAGTGGCACCACTTAGTTTGAAAAGTATTAATTCTCCCCCACCCCAATACAGTACTGATTAGGCAGATTTGCCCCTCGATTATCATGAGAAATTTCGACACAAGCACAGCTATTTCAGTAATATAATAAAGTACTAACCTGAAGAACACCGGCCTGGTGGTGTGAAGGGCTGAGGCAATGGATGCCTTACATGCCGCCATGCCAGTGATAAAGGGTCGGCATGGACTCGGGTCACTGGAGGTTGGCCAGTGAGGAAGACTGAGCATCTGAGGACTGCTTTCCTCCTTCAGGAGGACAGAACTCGTGTCCTGTTCCTGGTTGCCACCTAGCAGAGGCCAGGTGGCAGCACCAGCAGGAGCAGACAGTGAGGGAAGAATATGGAGGAACCTCCCCTGCAGCTCGGCTTCCAAGCAGGCCCAGCACAACCCCAGGTGACAGGCCACCCTGCAAGGTGGATAACCAGTAAGGTCACAAGATGGATTCGTGGCTGGGCTGCGGAAGCTGCCAAACCAGGGACAGACAGCGTCACAAAATATTGATAAAAAAAATCGATCTTAAAAGAAACAGTTTCCCAAACCAGAACAAATTTCCCAACATTTTAATGGTAAGGTGAAGGACTCCCTCTGTGAGCAAAACCTAATTTGGCTCGGATTACTTTATCAAGAGATACATTTATCATTGAACACACTTCAAGAACAGCGTAAAGAAGAAAATTACCTTCTCCATTCCATGGGTTCTCTGGAAGCTGCAGAGCTAAAGTAGGTAGAGAGAGGTAAATAAATTCTGATCCCCAGCATCTAGAACATAAAACAAAACAGCTTATTTTCAGGATACAGTATTAGTCTACCCTTACAGCATAAGAATTTTTACCTAGCATTTAAAACAAAGGGCCTCACATACATAACAGATAGATATACATCTTCCACTAGTGAACTTTATAGTGCTTCATAACACTAAGATGCCAATGAACTACCCAAGTTACAGGACCAAATGGGGTAAAATCTGCACAGCTTTGAGATGAAACAAACCATTCATTTTCCAAATACTTACTGGCATCTAGAATCATTAACTATTGAGGTTTCCAAGCATGCAAGATTGTGCACTGAGTAACCAATTAAAAAAATGTACTCATGAATGTGGCATACCCTGTTAGAACATGAAGGTCATGGTGAGTCACCCTGGTGAAAAGGACATTAAGACTTCAGGTTAGCCAAGCACCCATGAGAAATGAATCCATTTAGCACCTACTTCCGGACTATTCAGTCTGCATTAATCCTTCCCAAATGCAGAACTGACAACAGCAGATACATATAAAAACTGTAAGACTACTAAGGCACAAGCTAAACAGAAAGACAAAGAGACCTTATTTAAGTACATGAAGCATCCAGCACCACAGGAGGTCTGTAACACCAGGGCACAAAATAGAGCAGGTCAGCCTCAGTCACCCCAGGACACCCAAGCTGCCAGAGTGGCGAGAGAGGAGATGAAAATTGATACCTCAAGTGACTCTTCTACAAGCTGGGGAAATTCAGCACCACCACGGAAAAGCTAGAATTGGGAGAGACAGTGGGAGGCCTGAAGGATGTCTCCCAATGTATGATGGACTTGAGGCTCGGCTAACAGAGGCCTTATAAATGAATTAACTGCACAATCAGCCCTGCACCTAAACCACTGAGGCGGGAGCTGACCAAAAATGGATAATCTTGAGCACTGCTCACAACAGGACAACCTCAAAATGTATGGGCTGCCTGAGGGACTGAAAATGAGGCAATGGAAACTTTCCTAAAGTCCTTCCTCAAAGAACTGCTCAAATGGTCCATACATGAACCATTAAACACTGTGAGAGCACACCAGGCCCTAGCTCAAAAGCCTCGGACCCCAAAGCTAAATCCAGATCCACAGTCCTCAAATTCCTGACCTACAGAACAAAACCCAAGGTACTGTCGATGGCCTGGGGGAAAGAAGATACATTTTGGGACACCCGACTGTTCTTTGATCATGATTTCAAGCGCTTTCTACAGCAGGACCCTCAGTTTTTTTGTTTTTTTGTTTTTGTTTAACTTAGAGAGCTACATCCCTCCTTAAATGGCTAGGGGTCTTGGGACCTCTATGCACCTCCTGACTGATTACTCACTATGGCCCTAGGCCAGACTCTATGGAAGAAGACCTCCCACCTGAGGGGAAAACAAATACACCAGCAGAGGTGCACCACTGACATCGGAGGAGGGAACCAGAAAGCTTCTCCTCTAAAACTGCCAATATCCCCTCGAGTAAAGCAGCAACCTGAGAGATTGTAACTGATCTAGTTTTCCATTTGGTTTTCCCCTTTTGCTTTAGACCAAAAAAAAAAAATACTACTAATCATTTGCTTTTCCTCCTTTTCAGCATACAGAATGAACTGCCACACCTCAGTTAATTGGAGTGAGTGAGTATATATATATATATATATATATATATATATATATATATATATATATATATATATATATGTATATATATGTATATATATGTATATATATATATATATATATATATATATATATATATATATATATATATATATATATATATGTGTATATGTATATATGTATTGCAAAAACTTCATTAATGCACTACTTAGGGTTAAACCAACAAACATAGGGAAATGTGGCACTAGGTTCCCAGCCCTAATACCCCCCACAAGCAAGCAGCGACAGGAAAAAACATTACAATCTGACCTCTCCTCGTCTTCACAAATCTGTAGTGGGGTGTGCCTTGAGGTTGCCAACCCTAGCACTCACCCCATGGTACCTGATCAAGTCTTATCTAGAAAAAAAAAAGTACAGCTACGTATGAACTTATCGTAATAGTAGATCTTGAGAGAGGCTCTTGCAGTAGGTAATCACATATAGGACTGAAGCCGACAGGGGTCAGAGCCACGGAAAAATTTCTAGCTAGCAGTCTCTGCGAGGGACCGCCCACTTCAGGTGACCCGAAGGTCAGTATAAAGGGTGGTCCTCCATGCCTGCCTTCCAGTTCTTTCCCGCCATTAACTCGTGCAGTGCCTCACGGTTAAGTTCACTGCTTCACAGTCAATCGTCGGTAATTTTACTGCCTATTTTCTACTTTTTCCCAATTTTCATCAGCCTTACCTACAGCTGCCATGTATATAGTCCCCAACTCCCTCCGAGCACAAAAACAAATCCCCCGATTCTTGCAGCGCTCAGCTCCATATAAGGACAGACATTCCCAGTGCCTTTTTGTCTAGGGCCCCAATCATCCTGTCGAGAAGTGCCAGCTCTGCCAGCAGTTTAATGCGGCCACCCAAAAGCAGAGGCAGCAGTCCCTGGCAGCCCACATTCTTAAACAAAAAATGACCTCCATGGAAAAGGAACTGAAAAACTTGGTGGGCTTCAATTTCTCCAGAGGGCCACCACATGAAAAAGCACCGGGACCCCTCATCAGTTGCAGCGGCCTTGGCTGGGGTGCAGTGCTGCAGGTAATGCCTACCCTGGAGGCAGCTCCGTGGCAGCAGTCTTGGAGGCTTCCAAGACGGCGCCAACCTCCCACTCGGTTCATCCGCGCCGCCTCGGAACCCTCCTCCGATCTATGAGTGCAGCTGCTCCCCAGTAAGGTCGCCACCGCAGCCTTCTGGTTCGAGCGGCCCCAATAAATCGAACGCCTGGCTCCTCTGACGCCCACCCAGGTAAGACCGTTAAGATGCCCGACCCTCCGGGAGCGCCTGACCTCCGCAAACGCCTGCCAAGGCTGCCCTCCTTCATAGCCTTCATCAGGTGCTGGGTCCGATAAGTTGGACTTTGGCTCCTCCGGCGTCCGCCCAGATCCCGTCGATAAGGCGGATGTCGGCTCATCTGATGTCCAGTCGGTGTTACAGGACGGACCTTCGGGCCTATCCATTGTCGAGCTCACCACAATACTCTGCACTCCAAAGCGCCAGCATCTCCTCCACTGGATCTCGGAATGGTAATCCTTCTTCCCAGGTGACACGAAAGAGGTGGGTTCACTGCCATCGGGTCTCCCTCCCACCAGGCTGGATGACCCAACACGGATCCACGGACACTGCGCGGCCTACCTGACACCCGACAATATCCCATTGCTGGCTGCGGCCCCTCCTGTTCGGGCCTGCCTGCTGGGTCACTTCCGGGGCCTTCTGCTCCTGCAGACCCTCTGGTACCTGGGTATCTGACCCGTCCTATCCGGCCGTCATGCCGGGCCCGCAGTATCTGGCACCCCAGTACCCAGCGCTGGCCTACCCGACACCGCGGTACACAGTGCCCCAGTACCCAACGCTGGGCTTCCCGCCCTCGGCGTATGGATACGCACCTTATGGATACCCTCAGTATCCATATCCCCTCCTCCTCCACCACCCCTCAGCCACGGTGGACTTGAAGGAGACTCTGGCTTCCTGGTGGGCTGAGGCCAAGGCACTCTGGACAAGCCCAGGCCAAGGACTCCTCCAAAGTCTCCTCCAAAGAAACTGTACTGAGTGTCCTTCTGCGATCAGCTGGAACACCCAAGTGTCTGGCGTGATCCTCTCCCAACCCGGTAGATGGAGGAGAATATCCTCCTACCGGTTCCTCTGGAAGGCCCAGAGGCTGTGGGAGAGGAAGGAGTCAGGAGGTGTGAGAACAGCGTCGCGGCTGAAGCCCCTGCTTTTTTGGGTGGGGGCTTGGCAGCGGAGGGGCCCAAGGTTTGTTGGCCCGCTTTCCCTGAGGCTTGCATTTTGCTGAGAACGCCTGCAAAAGGGACAACACTGATCCTGAAGGGGTCTGTACAAGGAGTCAACAGACTTAAGCGCAATACCCTTCTCCTGCAGATTGGTGATGATGTCCTTGACATCGCCCTGAACAACACTGAACCCCTGAAGGGCGCATCCTGGATAGCAAACTGCACCTCAGGACTAAACCTGACACCCGGAGCCAGGCATGACGCCGCAAACCCACAGCGAAGCCAAGTTCCGACCAGCAGCGCCCATCAGTCGTATGTGGCACGAAGCATGTGCCAAGTGGCTCAACGCCAATCGAACTATGTCAGCCACTTCCTCGTTTTGTTTGAGACTCAGGAAGGGAGTCCAATTAGCCTCCACCTCGCCTTCAGGTAATCCCCCATATGACTAACGTAGTTCAGGCCCTTATCCCCAGCGTGGAAGAAGCATAGATCATCTTCCGTACTGGTCCAGAAGGTGGGTATCCTTATCGGGCGGTGATGAGCTCAAGTGCTTGGAATTAGCCATCCAAATCACAACGAATCAGCTCAAGGGTGTGAGTTTTAAGAATCGACACCCTCCGAGACCTGATAAAGCCTGTCCTTCCAAGGAAGGGGGCTAATGCCGACCGGGTTGCTTCCAAATAGTGGGAAACAAGGTCGCCATGAGGCTCAATCCAGGGTGGCACCAGGGTAGGAGCAGTCTCAGGCAGATCCAGGTGCGCAGAGAGTTTTTATGCTGTGGATCAGGTTCCGAGGAATGCCACTGATGAACTGCCTGGATCTTGGCAGCAACTCCATAAAGAAGGATCCTCCAGAGGAGACTTCTGAGGAGTCCTGGCCTGGGCTTGTCTGGAGTGCGTGGCTCGTTGTCTGGGTCGAAACGACCGACGGAGTCATCCAAGGTGTCAGAGGAGGATGAAGAGGAAGAAGACTCTCCTCCCTGTGCAGGGAGGAAAAGACCCGTTAGAAAGCCTCGAGGCAGTCTATCCTGCCTGCCCTGGAATCGGAGGACTCGCCTCTGGTATCCGGAGGTTGGGAGGGAGTCTCTCGTCGCCAGCAGGGAGGTCCAGAACTGGGACCGGCGTCGAAGACCACTCTCTACCTCCCTGGTGAACTGAGCCTTGGTCTCAGCCCACCAGGAAGCCACAGTCTTCTTCAAGTCCACCGGAGGCTGTGGGGGTGGTGGAGTAGGAGGAGGGAGGATCACGGATACTGCAGGTATCCATATGGCGCGTATCCGAACCCTGGCGGCAGGAAACCGAGTGTCGGTACTGGGGCACCGTGTACACGGCGCAGTTACTGGGGTGCCAGACACTGAGGGCCTGCGTATGACGGCGTCGGACAGGACGAGGTTGTATACCCAGGGACCGGGGTCTGTAGGGCACAAGGCCCGGAGGCAGCCCAGTGGGCTGGAGCGGAAGGCCCAGCGGGCGGCAAGCCCAGCGAGGGGCAGCGGCTGGCAATGGAATATTGTCAGGCGCCGTGTAGGCCGTGTCGGCGCCCGGCGTCCATGTATCTGGTGTCGGGTCATCCAGCCGGTGGGAGGGAGAGCGGCAGCATCCCCAAGTCCTCCATGTCACTCACGGAAGAAGGATTACCATCCCCAGAGTACAGCAGAGAGACGCTTGGCGCCTTAAGTGCAATGAGCATTGCAGCAAGCTCGGGATGACTGACAGGCCGAAGGGTCCTCGTTAGCTCTAACACCTAGCAGATGGAGGAGCCGACATACATCTTACCACCGAATCGAGCGGACGTCGGAGGAGCCGGCGTCCGACAAAGGCCGCGAAGGAGGGGCGGTCTTGGCAGGTGCTTTGAGGCCATGCGCTGCCCCAAAGGGTCGGGCGCTTCAGCGGTCTTAACGGGCAGGATTCGGAGAAGCCAACATTCTACTTATAGGGTCTGCTTGAACCAGAAGGCCTGCAGCAGCGACCTTACTGGGAGCGGGCTGCCTGCTTGAACCTTGAGGCTCGGGGCAGTGCGAGCCCGACAGAAGGTTGACGCCATCTTGAAACCTCAGACAGCATGCATGGAGCTGCTCCCGGGAGGCATTACCTGCAGCACTGCGACCCCGGCCGAGGTCGCAGCCACCAACGAGGAGTTCGGTCCCGGTGCTTCTTCTTGTGGTGGCCCTCCTGAGAAGTCAAGCCCAAGAAATTTTTCAGTTCTTTTTCCATGGAAGTTATTTTAGTTTGAGAATGTGGGCCTCCAGGGACTGCTGCCTCCATTTACGGAGGCCTCATTAAACTGCAGGCAGAGCGGGCACTTCTCGACAGGGTGATCGGGGCCCTAGACAGAAAGGCACTGAGAATGTCTGTCCTTGTCTGAGAGCTGGCCGCAAAAATCCCACTTATTTTTTGTGCTCGGAGGAGTCGGGATGGCATACATGGCAGCTGAAGGTAAGGCTGACTAATTATCGAAAAGTCAGAAAACAGGCGGTAAAAACTACAGGCGATTGACTGCGAAGCAGTGAACTTAACATGAGGCACTGCACAAGCTAACAGTGGGAAAGAACTGGAAGGTGGGCATGGGGACCGCCCTTTTTATACTGATGTCGCTTGACGCCGGTCACCTGAAGTGGGGTGGTCCCCACCAGAGACTGCTAGCTAAAAATTTTTCCGTGGGTCCCGAGGGCCTGCCGCTTCAGTCCTATATGTGATTACCTACTGCAAGAGCCCTCTAAGTAAGATCTATTGTTTAAAAAAAAAAAAAAAAAGTGTACTCTCACTCCACTCCATCCAGATTTTGTATGCATCTGAATTTGGTTTGACTCACCTCACTTTCAAAATGAGAAGTACAGTACTCATCCCAAAAATCTTATCTTATCTGCAGCCCTGCCCTATTCCATCAGTAATTACACTGAGATGTGTACAATATATATGAGAATGGGGTGGCGTTAGGGTTGACAGTCCCATGGCACACCTCACACCTGATTTGCGATGACCAGGAGAGGTCAAATAGTAATGGTTTTTCCTGTTGCTGCCTGGATGGTGGGGGTGGGGTGTTAGGGATGGAGCACATTTCCTACTTTTGTCAGTTTAACCCTAACTAGTGTATTAACAAAGTTTTTTGCAATTAATTTCCTTACTTTTTGAGATAGAATAATTGTATCCTCTGCACTTCCATTTCTGCCAAAACAGCAATTTCTTTCCTTCGTTGTATGGCTTGTTAAAGTTCCAATGTTATCCTATGGGAATTTACATTTTTTAATGCTTTTTATATTTCCCTAAATGTTAATGGGTGAATATGTGTTATTTTTGTAGTACTCATTAAGACCTTTGT
The DNA here is from genome assembly GCA_016271365.2 of Neoceratodus forsteri. Taxonomy (NCBI): domain Eukaryota; kingdom Metazoa; phylum Chordata; order Ceratodontiformes; family Ceratodontidae; genus Neoceratodus; species Neoceratodus forsteri. The sequence continues at coordinate 964,660,050 of CM057458.1, read as the reverse complement.
TCTGATATGCAGATTGTCCCTTAAGTTCAAATATTAATGGAGTTAAACACAGAAAAGGACCTCTTGGTCCACCTAGTCTGCCCTATAGTCCCCATCCACTCAGCTACCATAGACTCTGATTGATCTACAAGCCTTACCTCCCCCAAGCCCTGCTACTAAGGTCCCCAGTGTCTATCCATTGCATGTTTGATACATGTTACTGTTTTGGTACCCATCACCTCTGCTGGGAGGCTGTTCCAGGCGTCCACTACCCTTTCCGTGAAGAAATATTTCCTCATATCTCCTCTAAGTCTTCCCCTTCCAGCTTCATATCATGCCCCCTCGTCCTTGAGCATCTCTTTCTGTGCAATATGCCACCCTCCAGTAGCTTACTGATACCTTTGAGGTATTTGAACATTTTATCATGTCTCCCTTTTCTCCTTTCCTCCAGTGAGTACATATTTAATTCCCAGAGTCTTTCCTTGAAGGGCTTCTAATACAGGCCATGCAGCATTTTAGTTGCCCTTCTCTGCACCGCCCCACCTTCTCTATGTCCTTCCTGAAATGGGGCTTCCAGAACTGAACAAAGCACTCCAAGTGTGGCCTCACTATTGATTTGTATAGAGGTAACACCACCTCCCTTTTCTGCTGGTGATACCCCTCCCTATGTACCTGAGCATCCTACTAGCCTTTCCCTACTGCCTTATCACACTATTTTGCTACCTTCAGGTCATCAGATATGATGACCCCTAGATCCTTCCTGTTTTGTTGTTGTGCTCCCCAAATGATATATTGGTTTGGGTTTCTGTTCCCATGTGCATGATTTTACATTTTTGGCACTGAAGCCCAGTTGCCACACCCCTGACTAGTCTTCCAGTTTTATTAGATCTTCCTTCATTTCCACATCCACCGCTCCTCCCTGATCTACTTCCTAGTAACCCAGTCAAACAACTCTATCAGGTTTGTTTGACAAGACTTACCCTGTGAACCCATGCTGCCTTGGATCCTGCAATCCACTGGTGTTAAGTCAGGTTTGTTTGACAAGATGTACCCCCTGTGAACCCATGCTACCTCGGATCCTGCAATCCACTGGAGTTATGGTTGCTGAAGTTAAAATGTGGAAAAACTAGGTTGAAAATCTTTTTTCGTATGAGGGCATTCTTTTTTGTATAAACTAAGTCCAAAATTGTTTTCGTGTATGGGCACAAAAAAGCCATAGTAAAAGGATGCCTTTATTCAAAAAAAATTCTTGTTTCATTTAAAGAAATTATTTTTCATATGAACAAAAAAGCATACCAAAAGATGCTTTCATACAAAATTGGAATTGGAATTATTTCTAGATACTATGGTTAAGAACTTATCTACACAAGGGAAAGAGCGGAGTACTAGTACACCTCATGGGACAAAACAACAAATGTAAAAAACAAGAGGATTGGGAAACAGTAAAATTAAATCAAAGCAAATGTACAAAATCAAAAAGCATCAAAACAAAAGAAGAACTTTACCAAAAGGAGAACATGTATTATTACAAAACAAGTAATGGCATTTTAAATACTGAACTAGGTACAATGCCCCAAGAACTAAAACAGATGACACAATACTAACAAACATTTCAGACCACAGCTATATAGCAACCTCCCAAGAATTGACAGAAGAAAATAACAGACCCCTAGAGGAAAAGGACACTGGCATTAAACTAGGTTACCAGATATTCTTTTTACAAGAATCTCCTCTTTTCCGCTGCCAAATATTATTTATGTACTTTCTCTATCCTGTTGTATTATTATATTTTATAATTATTTCACTCCTACCCAGGACCTCCTTGTAAATGAGCTGTGAAGGCAGTGGGGACTTTAAACCTATTTACTTGGGGTCTGGCACAAGGGCTCATCGGGGAAGGACTATGATGTCCTCTTTGGCATCCCAAACTCTGGTACCCTGCATTAAACTAAAGAGTGTAGGTAAAGAACATGAGGAGGGAGGTGGTAGCCCTCAAAAGTTAATATTAGACCATAGCCAAGCAGCGAAAAAAATGAAATAAGGGATATTATTATTATAGGGGACTCTATAACAAGAGGTACAGACAACATATGTGAAGGAAGGAAACAGAATACTGTAGTACGTACTCTCCCAGGGTGAGATTGACAGATATAGATACACTTTTAAATGGTTTACTGGAGGGGACCCAAAATCTCCTGGTCATACTCCATGTAGGAGTTAATGATATAGCGAAAAGCAGTACAACATCAATACAAAATAATTATAAAAACTAATAAACAGGATAAAGGATAGAGGGGTGAAGTAATCATCTCAGGTATATTACCTACACATGGATTTCAGGCCTATAAAATGTAATTATAGACAAAATCAATACACAGCTGCAGCATTTTGTAAAATAAACAAACTGGGATTTATAGATAATTCCATAACATTTCTGAATAGAGCAGTTTTTAGAGGACGAACTGCATTTGAATACAGCTGGGACAAGAATTCTGGGAAGAGAATAAATGAGGTGATTAAACTGCATTTAAACTGGTTCGGGGAGAGATATACCAGACATAACATTGAAGAACAATGCAAAATCACCAGTAAACAGGTCATTGACTGGAATGGGGTACTTGTGAATGCAACAAGCCTAGTCAACAAATTTGGAATTTAAACAGTTTCTAGTGTCTCAAAACATCAGTCTTGCTCAGGTAACTGAGACTTGGTGGGATATGGCTCCATATAATAGAAATACTGAGGGCTACTAAGCTGTATGCTAAATCTAGAACATATAGGAGAGGGTAGGAATAGCTAACTATATTAAGAGTACAATAAATAGCGAAGAAATAATTCAGGAGCACCACAGCCTAGAAATGCTTTGGATAAAGATGCTCCTAAACAAAGGAGCTAAAATAAACTTAGGGTTAGTTTACAGACCCCCTCAATTTCAACAGAGGAGGACCGCCTATTAATAGATTATATATCAAATTTGGATCCAGCCAAGAAAAATATACTAATGGGTGACTTCAATTTACCAGGAATAAACTGAGTTAAGCATAGCGGTTCCACAACAACTGAAACAAGATACTTAGAAGCTATTGACCAAGCAGGACTAGAACAAAAAGTCACTGAGAAGGCACTAGAGGTGGAGATATACTGGACCTTATTATGACCAACAGGGAAAATGTGGAAAAGTTGAGGTTAAATATCACCTTGGAAACAGTGATCACCAGATGGTCCTTTTTCAAATAAAGGAAGATTCCATCACAGAGGTCACAAACAAGAATACAAATAGATTACATTTGGGAGGGCCGATTTTATTCCTTTAAAACATCAATGGATAGGTGGGACTGCCAAAATCACTTCAATAACAAAACAGCAGAAGACATGTGGAGATACTGGTATCAAATTAAGAATAGAAACAAATAGATAAATAACAAGTAATAAAACATATAATGGAAATAAAAAGGTGTAAAAGGATAGCTCAACACAAAAATTAAAAACTAATAAGAAATGAAAACACAATCTATAGGACACTTTCAAAATCTAAGGATCCTGAGGACAGGATAAAATACAAGGCCTTAGTAAAAAGTAAAAACAAACAAACAAAAAAAACTATAAAGAGAGCTAAAGCCAACTATGAATTAGAACTTGCCTCCAAAACCAAGAATAATTATAAAATGTTCTATACCTACATTAATAGTAATAAGAAATCTACAAACATGATCAGCCCATATATCAATTCTGAGGGAATTAAAACTAATGATAACGAAAGAGCAGACATCCAGAGCGAATATTTCTGTTCAGTATTCAATAAACAAAACATCAAGACAGATACTCCCACTGTCGGTTTAAAACCTATGCCAGGCAAAATAAAAATTGAGGAGGACGGCGTGATGAAAAGGTTACAAAACTTAATATAAATAAATCCCCGGACCTGACAATATACACCCTAGAATTCTAGCAGAGATCTCAGAAAGCTTAGCAACTCCAATAACATATATTTTCCAGAAATCTATCAACTCGAGAGAAGTAGCACAAGGAAGGAGGGATGATGTGGTTGTACCAATCTGGAAAAAAGGCCCAGGACCAACCCAGGAAATTTTCACCTAGCCTGACATATACGATGTGTAAAATCTTGGAGGTATAATAAAAGACATTATATTAGTACATCTGAGGTAACTACAGTCGTGGCCAAAAATATTACGCCTTGCAGTTTTTCTAATAATGCACCATTCCTTCCAGAAAATTGTTGTAATTAAAAATATTTTGGTATCCACATATGTATTTCTTTGGTTTGCAGTGGAATAAAACACAAAGCATGAAAATTTACTAAGTCTTAGCTTATTCCACACAGAAACCTTATATGGCCCGGACAAAATTATTGGCACCTTTAGAAGCAGTTAGAAATAATTGATTTCAAGCAGGTGATTATCCTTCACTTTGAAATGAACTCACCTGTGGTGAGTTGCAGGTGCCTGCAATATAAAAATCACTCATTCAACTAGTATGAATAGAGGAAAGGACTCATTCTCCTGTTTTGTGTCACTGTGTGTACCTAATGAGCATGGAGAAAAGAAACAGCCAGAGAATTTTCTGAGGAGGTCAGACAGAAGATTGTAGCCAAGCATGGACAATCTCAAGGCTACAAATCAATCTCCAGAGACCTTGATGTTCCTGTTTCCACCATACGTAATGTTATCAGGATGTTTAAGGCCCATGGCACTGAAGCCAACCTCCTGGATGTGACCGCAAGAGAAAACTTGGTCGAAATTGCAGCGCAGGATTGTTCGAATGGTGGAGAAAGCACCTCGATCAACTGCCAAACAGATTCAAGCTGACCTTCAGACACAAAGGTACGACAGTTTCAACTCGCATCATCAGTCGCCAACTCAATGAAAGGGGTTATATGGTAGGAGGCCGGGAGGACCCCACTGCTGAGAGAGAGACATAAGAAAGCCCGACTGGGGTTTGCCAACACACACCTGAACAAGCCTAAATCCTTCTGGGAGAATGTCCTGTGGACAGATGAGACCAAATTAGAGCTTTTGGTAAAGCACATCATCTCTACGTTTACAGAAAACAAAATTAAGCCTTCAAAGAAAGAACACCTTCCCAACAGTCAAACATGGAGGAGGTTCAGTGATGTTTTGGGGTTGCTGTGCTGTCTCGGGCACTGGGTGCCTTGAACGTGTGCATGGCATCATGAAATCTGGAGATTACCAGGCCATTTTGGAGCGCAATGTTGAACCCAGTGTCAGAAAGCTGGGTCTCATGTCATGAGTCATGGGTCTTCCAGCAGGACAATGACTCCAAACACACTTCAAAAAGCACCCAGGAATGGTTCAAGACAAGACGCTGGACTGTTCTGAAGTGGCCAGCAATGAGTCCAGATCTAAATCCCATTGAAAACCTGGAGAGATCTGAAAACAGCAGTTGGGAGAAGGCACCCTTCAAATATGGGAGAACTGGAGCAGTTTGCACAAGAGGAGTGGGCCAAACTCCCAGTAGAGAGGTGCAGGAAGCTCATCCATGGCTATAGGAAGCGGTTGATTGCAGTTATTTTGACCAAAGGCTGTGCTACCAAATATTAAGTCTAGGCGTCAATAATTTTGTCAATGCCATTTCTTTTCATTTTCTGATTTAAAAGGATATATTAAATTCTGAACAAAAACAAAGGTTCTGTAATATTAACAGAGAAATAAAGAACTGTGGAGACCAAATACTGTACTAGTTCTTAATGTCAACTTATGTTTAGAGAAATTGTGAGTTATCTGAAAAAGTGCAAGGCGCCCAATATTTTTGGACACAACTGTAACTCACTAGATCCAACCCAACACGGGTTTATGAAATCCTGTTCAAGCCAGACAAATATGTTAGTATTTTCTGAACAAGTAAAGCTCTGGATAACAGAAATGCCGTGGATGTGGCTTTCCTGGACTTTCAAAAATCTGATAAGCTGCCCATAAAGAAATGGTGCATACCCTTGAACAAATAGGATTAGATCCCAGTTTGATTACTTGGATTGCCTCATGGTTGGGAGGGAGGAGACAGAGAGTGACTGTAAATGGAGCCTTGTCAGAATGGGCAAATGTGACAAGAGGGTACAGCAGAGATCCATTTGGGGTCCCTGTCTGTTCCAATATATATTTTTGAGATATGAACATACCAATATTTGGCTAACAAGTTTGTGGATGACTGTAGAGTAGGGGCAATAGTTAACACCAAGGAGGAAGGTAACATTATGCAGGATGCCTGCATGATATAATGAATTGGACTAAGAAGAATAAATTAGAATTAAATGTGAATAAATGCATAATTATGCACCTGGGGAAGTAGAATCCAAATATAGCTTACAAGATTAGGGCTACAGTGCTACTATTACATAGAGGAAAGAGATCTTGGGATAATTATATCCTCAGACTTACAACTTACTTCACACTGTGCCAAGGTAACTAAAAAGCAAACCAGTCTTAATTGTATTCTCCGTCACATAAAAAGTAGGGACAAGAGCATTATCATCCCCTGGATCAGGCACTGGTGTGGCTGCACCTGGAGTATGGAGGCGCAGGTGTGGGCTCCATACAAGAAGGAGATATTTTAAAGCTGGAGTGGATCCAGCGAAGAGCTGCAAAGGCTACAGCAGGAAACAAAGATGTGCCGTACCATGAAAGATGAGAGGACTTGATATGTTCAATTTACAATATAGGAGAGTGAGGCGGGATATGTGTATGCAGGGTTTTATTTAACTCTAAAATTGATTAGCATTTTGCTCATAAAAGTGTTAAAACATTGTGAAAATGCACAGCACTTACCTCACTGTGTTTAACAAACATAACACTTCCAGAAAACCTATATAAATGCTTTCTGCACAGTTAGTATTGTCCCAAGAAAAAAAACTGCTAATCAATTATTTAAAACCTAATTGTGCTATACAGGCACTGCATGATAATGTCCCTGGAAAGAATATGGCCTTAATATAAAAGAATGCACATACAAAACTAGGGGCACCATCTTCAGTTAGTAGTAGCCAAATGGAATCTACTGAAAAGGAAACAGCAGTTTAGCCAAAGAGTGGCAACCACTTGGAACAGTGTACCTAGTGATGTGGTATCAAGCACCTCAACAGAACTATTCAAAACAAGACTAGACAGCTTCTTTGTAAATAAATATGAAATGGTATAGCTGGCAAGCAACTAAAAGAAGAAAGTCTATTCTGCTTGAAATCTCTGAAAAAAATTTGAACTTAGTTTTTCCCATTCCTTTTATATAAATATGTACCGTATACATATATATATATATATATATATATATATATATATATATGTATATGAAGGCATCCTTTTCACATGCTTTTCTCATTCTGACTTAAAAAGAAATACTGTGATGAAAAAAAGAATCAGAGAAAAAAGTTCAAATTCTTTTTGTATCTGAAACTATCCTTTTCATATGGACCAATTATTTCTTCATATGCCCATACAAAAAGAACACTCACTAAAAAGGATTTTTAAATAAAATAAATTTCTGTCATTTTCCAGAAACTAAACACAGACTCCACCCAGTGGGGTCCTGATTATCAAAATACATGTGGTGTTGTGTGTTCGGGATGTCATTTTTGACCAGTGGCGCTGAGAGTTGAAGCGCTGGATGCCACACCTCGCGCCACATCGGTGACCCAAGTTGGTGTTGGCAGGGAAGGAGAGGATTGAGCATCCAATGGACTGCTTTCCTCTCCTGGGAAGGGATCCAGGAGTCTCCTGTGCAGCACAGACCCCCAGTGGAGACCAGAGGTACAGCCTGCAAAGCAGCTGTCAATGGGGGAGTGAGGAGGACATCGATGGATCACCATCTAGGCGTCATTGCACATCCAAACTCCTGGGATTGAGCATCCAATGGACTGCTCTCCTCTCCTGGAGTGCGGATCCAGGAGTCTCTGGTGCAGCAGAGACCCCGGTGGAGACCAGAGTTACAGCCTGCAAAGGAGCTGTCAAGGGGAGGAGCAAGGCGGACATTGACAGCTCGCCGTCTAGACATCATTGCACATCTGAACTCCTGGGAAACACCATAAAGAAAAAACCCATCTGTGTCTGGATAGGTGACGACTCCCCATGTCCAACACCGGACCACTGTCTCCACCCGTCCTTATGGAAACCTGACTGACACCTGAATATAGATAAGAGCGCCAGTGTGGAGGTGGCACTACCTCAGGGGCTCAGAGCTGGGGGAAACTTTTCAGCTCGGATTGGTGGAGGACAGCTACCCTCTGAGGAGTCAGGACCATGGTGGACGGTAGAGGTGCTCCATGGTAAGATGGGGTAGCCGAGAGCATTCCACACGGGGTGAAAAGAGTACAAAAAAAAATAGATGTCAATTTTGTGGGTTTTGAATTGTTTTTTTTGAGGAAAAACAAAACACAGAAACAAGATGGCAGCCATATGACAAAATTGTTTTCCTTGTGGAACAGGATTATCCCCATATGAAAAAGAATCCTTTTCACATGGACCACATTCTTTTCGCTCCAAGCAGCTATTCAAAGACTGTACTTGACCATGCTCAGAACTGAAATTGCTAAATTTAATAACTTTGGAGCGGATTAATATATTTTCACCAACCCAGTGAAAGGCACATCCGTGGGTCAAGCTCTTTCTACCTGTACATTTCAGACCAAAATTCCACACTCTCTGGATGCTAGGTAGTGACAAAAAATGATTTTTTCCCACCATCGCATCTCTGACCAGAATGAAACTTGGCACATCAAGAGCACTACCCCCCACTCCCACCACCGTGCATGCAAAATGTCATGCACATCTGTTGAACAGTTACAAAGATATTAAAGCACAAAGTTTGAAGCACAGAAACCCTTGCTAAACCCTAACTATAGTGGTGCTACCACCCACTATAATAAAGCACATGTGCCGCCAGGTGTACTTATGGAGGCACACCATTCCTTACAAAGTAAATTGGGGTGGGGTTTGACCAAAGCAGTAAGGTAGACCATAAGATAAGCCCTGGAAGGAGAATCAGAATTGGACTAGGTTCGATGATTGAAGCATGTCCTCTTACCTCAAGACTGCAGTGCCAAGTTTTTTGTTTGTTTTTTTATTTCTTTTTATGGCAGTTTTTATACACATGTCAATACACTGTACAATGTGTTGAGATAGAAAAGGTAGTAGACAGCAGCATAGAGCAGTCACTAAAATCATTCTTCCTAGGGATATAAATATAATTCAGCAATTACCATTGGCTAAATTTAATTATTGCTAGAAAAGTCCATCTCCATGATATTCTTACTTTAGGATGGAAAAATCCATCTTTTAACCTTGTAGTGACGTGATATTTACCATAACATATAGGGCCCTTAAATATAAAATGCTAGTCTAACTCCCTTTAGACATTAATTGTTACTCTGAGTTACTCTCTCTCCCCAGCCCACGGTCCCCTTATGCGAGTAAATAATCTGTTACCCCTGCCAATTCGATAAATTAAGGGCAAAAGGTAGGCCCACTGCTGAATGATAGAGCACCCACTTCTGCCATTTAGACATGTGAGATGGATTTTATTTTGTATCTTTACATTAAGACTTTCTAATTGGTATAAATCAGACATTATAGATCTCCATTCCTACACTGTTGGTATCTGTGCCGACATCCATCGTGGGTTATAGATTTCTTTGCAGCTAATAAACATGTTGGTAAAGGGTATTCACCCATGGAAGAGTGTGGTCTGGAAAGATCCCAGTAAAGTCTGTTTGGCTGTTAATTCAACTGACTGGCTAAACAAAGCAGTAAGTTCAATCTGAATGGAAAGCCAAAAGGCATCAAATGGAGAGAGCAAAATATATGACTCAGAGGAAGCCCTAGTGCAACACATAACCTCTCCAACAAACCCCATATTTATCTGGAAAGAATTTAAGGAGAACCTCTGGTGCTCAAAAGTAGCAGAGTGACATTTCCATGCAAATTCCCTCCATAAAGGAGAAGAGGAGGTCTTCACCACCCTTAAGGTCAATTCCAGCCATGTCTCCATGGATATTTCCAGAGATAAGTCTCTATTCCACTCCTGTAGGATAGAGGCGGTAGATGCATGCTGTTCGCTTCTCAACCCTTTATAAATAGTTCCTATGATATGTGTTCCCAGGTTCCCTCGAGCAGCACCTATAAATAATTTTAGTAAATCAGGAGTCAGGAAGGCATATTAACCTGGATAATCCCATTTCATAGTATATGATTCTGAATCTGGAATGTGAGAAATAGGTCCTGAATTACGGAGACTGAATTGGGATTGTAACTTTTCAAAGGTGAGAATCCTTGAGGAGAGAAACTGGAAAACATGAGAAAGTCCCAATCTTCTCCAGGTGGAAAAGACCTGATCCATAAAAAGGAACAACTGTCTCATCCTCAGAGATTAGCTTACAGTATTCATAAATGGTACAGGTTGGACCAGACTTTCTCATGCATCTCCAAAGTTTACAAGATTGGCTGTAATGGTGGTGAAGGCTCCAGATAGCACCAATCTCCCATCTGAAGAGAATAAAATCTCTTAATATCAAAAGGTAATTCAAGTGAAACTCTAGGGTTTTCAAGGAGACTCATAGGTCTCTGCCAACCACAAAATTAGTATCCTGAGGAGTGCTGACTTGGCGTATAAATGAAAGTCTGGGAGGTTGAGACCCCCGGGCCAAGGATAGTTTAAGGATCGATAACCTTATTCTTGGGGGCTCCTGCCCAAATGAAACCAGATATTAATCTATTCCAGGACTTAAAATAATATGTTGAGGGAAAAAAGGAATATTCTGGATCAAATACAGTAACCTGGGAAGGATATTAGTCCTATGATATCTCTATTCGTTGGTGAAAGGAAAATAAACAGTGGACCACCTGTCGAGGTCCGACTGAATTAGTAACATAAGAGGCTCATAATTTATAGTGTCCAGGACCTTCGGATCTAAAGGGACTTGAAGACCCAAGTATTTAATCTTGATGGACAACCATTTCAAGGATAAGCCTTTTTTAATTGTGAAGGAGGCGATGATTAAAGGCCAAGATTTCCATTTTGCCCACGTTTAACCTGAATCCTGCTATTCTTTCAAACTGATTCAATATAGTCCACATTGCAGGAATTGATATAGTTGGAGACAATAAGGTTAACAAAATATAATCTGCAAACATACTAAGTTTATATTTCTGTTGACCTATTGATATACCTTCCACCGTGATCACAGCCCTCAGCACAGGCGCCAAAGGTTCGAGATAGAGAGCAAAGAGATAAGGAGACAAGGACACCCTGTCTCATTCCTCTGCCCAATTGAGTGGGGCCGACAGGGTACCATTGACTCTGACATAAGCCTTCGAGGACCTGTAAAGATTAATTAAACAAGTTATGAATGAGGAGGGAAAAAAAGGCCTCAAAGGTGTCCCACAAAACCACGTAGACACGGTTGAAAACCTTTTTTTAGCATTGAGGCTAATAAATACTAATGGGATTTTTCTAGTACAGACACATTCCTGTAAACCAGTGTCCTGCAAATATTATCTGCAGTACTCCTATTTTAATGAAGCTGGATTGATCGGGTGGATAATCTTGGGATGATAAATTTTAATCTGGAAGCCCAAATAACCATGAAGATTTTATAATCTGCATTTAAAATAGAGATAAGTGGTAAGATCTGGGGTCTGTAGGATCCTTATGTGGTTTAGGTATGGGGCAACTGTTGCATATTCCCATGATGGAGGAGGCATACCACCTCAAGATTTCTCATTAAATAAGAATAGTTTGGGTGTTAGTTCCTTGATAAACATTTTGTACCACTCTGATATATATAACCATCACAACCGGGCAGCGCCCACAGTTAAGAGATTTTATTGTCTCTGTTATTTCCGACTGGGAGATGGGAGATTCAAGTTAACGAATTTGAAGTGGAGACAATTTTAGAAGGTTGACTTGGTTTAGAAAGTGAGAGGGATCAGATGAGTCGGAGACAAATTTGGGGAATATAACTAGCATAATAGTCTGAAAAGCCTGTAAAATATGGCTATCAGTGTGGAGCGATTTCCTGTAGTATGATTTTGAGCTTAAGGATAGTACAGGAGCATTTTCTGGAATGAAGCTTCTACGTTAGTTTCTACCCCTTGGACCACCCTTGTGGACTGTTTGTCTAAGATAAATTAGGTATTTTGTATTTTATCTATAATTTTTTGTAAAGCCGCTTAGTGTCCCAAATTAAGTTTCGCAGGTCAGTATCGCCCACTCTGTATAGCAGTTGGTAATTTAGTAATTGCTCTGACAACATGCGATATTTAGCCTCTCTTTCTTTATTCCTTTTGTGGTATATGCTATTATCTCCCTAGAATTGTTGTCTTCATTGCATCCCATTGGATCGCTTCAGAAATATCTGGGGAAACATTCTCAGAAAAAAAATGGGGACTTTGGTTTTAATTTCCTCCTGGAATTCTTTGTCAACTAAAGTTAACGGGTTCAGCCTCCATAGGTCTTTTCTTCTCTCTACCCATGTCTAGCTTCAAGATCAGGGGTGGTGGTCAGATAATATTTTCGGTCCTATAGAGATATCCTGAACCGTTGATAAATGTTCACATGATACCATAAAATAGTCTAATTCAGAATAAGACTTAAACTTGGGGAATAATAGGCGTACCCAGGTGCAGAGAGAATAGGCATCTCCACACATCTACAAAACCTAGGTGATCCATGGTATTTTTGAACTGTTTCATGGTTGTAGAGTTCCTGTGTCGCTGCTGGTTAGAACTGTCAATATGTGGTGATAGGGTCAAATTAAGATTGCCCCCAAAATTAACTGGCCATGAAAGAGGCGTAACATTGTTGATATAAATCCCTACAAACGTTGGAAATTTTGTCTGAGGGAAGTATATACTGGCTAAGGTGACCTTCTGGCCATATAAAATACCCTTGACTATTACATAGCTACCTTGAGCATCAATATGTATTTGTAATATTTCCAGAGGAGTATTTTGGAAATTAGAAAAGCTGTCCTCTTTTTACCTCTCGGGTGCGATGATGTTACAACCGGTACTTATTTCCCATTTTAATTTGAGGTGCTCAGTGTCTGAGAGGAGAGTCTCCTGGAGAAAAATAAGATCCGATACTTGTTTGTTAAGATACTGCATAAGGCGGACTCTTTGAAGAGGTCCATTAATATTTTGTGATATAATTTAACTGGATTAATTGATGTCATACTGTTTGCTTAGTATTTCAGTTATAATTTGTTTTGTCCCCAGGGTGAATGAAGAGATATCAGTCCAGACCACACTCCTCCAGGGACCATGGTCCAGCTGTCGAAGACAAGCTATCCACCGACTGCTTTTTAAAATATGTAAATCAATAAAGCATACCTGATTGAGAAATATTCTTGACACGTGTGTTCTCTCCCCCATCAACATTTGTAACAAAGATATATTTGGTAAAATATCCTGTAGTAATCTGAAAAGTAAAAATAAAATGTAGGCCAAGGCATTTGACACTTCAAGCAATTTGTCTTAATTCCAGATATCTGTATAGAGCTAGAGAAAGTTTCCCAACCCAGTAAAACTCTGAATATCATAAGTCAAATAGCCCATGACTAAAACACAAAAAGTACAGTTACGTAGAACTTACCGTAACAGTAGATCTTCGAGAGAGGCTCTTGCAGTAGGTAATTACATATAGGACTGGCGCCCGGTCGTGGCAGGACCTGAGAAAAAATTTCTAGCTAACGCAGTCCCCGCGGGACCGTCAGGTGACCGGCGTCATATGACGCCGGTATAAAGGGGCGGTCCCGGACGCCCGCTCCAGTTTTTCTCTCGCCACAGGCCCGGAAGACCGGACGAGAGAGAAGCAGACATTTCCAATGGAAAAGGAGCTGAAAGCCTAGGATGGAGGGCGGAGCAGAGTTTATTGCATGCTCTCTTGAAGATCTACTGTTACGTAAGTTCACGACTGTACTATCTTACCGAGAGGGCTCTTGCAGTAGGTAATTACATATAGGACAGAATCCCAAGCAGTCTGGAACAAATGAAAGGCACCGGAGGAGGAACTACTCCAAAAGTATTCAATAATCTAGCAGGTCTCAAGAAAGGAGGCCTTGCAAGACAGCTAACCCAAGCCTGCTCCTGAGGAGGCAATGTCCAAACTGTAATGTTTAGTAAAGGTATGGACTGAAGTCCAAGTGGTGGCAGCACAGATGTCTGCCGTGAGACACGTTTTGAAACAAGCCGCAGAGGCAGCAACTCACCAGTGGAGTGACTTCTGACTTGACCCGGAGGTCTTGTTGTACTTGTCATAACAGAAAGTGATGCAATGGGCCAACCATTTTGATAGGCATTGCTTAGAGACAGCATTGCCTTCTCTTTGTGAGCAAAGAGACGAACAACTGATCAGTCTTTCTGAGATCCTTCGTCCTAGCGGTGTATCTCAGAATCCTGTGAACATCCATGGAATGGAGCAGGTATTCTCCTTGATTGAGTACCGCGAAAGAAAGCAGGTAATTCAATAGACTGATTAAGGTAGATTCCGCTACTACCTTCGGAAGAAACTTAGGATTCGCCAAGAGCTACTGGTTCTTTGTGAAAATCAAAAAGGATTTTGCACATCAGGCCTGAGCTCGGAAATTTGGGCAGCAGAAGTAATGGCTACCAAGAAGAGCCTTCGCGATAAAACTTCAAGTTCGCGGAAGACGAGGCTCAAAGGGAGGAAGGGTAAGTTTCTCAAGGACAAAGTTTAAGTCCAAGGCGGAGCTGGAGTCCGGACAGGGGCATGAGATGAAGGACCCTCTGAGGAAAGTTTTGGATACCTCCAGCTGGGCAAATGTCTTATCAGTGAAAGGGACATGGTAGGCTGAAATAGCCCCATATGGACTTGAGGAGTGACTGAGACCCAGGTCGAAAAGATGACGATGTACTCAAGCAGAATGGTCACAGGGCAGGAAAAGGGCTCCACGTTCCTGGACGCAGCCCAGATAGAAAATCTTTTCCATTTCATGGCGAGGTGGACCTAGTGGAGGGTTTTCTAGCCTCCACCAGAATCTCGGCCACCTTAGGAGAAACGCCAAAACGAGATTGAGCTAGGTCTGCAGGAGCCATGCATGAAGGTGAAGGGACTTGAGTCCCGGATGGACCAGGGTCGCCTTGATCCTGGGTCAGCAATCCTGGAGATAAAGGAAGAGGAAGAGGAGGAACCTCTGAGTATTGTTGTAGAAGAGAGAACCAGATTTGCTTGGGCCAGAAAGGAGCGATCAGGATCATTCTCGCTCCTTCTAAAGCAAGGTTCTGTAGCACAAGAGGGACCAGAGGAATTGGGGAAAAGCATAGACTAATCTGTCCTTCCAGCTTAGAGAGTAGCTGCCGCCCAGAAAGCGCCTCGATCTGGAGCGACGAGCAAAAGATTGGAAGCTTTGCATTTTGGGAGGAAGCAACAGGTCTATCTGAGGAGTCCCCAAATCTGGAAGATGCTTTTAGAACTTTTTCGTACAATTCCCACTCATGTGGTAGAGCCGACGAGCGACTTAGTCCATCTGCCAGGACATTGTCGACTCCCAGAACATGGATCGCCGTGAGGTGAAGGTTGTGAAGCGCTGCTCATCCCAAACCCCTCATCGCTTCCCTGCACAGCGGTAGGACCGAGTCCCTCCTGCTTGTTGATGTACCACACCATGCACATGTTGTCCGCTTGGACAGCTAGGTGACCGGAAGGATGAATTGGTGAAGGGCGTGGAGCTGATACAGCACTGCTCAAGCTCGAGCACGCTGATATGGAGAACTACTCCAACTTTGACCATAGGCTCTGGGTTCGTGAGACCCAGATGGGCTCCCCAACCTTCGCCTGACGCGTCCTGCGGTCAGAGTCTGATCGGGAGGATGAAAAGGAACCTCCTGGAATAGGGTTCTCAAACCATCCACCATTGCAAGTCTCTACCATCGGCGAGGGAGATCAGAACCAGATGATCTAGGTCGTCACCCGCTGATCCCACTGAGATCGGAGAGTCCACTGAGAGATTCTCATGTGGAGGCGCGACGCTGAACTGTCGGGATGGCCGCCACCATAAGCTCCCAGTAGACGGAGCACTGACTCGCCGGACCCTCCCTGCGCTCGATAGGGAGGGAAATCTGTGACTGGAGGAGGCCCCTGTCCGAGGCAGAAAGGCCTTGCACAGAGATGTGTCGAGAATTGCCCCAATGAACTGCAGCCTCTGTGAAGGATCCAGGTGAGACTTGGAATGGCTGACGGTTACCCAGGCCAGTGAAAACCTGCTGGGTGAGGAGACAAATGCAGGAGTTCCTCCTGGACGAGGCCGCCAGGAGCCAGTCGTCCAGGTAGGAAAACCTGAGCTCCCAAAGACCGGGTGGGCCGCTACCACCGCCAGGCATTTGGTAAAGACTGGGGCCGAGGAGAGACCAAACGGAGCCCCCAGAATTGGTAGTGGACCCCTGGAACGCAAAACCTGAGGTACTTTCGCTAAGGGCTAATGGGATGATGCAGGTACGCATCCTGCATATCTAGTGCAGAAAGCCATTGGGTCCGGCCGAAGTAGGGGCAAACGGGTATGAAGGAGAGCATCCTGAACCTCTTGTATTCCACATACAGGTTCAGAGAGTTGAGATTCCCACGGGCTTTGTTCCAAGGAAGAAGTGGAATAGTATCCCGTCCCGTAGAGGTGAGGGGGATGGGTTCTATAGCCTGTTTCGCATGAGCGCCGAGATTTCTTCCCTGACCAAAGGAAGATGGTCCCTTGGTAAGCGGAGTTCAGAGGGGTGACTCAGAGGTTTCTGTAGAAACCTATGGAGTGCCCCTCTGCTATGATCTGAAGCACCCATGAACTGATGTTATCCTCTCCCAACCCGGAAGGTGGAGGGAGAACCTCCTCCACCGGTTCCTCCGGGCTACCGGAGGCGGTGGGAGAGAGAGTCAGGTGGTGTGAGGCAGCCGAGGCTGGGGCACCCGCCAGCTTTTTTTGGGCGGCGGAGCCTGGCAGCTGTGGGGACCTGACGCGTTGTGGCCCGCCTTCCTGAGGTTTCGCTTAAGCCGGCCACGTCCTGCGAAAGGGACGGCGCTGTGGGGGATGGGGACGGTACATTTAATCAACAGATTTAAGGGTCAGCTCTCTTCCTGTAGGTCAGTGATGATGTCCTTGACATCACCACCAAGAACATAGAACCCTGAAAGGTGCTTGATCGCTGACTGCACCTCCGGGACCAGACCTGACACATGGAGCCATGCATGACGCCGAAGACTCACGGCAAATGCAGAGCCCGTCCTGCGGTGTCCACTGCATCGTAGGTCATCCTCAAAATATGACGACTGGCCGAACGAGCAGAATGGACCAGGTCGGCCAACTCCTGCTTGACTTGGGAGTCAGGCAAAGAGTCGATCTTAGATTCCGCCTGGGTAGACGGCCTTCTGGTAATCCCCCATATGTGCTACATAGTTCAGGGCCCTATCCCCAGTGTGGAAGAAGTGCAGATCTTCCTTCCATACTGATCCAGAAGGCGAGATTCCTTATCCGGGGAAGACGAGCTCAAGTGTTTCGGTGTTCTGACCGGCCATGAGCGCGCTTAATCACAACCGAGTCTGCACAGGGTGAGAGTCTAAAAGTCTACATCTCCAGAGCCTGGTATAGCCTGTTCGACTTCCTGGGAAGTGGGGCTAAAGCCGACGGTTGCTTCCAAATCGTGGAAACAAGGTGGGCGTGAGGCTCGATCCAGGGTGGCACTAGGGTAGGAGCCGAGGCAAGTCCAGATGTTCAGCGAGTTTAACCTGTTGAGGATCTGGCTCTAAGGAGTGCCACTGATGGACTTCCTGGATCTTCCTGAGCAACTCTGGAAGGAAGGACCTCCGGAGGAGACTTCGGAGGAGTCTCGGCCGGGCTTGGACGGAGAGCGGTTGCCGCTTTCTCGGAACATCCATCGGGAGCCTCCGAGGAGTCCGAGAGAGAGGGAGGAAGAATCTGAGCAGAGAAAGACTCCTAACTCATCTGGGGGAGGAACGGTTCCTTTGGGGATCCCAGAACGCTGTGTCTCTGTCCCCTCTGGATCCCGAGGTAAAGCCCAGGAATCCAGAGGAGGAGAGGGAGGTGCCGCCTGGGGCGACGGGATCCGGGGTGGCACCATTGCCGTGAAGACGTTGCTCGATTTCCTTGGTGAGCTGAGCCTTGGCTCAGCCCACCAGGAGGCAAGAGTCTCCTGAAGATCCACCGCGCCTAGGGGCGGTGGAGGAGGAGGAGGGGATAGTTGCACGGAGGAAATCCGTAGGGGAGATCCGTAACCGCCGCGGGTATACCGAGCCGGGTATTGCGCGTCGGGCGAGTCGGCACTGGTACTGTGGCGCAGGATACCGCGGACCTGGGAAAACCGCGCCGGATATGACGGCGGATGCCCAGGCACTGGAGGAGCGCGAACAGACGGCCCAGCTAGGTACTCCACGGGCGGATCAGTCAGGATAGGCCCGTGGGGTGGAGGGCCCGTGGAAGAGGAATATCCCCACCGCGCCGGAGGGGCCGTGTCGGAGCCGGGCTGGAGCCGGGCCAGGGGAGCCGCCATCGATCCGGCTTTCACGAAGACGATCGGACGGTAGCCCAGGGTCCCGAGCCTTGTCCGGGATGGAGGGGAAAATCCCGGGTCGGGCAGAGGACTGGGGCTCCCGATGGCAGCAAAGGCTGCGGGAGCCTGGTACGACAGAGCGGCAGGGACTGCCAGAGGCTCCAAGGCCCGGCGCACGCCGGAGGAGCCGGCGTGTAGCCTATGGGCTGAATCCCGCAGACACCAGAGGAGCCAGGCCCAACTCGGGGTCCTCATCGAGGAGGGCCGAGGATGGGAGGAGGCCCGGTCCAAGGGGACATTGACATGCACCGCCTAAGGGTCTAGTGTCTTAGCGGCCTCTCCGGCAGACGTCAGGAGGAGCCGACATCCGCTTAAGGGAGATGCCCGCATCAGTAGGGTCAGAGGCCCGCGGCGGTACTGGGACCAGAGTCTCCTTGCCCGGAGACGCCCGGGCGGGTTCAATGCGAACCCGATGGGCGGGCCGATGCCTCCTCCAAAGCCCTGGAGGCTGCCACTGGGCGACCCCAGAGGGGAAGTTACCTGCCCGCGAGGCCTTCTCCCAGTGCCTTTCCTTGTCCTGCTTCTTGTGCCCTTCAGGGGAGGTCGACGCCTGCCAAAGTTTTCTTCAACTCCTTCTATCGCGGACATCTTCTTTTGAGGAGATGGGCTTTGAGGGACTGCTGGCGCCATCTGCAGGTGGCCGCTGAATCGGGCAGTGCGGACACTTGTCAACCGTGTGGTCGGGGCTTAGCACAGAAAAGGCAGAGGGAGTGACCGCCTTTGTGAGGCAGTTGGGCCGCATGAGTCACACTTATTCTTTGAAGGGGACGATATAAACCGACGCTCACCTGTCGAAAGAAGAATAAAATTTATACTGAGACTTCCGTGACGCCAGCGACTAATGGCAGCCTAGTTCGAGACATGGGCACTCGGGCATACTACTTTAGTGAATCGGTCATCATCGAGTAGCTCAAAGGCTGCCCAAGTTATACTGTTGGTGTCTCAAGCCTGTTCTCGCATATGGGACGCCATGAAAAAAACTTCTCGGAGAAGAGAGGGGACGCCGAGCAGTCGGTCAGGTTTGAGGCCTATGAGTCCGCTGAATCTCCGCCTCCTCTGCGATCACTGCTTTGGGGAAGATTCCGATGGTTCAGGATCTGAAGCCACATCCACCTTTACAAAAGCAGATGGTCACAGGATGCTGAAAATATTGCAATCAATCGACGCCAGAATTATGGGTTTGCAAATGACTTTAAAAGTTAGAAGCCGCACAACATCTGTGGAGACGCATGGAAACGATTCAATCTGAGCATATCTTTTCGCAGATCATTAGCCTATCTGCATAAAGAGAGAAAGAGCTGACGGCACGGGCTGAAGATGCAGAGAGAGGGCCGTCGTAATAATATAAGAATTTCTGGCATCTCGGAGGGGTGGATCCTCCATGTATGGAAGACTTCATTGATTCCTGGCTGAAAACTGAGCTGAACCTGGGAGAAGGTTTTAACACAGAAATAGAAAGAGCTCATAGATCTATTGCTCCTAAACCTAAAGGGGATGCCGCTTAGGTCGGTAATTGTAAAGTTCCTGAGATACACAACAAAGGAGAAGATTGTAAAACTGGCATGGGCAAAGAAAGATCTTAACTTAGATGGCCAGAGAGTATATAGATCGAGATTTCCCTCTAATGCTCGCTCAAAGAAAGAAAATGCTGCAGGTAGTTAAAGCCCTGAGAGATAAAGGTCTTAAAACATACCTCAGATACCCGCCAAGCTCTGGGTGCAGAAGGAAGATGGGATTAAAGTCTTTGACTCTGCTGGCGGCCACTCCATTCCTCACAACTCAGGAGATTCCTATCCCAGACACGAAGGAAGAACAGGCGGAGAGAGAGACTGAAGATCTGTTGTGGTCGATTGCTCCAGGTCTAAGGAAGCGAGTGAAGAGAGGGAAGAGGCTCTGTTACCTTTACATGCGGACATAGCGAGATGGGTACATGTGAAGGAGACCTGAAAACTGTTTAAGATTTGATTGCTGTGAATTCAAAAGTGCTCAACCTTGGTCAGAATGTCTGTCGATGAGGGTAGAGTCGAGAACAGACTGGGTTATATACCTGAGGGATGAGTTGTTTTTTTTTTTTCTTCTCTCTCCTCCCTGTGTGTCCGCACTGTTGTAATTAGACGGGCTCATAGGTAGGGAGGGGCCTAATAGTGTTGGGTCTGTGTCTCCAGTAGGAAGCTTTTTAGGTGGGACTCACGCTATGGTAACGCTGATAAGATTCCCTCAGGTAAACAGAGCACAACTACACAGCAAGGCATTTGGGTCTGCTAAATGTATGGTTTACAGTTACTGTTTGTATAAGTATAAAATATGTCTATGTTTCAATTTGATAGCAATGACGAAATGGGGTTGAGGATTCCGGAGTGCGAAGGTAAAGGTGCAATCAAAGTGGAAAGGAGATTGTATTTGTGCACGGAAGGGGAGCAGCGAACTCCGCCACGCTTGGGTTCGATTCCTCCTTTAAATATAAATTGAATATAGAGAGACTGAATTGTAAAATGGTCAAGCACATCTGGCCATCCTCAACCCATTTTGCTAATTAAACTGTTAGTTGCTTTGTCCGTGGTGCTTAGTCGCGATGGCTTGCCAGACCGGTTACATACTAGGAAGGAGAAGGCTGGTCCCTTGGGTTCCCGAGTGCCTGGCCTTTGGCGTTGCTAGACACCTTTTCTCCTACTAATCTAGGGCTTTATGCGCCTAGTTTCTGGGGAGTTACACCATAACCTCCAGATACCTAGCTCTGATTGAGCTTGGGGTACCCTGATAATGGGTACTCAGTTCACTGTTACACCTTTTAGGGACTGTGTTTCCCTCACCCAGGTTGGGTGGGTGGGGATATTTCACCAGCGTTCAAGTTAGAACTGGGTGTTGTTTGGTGTTGATCGAGTTTTCTGTTATTATTTACCTACTCTGCTATTATTTTCTTATTTGGTTTAGATTTTTTCACAGATATATATATTTGTGTGCTATTAACTGTATTCAGATGGAAGGAGGGTCCAGTAAAGAGGCTCAAGGGGTTTCCTAAGCTATAAAATGACATCACCTTAAAATAATGTCGATTAATGTTAAGGATAAATGGGAACAGTTAGCAGTAGCGTATCGAGGAATTGAGGTTGAAATGTGACATAAGCGTGCCTCCAGGAACTAAGTTATCAGATTTTGAGCACTCCAAATTACAGATCCTGGGTGGGAGGGTGCATGCAGATTCTTGTCCTGGGGCATCTGGAGCAGGGGTGGCTACATTAATTAAATGGGGTTTCCTTTTATAACCCACCGGGTGCAGACAGAGGATCAGGTCATTATGTAATAATTTCTGGAGAATGCATGGGACATACCCTCCATTTGGTGGCAATATATGCCCCGCCCCTTGGTAGTTTTTCAGACAGTTTTCACCATAATAGATTCCTTGACCCCGGGAGAGTGCTAATGGTGGGGGACTGGATGTGTGGGAGAACAGTGATTTAGACAGGAGCTCAGGGGAAAGGTGAGCGGGTGGCGTGTTCCAGACTCCTCAGAACATTGATGTCAGAAGGCGGTTGGATAGACCCGTGAGGCAACAAAACCCTCTAGCCAAGGATTATACTTTCTTTTGGGCGATAAAAACATATTCTAGGCTGGATAGATTCTATATTCAATTAAAGTATGCTAATGATTTAATGGATATAGCAATACACCCAGTGACCTTTCGGATCATGCAATGATTAGTGCTAAGATAAGATGGTCTGAGGTAAAACCAGGGGAGTTGGAGGTTTGATCCTGGCATTTTGAACGACATAGGGTTTGTTAACCAAGTGAAGGAGACCATTAAGCTGTATATATCGGAGAATAAGGAAGAGGATACCCATATTCGTTTCATATGGGACTGACTTAAAAGCAGTCCTCATGGGGACAAATTATTAGCTATTCCTCATATAAGCAGCGTTGCACCCAAGCTAAGATATCGGCCTTCTAGATAAAATAAGCACCTTGGAAGAGAACACAAAAAAAACAAAGATGCTTCG
The DNA here is from genome assembly GCA_016271365.2 of Neoceratodus forsteri. Lineage (NCBI taxonomy): Eukaryota > Metazoa > Chordata > Ceratodontiformes > Ceratodontidae > Neoceratodus > Neoceratodus forsteri. The sequence continues at coordinate 964,637,486 of CM057458.1, read as the reverse complement.
TGTTAGAGAAATTACAGAGACAGAGAACAATATAATAGGGAAATGAATATCAGAACTGAAAATGCCTTGAGGTATACCAGACAAAGATATTATGAAACAGGGAAAGCGAAGCGGTTACTGGCTCTTAGACTTAGAAAACAGGAAACTGAAAGATATATCCCTCAACTCAAAAATATGGGACCCAGACTATCTCCTCCTACCCAATACAAATAGCAGATAGTTTCTGTAATTGTTATCGAGAATTATACGCCAAGAAAGAGGGCCTGACCATCCCACCCAAGTCCAGAACTTCTTGCATAATATTATACTACCGGGCTTGAGACTTCTCAGAGAGACAAGTTAGATAGGGCAATTTCGAACAGGAGGTAAGGAATGTCATCAAAAACCTGAAGGGGAGGCCCCAGGACCGGATGGTTTTGTGGGGAGTTTTACCGAGCTTTGTCGACGACCTGGCCCCTTTATTTACTAGAGTTTGTAATGTGGCACAAGAACAGGGAGTCTCCGCCTCCTGGGAAGAAGCACTTGATTACTTTATGCTAAAACCGGTAAGGACCCGACAGAGTGTGGAAGTTACCGTCCCTATTTCACTGATTAATCAGGATGTTAAAATGTTTGCCAAGATTCTGAGCTCCCCGGTACAGGAATTTATCCCAGAACTAATACATAAAGATCAGACGGGTTTATCCCGGCTGTCATATCCAAGATAATATAAGATTATTACTAATGTTTTGTCCGCCTCGGGTCATTCCGCCTGATACTTATCGAGCGGTGATGGCACTGGACAGGAGAAAGCATTTGATCAACTGGACTGGTTGTTTCTGGAACAGGTTTTGAGGAAATTGGTTCGGGAAAGATTCCGAAATGGACAGCAAACTTATATAGGAATCCCTGGGCAAGAGTGAAGGTGAATGGGGTAACATCAGACAGAATTATAATTAGTAGGGGGACCAGACAGGGTTGTCCACTTTCACCTTTCTATTTGCACTATGTATGGAACCCTTTGCTGCCCTTATAAGACAATCAGGGGATTACAGGGGATACAAGTACAGGATATGGAGGTTAGAGCATCGTTATATGCAGATGATACTTTTACTATATATAACAGACCTAGAGAGGCAGCTGCCCTGGTTAATTTTTGATCCAATCATTTAGCGTGGTATCCGGATTTAAAATTAATGATACTAAATCGAGCTCATGCCCATAGGGAGGCTGGGGATGGTAGGCTCTCAGCAATAGGGAAATATAAATGGGTGAAGGAGGAGATCAAATACCTTGGGGTCAGAATGTCCAGAGATATTTCTAAACTGTATGCCCTTAATCATGGCAGATTGCTGCAACTGATCCAGGAAGATCTACATAGATGGGTGGAATTACCCTTACATTATTTGGTAGAGTAGATCTGTGAAGATGAACATATTGCCTCGCTTCCTGTTTTTGTTTCAATCCTCGCCGATTAAGCCCCAGCTTCTTTCTGGAGGGCAGTCAAAACTTCCTGTCACGATTTATCTGGGCTGGTAGATCTCCCAGAGTAAGATGGACTGTCCTCCTTAGGATAAAAAGAGGGGGGGGTGGGCTTGCCGACCTTAGAAAATATTTTTGGCAGCAGCAATCCAGCCATTAATCCCCTTAATGAGAGAGGAAGACTCTCCGTTTGGGTAGAAATAGAGAGACCAGAGTCTTCTTTAGGGACATCAGAGATTTGATCTACATGGACTATAGTGGAATGCAGCAGTTACATGGTTGTAACCTCTGGTCTAGGCTGGTGGTTTCTTCCTGGCAGGAAATTAATAAAAATTAAACACTGAAGTGGCATTGAGGATGGACTCCCCAATCAAGGCCTGTCTGGATTTTAGACCATTAGTATGGGACCTGGGATTTAAACGATGGTACCGAGAGGCTTAATTAAATCAGCCAGCTATACTCAGGGAAGGGTTAAATCTTTTCAGCAACTATCACAGGAGTTTTCCCTTCCTGCCTCTGATTTTTATAGATATATACAGCGTAGGCACTTTTTATTAGGTAAGAACTGTACAAAGGATAGACCTGGTGATAAGGATATTAACCCACTGGTGGATGCCATGAGAGCTGAGGCCAGTAGATTGGGGACAAAAGGATTCATATCCTGGATAGTGGGTTGTGTCTCTGAGTTAGAGCCTGACTCTGTGATTTCTATAAAGATAAACTGGACACTGGAAATTGGTGAAGAAATTGCTGCTCCAGATTGGGGCTTAATATGGGAAGCTATACATTCAACCACCACTTCTAATAGCTGGCGGAATTTCGTGGAAGGTGGTCTCTAGATATTTTCGCACCCTGGTAATTACTAAACATTTCGGTAAAAATTTCACAGATCTTTGCTGGAGGGAATGTGGGAAGAAAGGCACACACTCATATATTTTGGGAATGTCCACATATTAATAATTTCTGGATACAGGTAAGGGAACAGGTGTGTGCAGTACTGGGGGCCCTTATTCGGATGATCCTGTACATTGGGTTCTTGGGCTGTACCCTAATCAGGTTAGGTTGAAGTCTCAGTGGTACTTATTTAATATATTGGTGGCCTCGCCTCAAGGCAATTACTCAATGCTGGTTGTCCAGGGTTAGCCCTACTCCCAATGCATGGTACAAGAATTGCTTATCTATTTTGGATATGGAGTGCCTCACGGCTAAAGTGAGATTACAGAGGGATAGATTTAATCGCGATGGATGCCTTTTTTAATTTCCAGGCACAGAAAGAACAGATCAATGTATTAGAAGTTTTAGCCAAATATGCTTGTTAGTGAAGGGGGATTTGTACCTCCCAGTTTCTTTTCTCCTCTCCTTCCTGGATGGAGAGAAGTGGATCCGCTAAATATAAGTAATGTTGGAGGTCAGCCATCCCTTTAAGAGAATGTAAAGATAAAGGAATACCCCACTGCTGTTACACTCTGGAACTTTATAAGGTTGTGTCCTCAAATCTAGTAGTTTAACACAAGGATAATAAAAGTTGGTGGTACCCCGGTTTTTTTTTTTCCCTTTCCTCCCTTCTTTTCTATCTTTGGTGTTATTCTATCTGTTTTTTATATTAAGGTTCGATGCAATATGTATTAGACTCAGCTAAAGTATGGAATGGCTTTATAAGAACTTTATGATGTGCTTTTATACAAGCTTCTAAATGAGTTGAATCAACAGCTGTTCTTTCTTGGTGTCCATATGCATATCAACTTTAGTGTTGACTAGAAGAGAATTTGTAATAGTCTATACTGTTGCATCTTAAAATACAATAAAATTGCTATTTCAAAAAATTCTACACTGAAAACTTTTCGAAAACCGACTAAGTAACAGGACTGAGCGATAAGAACTTAACCGTGAGCTGGCACGAGCTGACGGCGGGAAGAACTTGAGCGAGCGTCGGGACCGCCTTTATACAGAGACGTCAGATGACGCCGGTCACCTGACGTGGGGCGGTGCCCCGCCGGGACTGCTAGCTAGAAATTTTTCCGGGGCCCTGCCGGTCAAGCGCCAGTCCTATATGTAATTACCTACTGCAAGAGCCTCTCAAAGTAAGATCTAGAACTACAAGTAACCCTAATAACCTTAACCAAAACTATGCACAATATGACTCCCAAGTGGGAGGTGCTCTTTCTGAGCTCCCCTCAGACATCCTGTCCTGATTTCTGAGGAAGTAGGAGAGAATGGGCTCCACAGGCAAACCTAGAGATTAAAAACCCAGGATTAACAGTAGGGCCCCTAGCAGAGTGGAAAACTACCATTCCCTGGTGTAACTAATATATCTTGGTCATTTACCAATCATTCCCCAAATGAGGCTGTCCACCCAAAATTCTGATACTCAGTTGGCCACAATATCTTGCAGAGTATTGGAAGGGTATGTTAAACTGGACTAAAATTGTACTCAAAGGCCAGAAAAGATAATCTAACTTTAGATACCATATCTACTTATAGCTTGGTGTGAGCCTGTAAAATAAAACTCCTTTAACATTAGGTAACAAAGAGCCTTTAATCCTGCATAAAATGTTACCCTCCCAGATCAAATATATGGAAACTAAACCCTTCAAAATATCCAATTAATTCAGTGAGAAAATTCTAACTTGATGTCCTGTCCCTATAGGAGCAGATGAAAGCGGAGGACCCAAAGCCTCCTCGGTCCACCATAGACAGTTAAAGAAATGAAGAATGCAGTAAAACCAAACAAAATTGGAAAGTCACTCCAGTCCTGAAACCATCCAGAGACACTTGAACCATTGGCCCATATTCACAATCCTTATTCAAAAGGTGACCTCGGATAGAAACCAGCCCCCCCCCCACCCCCAGAGGTTAGCCTGGCCATCGAGACAGCGGGCCATAAGGGTAGGCGGAGGGGCTCCGAGACGGCCGGAACACATGCAGAGACAATGAAAGGAATGGGGGCAACAGTCTCCAGAAAGTAGCCCTCTAGCCAGGAATCTCCCGCCATCAGAGAACTGCAGAAAGATCTAAATGGCAACATACTGCCAAATTGCATGTAGGTTTTAAGAGTCTGGATTTTTGTGTTGCCTGGACCATAAAGAGATGTCCCTCTCCACACCCCACAGCAGTCCGGCTCATCCATCGCCTCACCCCCACCCTCACGGAAGAAGAGCAGGCCCCAAATCAAAAAATATAAACTTAGCTGCCAGACTTAGAAGAAAGTTCAGGTAGGCATTGTAGGATTTCTGTATTGTTGTAAGCACCTTAAGATTACATCCAGTGGAGTTGTTGGTGCTTGGAGCAGTTTGGGACGTTCTGTCTGGTTTGTTAGTCCCAGAAAAGATTTCACTGTCTGTCACCTTCTCAGTAATGATTCCTTTATTTAAGAGATCTGCAGTGATTTCAGCTGCCAAATTGTATGTTTGCTGACCAGTTTGGAAAAAACCTCTAATTTAGCAGGATAGGGAGTGTGAAAACATATTTTCTGAGATTGTAGTGTAGAGAACAATAGGTTGTAGTCACGGCGTTGTTTTTGAGTACATGGTGCGAATCGTTATCAAACAGTAAACGCTGTTGTCCCCACATCACTCTGCCCCTTTGCCAGGCTTTTTCAGGACAGTCTCCTTAGTTTGGTAACTTAATAAACGATAACAAAGGAACATGGCCTTGCTTCAGGTCGGAAGGGTTTAGGGCTGAGAGCTCTGTGGGCCCTCTTGACATTCAACTGGAAATCTAGATCCAATTCTAACGCCAGTCACAACAGATAGTCGGCAAAGGCTCTAGGATCGCTTCCTCTTTGTCTTCTGGAAGGCCAAAAACCAATGTTTCTCCTCCTTCCCGGTTTTAGGCATCCTCCTGCGTTATGGACATGGCCAGTTGTTCAGCCGCTAAGAGCCCTAACTGTTTGCTCGAGCTCATCAAGACGAGATGTATTTAGAGAGAGATCTGATGGTCTGCATCCGCCACACGGCTCTGCAAGGTACCCAATTCAGTTCTGATGTCCTTTAGCATTCAAGGACTTCGCTTCGAAATCCATGATCGCTTTGCAGTACAGTTTCAGAATTTGGTTCGAGGTTTTTTGAGCCTTGTGCCTTCAGTGAGACAGCAGGTTTTTTGGGGGTTTTTATATCTGAACCCGAGAAGGCCTCGCTTGTTGATCGCCATCATCCCACAGACAGTCCTCTGTTTCAATCATTTCAGTGAAGGGTTGGAACTGGTTGTGGTTTTGTTTAGCCATTTTCGCTTGAGGAGCACTTGACATCAGTTAGGCTTCAGAAAACATCTGAATTGAGAGATTCAGAACTGTTTTTGTGTTTTTGTAGGTTCAGGTGAGAGCCTCTCAAGCTGCTTGCTCACCCAGACATATCAGAACCAGAAATCTGCAGTGCCAAGTTTTGATTTATACACTGGGCATTGGTATATCTGGGGCTGCAGATCTGGACAGTCGAGACAAAGTTTAATTATGATACCAAGAAACTATGCTACAAAAGGAACAGGGCTAGGGAGCTGTGATGTCAAAATTAAGGTAAGGGCTGTGTGGAACACTGAATATGTACTGTGGTATCTGCCCTCTGAGGGTGGTAGAAGACGAGGCCCAAACTCAGAGGAGTGCAGAGACTCACACAGTGCAAGGACTGCTTTGACCCCACTCAATGGTACAGATCAGGGTAGGCTGCCTGGACTCAGTATAAATATGTGCAAGAGTGAGGAAGCAAATGCGAAACGGCATTACCAGGGGCTAAGGGTGGACAAGTGGAACCTGAGACGGGATGGCTAACAGAACTAACAGAGCTGCTAGGGAAGAAAGTGATGGGGTTGCTCATAAAGCACTGAAATAGCACATGGCTCCTCAGTGAGAAATCCCACTTTGTCAACCAACAAACATGACCTCAAAACGCCAAAACATCAGTCGCTTGCCAGAAACTCACCTCACTCTGAACGTGCCAAGCTAAAACAGGCATGGGTAGGTGCAGTTTATCATTTTTCTTATCTGGTCCACTAACATAAAAAGGAGTAGTCATTCTGCTTAATAAGAATCATTCCACAGAAACAGAAGTAGTAAGCCAGGATGATGAAGGGAGGTACATGTCAAGGGAAGGTGGAAAACAATAAGGCTGGCAGTATAACCTAGAGGTAGAGTAATGAGCTGTGAACAAGCTTGGTACATCCAGCAGACCAGACATTGGTTTGATTCTCACAACCTCTACTTGCATACTGTGTGACTCTGAATAAGTCACGCAACTGCCCAGTGCTCCCAGGTCACCCCTGAAAACAGGCACCTGTGCCTAGTGGGCCTTGGGTTACCAAAGACTAAAATAAATGAAAAATAAACAAATACCATGCATGCTCCTACATGTGTATGCCCCAATCAAGATAAGGAAAATGTAGAATTCCTTAAAAATATATTCTACAAATGGCCCAGAAGCCAAGTGAGATCTACCTTGTAGATAAGGATTTTAACATAGCCTTCAATATACAACTGGATAAATCAAGAAGTGGAGCAGAGGGCAGGGAAGGTGCCACCTGCCTAAAATACTGTCACAAAACTAGGCATGATAGAAGTGTGGCGCTTTCACACCCAAAGGTCCCAACTACACTAACTGACTAACATACTAACATACTAAAAGCCAGCAAAATAGGCCAAATGGTCTTTCTTGTCTGCTCGAAAGCCAGCAACCTAGTGGCTGTCACTTACCTTGCCCCTGAGAGGGTCTTCTTTGGTTTCAGTTTCCCTTGTACCTGTCCCACCCTTCTTGAAGCCCTCCACTGCGCCTCCTCCACCAGCCTCCCAGGTAGTGCATTCCATGGCTTCACCACCCTCTCAGTGAAAAAATGCTTCCTATGCTCCCCACTGTAATTTCCCCTTCCAGCTTCCACTCATGACCACCCTGGTTGTTCCTCCCTTCTTTAGCCTAATCAGCTCCTTGGTTCCACTCCTGGTTATTCCTTTACATACTTGAAAACCTCTATCATGTCTCCCTGTCCCTCCTCTCCTCCAGTGTGTACAGCCCAAGCTCTTCCAGTCTCTCCTCATAAGGCCTGCCTCCATGCCCTGAATCGTCCTGGTCGCTCTCCTCTGAACTCTCTCCAGCAGCGCTATGTCCTTCTTCAGATGAGGACTCCAGATCTGTACACAGTACTCAAGTTGTGGCCTGACCAAGGCATTATATAGAGGAGGATCACCTCCTTCTTCTGGACGTAATTCCCAGGCTATGCAGCCCAGTATCTTGTTTGCTTTGGCTGCAGTTCTTCACAATGTTCAGGGTTATTCATTTTGATGTCTACCACCACCCTAAATCCCTTTCTCCCAATGTGGCTTGAGTGTGACCCCCGGTGTATACATGGCCGGGACTTTGACCCCCAAATGAAGTACCTTACATTTCCGGCATTAAATTTCAGTCCCCACCTCCATGACCACCCTCCAGGGTATCCAGATCCCCTGGACTGGCTCCCTCACTTCTTCACAATCCACCATACTATACTTGTTGGTCAGCAACACACCAGGCCTACTTCCATACTGCCTATTTTATACATGTATGTATATGTATACATGTATAAATATTTCAGATGAATGGCTTCATGCCACAGATCACTGTGCAATACAGTGAAGGACGTTGGACAATGTCCCTGGTGGTTTTAGACATTTTCTTAAACCCAGAGGTAAAATCGTCCAGGTGGAGTCTGAACACATTCTTATTGAATAACTCGGCATTTAAAAGTAGTAGAACAATGCCTGGAGGAGTATGCAGCCACCAACCCCAGGGAAACACCACCGCAGCAATATGGTGGGTGGATTCAAGAGAGCACCGATAGCAGAATGATCAGCTTCACCAAGACTGAAGAAGGAAAAGCAAAGAGAACAACTTAGTGTAGAAGCCAAGCTGTTTGACTTTGAAGCAGAACATAAGACTATACTTGACAACGAAATTAAAAAGAGGTTTGAGGACTGCAAGGAAAAATTTAACAGATCTTTTTTTCCCCTCCATAGAGGTTTTTCTGCCTCTGAGCCTGGCGGGCAGCTATGGTGCTCCCTCGGAGGACTCATCCTCCAGCCCTGTGCGCCCCCGCCAGCCAAACCCTGATAGTTCCCCGCGGGTTGTCCTATATGGCGGGCCAGGGAGGAGAGCGCCGCTTATCCCCCCCACCCCAGACACAAATTCAGAATACGGGGTGGTACAGGGATGCAGGGCCATCATGGAGCCCGCCAGCTCCCTTTTCCTCTTTTCTCCCATCCCTCCCCTACTGACGTAAGGACGTTGGTTCGTGTCTCCTGACCCATACTGCCCTCTAGCCACCACCAGAGGGCAGTCAACGAATGAGATGACAAACCTTCCCCCGAAAGACGAGAGCGGTCATTTGGCACTTAATCCTCTCTTCGCCCCTGCCGACCCCCAGTGGCTCGGCTCGCTCCTGAACCCAGGTCATCGGCATGGCACGAGGTGTGGTGTCCAGTGCCTCAACCTTCAGTGCCACTGGGCTGGCTTACAGATCTTCTTGAGTATAAGGCAGAAGGGACACTCTGGTATTCCTACCAAAGGTTTTATGAATCTGGTAGCCAGGCAAACACATTACTAGCCTGACAGCTCTGAAGAAAGGCAGTAAGCCAGGCAGTACTACACCTTTGAAAGAGAGAGGCATCACAGCAGTTTGAAACTATCCTAGAAAGATTCTAGAGGAGACTACAACATTTTATAAGAAACTGTCCTGGAGAGAGACAGCAGTACATTATCAAGAAAAAGTACTTTCTTCACCAGGGTGAAAACCCACAAACTGTCATAAGAAGTCCTTAAAATGGAAGATAAGCCAATCACATTAGAAAAGTATCACATAACAGTAGGAAACTTAAAACCTGGCAAGGCAACGGGCCCAGACAGTCCAGCCTCTGAATTCTACAGAATGTCTAAGGAGAAACTTACTCCATTTTTCTGTAAAGTTTGTCAGGCGATACAGGAGGAGAGGAGCCCCCACGCAGTATGCCCAAATTCCAATAATCCCGAAATCCAGTAAGGATCCTAGAGTCTGAAGGTCATACAGACCCATCTCACTTCTAAATGTAGATTAGAAGGCGCCACCTCAATTTTGACGGTAGACTCCAGGGATGTGTGAGGTCAGCAGTTCACCTGGACTAAACTGGCTTCATGTATGGAAGACTTATCCATGATGTTGTACACCTTGCACACAGGTCATAGTCAAAGTTCATAGGATTTAATCAGAGTGGTTCCATCTATCCTATGGAAAGGGCAGGGATGCCCTTCTCTTCTCTATTATTTGCATTATGCATTGAACTCTTGGCAACAACAGTACTGAATAAAGAGATTGTGGGCATCAGAGCTGAAGACAGAGAAACAAAGTCTTACCATATGCAGATGATTCCTTGTTCTTTCTATCACCAGAAACTGCAGTACCAGCTTTATTAAAAGAGCTTTAGTCATATGGGGAGGTTTCAGGATACAAAATAAAACTAGACAAATCGGAGGCAATAAAAATATGGGGAATATGCACCCAGAAATTCAAGGCAGAATTTCCTTTCAACTGGACTAAAAACAGCACTGTGAGACACATAGGGGTATGATTCCCAAATCTGGCTTCATTATTTTCCCAAAACTATGAGAAACTGCTAGCTTATCGCTAAGGTGGACATAGCTAGATGGGACCTGCTACCACTTTCTCTGGCGGGAGGGGCTGCCACACTGAAATGAACATTCACCTCCACTTTGTTCTTTCAAACTCTACCTATTTCAGTCCAGTAACAATTTTGAAATATCAACAGAAGATGCTGCTTACATTTATTTGGGTCAGCGGCAGACAGACTATTAATACTACAGAGAGAGCAAAGTGGCTTGGTGATGCCAAGGGTTTGCCTGCCACTACCACTGGAGTCTAAAAATATTTTTATTTTGAATGGCTTTTTAAAGTAATCTGTCATCATTAAATACAGTTAAAAATAGGTCCTGCCTACAGTATGGCGAAAAAAATGTTATTTTGGAGAAAATCGCATAAAAATAAAAATAAAATAAGAAGCCAAATCAAGCCCTGACCATAGCCATAGCCATAAAAGTGTTGCCAATAATGTCATGGACTACGAGAGAAGTGACACAAGTTAGCTGGAGATAGAGGCAGCCCACCCCTTGCTGGTGCCCTTATTTGCTTGATGCATATTACCTCTCTCCAAAAATATGGGCAGAGATACCAATCTATGGACTAAAGCCCACCCTTAAAGGGAACAGTCATCATAAATAGGACCACACCCAAATGTGGAACTGGTCCCAATGGGCACTGTGTGTGCAAAACATTTTGGTTTACTTTCTGTTTACTACTATACAGTAGATTTTATCAGACAAATTCTGTTTACTTGTATGTAGGCAGACATCTTCTGTTACTACAAATCCCAGAATCCTCTGCAGCAGGCATCAGAGCAGTAGGTAGAAATGGGATATTTAATGGCCTATAGTGCATGTTAGAGCTTTTATAATCTCTTATCAGATGTTTTCTGGTTCTGACCAAAGACTATTCTCTGTGACTGTACTCAGCCCAGGATAGCTGATATAAACTCTAACATGCACTGTAGGCTACTGAATCTTTCAAGACTGCCTACTGCTTTGATATCAGCTGCAGGGGACTCTGGGAATTGTTTTAACATAAGCTATCTGGCTATCAAATCAAATTAACTTTATCTGTAAGAAGCAAATTCCAAAGTTTGTTCAAAGCCCTTTGTACAGTATTTATAAAAAATATACATAACAATATTAATTAAAACCAAACACCACAATATCTAAAATGCATACATACTTAAAATCCTTATCATATGCTGAGTACGCAATAAGAGTGACAGGTGTGTTGAACATATATTACCACACGGCTGGGGCGAGTAAGTCACGCAGGACGCTGGGCCAAGTGACTTCAGCCACAGACGCATGTAATATATGTTCAACACACACCCTGGAGTGTCTTATTGCACTTATAAAATGGAGAAATTTTATTAGAAATTAAAAAATTCAGGCAATATATCATTTACATTAAAATATAGCTTTATTTGAACAGTGTCCCTATGTAAGGAAAACAGTCCCTTTTAATTGAGACAGTAAAACTGCTCGAGACAGTGTAAACTGACAGTAGGTTGAAAACGCTGCCAAACAATAAGGCAGCAAAAGGTTTCATTTTTTAACTCATCTGCTGAAAATGATAAATTAGTGTTGAAACTGACACATGCTAAGCTATGTGTTACAAAGAACCAGAACTTAAAATTGACTTACACTTTGAAACTGACACATGCTTAGCTATCTGTTACAAACAAGGACATCTCATTCATTCATGTTGTTGAAATTGACCGTACCACTGAAATTGACCGGAGCATTGAAACTGAAAGCGCCACTCTGCTGACTGCACTGAACATGAACCCCAACGCAACTTGGACAGCTTAGTGCTTCTCCACGGAGCAGACTGACTCACCAGGAATCACGCTGAAACTGTTTTGAGAATTGTACTTTTTGTTTGCATTATTTTGTTATGCTAACATTGAAATTAACAGAACACTCGCTCGATAAGGAGCATTGAAACTGAAAGTGCCACTCAGAAAGTTTATCAGTTGTTGGCATTGAGCTGACTAAGATGACAGCACGGCTAACTGCACTGAACATGAACCTCAAACGCCACTCTGTCAGTATAATGCTTCTTGCCACGGAGCTGAGTGACTCACCAGGAATCATGCTGAAACTGTTTTGAGAACTGTACTTTAGTTTGCTTTATTCTGTTATGCTAACATTTAAATTAACACAACACTCACTCGATATTGTAGTTTTGATTTCTCTGAGGCTGAAAACAAGATGGCTACATGAATTTTTCTTAACATTCCATGCCTATCTGTCAACATTCCATTTTGGGCACTGATTTAGTTGCCTGTATTTTTTTTTTCCTCTATGTGTAAAACATATTTGACACCGTCTTTCTGGCCAATCACAATGCTTATTTTTACACGCCCATTTTATAATAGCTTATAACAGCAATTCTCAAAGTCCTATGAACACTCTGGGAAGGCCAGGCTGAATAAGTATGTTTTTAACGCAGTCTTAAAGTTCTGGATTGTTAGGCACTCCTCACCCGACGAGGTAGAGAGTTCCACAGGGTAGGGGCCGCAAAGTAAAACAACAGCCCCTGACTTTTAGTCGAAACCTGAGAACCTCTAGCAATCCCTCGCCAGAGGAGCGGAGTGAGCAGAGGGGGGAAGGGACAAAGGAGATCTTGCAAATACCAGGGTCCTTGCCCATGTAGGGCTCTGTAGGTCAGTAATCCGACCTTGAAGGTGATCTGCCATTGAACCGACAGCCAGTGCTGTCTCGCGGAGCACAGGCATGATATGGCTAGCTCTTGAAGAGCCAGTCAGCTGCCTGGCCACCAAAGTCTGCACCAGCTGGAAGTGGCAGATATCAACCCCGCAGCCCAAGGGCATTACAGCAATAGTCAAGGTGGGAGGTCATGAAGGCGTGGACCAAAGCTGGAAAGATCGTCGGGTGATATCAAGTGCTTTACCCAGGTGACATTTCTCAGATGGTAAAAGAAGTCTCGACAACGGCTGACACCTGAGATTTGAGCATCGTGCCATCAAAATAACGCCAGAATTCCACACCCGGGTCAGAGGTCGCCAGCTGTACGCCTGAACTACAGCCAGCTAACCCTGCACCCTGATGACCTGGGTCCACCACCAACACCTCAGTTTTAGCTGGTTCAACTGCAGCCAGCTGGTACTCATCCAATCCTGGATCTCGGAGAGGCAGTTGTTAAAGACAGAGATGACATAGAAACATAGAAACATAGAACGTAGACTTTGACAGCAGATAAGACCACTTGGCCCACCCAGTCTGCCTATTTCCCTACCTACTGGATAAGCTGCAGATTCTAGTTAACCAACAGCCTACTTCCTGCCACCCCAACTATAATTGCTTTGTGTCTGTCCCATGCATGTTTGAATTCCCCACTGTTTTAGACCCAACGACCTCCTCAGGAAGGCTGTTCCATGTATCCACCACTCTCTCTGTGAAAAAAAATTTCCTCACATTACCCCTGAGCCGTCCCCCTTTATCTTTAAATTGTGCCCTTGTTCTTACACATCTCTTTTTCTGAAAGATGCTACCTCCTGGACTTTGTTGATTCCCTTGAGGTACTTAAACATTTCTATCATGTCCCTCCTGTCCCTCCTTTCATCAACAGTATACATATTAAGCTCTCTCAGTCTCTATTCATATGGCTTCTGCTGCAGACCCTGCACCATTTTAGTTGCCCTCCTCTGGACTGCTTCCATCCTGTCTATGTCCTTGCGTAGATGAGGTCTCCAAACTGCACGCAGTACTCCAGATGGGGTCTCACCAACTGTCTGTATAGAGGATAACCACTTCCCTTTTTCTACTTGTGATGCCCTTCCTATGCATCCCAGTATCCCCTGGCTCTCCTTACTGAATTTTCACATTGCTTACCCACCTTTAGGTCATCTGATATGACTACCCCAGGTCCCTTTCCATTTTTGTTGTTGTCAGTACCTCCCTGCTATTGTGTACTCTTCTCCTGGGTTTTGTTTCCCAGGTGCATTACTTTGCACTTCTTGTATTGAATCTAAGTTGCCACATGTCTGACCATTCCTCCAACCTTGCCAAGTCCTTCTCATCTTTTCTACCCCCTTGTGTATCAACTCTGTTACAGATCTTTGTGTCATCTGCAAAGAGGCATGCCTTTCCCTCCAGACCCTCTGCAATGTCACCTGTAAAGATGTTAGAGGACTGGACCCAGTACTGAGCCCTGAGGTACTCCACTAGTAACCCCTTTCTTCGAATGTGTTCCATTCACTATTACCTTCTGTGTCCTGTTGTGCAACCAGTTTGCTACCAGGCTACCACCCTGGGACCCACTCCCAGGCTGGCTAACTTGATTATTAATCTTTGTGTGGGACTGTGTCAAATGCCTTGCAAAAGTCTAGGTAGGCCATATCCACAGCCCCTCCTGGTCTATTACTTTGGTCACCCAGTCAAGAAATCAATTAGATTCGCCTGACATGACCTTCCTGCTGTAAATCCATGCTGCTTTGGGTCCTGTGCCCGCTGGCCTCTAGGTACTCAACAATTCTTTCTTTCAGAAGTGATTCCATCATTTTCCCTACCACTGAGGTCAAACTTACAGGTCTGTAGTTTCTCGCTCTGCCTTGCTCCCACTTTTGTGAAGGGGAATCATATCTGCCCTCCTCCAGTCCTCAGGTACCGCCCCATCCTGCCATGATCTGTTAAAAAGCGTGGGCAGTGGTGTCACTAGGTCCTCCTTAATTCTTTTAGATTCTGGGGTGAATCTCGCCAGGCCCCATTGCTTTGTCCACCTTGAGTTTTAGGAGTTCTTTCAGGACTCTTTCTTCTGTGAATGGACTGGTGTCAACTCCCTACCCAGAGTGCTTCTATTGTCTGGTTTAGGTAACTCCTCCTCATCTTCTTTTGTGAATACTGAGCAAAAGTATTCATTCAGTATCTCTCCCTTTCACTGTCTCCCTCTGCCCACCTCCTTCTCCTTTATTAATCTTCACTATCCTCCCTTAACCTTTCTATGCTCCTAATGTACATATAAAGGTTTTATCCTCTTCTTAACTGAGTTGGCTATTTTTCTTCAGTTTGGGCCTTTGCTAGTCTGACTGCCTACCCCACTTCTTTCTGCTTTAATTGATACAGTTCCCTGTCATGCTCCTTCTGTGATTCCTTATACTTTTGAATGCAGCCTTTTCTCCTTAACCTTCCCTGCCACCTCGTTTGAAAACCATAGTGGTTTTTACTCCGCTTTGTTTTCTTTATTTGCTTCACACAAAGGCTTGTTGTCTCTATGATGGCAGTTTTGATTTTTCTCCATTGTTCTTCCACCCTCCTTTTGGTCATTTGCTAGTGCATTTTTCAGGTATTCACCCATTTTGCCAAAGTCAGCTCTTCTAAAGTCCAGTATCCTTGTTTTTGTATGGCTTATCTCCATGGTTGTGCTCATTGTGAAGCACACTGTGCAGTGGTCGCTTGTTCCCAGATGTCTACTGACTTCTAAATTTGTGATCCTCTCTCCATTAGAGAGTACCAGGTCTAATATTGCTCCTTCTCGAGTGGGTTCCAACACAACCTGTCTAAGGCCTGCCCCTGCAGGGAATTGAGAATGACCCTGTTTTTGATGTGGCTGCAGTACCTGTTATCCAGTTAACATCTGGCATATTCAGGTCCCCCATCAACAGTATCTCCTTTTTCAGCCATTTTGAGAATGTCCTCTATCATTTTGTTGTCCATTTCCTCCCTTGAGACGGGGTCTGTATACAACCCCTGTGCGGATTGTGATGCCATTCCCTGTCTCCAAGGTGACCCAGAGTGCCTCTTGTCCTCCCCTTACTTTTTAGTTCTGTAGCTTTCATCCCTTCCCTCATGTATAGAGCTTCCACCTCCCTTTTACCTTCCCTGTCCCTTCTGTAGATTGTGTACCCTGGTATGTTGACATCCTGCTCAGGCACAAATGACATGTATAGCGAGTGTCATCTGCATAGCAGTGGAAACTCAGACCATACCACCTACTAATGTCTCCCAATAGCAGCATATACATCACGAACAATATGGGTGACAAAATGGAGCCCTGCAGTACCCTACAGGACAGGGGAAGAGGGCTGAGGAATGAATCCCGACACCACTCTCCCGAGTCCTACCTCAGGAATGATCGAAACCAACTGAGGACTGTACCAGACAGCCCACAGATGAACCGCAGATGCTCCAACAACACACCATGGTCCACAGTGACAAATGCTGCAGAGAGATCAAGGAGGACCAAGACTGAACAAGTCCTCTGATCCCTCGCTATTAGGAGATCATCAAGTACCCAAACAAGTGCCGTCTCGGTACTATGCCTCTTCCTAAATCCAGATCGGAGAGGATCATAGGCATCATGGATAGACAAATGATGATCCAGCTGCAACGCAACCACCCTCTCAATAACCTTACCCACAAAGGGCAGGTTAGAGACGGACTGTAGTTAGACAGACAATCCGGGTCAAGGAAGGGCTTTTTAAGTAGCCGTTGCTCAAAAGCCTCCTTTAGGGGTCTGGGGAAAAACCCTCTCCATGACCTCCAGACCATCTCAACAAGGACCGGACCCGATTTCCTCAGCGCACCCCACAAGGAGCGTTAGGCCCAGGTCCAAACTACAGCAGGCTGGTCGCAAAGTCTGGATGATCTCAAATGTCAGTGATCGACGGCCGCCAAAGTTAGACTAGGTAAACTGGGTGCTTGTAACCTCCTGCCGACCTCTGCAACACCCAACAGAAGGGGCTAAACAGATCCCAGATCTGATGGTGGCAGCCTTATCTGCAAAAAATGAGCAAACTCATCACGCTTATCTTGTGGAAAGGCTCCTCCAGACTGAAAACAGACTGGATTACACAATCTGTCAACAGTCTGGAAGAACTGAGCTGGTCGATTTTGCGCAGTGGCAATCTCCTGGACAGGAACTCTGTCTTCTTGTGGGTGACTGCCGATTGATAGACCATGTGATGATTCATCAATCTAAGTTTGTCGACAGCAAAATCTGTTTTCAGCCAGCACCTCTCCAACCTTCACCCCACTTCCTCAACTGCTTCAAGGTCCCATCAAACCATGGAGATCTTGGGCAAGAGTGAGGGAACGAACACGGCCAGGAGCTATGGAATCTAGGGCCTCTGTCACCGCTTTATTATAAGCCTGTACCAGATCCCTGGATTAAAGCATTCACTCAGTATACCCGATAGGTCAAGTATTGCCATTAGACCATCTGGGGCCATACCTCCAAAGGGTGGTACTGGACCATCTCCATAGGGGCAGGCCTATTGGGGAGCCACAAACTGAACCCTATGGTGTGATGGTCTGACCACCCAACTGGTTCCACCACAAAGTCAGAGATCTCCATCCCCAAGAGGAATATCAGGTCCAGTGAGTGACGGTAATTACCTGTGTGAGGCTCAACAAAGTCACCAGCTGGAGGAAGTCTTGACCAAATTAGAGAGTTCATCGTCGATCCAGGCACTGAAATCCTCCAAAATTAACCATCTGGGGTTTCCAACACCATGTCGACGAGGAAGTCAGCAACTTCCTGCAGAACTCTTTCTCATCACCGGTGGACGGTAAATGAGAAGTATCCTGCATCCTACACCAGCACCCACAATACACTAAAGGATCTGGTTGCCCCACTGGAACATCCATATGGCCCAGTTACAATTTAAAACAAATGGCTACACCCCCAACCCTCACGATCCTCCTCGGCGTGTATCACTCAGTACCCGGCCAGAACTGCTGATGGCAGTACTGGACCAGCATTTTCATCCAGCCAGGTCTTGGTGATACAAGTTAGGTCTGATGTACCAACAAGATCTGCTATCACAACAGTCTTGTTTTTATAGACCTGGCATTGCATAACACTGCCTGAGTAGGATGGGTAACCAAGGAAGACTGCGCTACCTGCCTACATAAAGTAGAGCACTTAGATATGGGAACCAGGCAGGAGAACCCCTAACCTGATCCCATTTCACCCCAGAGCATCTCCTTGTCCCAAACCCCAGTCTGCCCACTCCTCCATTCCCCCACCAGCCCCAGCTCTCTTCCCTCCACCCACCTTCCTCCTTTTGGCTATCCCCAAGGCACGACACCATCTGTATACCTCCCTGATAAAGGGGGACAGCTGGGGGGTGCTGTTGAGCCAGAGAAAGATGGCAGCACCTTGATAAGGCTCTGATTAAACTGTGGTAAAAATCAAATAGTTCAACTGAAAATATTTTGAAATATAAATCTCCAGAACTACAGAGGGTGTCGGAAGATTGACTGAGAAGGATGGGAAATCCTAAAAGGATAAAGGCTCAGAGAAGGAGCTAGAGCTAAAATGTTCCAACGCTCTGACCATGTGAACAATGCAGGCCCGAATTCAAGAACAAGAGGGCGGAATACAGAGGACCCATCTGTTGAGACACTGCAAACGGTCGGAATGAAACTCAATCGTCTCATTGCTTCAGTCGCTGGGTTGTCAAACAAGTTTGACACCTTTACAAATATAGTGGCTACAGTAGAATCGCGATCAAGCTGCTGTCATGTTAGCCTCAGTGGAATCATCCAAGAAAGCAGATTCTGCCCTGGGAGCGAGGCCAACAATAGTAAAAAAAATAACCACCTGAATGAGATTGAGACCTTGGAAACCAAGCAAGGTCTCAAAACATATGATTATTAGGGCTGCCGGAAGGGATTGAAGGCGATCACCTTATGCTTTTCTCCAGGACTGGCTGGTTGAGCAACTCGGCGGAGATTGCAACCACTGTACGGCGCTTTCAGAAAGCCTATAGAGTTACCTCCGGGTCAAATAGAGATACGGAGATACCATAGGACGGTGGTAATAGTTACGATGGGCAGGCTCAGAGGCCAGGCTAAAGAAAATGCTCCTATATGAAGACCAACAAATTCGCCTGTTTCTAGACCTGGGATATGCCACCAGACAAAAGCGCAAGAAGTCTGATGGCACCAGAACGCTTTTATGGGCAAGCCAGAATTCCACATGAGTTGGTGTTTCCAGCTCATCTTTGGATCGTACAGCAAGGCCAAATCTTCATTTTTTCTGACCCTGCAGAGGCCATGAGGTGGTGTCAGAAAATGACTTATCTAGACAGCAGCCTCTGCAAGATGAAGAGTCTGAATCAGAGGAGGACTTGAGTGGCGCCTGAATATTTTTCGACCTGAAAGGTACTGTACATAAGGTTTTAGAGAGAAGGAAGTAGTCAAGCCCTGTCGAGACATAATTGTATGTCTATATACTTTGCAGCGAACATAGACTTTTATTTGAACTGGGCTGAGACTGGATACCCTCTCATTACTAACCAGAGTTGGACCTCTGTAATAAAAGTAATAAAGTTACAATTTATTGCTCACTTGCAGCAATATGTTAATAATACATGTCTGCTTTGAAAATGCAATTTGGTTGTTTTAGGCCAGCGCTTTCAACCTTTTCCACCCCAAGGACCATTTAGTTACCTGTAGACCCATAACTGGAGCCCACACGTGATCAGATTCTCACACCCTCACCAGACGAAAAACACAACATCCTGACCAAGATTTACTTTTCTTATTATTTTCTTAGTAGTCAATTTATCTTATTTGATTACTTAATTAAATTATTTTGCCCTAAATTTTAATTGCTATAATAAGTTGGTTAATTCTCACATTAATACAATATATATTTTTATAGCTACTTACCAGCAGTTAGTGAGACACTTGTGCTTGCTTCTGGTCAATTATGTTGTCCAGTCTTGGGGCAACTGTAGACAGGCTGACTCTTAGAGTGGCATTTAAAGTAGTGGAGTTTATTTCTAAATTTAGTCTTTGTGACAGTCACAGTTGAAAATCCTGCTTCCATAGTTAAGTTGTGGTGAATGGCAGAAGGAACTTAACTGCCCTCTCTGACAGTACAGGGTATTCTGTTCTCACTGAAATCCAAAATGTAGCAAGTTCAAGTCTTGAAAAGTACAGTTATGCAAGAACTTACCGTAACAGTAGATCTTCGAGAGAGGCTCTTGCAGTAGGTAATTACATATAGGACTGGCGATACGGCAGGCAGCAGGACCCATGGAAAAATTTCCTAGCTAGGCAGTCCCTGGCAGGACCGCCTTATGTCAGGGTGACCGCGCCAGAAGACGCCGGTATAAAGTGCGTCCCAGATGCCCACCTTCCAGTTCTTTTCCCCACAGGCCCGTAAGGCCCGGACGAGAGAGAAGCAGATATTTCCTCAATGGAAAAGGAGCTGAAAAAGCCTAGGGGATGGAGGGCGGAAGGTATTACCTACTGCAAGAGCCTCTCTTGAAGATCTACTGTTACGGTAAATTCTTATGCAACTGTACTATCTTACTTCGAGAGGGCTCTTGCAGTAAGTAATTACATATAGGACAGAATCCCAAGCAGTCTGGAAAAATGAAAAGGCACCGGAGGAGGAACTACTCCAAGAAGTAGTAAAATGCTTGCAAACCTCAAGAAAGGAGGCCCTGCAAGACAGCTAACCTGAAGCCTGCTCTACGGCAAGAGGCAATGTCCAAACTGCAATGTTTAGTAAATGTGTGGACAGAGGTCCAAGAGGCGGCAGCACAGATGTCTGCCGCAGACACATTCTTGAAACAAGCCACAGAGGCTGCTACTCCCGAGTGGAGTGGTTTCTGACTTGACCCGAAGGGTCTTATTATACTTGTCATAACAGAAAGTGATGCAATGAGCTAACCACTTTGATAGGCATTGCTTGGAGACAGCATTGCCTTCCTTTGTGAGCAAAAGAGACATACAACTGATCAGTCTTTCTGATATCCTTCATCCTATCGGTGTAGTATCTCAGAATCCTGTGGCAGTCCATGGTATGGAGCAAGTATTCTCCTTGGTTGGAATACTGCATGAAAAAGGCAGGTAACTCAATAGACTGATTTAAGGTAGACTCCGCTACCACTTTTGGGAGAAACTTGGGGTCTGTATGAAGAGCTACTCTTTCTTTGTGAAAGATCAGATAAGGGATTTTACACATAAGGGCCTGGAGCCTCGGAAATTCTATGTAGTTGAAGTAATGGCCACCAAGAAGAGCTGCCTTCCACGATAAGAACTTCAAATTCATGGAAGCCGCAGGCTCAAAGGGAGAAAGGGTAAGTTTCTTGAGAACAAAGTTCAAGTCCCAGGGGAGCTGGAGTCCAACAGGGGTCTGAGATGAAGGACCCCTCTGAGAAAAGTCTTGGATACCTCCAATTGGGCAAAAGTCTTGTCAGCAAAAGGACATGGTAGGCTGAAATGGCGCCATGTGGACTTTCAAAGAGGAGTGACTGAGATCCAGGTCGAAAAGATGACGTAGATAATCAAGCAGAATGGCCACAGGACAGGAGAAAGGCTCCACATTCCTGGAGGCAGCCCAAATGGAAAATCTTTCCATTTCATAGCTGTGGTAGACCTAGTGGAGGGTTTTCTAGCCTCCACCAGAATCTCAGCCACCTTAGACAAGACGCCAAAGTGAGATTGGGCTAGGTCTGCAGGAGCCATGCATGAAGTTGAAGAGACTTGAGTCCCGGATGGACCAGGGTCGCCTGATCCTGGGTCAGCAATCCCGAGATAAAGGTAGAGGAAGAGGAGGAACCTCTGAGTATTGTTGTAGAAGAGAGAACCAATTTGTTTGAGCCAGAAAGGAGCGATCAGAATAATTTCGCTCCTTCCAATGCCAGTTTCTGCAAATACACCTAGGGACCAGAGGAATCGGGGAAAAGCATAGACTGAATCTGTCTTTCCAGTTTAGAGACAGAGCGTCGCTCAGAAAGCGCCCTCTGGCACTAGAGAGCAAAAATTGAAGCTTTGTGCTTTGGGAGGAGGCAACAGGTCTATCTGTGGAGTCCCCTAAGTCTGGAAGATTCTTTTAGAACTTTTTGGTCCAGTTCCACTCGTGTGGCAGAGCTGAAGAACGACTTAGCTTGTCTGCCAGGACATTGTCGACTCCCGAACATGGATCGCCGTGAGGTGAAGGTTAGAAGAGTTGCCCATTCCCAAACCCTCATCGCTTCCCTGCAAAGCGGGTAGGACCGAGTCCCTCCTGCTTGTTGATGTACCACACCACGCACATGTTGTCCGCTTGGACGGCTAGGTGACCGGAAAGGATGTATTGGTGAAGGGCCTGGAGAGCATACAGCACTGCTCGAGCTCGAGCACACTGATGTGGAGAGCTAATTCCAATTTTGACCATAAGCCCTGGGTTCGGTGAGGACCCAGATGGGTCTCCAACCTTCGCCTGATGCGTCCGTGGTCAAAGTGTGAGCGGGGGAGGAAGAAAAGGACCCCTGAAAAGGTTCTCTCGAACCATCCACCATTGCAAGTCTCTTATCATCGGCGAGAGATCAGTACCAGATGATCTAGGTCATCTACAAGTTGATCCTACTGGGAGCGAAGAGTCCACTGAGAGATCCTCACGGAGGGCGCACGCTGAACCGCCGGGATGGCAGCCGCCATAAGCCCCAGTAGACGGAGCACCGACCTCACCGGAACCCTCCCGCGCTCTGATAGAAAGGAAATCTGGGACTGGAGGAAGCCCCTGTCCGGAGGCAGGAAGGCCCTGCACGCTGTCGAATCGAGGATTGCCCCGATGAACTGGAGTCTCTGGGAAGGATCCAGTTGAGACTTGGAATGGTTGATGGTGATACCCAGGCCAGTGAAACCAGCTGGGTGAGGGAGAGACAATGCAGGAGTTCCTCCTGACGGGGCCACCAGGAGCCAGTCGTCCAGGTAGGGAAAACCTGAACTCCTAAGCACGCAGGTGGGCCGCCACCACCGCCACGCATTTGGTAAAGACTCGGGAGCCGAGGAAAGACCAAAAGGGAGTGCCCGGAATTGGTAGTGGTCCCCTGGAACGCAAACCTGAGGTACTTTCGTGTGAAGGGCGTAATGGGAATGTGCAGGTAGGCATCCTGCATATCCAGTGCACAAAGCCACTGGCCCGGCCAAGCAGGGCAAGAGGGTTTGAAGGGATAGCAGCCTGAACCTCTTGTATTCCACATATAGGTTCAGGGAGCTGAGATCGAGAATAGGTCTGAGATCTCTCGCCTTCTTTGGTACAAGGAAGAAAGGGAATAGTAACCCGTCCCGTGAAGGTGAGGATGGATGGGTTCTATGGCTCGCTTCATGAGGAGAGCAGAAATTTCTTCCTTGACCAAAGAAAGATGGTCCCTTGAGTAAGAGGAGATCAGAGGGGATGACGTGAGGTTTCTGCAGAAACTCTATGGAATGCCCTCTGCTTGATCTGAAGCACCCATGAATCTGATGTTATCCTCCCAACCCAGAAGGTGGAGGGAGAATCTCCTCCTACTGGTTCCTCCAGGGCGTCCGGAGGTGGTGGGAGAGGAAGGAGTCAAGTGGTGTGAGGCAACGCCACAGCTGGGGCACCCGCTGCTTTTTGGGCGGGCGGGGCCTGGCAGCTGTGGGACCTGACGCTTTGTGGCCCGCCTTCCTGAGGTTTCGCTTGGGGCCAGCTGCTCAGAAAGGGACGGCGCCATGGGGATGGGGACGGCACACTGAATCAACAGATTTAAGGGCCGCCCCTTCTCCTGCAGGTCAGTGATGATGTCCTTGACATCACCACCGGAAAGCACAGAACCCTGAAAGGTGCTTCTTGGATTGCTGACTGCACCTCCGGGACCAGACCTGACACACGGAGCCATGCGTGATGCCGAAGACTTAGGCGTAATGCAGAACTTTGTCCTGCGGTGTCCACTGCGCCGAGGTCATCCTCAGAATGTGACGACTGGCCAACGCAGCAGAACGGACAAGGTTGGCTAACTCCTGCTTGACTTGGGAGTCAGGCAAGGAGTCAATCTTGGATTCCGCCTGGGTAAGGACAGCCTTCTGGTAATTCCTCATATGTGCTAATAATTTAGGGCCCTGATCCCCAGTGTGGAAGAAGCATAGATCTTCCTTCCATACTGATCCACAAGGCGAGATTCCTTATCCGGGGAAGACGAGCTCAAATGTTTCGGTGTGCGGACCAGCCGTGAGCGCGCTAATCACAACCAAGTCTGCACGTGGGTGAGAGTCTAAAGTCTACATCCTCCGAGCCTGGTATAGCCTGTTGGACTTCTGAGGAAGTGAGGCTGAAGTCGACGGTTGTTTCCAAATGGTGGAAACAAGGTAGGCATGAGGTCTCGATCCAGGGTGGCACTAGAGTAAGGTGTAAGGGGCAAGTCCAGATGTTCGCAGTTTAACCTGCTGAGGATCTGGTTCTAAAGAATGCCACTGATGGACTTCCTGGATCTTCCTGAGCAACTCCGTGAAGGAAGGATCCTCCGAGGAGACTTCGAGGAGTCCCCGCCGGGTTTGACGGAGAGTGAGGCTCGCTTTTCTCGGAGCAACCATCAAGGGAACCGAGGAGTACAAGAGAGAAGAAGAAGAGGAATTTGAAGCAGAGTAAGACTCCTGGCTCGCCTGGGGAGGAACGGGTTCTTGGGGGATCCCTGATCGTGTCCTGCCCCCGCCTGGATCCCGAGGCAAAGCCTGAATCTGGAGGCGGAGAGGGAGTGTGCCATCTGGGACGACGGGAGCCGGGGGTGGCACCATCGCCGTAAGACGGCTCGACTTCCTTGGTGAGCTGAGCCTGGCCTCAGCTCACCAGGAGGCCAGAGTCTCCTGGAGATCCACTGGCAGCCTAGGGGTGGTGGAGGAGGAGGAGGGAATAGTTGTATGGATGAAATCCATAAGGAGTATCCGTAACCCGCTGCGGGAATACCGAGCTGGGCACTGGGCGCCGGGTACTGCGCTGGAGGAGTCGGCGCCGGTACTGCGGCGCCGATACTGTGGGACCTGGGTAAACCGGGCCGGATAAGACGGCGGATACCCAGGTACCGGAGGAGCTGCCGGAGCAGACGGCCCAGTAGGGAACTCCACGGGCGGATCGACCGTGATAGGCCCATGGGGTAGAGGGCCCAAGGGAGAGGAATATCCTCGCCGGCGCCGGAGCCGGTGTCGGGCCGACGGAGCCGGCATTGGGGCCGGCATCAGATCCCGCTGGATAGAAGGAGGATCAGACGACGGAGGAACATCCCGAGCCTCACCCAGGGACGGAGGGAGAAGTCCCTGGGGTCCGGCAGGGGGGACTCAGGCTTCCCGGACGGCAGCGGCTGCGCGGGAACCTGGGACGACAGACGGAGCAGGGTCTTCCATAGGCTCCAAGGTCCGGCGCACGCCGGAGGAGCCGACGTGCAGCTAGGGGCTCAACTCGCAGATGCCAGAGGAGCTTGTGTCTGACATCGGAGTCCCTCGGAGGTGGGCTGAGGATGGAAGAGGCCCGGACCGAGGGGACACTGCCATGCGCCGCCTCAGGGGTCAGGCGCCCAGCGGCTCTTTCTCCGGCGGACATCGGAGGAGCCGACGTCCGCTTATGGGAGGTGCCCACACCAGTAGGGCCAGAAGCCTCGCGGCAGTACTGGAGGCAGAAGCCTCATTTTGCCCGGAGGCACCGGGCGGCTCGAATGCAAACCGATGGTGGGCTGACGCCTCCTCCAAAGCCTTGAGGCTGCCGTCCGGGCGATCTCGGAGGGACGTTATTTTGGCCGCGCTCCAGCCGGAGTCGCGAGGAGAGGCCTCTCCCGGTGCTTTTTTGTCCCCGCTTGTGCCCTTCAGGAAGGTCGACGCCTGCCGAGCTTCTTCAACTCTTCTCCATTGCGGACATCTTCTTTTTGAGGAGATGGGCTTCTAGAGACTGCTGGCGCTCGCTCTGCGGGTGGCCGCATTGAAATGAAGACAGTGCGGACACTTGTTGACCACGTGGTCTGGGCCTAGACAAAAAGGCAGAGGAGTGACCGCCTTTGTGAGGCAGTTGGGCACCCATTTAGTCGCACTTATTTTTGAAGGGCGACATATACAGACTATTTAAGAAAATACAAAATACTGATACTTTTCAGAAAAACCGACGAAGCAACAGGACTGAGCGCCAGAACTTCACTGTGAGGCGCTGCATGAGCTGACGGCGGAAAGAACTGAAAGCGGTGTCTGGGACCGCCTTTATACCAACGTTGTCTGACGCCGTCACCTGATCGTGGGGCGGTCCCTGCCAGGGACTATTGGTAGAAATTCTTCCGTGGGTCCTGCTGCCTGCCGATGTCAGTCCTATATGTAATTACCTCGCAAGAGCCCTCTCAAGTAAGATCTGTAGTTTTAGGCTGCTGTCTGCTGATAGTTCCATCAGCTGGGTTTCCAAGGCTGTTGAAAGCGCAATGTCTGAAGAAGCAGAATCTACTGAGAATGGGTCCAAAATCCAAAGGTTGCCATCCCGGGATCTTCTGAGAAATATTCTGAAAATTTCTCCACCAGTTGAGTTAAATGTTGACATACAACTTTGGAGATGTCAATGTGGGATTCTCTTCCAAAGCTCACTCAGGAGTGGAAACATTTCAAATCTCTTCTCATTTACTTTTTGTTCTTAAGTGTGAGCTTCTTCTTAAATCCTTCAATTTTGTCAGCCACCATGAACACGCTGCTGTTTCTTCCTGAATGGAAAGGTTCAGTTGGTTGATATTGTCAAATATGTCAGACAAGTAGGCAAGCTTTGCCAAAAAATTGAATCTGTATAATTCTCTGCCATGGAACATCTTTTTCTTCAAGAAATGCATGAACCTCCTTTTTCATCTCAAACAACCGGTTCAGCAGTTTCCCTGAAAGCCACCTGACTTCACAATGAAATAGCAATTGTCTATGTTCAGACTCCATGCTCTCACACAATGCTGCCAAACATCTGGAATTCAGTGCATTACTTTTTACATAGTTCACAGTTTCATTGCTATCTGCATTACTTCATTCAGTTCTGGTGACTTTTTTGGCTGCCAGGCTCTCTCTGTGTAAAATAACAATGCATCCACTTAGCTTTTGGCACTTTTTCTTTATTTGCTTCACCACACCACAGTTCTTTTCCATCATGGATGCCGCCCCATCAGTGCACATACCAACGCAATTTTTCCAGTCAAGTCCTTTTTCCACAATGTACCCATTAAGGCAACGGAAACACTCATCCGCTGTTGTTCGTGTAGGTAGCTCATCGCAGAAAAGTATGTCTTCGCAGGTTACCTTCCCAACAATAATTCACAAAGACGAGTAATAAAGCTGCATTGGAAACATCGGTAGATTCATCCAACTGTATTGCAAAAACGGCTTTTTCTTACTGTTTAGAAGCTGGCTTTCAATGTCATCACTCATATCCACTATTCTTCTAGCAACAGTGTCATTTGAAAGAGGAATGCTCTGTATTTTTTTGCTGCTGTTTCTCCCAGTATTTCACAACAAATCTCCACAGCACTTGGCAAAATGAGCTCTTCCCCAATGCTATACGTTTTTTGCAGCGGCAATACATGCTGCAACAAGGTAAGATGCTTTCAGGGCATTTTAGAATGTGTTCCACCGCACTTATGGACTTCTGTTGACTTTTTAGCTGATCACGCCCCCTTCAAAATATTCTTTGGTTTTTCAACACATCCAGGATGTTTAGTTTGTAAATGCCTTTCCAGTTTTGAAGGCTTTAATGCTTCATTGGACAACACCTCTCCACATTCAACACACTGGGCACTTGCCTCTGGATCGGCTGTTGTTGTGAACCCAAATTTAATGTAGCTGTGGTCGATTTTCACAACACGCTTTTACTACTTTTCCAGACACCCAGAAGTTTCCCCGCCATCACTAACCTTCCTTTTCAAAAACGCTCCATCCTCGGATTTCAGAGCCCTAGCTTTACACTTGTATTATGATGTCTGTTGCCGCCTTTTACTCATACTATGGCGCAACACTTGACTCGTTATATGTCATTATTAAAAATATAAAATTAAATATATATCACCTTTCAAAAAAAATGTATAAATCTATATTGTATTGTATTTTGTCGTTGTAAAATGTATTTATTTTTATTATTATTTTAATTATGAACGTGTGCTACTATTGGTCAGTTTCCTGAGTGACGGACTGGTACATATCAGCTGTGGCAACGAGCAGATGCATGCGATTGTAAAGTAGTTTCATTTATGGCGCTGTCACAGCAGACCTGTATATATATATATATATATATATATATATATAGCTTGATAGAGACACACTTTCAGCAGCATGTCTGGTGCAACAGCCCCCACTCTATCCAGCAGTGAATTTATCTTTTCATCAGACAAAACTTTGAAATACAATCATTGCCATTCGGGAGGTTTCGATTATCCGAATCACCCAGTCCTTTTCTCAAGGTCAAGTTGAAGATTCTTGTTTGCTGTTTAACTGGGGTGTGTTAAAAAGTGCCGAACAATGCTTGTTAACTTTTTCTCTTGTTCCACTGCGAATTTAGATAGGAAGTTGTCTCTTTTGAACAGACCTTTACAAACTCTAAATGGTCTCATGCAAAGTGGGATATAAGACCCTCCTTTGTAAATTCCTCCTTAGCAGAAAACTGTTAACAAGTGCCAGCAGTAATTCATTGCTGCACAGTAGCGGTCTTATGAAAGCACGATGCCCCCCCGCCCCTTTGCATTTTGGTTATGTCATGATGTCAACAAGGTAACCACCTGTGCCCCTGCTTGTGCCATGCTCAGAGTAGTGGAAAAGCGAGCTCGCTTGAAAGACCCGGCTTCATAATACCCCAGTTAAACAGCAAATAAGAATCTTCAACTTGACCTTGGAGAAAAAGGACTGGGTGCCTCCAGATAATCCAAACCTCCTGAATGACAATGACTGTATTTCAAAGTTTTGTCTGATGAAAAGATTGATAAATTCGCTGCTGGATAGAGTGGGGGCTTGCACCAGACATGCTGTTGAAAAGTGCTCTCATAAGATATATATATATATATATATATATATATATATATATATATATATATACATACACACACACACACACACACACACATACATATATATACACACACACACACACACACACACAGGTCTGCTGACAGCGCCATAAGAATGAAGCCACTAAATCAGCACTGTAATATTTCTTGAGGGGCACGGAAAAGCTGTGAACAATACTTCTCATATTAAAACACAATATTTTTGACTTTGGCAGTGAACAAAAGTCATAGCACGACACCTTTATGGCTAATTCAGTCAAAGGCCCATCCCTGGTTCCCCTGCAGAAAGGTCAGTGTCGCCGTGTTTGGTCCACCGAGGGGTGTTTTCACAGGAAAACTGAGCCAGATGTCCCTGTCATCCTCTCGCCATTGGAGAGCACACACTGTGCAGGGTTGTTAGCTGCATTCTACACCTGCAAAATATACAGATTTCCAACCCGTCTCAAGTTGTGTGAAAACTTTGACAATGCAATTCAAGCAGTTGTTAATAGCCTTGAAGCTATATTTGGAGAAGTTGGGCTGACAGGCATCAGCCTCCACGCCTCTTGTGGAGATCCAATTCACATTCCATCAAAGAGATCCTCAAGTATGTCTTAAAATTTGAAAATCTTCCAAATAACTGCATTGAGAGTAATATATTTGTTTTTCGCTGAAGTGCCACTTGTTTTAGCCCTCAAAATGTAATTACATGCACAGAAACACATGGTAATCAAGCACTTGATTTATGAGTGTCTCATTGTTTTTATCTGCGCCTAATATGCCCTTAAACAAATACAACAAACCATTCACGCCCCATAATACGCTGTTTTTTCAAAGGGTATGAAGACTTAACCTGCTATAGTACTTTTCAAATCCAATGTGCACAGCTGAGCAAATACCTGCCACAGTTTAACTCAGCATATCAAACCCGGAAAGCGCTGATAAGAAAAGGTAGCAGCAGCAACACTAAACACTACCGCAGATCTGTTACGATTTGGATTTCAGGAGACCTACCTGGATTTCTGTATTCTGCTGAAGCTGTGTCGCCAGAAAAATTCGATCAGGTTGGTAACGTGTTGGGCCCGGGTTCTAGCTGCCCGCCCTTGAGGGTCTTCGGCTTCCCTGGTGAACCTGAGGTTTTTGCGTAGAAGCTCGGCTACCTCGCCTTTGTCTTCGCTGTCCTGCACATCCAGGGCTTGGTTGCAGCTAGACAGTTTGGAATGGTTATGAAACGGGCAGCTAGAACTTTAGTTTAAAACTCTCATGCCCTGCTAGCTGCCGGCAAGGGTTTTGGAGAAAGCTGCTGAACAGTGCCAAAGCTCTCTTCTTTTGCTTATGTTTTTTCTGTTCGGTTCCCAGAACTTTAATTTTGTTCTCCTTGCTGTTCCAACTCCTTCCAAGCACTTCCAGCTTTGCTTTCTGAGTATCCGTTCACATCATACCAGCGCAATATCTGCTTGGTCCCGGCCCACCCACGCCCATTACTTTGTGTCTCACGCCTCCACCGGTTGAGAAACACTGTTTTAGGTAGTTTAAGCGCTTTGGTTTAAAAATATCCCCATCTCTTCCAGTATTTTGAATTATAGTTAGAATGTAGTTCTGAGACCTAATTCTAATTTGACTTAATTTTATTATGTCTTATTTACTAAGATATGCACTTTATGTGCACTTACTATGGTTTTAGCTACGTAGGATAACATTTTTTGACTCCTAAATAGGGTAGTCATTATGGACTCAGACTTTGACTATGTTTTCTTTATCCTAGTGGAGCTCATGGCTCTTAAAACAGCCTTACTAGAAAAAATATTTACTTTATATAAAAGTGGGTATACCCCAGATGTATCTTTTAACATTTGATGTGATGTGTGTATATTAAGAGGAGTGGGCTCTTCCTGGTATTAGATAATTACCTGATAAATCAAATGTTGGTAAACTGAACTATATGTTTTGTATAAAACAGTAATGGCTGAAGCCCCATCACCGGACGAGGAATTCTCATTACTTGACTTCTCACTAATCCGCCAGGACAGGAGGGAGAAAGAAGGTGGCGTGCAGCCATGTATGTTGCCTCAAATCTCCAGTATTCTGTAATCACTCCACCAACTCCCTTACTAACCATAGATTCCCTCCTGATCAAAATCTCCTGCCCACTCTATCCCAGTATTCGTATCTGGGTCATACTGTCCACCGGACACACCACTAACCAGCATCCTTGAACACCTAGGAAACCTGAGGGCCCTTACAGAAGGCGGAGAACTCCACATCCTTGGTGATTTCAATCAGAATTGGCTGGGATGCAGCATCAAAGACACGCTGCCAAATCAACGACTAAATTTGCACCAGCAAATAGGGGAACCCACCGCCTAAATCACAAATCCAATAAACACACACTACTGGACTGGGCACTCACTACCCACCCACATAGGATACTTAAAGCTGACCTTCTACCGGACTCCTTAGCGACCACCATATGATTTTATAGTGCAAAAATCTTCCGTCTCCGGCCCCTCCACCTGTTTGCTGCGCAGCAGAGCTTACAAATCACTGGATCTGCCTGCGCTCTAAACGACCTTATCTCCATTGACTGGTCTCCATCCCTAGAGCCACCACCATGGGCGAGGCCCTGAGCTATTTCTCTACTAACTTCCTCACTATCTGGGACATTCATGCCCCACTAAGGAGATCCAGAGCCAGAGGCTCCACTTACCCTGGGTGACATCAAACCTCATGGAACAACTTCCAGCCAGAGACCGCGGCTCGAAACTTTCAAGGCCACAGGGTCTCATCTGGTCCAGCAACAATACCGTCACTTCAAATGCCTGCACTAGACTCATACGGCAGTCCAAATCAAACTACTTCAAAGCGTGCTCAACAAAACCACACCCACCCTTCTCAATTCTGGAAGTCCATCAAATCTCTCCTTACCCCACCGACCCAACCCCCACCCCCACTCTCAACCTCGCAGGCAAAATCATCAATAATCCTTGTCAGGTTGCCACTGAGTTTAATACCCACTCTCCACCGCTACTACCTCCCTATTCTCCTCCCGCCCCACCCCCACCTTTCGTTTTCCTAATGCCCCCCTGGCCTCCTTTTCGCTCCGCCCAGTCACTCCAGACCAGGTGCTGAAAATTCTACTCTCACTAAACACATCAAAAGGTAAACGTCCATTGGGACTTGACCTAAAATGCTCCAACTCTCTGCTCCAGCTATAGCCCACCCCTACCATGCTCTATAATCTGTCTTTTAAGTTAGAGGCAGTCCCCACGAAATGGAAACATGCCACAGTCATTCCCCTTCCCAAGGAGGGACCTCCTCTCCATCAAACTATCGGCCTATATCTCTGCTCCCCATACTAGCCAAAACCAAGAGCGCCTTGTTCTATCCCAGCTACACCCATATCTAGACTACATCTCCTTCTTCACTCCTTTCCAAGCCGGTTTCAGAAAAAATCACTCCACCACCACATCCCTCCTTCGCATCACTAACACCATCCTCACAGGCATTGACAAAGGGAAATAACCGCTGCTATTTTATAGACCTGGCAAAAGCCTTGACATCGGTCTCACCCCTGTTGCTGTCCAAACTTGCCCAAACTGGTCTGTCGGTGGCAGCATGCAGCTGGTTCCAATCATACCTATCAGGCAGGTCTCAATCAGTTCACATCGGTGACGGATCTATCCACCCTCCCGTCACCAGGGCGTACCTCAAGGTCCGTACTCGCCCACTGCTTTTCTCAATTTTCCTCAATGAT
Organism: Neoceratodus forsteri; assembly: GCA_016271365.2. NCBI lineage: Eukaryota > Metazoa > Chordata > Ceratodontiformes > Ceratodontidae > Neoceratodus > Neoceratodus forsteri. The sequence continues at coordinate 964,604,940 of CM057458.1, read as the reverse complement.
TTGCCTGCTGTCTGCACACAAACGACATCCATATGTACGCAGACGATACGGTGCTGTTCACCTCTGGCCCATCCGAACCGCTGTGGCAGCATGCCTCCAGAAGGATTTCGACTCCTCCAACGCTGGTTCCTTGAGAACCAACTTTTCCTGAACCCAAAAACTGTCTCCTCACCTTCGCCCTGTACAACTAGCCCGGCTATTGACGCACCCACATCTATACCTTGACAGTACTCCGCCGAGGCCTGCTCCACTTATCGCTATCTTGGTGTCTGGCTAGATTAGTACCTTGACTTCTCAGCACATATAGATGCACTGCACAAAACTCACATCCCATGCTGGGAGCTTCCATCGAAACAAGTACTGCATCCCTCACCGACCAGACAAGCAATAGTCCATAAATGATCCTTCCAATATTGACTACGGTGATGTCGCTTCCATGCCCGCCTCAGGTGTCCTTAGTCAGGTTCAATTCTATACAACTCCTTCTGCCGGTTCGCCTTGGACCGTCTCTCCCAATACCCACCACTGCTACCTTTACCAAGCACTAGACCTCCCCTCACTCCAAAACGGCATTGCTGCACAGCTAGAATTACTGCTAAGTTCTGGTCTCATACACTGCCCTCCTACCTATCAACATCCCTAACCGCCATCCCCCACCTACCTACGACCTCAGGAACACTGACTCCAGGCTCCTACACATCCCCACAGATCTACCCGCTCAGGTCAGGTTGCTTTCAGTTTCAGGCTGCCCAAATTATGGAACTCACTGGCAGCCGACATCAGACTCACCACAAGTATCCCCAACGTAATGCCCTTCTCAAAGCACACATTTCGCCACCAACTGCTCATGCTTTCCCATCGCTGACTTCCAGTCTGGGCCCGTTTTCACACTCATTACAAAATGGTACTATATGCTCTGAACCTGCTGCTGTTACTGTATTATTATGCACGTCTTACCCATATGTAAGAATTTTGCTCACACTATGTAATTGTGTAATTCTTCCATTCTATTACACCAATGTCTGAACTACTCTGCATATTGTATGAACCGCCTTTCTTCTCAGCTACTGCACCTTCCTACTGGACCACTGTCCGTTATCTGCAAATTATGTATGGACTGTTTTGTCTTATTTTTCTGCAATATTGTACCCCTACCCCAGGGCGCATCTGGAATCGAGTGGTACTCGCTCAGTATGCCTTTCCTGGTAAATCTCTTAAATAAATAATAAATAAATAAATACATAAACATACAGTTTAAAAGATAAAGGGGACAGCCAAAAGGGCGGAGGTCCCAGAGTCTGGCGGGAGTAGTGCCTGACCGATACTCCATACCAGCACATCTCAATTAGAAACAGCACACAGCAAACAACAAGCACCTCACTATATAACACACACAATCACACCGCCATCACACCACACAACCCCTAAATATCCCCACAATCCCCAACAAAACCAATAACTTCTACCTTCTCTCCAACAAAACCAACAGCTTGTACCCTCCCTCCTCAAAACCCCAAATTATGTAAAGACAATAACTACCTAAAACACCTAAAAGCAATAAATGTAAAATTAAGTAAACTCTTATGGCAGAATGCCTATCTTTACAGATCAAACAGAGTCACTTAATTCTCTTGGACGTTTTATATAAAGTCCATCAGAGCTCCCACTCTCCAGGGCAGTGAACTGAGTAAAGCTCAAGCCAAAGTCCAACTCTCACTTTGAACTTAACAATGAGCAGGCAGATCTTAACTGAGATTGATAGACTTTACAGGCACCTCACTGCCTAGAAAAGCTGTGTAATATACTGTAACAAGCCCAAAAGAAATATGACCAGGAGGGGTTTCGAGCAGAGTCCTTCCACTGGGTCCCACTTTATGCTTTAGCCATCTTCTCCCAGCAGTTCTCCTTTTCTCATCATTCCAGGGTTCCTGCAATAATTGCCCACTACACTATATGGCCATTCCCAGGATACAAGTAAGCAAACTAATCTGATGCAATGTACTATATTACAGTAAACAGAAAATAAACTAAAATGTTTGTGCACACAAAGTGCACATTAGGACCAGCCCACACTTCAGTGTGTGTGGCTTTGTGATGACTGCTGCCCATAAAGCCCTGGTCCAAAACAAACCCAGTGTCACCTTCAGAGAACTGCAAGACAGGTATGGCCTCCCACAACAGGATTTTTAAAGATTTCTCCAGGTCAAACACTACTTCACCTCCAAAACCTGCTTCCGAAAATAGAGATCCCCCAAAAACGTCCTATACTGGGTACCAATGTTAAAGAGGAGGATCAGTCTCCAGAGCCTATAAGGCCCTTATAAGAAAGGACCATCCAGAACCCCCAAAAATATGCACCCTATTGGAATCAGAAGCAGAGACTGCAATCGTTAAGGAGGAATGGGCGGCTCTGGAAGAAGGGATGGAGAGTCACCACTTCTCCAAATTGGAGGGAATATCGATGGAAATGTGTCTCTAGGTTCTTTCATACTCCCTCCATCCACGCAGCATTTTGGGGTAGGAAGTACAAACACGTGCTGGAAGGAATGTGCAGAGGCTGGAACCCATTATCACATTTCTGGGCATGCCCAAAGATACAGCCATACTGGAAGCTTATACACATGGTGTTGGCCAGGCTGTGGGATGAAACCATCTCATGTGAGTCTAAGAATCTGGTTTTGAGAATGAAAACAGTAAAAGGAGGAATTACAGGCAGCAGGGGTTGCTCAGGATACCCTGCACGCAGCCTTAAACGGCATAACAGTTAACTGGCTACAAAATTCAGCCCTCACAATTGACTCAGGAGGAAGACAGTAAATGACAAACAGAATATAATACATCACAGCAACTCTTAGATTATCTGTAGAGAACCATATGGAAACACTGGCTATGGGAATCACAGGGCAATGGGGAGCCATCAAATCTGGGTTAAATGGCAAGAGGCGTTGGTCTCAGAACAAGCTACCAGCCTCCCTACATGAAAAAGCTTGAGAAAATGGAGGCCCACCCGACAAATGGCAATCAAATAACTAATAAAGACCATATTAAATACAGACTATACCAGAAGTTGGATGATTATTTCTTTTTCTTGTAAGCACCTAAAACAAACCAGCATGCTGAACCGTGTTTGGCACTGTTGCTTTATCTTCTTGCTACCTCACTGGACAATGTTTCCAAATGATGGAAGTCTCTGTTCCCTGAAGATGTAATTTTTTTATAAAGCAATACGAGTTGCACTTACGTAAGGCATGACAAGATGTGCAAATAAGCTAAATAACAGGGCTACGCTCCACACAGAGCTTAAGTCTCTTCCTTTTTCACTGCCACCATGTATTGAAATGAGATTCCATGATAAAGCAGTTTAAAAGCAAAAGCATTAAAGGAAAACTGCACATATATGCAAGGCCTCCCCTTCGATATCTAACTTATCAGTATGCTTTTTAACCAATAATATTTTTGCCTAACCTTAAAATCCTTTTTTTTTAAACTATTTCCCTCTGATCATGACTTGTGAGAACTGTCTCTTCCCTGCCCGCCTGTGGATCTCTCAGTCTGTGCCCCAGCGCCCAGCACCCTGGTTTCACCCACCTGGGGAGGGTAGCCATCCCGCTCTTGGGCACACTTGTAAGTCAGACTCTGGCTGCAGGTGGGGTCCAGGCAGAGGAGAACCGGCGGAGGGCATGGGGATAGGTGCCATTGCCTATCTCACTGAGCCGGTGTTTTCCCTGTTCTGCACTCACAGGACACCCCCATGTAGCGCGCCGATGCTCTGGCACACAGCAACCCCGCCTGCATCAGCCAAGCTGTTCTCGTGCTGCCCAGCTTGCTGCACGACCCCGGTCTCCACCAGGGGTCACTGTCCCTTGAACTATCATCCCCTGCTCCGGGAGAACACCACAAGGCACTCCTTCCTCAAACCGCCCCTGCCGACCACCGGGCCCAGGCTCGCTTGAACTCCGGGTCGCCAGCGAGCGCCGAGGTGTGGCATCCAGCGCCACTGCCCTCAGCGCCACTGGGCCGGGCAAAATCCTTTAGTACACCCATTGCCATCACTGTGGCACAGCGGTAGCTCTACCGTCCACCGCTGGTGACCTGAGTTCGGGAAGCAGACTCGAGACACTAGGGATCGGCTGGGGAGAAGGACTGAGTGTCTGAGGGACAGTTCTCCTCCTCCAGGTGGGGGTGATATGGCACCCAGTGCTAGCCAGGCCCCTGTTGGCAGCTGGGGGTAGAGTGCTGGGACCGTGACTTAGGGCAGAGGAAGGCAGTCGTCAGTGTCACACATATGAAAGCATGTGTGATGACTGCATTGATGGCACTGCACTTGCTCCTCCAGGGGAGAAGACAGGGTAAAAACCTCTCCAGGCAGGCTGGCAAGATAATCTCCCAACCCTCGCAGGCCCTGCACCAACGACCTTGGCGCAGCTCTACTGGATCCCAGAAGTGCAGATACAGAAAGTCTCTACCACCCTGCCACAGAGGTAAGCCATGGAGGACAGAGCCAGTAAGTCCGGGAGAAATCGGATGATGGGGTTGGGGAGGTGATAGGAGCCAGTCGGGATGGGAAAAATCTAGAACTGAAAAACAAAAAACCTACACTTCATAACTTCCATTGAAAAGGCTGCCTGCGCCATCTCATCAGCAGCCCTGCACTTCTTCACATACTGTATGCTTATGTGTCCTGCCAACTGGGACACTGGCATTAGCAAGTTAAGATTTTACTGATCTGTATGGTTATATATTGTATACTACTATTCATGGACCTTTTCCTCCAAATCAGATGCCAGAGCTATGTACAGATTGTACCTTCTAAATCTCTCCTTCTCTCTATTCTCTGTCCCAGACACATGAAAGGCGGCTATGGGCATAACCCTTCCCAAAGAGGGTGAACCCTCTTCCCTGGTAACTACCACCCGATTCTCTCCTCCCCATTTTGCTAAACTACAGGAATACCTTGTTCTCTCCCATCTCTCACCTTTCCTTATTTCCTCCTCTTTATTCATTCCCTACCAATCTGGTTTTAGAAGGTCCCATTCTACCTCCACCTCCCTCCAGCAACTCACTAGGCCAGTTTACATGGCCACATTTGCACCATAACAACCCTGGATCGTGGTGAGTCCTTCATTGAACCACTCCTGTGCCAATGCAATCCTGGGAACGCATTCCAGAGCTGGTGGTGTAAGCAGCCATGTGGACAGGCTGCACCGCATGCCCGCACACACTGTATGCTCCTGCATGTTCCTCCCACCTGGCCCCTGAACTCACGTCCCTTCTCTAATGCAGTCTGCATCAGCGCTGAGAAGGGCCATGCACATGCACCAGTACCAGTACGAGAGGTCAGGGCAACACAGGAGCGGTCCCAGAGTAACATTCAGCAGCCGTGTAGACACGGTTACTGACTCCATCCTATCTGGCATGGATCAGGGTTTGGTCCTCGGCTATTTTATCGCCCTGACCAAGGCCTTTTAACTGTGCCCACCCTATCCTTCTAGATAAGCTTAAGGTAACGGGGCTCTCTACCTACTCAGTTGTGTAGTTGTCGCCTACCCTGAGAGCAGGTCTCAAGCTGTCCATATTGGTGAGGTGATACCTTATACCCCTTCACTCCCTATCTGCTCTGTCATGCCCCAAGCGTCTGTCTTTGGTCCTATTCGATTCTCTGTATTATAGAATGACCTTCTCTCTGCCTATTCCTCTGTGTACATTCACATGTATGCAGATGACATGGTACTCTATGCCTCTTGCAACTCTGCCTCTGACCTCATGATCCTGCTCCTAACTGGACTTCACCAATATCTGATCCAGCAGTGGTCCGGCAAATCAACTGTCCTCAATGCCAAGAAAATGGTCTCCATGACTTCTGGCACACGGCAGAGACTAGCTAGGCTTTCCCACTCCCTTCCATACCCTTGATGGTATTGTGATTGAAGTCTCCTCCTTAAAATACCTCAGGATCTGGCTGGATTGTCACCTTGATTTCTCAGGTCACGTGAATGTCACCCACCAAAAGCTTCATCCCAAACTTAGTACACTTTAGAAGTAAAATGAACAGGGGTGTGGCCAACTGGCACCAGAAGACCGACTAGTTTTCCAGCTCCCTATTCGAGTTAGCATTATCATGAAATCTGTAACTAAAATTGCTTAGATAACATTTGTTGTTCTATATGATAGAGTGACCCGCATCTGAATCCGTGCATACCAGCATTTTAATTTGGTGCAGCTCCTAGACTGGGCACTTGTCAATGATATCTCAGCCTCCTGATGAATGCAGCCTTCGCCAGGGCTCCTGCATGACCTCGCACAACATAAGCATGTGACAATCACAGTGTCAAATCTAGCTACAGCTGCAACAGAACTGGCACACATCATTGCTATGCTGTCCCAGCGGATATACTATGGTTGGCGGGAAATCATCGGCCCAGCAAGTCGTATCTAACCCGGGCGTGGCTCACGGTTGCCAGACCTCCGAGTTTTGCCTCCAGGAGTGATTGGGCTTTGCTCTCCCCCGCGTACTTAAGCATTCTCACCGGGGGTGCAAAATTCCAATGTCAGGCAATCGTGTTTGGGCAGCCGGAGTTGGAGACAAGTTGGCCTTAATGGATTTTGGCGATCGGAGTATCCCATCCCAGCTGCTCAACAACACGGCAGAATTAAAGGCCACTACAGCCCAAACAAGCTGGGATCTTGCCAGCCTATGGAATTATACAAAATACAAAATTTCCAGCAGATAAAGGCCTAGTGGTCTATCAAGTCTGCTTGAATGTGCAGCTAGCACCCTTATTCCACAGCTCTCCTCCCTCACCCTCCCCTCCTGTCCCAGCACCTTCTGAAACAGCCCACTGTTCTACTGGATACCATTTCCGCCGGTAACATTTTCCACCCAGCTACCACCCTCTCTGTAAAAAGTGTTCCTCATCTCCTCCTGAACCTCCTCCCTCCAGTCTCATATCATGGCCCCAGGTGTCCCTCTCTCCCTACTTTGAACAGCCCTCTGTACCTGTCTTGTTTATTCCTTTCATGTACTTGAAGGTTTCAATCATATTCCCCATCCTCCTCTCCTCCAGCAAGTACATGTTCAACTAGCTCAGCCTCCTCTCATATGGCAAGTCAGCCAGCTCCTGATCATCTTTATCAGTGTGTTGCACCCCTCCAGTAACTTAATGTTTCTCTTCAGATACGGGTGCCAGTACTGCATGAAGTACTCCACGTCGGTCTAACTAATGATCTATAAAGTGGCAGAGTCACCTGCCCCTCCTCGAGGATATACCCTTGCAATGCAACCCAGCATTTTGTTGGCCTTTGCAGCTGCCTTCCTATATTGTGCAGAGGTGTTCACTGACCCCGTAATGAGCACCCCAGATCCTTCTCCTCCTCTGTCTTGGCTAGCTACACCCCCAGCTGGTAACTCCTCCTTGGGTTTTCATCCCAAAATACAGCACCGAGCACTTTTGGCACTGAACCCCAACTGCCAGGTGTCCGACTAGGTTTCCAGTTTTGCCAGATCATCCTGCAACCCGTGCCATCCCCCTAGGTTGTCCACCACCGCCCCATCTTGGTGTTGTCAGCAAACAGACTGGTCTTTGCTCTTGATGCCCAATGAAATGTCTGCAATGAATATCCCAAACAACACTGGTCCCAACACTGAGCCTTCGAACACCGCTTAGTCACTACTCTTGGGGACAGAACTCCCACTCACCATCACCCTCTGTTGCCTTCCTGAAGCCAATTCCCTACCCATCTCACCAGCTTTGTACCTGCCCTGTGCCTTCTAACTTACTTCCCAGCCTCCCATTCGGCACCAGAGTCAGATACCTTACTGATGTCAGGTACATCCAACATACTAACTTACCAACTTGCACAGCAGAAACAGGCCACATGGTTATCGAGTTTGCTCAGTGTGCAGCTAGCCTGTCATCACGCAGGCTGCCCCTCACGCCCCCCCTTCCCAGTATCCCTTACCCTGTCCCAACCCCAGGTACAGGACATCTCACTGCATGACCCCGTCCAATTGCCTAGTTACCCGGCCATAGAACTCCACCAGGTTGGTTGGCGGGATCTGCCACTTACAAAGCCATGCTGTCTGCTGTCTCTGTAGCCCTCTGGCCACTAGCCTCTCCATCAGGATAGTCTCCATCAGCTTACCCATGATGGATGTGAGGCTCACCAGTCTGTAGTTCCCCGTTCATCCTTGGGGCTGTTCTTGTGGAAGGGCACACATGAGCCATTCTCCAATCTGAAGTACACACCCTGAGTGTAGGGAGGCTTTAAATAGGTCTGCAAAGGTCCCACCAGGACCTCTGCCAGTCTGTCAATACCCTGGGGTGGATGCCATCTGGGCCTGGTGCTGTCCACCTTCAGTGCCCTCAAACCTCCAGAACCCTGCCTTCCCTGATTTCCCATCCATCACCCCTTCCCTTTGTTTCTGCCTCCCTCCCTCCCCCGCGCATCACCCCTTCTCCTCAGTAAATATCGAACAGAAGTAATCGCTTAGCTCTGCCTTATCACCCCTGCTTCCACCACCCCTCCTTCCTACTCCTTACTATATGATCCTTACAGCTCCTTTTCCTGATGTACCTGAAGAAGTGCTTCTGTCCTTCTAATGCCTCGCCAGACTGAGCTCCTCAGATGCCTTGGCTGCCCTTAATGCCCTTGTCACCTCCTTCAATTCCTTCAAGTCCCTTATCCTCCCCGTTTTTGTACCTCCTAAAGGCAGCTCTTTTCTTTCTAACCTTTTCCATTACCTCCTTGCTCACATAGCTACGTTTCTTTGCTCTAGCCTTCTTGCTCTGAGCCTTTCTCTGAATTCTGGTTGCCTCCACTATCCCCAGCTTTATAAGCTCCCACCTCTGGTTAGTGCCCATACTAGGTTGAATTCCCGCCAGGTACCCTTTTACCACTTCCCCATCTTCCCAAAGTCAGCCTCCTGAAGCCCAGCACTCTTGTGCCAGATTCCACTCCTTCCTTACCCATGTCCAACGTGAACCATACTGAGTGGTGGTCACTCCCAGCCAGTGGTTTTCCACCCTCAGTTCCCTCACAAAATCCCCATTTGCCAGCACGAGGTCGAGGGTATTCCCTAACCTGGTCGGTTCATTGACCATTTGCATGAGGAATCTGTCCTGGATGGCACCAGCAGTACCTGCTCCCTTCTATTCCTGGTTATGGGGTACTCCAATCCACTCCTGGCATGCTGAAGTCACGACTATTGAATAGCAGCTCCTCCAGGTAGAAGTTGCAAGGAACCAGTTCAGACCCCAGCTTATAAGCACGAATGCCAAATCAAGTACCTAATGCTGTAAGTAGCTGACCTGAAAATCACCTTGCAGCAGCAATAATCTGAGATTTGTTGGCTTTTGAAAGGAGCAGAAACCACCCCAGCACTGTTTGCTAGTACCAAGGCCCCAACTAGGAGACCACCCAATTCGACAGGCAGGGAACGCAGCCCTCTAAAATGGGAGGAACACTTTATACTGTAAAAGTTTTCAGGACTTTTCCATCAAACTCTCTCAAAAGCGCATAACCTATATGGGGCGCAGGGTAGCGTGAACAACTTGAGTGCCCTACTTGCTTAGATATCCAGCTGTCCTCCAGGTCACCATGAACGGTATGCAGTATAACGCTCACTCCCCAGAAGAGGCAGAAAATTTCACTTCCTCCATTTAGCCTAATCTGATCTTCATGAGTGGGGAATCCGATCTGGGCCACGCTACAAGAACTCCTCCCAACCCATGGACATAGCTGGACTGCAAGCACTGAACTATCCTGGTGGTGACCCATAGCACCAGGTTACCAGAAGAAACCAGGGCTGGAAAGCTAGAAACAAAAGCGACACTGCCTCACAGCCCTTGAGACACAGATCGCAGAGGAAAAAACAGCTCTCCTTCACCAGCATTTCAAGCTGCTCCCCGGCTTACCCTGCCACTTAAAACCCAGAAAAGATTTACCACCCTGCGCTCAATTCTCCACCAGATGAGACTCTGACTCCAGCCACCAACATTGGGACCTGTCCCAGCTACAAGCTACTGCACATCTGCCAATGTTTCCTGGATCCACTTCATGGGCTGATTTTGAAGCCTCTCTCAATTAACCAACCACCAAATCAGTTTCCTCTGGGACCACAGCCTCCCTCTGCCATGAAGATCACCTCCCAAATCAACGGAATGAAGCTACGTGTACATGAAACTGCAAGTACTTTTGTTTTGTAAAACATCACACAGTCCCATCTTAGCTAGCACCAAGGTTCCTAAAACTGTATCAAACTGCCAGCTCCTCTCTCACATTTACCTCAAAAGGTCTCTAAACCAAGGCAGGCTGACCTACAGTTGTGGCAGGAATGTCGCTCTGCTACACAGTAAAGCTCTGTTCTTTCTACGTATCTTCGGAGCCCTATCTACTGTCACCTTGCTCCTGCTGAACTCTGCTGGACAACCAGGCCCCCAAGCTAGCATCCATACTACTGTATGCCATAAAAGAAACGACACTGTTCTTCTGAACTCAGTTGCTCATTCCTAGGGACCATACTGTTTTCAATCTTGTTCGGTCAGTGCTGCTACAACATCACGCCCAGCTACCTTTAAATCTGTGCTTGCTGCAATCCCTGCAAACCTTCTCTCACCATTGCACTGGTCACTGCATGAGACCCGATCTCCTTAACACCACCACTGAATTTCCAATAAAACACAGTGTGGCTTGGCATAGCAGAAGCCAGTAATGGACTTATCAATTTGCCCATCCACAGAACTACACGTCACAGCCCAGAACATCAGTAGTAATAGCTTAGTGTTTCTTGTAGAACTGTTCTAACCCGCCTAAGGATTGAGCATTTATCGGACATGATCTTGCTGTCAGTATATCCTTCTGGGGCCCAAAAACCTTGTCTTTTGACTCTGCTTTCAATAGTCTGTTTAATCCTTGGAATTGTATCTGCTGGTTGCTTAGAATAACGATAAGTATTCTAGGGACAGACATACTCAATCCCCACCATGTCTTTTGACAATCCCAGCACCCAGACATTACAGACTCTCCATATTAGGAAGTGGGTATATAACTCCTTACCCACCCTCCGGGTGCCATACCGTGGGTCGGAGCAGCCTCCCAGAGGTACTGCAACATCTAAATATTTGCATTTATGCCTTCCCTGAGCACATGACAGGCAGTGTGGATATGACACTGCCCACCAGTATATAATCAGGACACTGGGCACCTTTAAAGAGCAGATATCTACTGATTTGGTGTGTTTTTGTTTCAGGTGCTCACCTATGAATTCTGATGAGGATCTGCAGTCTGCTGTTCCCAACATATTTTGAAGCAGCCCCGTCCTGTACTGACTGCCAATATAAAATTATCTGTACGAGCCCAATGCTGTTTTAAAAACAGGCGTCTGTCAGAGAGAGAAACCTGAGCAGAGGCGTCAGTAACACTATTCTGCTCGGGAAGCTCACGTGCACGCTCTCTAGCTACCATGACCTTTGCTTATACCCGATGACAGCTGGGGACATGCTTTTCCGCACAGCAATTCACTGACAGACAGGAGGGAGCAGCTCGAGAGAGACTAAGTGCTATCTCTGTGAAGAGGAAGAGCTTGCGCCTCTGATAATAGTGTCTTTTTAGTGATTTCGGTCACAACAGCGTAAAGAACAGTATTAAAAAAAGCGAGTCTAACAACAAAACCTGGATTGTCTAGTGTGTGTGTGTGTCTGTAGTTTTTTCCTTGTTTTTATTTGTCAATCGATTATACCCAACACGAGCTGCGCGGGCCAATACTCTAATGACAGGACTGCTGTCACCTATTCACACTAGGCTACCTCAGGATGTGACGCCTGAGGTTGTGTCCGCTTGGTTTTTCACAACTTTGTATATCATACTGGTGTGTGTTGGGGGTGGGGGAACAGGTGGGATGCTGTTACAGATGTGTATTTGGCCAGATCTTGAGTATTTTTATTTATTCTTGTCTTAACCTTGACCAGTGTGACAGACAGTTTTAGTCTGCAGGGTACCTAAGTATGTAAATTGGGAGTAAATGGAAGTCTAAACATGCACAGCTGTCTTTTTGTCTCAAGTGATTTTTCTTTTTTTTTTTTTTTTTATGTAGACCTGTCACTGTTGTAATCACCCATTCTCTGAACTACCCCTCCAAACATCACCCCCCAATATCCACATCACCACACACACACTCTCTCTGATAATTTAGTATGGCAACGTTTGTTCATGTAAGAAATATGTTTAGTGGGAACTCCACATTTGCCATGTGGTCCTGACACCAGGGGCACAGTCCTATTGGTTATGACCTACTACAGGAACCCTCTTGAAGTAAGATCTCTACTGCTACCGAGATTCCAATCCCTCACTATGTATACCAGTGCCTCACTGACCCTCATGTGCTGCCTTGTCTCACTGCCGCTCCACCTTAATTCTCGCATTTCTTTCCACACATTTTAAGCAGCCTTTAGCATCCTGTTTATTAGCTTGAATATTTTTACTTTATCACCTGCAGAGACTTATGCCTTGTCTGTGAAAAAACAAACAAAAAACCCATCGATTTCTGCTATCTACGAAGTCTTTTATGGTTGTGTTTCTCCAAGTCAGTATTCAATATTGTTTGCCTTCAGAAGCCCACTGTACAATTTTCTCCCTTGGCCTGGATTTGAGTGCAGACTCATGCAACTAGCAGAACTTCATCTGCCCCTGTCCACCCCATTTACTTGCTCTCATATCCATGAGACCAGGTGTGCTCTCCACCACACTACCCACAACTCAAATTAACTGGTGCATGTGTTTTACAAATGCCAGTGGTTGATGCTTCGCCTAGTTAAGCAGGAGAAAACTGTACAGTGGGCTCCTGAAGAGCAGTGCATCTTAAGCCACAAAGCACTCCCATCAACCCCTTTCCTGTGGGACACCTCCTGTCTCTCTTAACCCCTCCCCTCTACCCACTGCTTAGTTAGGGTTCATACCCTGATACTTCCTTCATATCTATTTCCACATCCACCCCACACACTACCCAGCATATGTTCAGTTAATCTGAATGCACTCTGCCTTTCACAAGAAATGCATGCTAAGGGATTTATTACAGGTTTAACTCTTGGGTTAGTATGAGGAATACCAGTCATGGGTATTATAAAGATCAGTTTCTCTCTTTCTTGGCTCCTAGTTTTTACCGATGATTATTGTTTAATACCTGCTACTCCCCAGGTTATGGAAGGCGGGGACCTTGGCTGTATTTCAACAGCTGGCCTAACTTCCATAACCAAGCTTACTTTCCGTGTCTCTTATCTATACTAAATTATTTACTTATATACAGTACTGTGGGAATTTGTGGAACTCCCCAGGTTAGGAACACCTTTCATGGTCCTAATTCATGTTTCTGTTTTTCAGTGGTTCAGTGGAAGAGCAACAAAGATGGTGAAGGGCTTGCATCAGAAACGACTAGGCAAGACTGGATGACCTCAAATTATACTCCCTAGAACAACGCGCGGATCACGGGGACATGACAGAAACATTCAAATACCTTAAAGGCAACAACAGGGTGTACTGCAGAACCTCTTTCAGGTAAGGACTACAGTAGGACTAGGGGGCACAACCTACGACTTGAGGAAAGTTCCGAAGCAATACGAGGAAATTCTTCTTCACAGAGCATGTTGTGGAACCATGGAATACTGCTCGGGGTGATGGGAGCTAAGACAGTGGGGAATTCTGCGGGCATGGGACAGACACTGTGGAATACAGAAGCAGGCAGCTAAGTAGGAAGCCAAGGGCAGACTTGATGGATCGTACAGTCCCCATCTGCTGACAACGTCTATGTTTCTTGTATTTCATTTACTAGCTACACTAGTATTCTAATCTAATTCAGCTTACACAAGTACTGTTTCATGGCTTATTTGTAATGTACGGTTACATATTTTTGATGTTCATGTTAGCATTCCCTGTATTATAGTAAGCTCTCCTTGGATTTATAGACAGGGATTTCTAGCTATCCAATTTGATAGGCTTGCATGGTTTAAGATGATAAACAAGAAGGCTCCTCTCACCCCATCCCTTCTACAGATTATTATACCCCAGGCATTATGTCTGCTGCAAACCTATTTAAATAACAACTCTCACTTGTGTCACATGGAATGGGAGAGGCTTAACTCACCCATAAATGTAAGAAAGCCCTCCCATCTCAAATCCCTACAAACACAAGTGGCCTTCTTGCAAAGAATCTTAGTTAATCGAGGGTGAGGTCACTAAATTAAAGAGAGAACGGGTGGGTTGAGAAGCTCATAGCTGTGTGTCAACCTCAAAGCATGAGATATCTATCTTGCTGAACAAATACATAAAATCGACACCCTTAAACAGCTGACAGGCCCAGATTACAGATGGATCTTACATAAAATGACCACCCTTCTTTTAGGGAACATCTATGCCCACAGCACATACCTTTTTGATGAGATTTTGCAAGCTCCCTGAACTCAAGGAAAATGATGCAGCTATCCTCCTCGAAGGGATTTTAACCTCACCTTAGCTCATTTGCTTCCGTTGGTCATTTTGGGTGGATCCAGCAATGGATGTTTCCGACATCATATGGCATCTATGGGAACAAATGAGTTAGAATCCTGTCCAGACCATTCAAATGGGCATCCTGACCCACATCAACAGTCCACCCCTAAATTAAAGGGACACTGTGAACCCCTTAGGCCTCAAAGTGTCTAGTTTAAACAGGCATTTGTCAATGCCAGATGTTCGCTGCTGGTACTGCTGTCGAACTGGATCTAAGGTGGAGATCCCGTGCCACCACGACTAATATAGGCTGGGCTTTGGTTGGGGGGCAATTACAGCACGACAGCAACGGACATTGATGGACATTTTCTTTTACAGTGTTTATTAAAAAAAATTAAACACTGAGGTTTCTTTATTTCAAGTGGAGACACTGGGCGACTGGGCACCCCACTGTCAGTGTGACAGCCCCCCAGAAGCTCTGGGATTTTAGATGCTCTGTGGTGTATTTTAAGGCTTACATGGAAGATAAAGCAAAGTTCTGTTAGGTCTCCCCCACCCCTGACTTCAAGAAAAAAACATAATGCTATGGCTGGCCTCAGATACCTAGAGACTGACGCTGGGCCTGGCTGAGAGCAGGACCATTTTCATGATTTTACCAGAGGATTTTTTCCTTTAAACAGAGAATATGGGAGTCCTCCCAAGAATAGTTTAAATGGTTAAGTGTTCAAATTTGCAAGTTGTTGCACTTTGAAGGGTAAACTAAACTCCAGTTTTATAGGCAACCATTATTTAAAAATCAATGCCAGCCACAATTTATTTCATTGTTTGATCTCCACCTTTGTTAATGTGAAATGGTCACTTATTTACTACCCAAGTGACCATTAATGTTCTAAATGTTCCATTTTCCACTCTATCAGCAGCCTACTACAGCATGTGTAACCTGACTCTGTGTGTGTGTGTGTGTGTGTGTGTGTGTGTGTGTGTGTGTGTGTGTGTGTGTGTGTGTGTGTGCCAGGTAGGGAGAGACACACATATATTCTCATTCTCATTCTCTCTCTCTCTCTCTTCTCTCTCTCAAAGTGAACAGTTTCAGGTTTTAGTTTCAATCCCTGGAATGTTACATGAAAGATAAAGCAAAGTTCTGTTACATCTCACTACACCCCTGATTCCAAAGAAAAATATAATTCAGGGTTTTATTTAACTCTAAAATTGATTAGTGTTTTGCTCATAAAAGTGCTAAAACTTTGTGAAAATGAATAGCTCTTGTCTCACTGTGTTTAACAAACACAGCACTTCTAGAAAATCTATATAAATACTTTCTGTACAGTTAGTATCGTCCCAAGAAAAAAAACTGTAATCAAATATTTAAAACCCTGTAATTCTATGGATGGCCTCACGTTCCTAGAGACTGCAGCTGGACCTGTACAACTGTGTGTGTGTGTGTGTGTGTGTGTGTGTGTGTGTGTGTGTATATGTAAAATGCTGGAGGGAAGAGCAGGCAGGCTGAGAGCACGCGGTGAGACCAATAAGCTGTCCTTGTGGAAAGAGACAATTTATGAATGCATCTATCGGCATACTTGTAACCCTAGATGGCGCTATCCCAGGGCTACTACCTGCCTGATTTGCCACCAACAGGTTGAGGGGCCTGGATCCAATGGCGGTGCCTCCACCCAGAGGTCAGGGTTTGCAATAGTTAAACTAACTTGGTCACAGCCCTCTGGGACACTGCAACCCCTTTCTTCCCACTAGTGGCCCACACAATATATCAGAATTACCTTCACAGTATACACTTACCCCCAGGACTGGTTCGGCACTGGGACCTCCTGTGAAATGAGATACAGTGCAACAATCACAGTACAGTACTTTAACATAGACAAATACCTCAGGCAGTATAACTTTGCTGAAACAAGCAGCTCTGATTTATTTAGGAGAATATAACAAGGACAAGGGAAATCAGGTTAATTAGCTTATCACTCTAATAATCTACCTATGGCTCTGTGCACAGGCTCATCCCTATCAGTTACTGTCCCTGGGTACCCAAGCCCTAGTGGCTAGTCCAAACCGCGGGCAGCTGGTAGGGGCCCTTTCACACAGAGAAAAGGAAAATTAAACAGTCAGCAGTACAGTAATTCCATTTGGATTTAATGTGGCAATTCAACAGGAGCGACCCTGAATTAGTACTCCGACCTCCAAATAAGATAGGGTCCTTCAATGTCAGCAGGGCTCACTTGAGGTACACAAACCTCTTCACACATTTATATAAAAGAAAGAACTATACTGGCAGGCTGCATCTGTATCCCGATCGCAATTACTGCACAATACCCGGAGAACACACAGCAGATTCAGTTCCTGACAGACCGAGTGCAATTTTCAGCAATTCCTCCAGTCTTCTACAGGGTGAGCCTGGTTTCTACTCTTCAGATATCCTTTGATTCTCTTCACAGGACGGATTCAGTCCTAACAAGCTGTTACACAAGCTGCAGACCGGAACTCTGGGCCTTACCACGTTTTTGACTGAAAAAGCACAGGGCTCCTTCCTTCTTCACTGCCAAAGCTCAACTGAAACTCCAACTGACAAAACCGGGCACTTCCTTTGAGTTCCTCCCAGTTCTTGACTGGATTGGCTGTCACTCACAATAGACTGCTGCTGTTGGTCCAAAAAGGCACTGAAGTCTAAACTACATCTCCCAGAGTCACTGCCCATACAATCCTCTTGTGGCTGGCTCAGATTATGAGTCAAGTTCTGATTCATCCAAGGCACCATTTTAGAGCTAGCTTACCCCACACTGATTGGTCCAGTTCAGCAGTTCAAAACCAGAATGGGGAACTAGACAGACACAGTTCTGACTGCAAAGAAAGCAGGTTAGACAAACTGTAATTTCATTATTACTCTAAATAATTTCTGGCAAACAGTTACATCTTTCAGATAGGTTCCCTTTGCACTCTAGTGACTGCAAAATTAAGTGAATTGGCAGCAGCTTGGTGGTACTCAATCAAAGAAACACACAGTCCCCATACAAACTAATTATGTCTGCAAGCAGACAGCTCTTAAAGAGACAGTACCAGAGGTTCTAAAACTCTCACTGATAAATGGCTTAAATGCCAAACACCATTCAGGCTTGAGCATTCAAGCAAGCTCCTGGAAGTCTTTTAGGAACCCCATTTGCAGAGGTTACACCCTTCCTGCCTGGGAAAGCTTGACGTCCGCGTCAAGCAAGTACCCACAAGTTTCAACTGCAACCATATACATTTGCATTAGGCTCACACGTGTAATCATCAGTCAATATATCATTTTACCAAGAACACATTTCTGAAATATTGCAGTCACGTCACTCTTTACACAGTATTACATACACATTGTACCATAACTCAAGTTATTACCTCTTGTACATGAAACCTGAAGAGGGGGCCCTTCCCTATCAATCAGTTACCTTGGGGCTGGACGGGCAAGACCTCCACTTAGAGGGCAACACAAAGTAACTTGAGTTAGCACTGACGCTCAGTTTGGGCAATGAGCTCGGGACACATACACTCCTTTATGGACAACACTGAGAGGCAAATCCACAGGCCTCCCAAGGAATCATAACTGAGGTGCACCACAGGCTTACAGCTCGACCAGTCTTTCTAGGGGGACTGTTACAGTCTCTGCACTCTGAGCCTCATTTTCAGCATTGTCCTCACTTGTCAGGGAGTCTCCATGGGGGTAGAGAGGCTAGAACTTGGGGCACTTTCAGCTCCAGGAGTTACAGTTTCTGAGTCCACAACATTTGGCTGCATGGAGAGCTTTCGGACACTGGCAGTGGACTGTCAGGCACTCAAAATACTCTTCTTGTTCGGGTGTATCACCAGTCTGCCCCAATCTATCATTTCCTCTCCTGAAAGCTCAAACAGTTCAACCATGCACAATGATTCCATTCATCTGATCTGATGCTTTGCACTTCACTTTCTGGGAGCATTGGCTCCAGGGATGAAGCTGAGGCTTAGACAGTCCAGAAGGCCCAGCTTTGTCTCCAGTATTGACTAGGGATTGCCCGAAACAATTGACTCAGTTAGTAAGAAGGATAGTATTCAAAGTCACTCTCACTTTCTTCCGATATGGACTGACAGTCATGCTCAACTGGGACTTGTGGAGGGAACACTTTAACTTTGCTTCTGTAGGTGCAGACTTTCTTGATCTTTTCTTAGCAGCAGCTCTAGTCACTGGTCCAGAGGGGCATCTTCTAGGGCTCAGACTCAATTAAGATTTGTCCAATGGGCAGTAAATGATTTCTGTGCATTGTTTTACATCTTTGAATTATTCTCAGGCCTTACTTTGTACACTGGCAGATCATCTAGTTTGCCCACTACAATGTGAGGGAGATGGTGCCATCTGTCAGCAATCTTGTGCTTGCCATGCAGTCCCAGATTTCTTAGCAATACCCGATCTCCCTCCTGGAGTTCCTGTGCTTTCACCTTTTATCATACCTTTCTTTGTTGGCCAGATTTCTTTTGGCAGCCATGGTTTGAGCCAGTTGGTACGCATGAGTTAGCTGGGCCTTTAACTTTTGCACATACTGTAAATAGTTGTCAGCTTGAACCCCATCAGGAGACCCCAAAACACACATCTACTGGTAGTCGAGCTTCTCTTCCAAACATCAGGCGGTAGGGGAGAATCCAGTGGCATCACTTTTGGTGCAGTTATAAGCATGTACCAGGGTGCTAATTTGTTGGCTCCATCTAGGCTTGTCCTTTGGGTGCAGGGTGCCTAGCATATCTAGCAAAGTGCGGTTGAAACGTTCAGGCTGTGGGTCCCCTGGGGGTGGTAAGAAGTGGTTCTGGACTTCGCACTCCCCACAGAGAAAGCATCTCTTTGATCAGACGACTCTCAAAGTCTCCCCTTGATCAGAATGGATTCTTTGTGGAGCCCATAGTGAACAAAAAGTTTTCTACAAGTACTTTGGCCACAGTGGATGCTTTCTGGTCTTTGGTGGGGAAAGCTTGGGCATATCTCGTGAAATGGTCAGTGACCACCAGCACATTACTGATATTTCTTTGATCTGACTCCAAACTCAGAAAATCAATACAGACCAGCTCCATGGGTGCACTGGTGGTGATGTTAACAAGGGGCAGCCTCTGGGGAAAGCTTTCCTCTGTAGCAGCGACTACAAGTTCGAATGTGTTGCTCCACATCAGCCCCCATCTTAGGCCAATGAAATCTGGATCTCACCAAGTCAAGTGTTCTGTCTATACCAAGGTGCCCCATGTGGTTGTGCAAGGACCTCAGTACTGAGTCTCGAAGGCAGTGGGCAGCACTAGTTGTTGTTTGTCTACTTGTCCCCTCTGTCTACTGTTTCTCTGTATAACAGTTTATTGATCAGTTTCAACTTAGGACCTTCTTTGTATAACAGTGCAGTTCTCAAATCAGTGGAGTAATTTGGACACATCTTTTCCTGCATAGAGGGCTTCTAAAGCTGCTTTGATCATGGGATCGCGGATTGAGCCCGCCAATACTGTCATTGTCCAGCTGAGGCAGTGCACCAATGTCTATTGCAGAAAAGTGGCAATAAGCAGCAGGTATGCAATTCTCAGAGGGCCCAAGCAATCCACCATGCAGTCCACTGCGTCCGTGGACATTTGTTCCTCCCTGTCAAACTTCCGGCAGAGTGCCGAATGTCAGGTTCTGCCAATCGGACCCAATCATTCTGGGGAACAGGCCTCGGGAGAGAGCATCAGCATCTATGTGGTTCAGACCTGCTCGGTATTCGAGAGCATAGTCATATGTAGATAATGCAGAAAGCCACCTATGGCCAGTGGCATCCAACTTAGCTGAGGTCTGCACATAGGTCAAAGGATTATTGTCAGTTTTTACTAGTATTTTAGCCCCATACAAGTACTCATGGAATTGGTCAACAATAGCCCACTTCAAAGTTAGGAACTCTAACTATGTACAGGATAGTTCTTTTGGATGGGGTCAGGCTTCTACCGGCAAGGCCACTGGTCTCAGGCCATTCTCGTGCTCTTGGTACAACACAGCCCCAACCCTTGCAAGCTAGCATCAGTGTGCAGGACGTAAGGTTTTCTTGGATCGGCATAGGCCAGCACTGGAGCATGGGTAGTTGATATATGATCTCATGAAAAGCAGTCTCACAATCAGGAGTCCAGCGGGCCCCAAATACTTCACTCGGATGAAAATACACTCTTTCAGTCTTGAGGGCGCTTGACTTTAGTATTTTTGTGGGTTGGGGATACCCTTGAGTAAGGTTAAGTAAAGGCGGATCACTCTTGAATAGTCCTTGATGAAGCACCGATAATAACCACAGAATCCCAGGAATCTTTGCAGTTCTTTAGATTTTGGGCTGTGGCCAGGTGGTCAAGGCCTCAACTTTACTTGGGTCGGTCTCTATTCCTCGGTGGATACTATGTGTCCCACATACTTTACTGATGTTTGAAAGAATTGACACTTATCAATGGACAGTTTAAGGCCAAAGTCCTCCAGTCGGTCCAATACCTTAAATAATCTGCTCTCATGTTCCTCCAGTGAGCTGCCAAACACAATAACATCATCTAGGTATACCAGGCACTCTAGTAAGTTCATGTCCCCCACTGCACGCTCCATCAATCGTTGAAAAGTGGCTGGGGCACCTGAAATCCTTGAGGCATCCTCATGAATTCATAAATAGCGGACAGATAAAGGCCGTCTTCTCCACGGTCCTCTGGGGCCATCGGGATCTGGTAGTACCCACTGCGGAGATCCAGCACAGAGAACCACTGCTCCCGTTTAGGCGGTCAAAGCATCCTGAATGCGGGGCAATGTGTACTGATCAGGATAGTCCGCCCGGTTTAAGGTGCGATAATCCACACCATCCTTACTGTTCCATTCTTTTCCTCACTACCACAATGGGGAAGCATAAGGCTTCTGGATTCTTGTATTACACCAGCAGCTAACATCTCTTGCAGATGCCGTCTCACATCATCTACGCCAGCAGGTGCCAGGCGCCGAGACCTCTCACGGTAAATGGTCTTTCATTATGCAGCCGGATAGTGTGCTCAGCTCCTTGCACGCATCCTACATCCCATTCCTTTAAAGAAAACACCTGGTCTCTCTGGGCAAGCTTCTCACTGATCCTCACTTTCCATTCAGCTGGCAGCGGGAGTCGCGAAATCAAACAAGTCAGGCGTTACTCTGTCATTCTTCCTTGAACTCTTGCTGCTGGGTAGCACTGCAGTGTCTGCACAATGCACATTAGCCAGGATGCAACCTCTGTTTACTCGAATGTCTCTTTCAGACACATTATGAACTTGACCATTACCTTCTGGCATAAGTATGGGCTCTAGCAGGCAAAATACTAGCTTTACCAGCAGTCCCTCTGGCAATTTTCCATCGCCTGGTGCATCCAACATTAATATTTTATTCTTAACATCCTTTCTGATCTGGACCTCTCCCTGTAAGGTACACTGGGCATTTGGCCAGGATCAGAGACTCAGGATCCTTCTTCCATACAATTCGACCGGTTCCTCTGGTTCTGTTTTTCAGCATCTCTCTGCCTCATAGGCCTTCTTAATTAAAGCGGAACTCTTAAAGCTCTACTAGTCTTTGACCCTGTTTTTTATACACAACTGTGCCAGCCTTCTGAACATATGAGCATTTGTTCCAATCAACAAAGGGACACCATCATACAGTCCAGTGGGGGACACACTAAGGTTAGGGTCTCTACTTGTTCGGCCACTCCAGCCACGGAGGTTTGGAAAGACAGCCAAATTCGGATATACCGGAATAGGGTAGGCCTTCTCACTTAACCCCATACATGCAGTCCTTCTAATGGTTGTAAGGTACGCCTGACAAATGCTTCTGATACCAATCCTGGAACATAATTGTCACTTGGGAGCCACTGTCTAATACAGCTCTTGTAGACACTCCATTCACCTTTACAGTGGTCTCCATGGAGGGACCCACTATTCTGGACCAGTCTGGAGGCGGTAGTGGGGGCCTGGGCAACTGACCTTGCCACAAAAGGACGTGAATTAGCATTTTGGTGCCCTCACTGGGATCATGTCGTGCACCTCTTAACCACTGATTTGTTCTCCAAGCTCTCCTTGTAGCCTATATGCAACTTTGTCAGTGTCTTTTGGGGACTGGCATTCCCTTTTCATGTGCCCATCTTTCCCACAATTATAGCAAAACATACTTTCTGGAGTTTGAGCTGGCCGGGCGCCACACTGGGAGCCAGGGCGGGGTATTACTAACTGGAAACCTGGGTGCCATCTCTGTCTGAGCGTGATAAGCATTTGGAGACATCTCGTCAGTTTCTCCACTTCCATGGTCAAGGAATTGAGTTTGGAGCTGTTATCAGCAGGAGATACATGGGTGAGTACCCCACCCCATAGCAGATGCAGTCGGATATAGGTCAGGGGCTCCATTTGCAGGCGTGGCCTTCATAAAGGACTGTTTTTGAATTCCGGATCTCTCTCAACAGTTCGCCCCATTGTGGCATATCTTTTTCCTTGTCAGAGCACTCATTGACTGTCAACCTCTGCCCTGAACTTCACTTGATGGGTCACCCTCAGTCACTCGGTCGTAGCCACAGCTGTTGGTGCAGGTCCCTCCGAGGTCGCCTTTTCTCAACTCCTCAATTCTCTCATTAACTCATCATAGGAGGGTGGGGATTCCAGTCGATTTGCCAGGCGTAACTGAAGCAACAGCAGTTCTGAGAAGGGGCAGACTAAGGATTATGTCCAGTCTGGTTCGGTCCAGTTCAGTCGCTGGCAAACTACCCTTTCTGAGGCATTCTTGCAACAATTTTTCCAGCCGAGACATACACAGACAACAACTCCCTTGGTACTGTTGTGCATTTCTTACTCTCCACCGTAGGTCCTCATCAGAATCTGGGCTCCCATACACATTCTCCAAGGCCTCAAGATAGGCCTGTGCAGTACTTCAGGGTTACTGGCCCGTTTAGCACAGATGGTAGCCAGGGCAGGACCTCGGAGGCTCTCACTA
This sequence comes from Neoceratodus forsteri, assembly GCA_016271365.2. NCBI lineage: Eukaryota > Metazoa > Chordata > Ceratodontiformes > Ceratodontidae > Neoceratodus > Neoceratodus forsteri. The sequence continues at coordinate 964,581,485 of CM057458.1, read as the reverse complement.
ACCCTCTTTCGCTTTAGCCTTCGAGCATTGCCATTCTAGCACTTGGGGCAACATAGTCTATCCAGGTCTCCCAGACATCCTCCCCTTGGGGTGGGGAGGGTGCCAGAGAAGATCCTAAACCTTCGGTAAGAGTCGTGACTAATGGCAGGTGCAGAAATAGGAGTCTGCATTGGTTCAGCCACCATTACGGGCACTGGAGCGGAGAGGGTGTTGGGGAGGAACACCCCAGGTGGCAAGAATAGTTTCTTCAAGTCCTCCACAGTTTTCCTTCCCCAGCAACCATTTAGCAAATTTCTCCTCAAAAGTTTCAGATAGTGGTGTGGGCTCATTCCCCCCAGGTCTTTACTGTCTTTAGTTATCACTCAAGCAGTGAGGGCTCCCTCTGGGGTAATGGTCTGTGGCACTTTGGAGCTATCTATGGGATCCTTAAACTCTACTAGGGCCAGGAAAGTGTGGGTGAGCAGATTAGCATGCCGACCCACCACCACAGGGTTTGTAAACCTTCCACCTTGGAAAGTACTCCTGCACAGTGTCGTATTGATACCCAGGGGATGTCCAGGATAAGCATAACATTTGAGGGGTCGATCTCCTCCCCAGTACACCACTCCACCAGCCGGTGCACAGCCACTTCTGTCGGGTACCCATTTTTTCTTAACAGTGGTTCGTAAATATGGCCACTAGAGGACACACAATCCCAGCGGTGCCTCCAAGATGTAACCCCTAGATGGCGCTATCCCAGGGGCTACTACCCCTGCCTGATTTGCCACTAACAGGTTGAGGGGCCTGGATCCAATGGCGGGTGCCTCCACCCAGAGGTCAGGGTTTGCAATAGTTAAACTAACTTGGTCACAGCCCTCTGGGACACTGCAACCCCTTTCTTCCCACTAGTGGCCCACACAATATATCAGAATTACCTTCACAGTATACACTTACCCCAGGACTGGTTCCGGCACTGGGACCTCCTGTGAAATGAGATACAGTGCAACAATCACAGTACAGTACTTTAACATAGACAAATACCTCAGGCAGTATAACTTTGCTGAAACAAGCAGCTCTGATTTATTTAGGGGATATAACAAGGACAGGGGAAATCAGGTTAATTAGCTTATCACTCTAATAATCTACCTATGGCTCTGTGCACAGGCCTATCCCTATCAGTTACCTATCCCTGGGTACCCAAGCCCTAGTGGCTAGTCCAAACCGTGGCAGCTGGTAGGGGCCCTTTCACACAGAGAAAAGGAAAATTAAACAGTCAGCAGTACAGTAATTCCATTTGGATTTAATGTGGCAATTCAACAGGGCGACCCTGAATTAGTACTCACGACCTCCAAATAAGATAGGGTCCTTCAATGTCAGCAGGGCTCACTTGAGGTACACAAACCTCTTCACACATTTATATAAAGAAAGCACTATACCAGGCAGGCTGCATCTGTATCCCGATCACAATTACTGCACAATACCCGAGAACACACAGCAGATTCAGTTCCTGACAGACCGAGTGCAATTTTCAGCAATTCCTCCAGTCTTCTACAGGGTGAGCCTGGTTTCTACTCTTCAGATATCCTTTGATTCTCTTCACAGGACAGATTCAGTCCTAACAAGCTGTTACACAAGCTGCAGACCAGAACTCTGGGCCTTACACACATTTTTGACTAAAACTGCACACTGAAAAGCACAGGGCTCCTTCCTTCTTCACTGCCAAAGCTCAACTGAAACTCCAACTGACAAAACCGGCACTTCTTTGAGTTCCTCCCAGTTCTTGACTGGATTGGCTGTCACTCACAATAGACTGCTGCTGTTGGTCCAAAAGGCACTGAAGTCTAAACTACATCTCCCAGAGTCACTGCCCATACAATCCTCTTGTGGCTGGCTCAGATTATGAGTCCAAGTTCTGATTCGCCCAAGGCACCATTTTAGAGCTAGCTTACCCACACTGATTGGTCCAGTTCAGCAGTTCAAAACCAGAATGGGAACTAGACAGACACAGTTCTGACTGCAAAAAGCAGGTTAGACAAACCGTAATTTCATTATTACTCTAAATAATTTCTGGCAAACAGTTACATCTTTCAGATAGGTTCCCTTTGCACTCTAGTGACTGCAAAATGAAGTGAATTGGCAGCAGCTTGGTGGTACTCAATCAAAGAAACACACAGTCCCCCACACAACTAATTATGTCTGCAAGCAGACAGCTCTTAAAGAGACAGTACCAGAGGTTCTAAAAACTCTCACTGATAAATGGCTTAAATGCCAAACACCATTCAGGCTTGGAGCATTCAAGCAAGCTCCTGGAAGTCTTTTAGGAACCCCCATTTGCAGGGGTTACATACTGTTTGAAGTCACGCACTTTTCGCTAACAGTGTCATGGATCAGCCTTGCTGATTATTGGTCAAGCCCTTGAAGAACCTCCTGCAATGGACCACCATGACATGCCTCTCAAAATCCTATACACTGCAAAATGTTGACCTGTGCTAGCCCTCATGGCAAACATAAAAACGTGTTTATATTTCATGATCAAATTATACTGCATCTTTCCAGGACTTGAGAACACCCCCAACACGGTCTAGCAACTTATGATTCAGTGGGAGGAGAGGCGATTGCAGCAAAAGTAGATGCACTGTTTGGGGTGTTCTAATGTTCAGTAAGTATGCAAGGAGAGCAGATCCAAGGATTTGAAACAAATCAAGTTTGGGTATGGTCAAGTCATTAGCATGCATTTCAGTTCCACTTAAAATGAAGCAGATCAACCAATCAGCAACATCCATGCATTTTAAAGAAGGAAGCAATCATAAAATGTGGGTTTTCAGCTAGATATAACATGATAAAAGTGGTTGGATGCCCCTCACCCACAGAACCTTTGGCCAGAAAGATTAATAGTTCTTCTATGGTGAAGGCAGTCATCAATCATGTAGTCTGTAAAGGTACATATGCAATACGTCACTTTTACCATCTACATTGTAAACAAGATTCGGGACAGCCATTCTTTAACAATCCAAATGTACTGATGGGTAACAGGGTGGTTAAACCGACTAACTGGAAAGGTTTGATGGTGTCTTCTTTGTCAGACTTTGTTAGAAGAGACCAATTCATGTCTCTTTCTGAATTTAGGGATTCTTTTCACCTCCCAACCCTTCTCTGTTTTTAGTTACATACAGATCAAACACTGTATTTACTTGGTTTTAGGGACACCTCCTGGTCTTCAGCGCATCCTTATTTTCTTCCGCATTGGCAATCATTGGATCACAAGCTAGACCAATATTCAAATTATATAATTCATTGGAAACTCATTCTTGGAAGACCACCTCCATGGTGGCTTTCTACTAGTGGTAGGCTCTCAGCGTGGCTCTGACTTGGCTCAGTGGAAAACTATTTTGTCCAATATATATAAATATATTAAACAAGATAGGTTAGGGCTTTACCGTTTAATGTAATACACTATCTATATTATACTCCTCTCAGGCTATTTACCATATGGGCAGGCGGGCTGGCGCTAAATGCCAAAAGTGTCTCAAGAGCTTATTTATTTATTTATTTGAATTGTGGTAACCTGGTAAGTCCACTGTGATCATGCAGTCCCTTTTTCAGAGGGTTACCGGGAGGGTTCTGGAGGTGAGGAATATAAAAATATAAACACAGCCATGAACATACAAAAGCACTGGTATAAAGGAATACAGATTAAAGAGGCATACATTAATATAAATAAGCCCTGTACATCCAATAACAGCATTGATATCAATAAAGATACAAAGATAAGATCACAGAGCCCAATACAAAGTACAGCTATACTATACATTATATACAAAAACAAACAAGAAACAACAACAAAACAAAAACAGATTTCCGGATTAGAGTGGAGTGGATTATGGAGAACAAGACAGATTCAGGCAAAATTAGGATCACATTATATACAGCAGTTATGCAGATTAGTGTAGGAACAAATGTACAACAGATTAGTCAATCTACTGCAATGCAAAAGTGTAACTCAGATCTAAGAGACAGGTAGTACCATGAGTTTAAGTGGCAGGACGGTTCTATGATGCATATGATTTGGGCCTGTCCCAAGGTGACGACCTTCTGGCAAAAATTAAATAAACTCTTTCCATTTTTGGTCATACTAGATATTTCACACTGGAAATATGTTAGTAGATAACTACGTGGCTATCAAGTCTTGAATCATAAAGCTTATATAGCACTAATATCAGCTGTGACAAATCTTTTATAATGAGGCAATTAAGCAATAATGCCCGACAGGGTTGTATGTTGTGCTGGAATAACGTCATGCCTCAGGCGGTTGGCAAGCAAGAGGCCGCAGGTCGAGTGCATCCAATACCTGAGGCGTGACGTTATCCCAGCACAATACACATCCTGGAGGGAATTATTGGTATTATACAATGGCTTGTTGTAATATAGAAAAAAAAATCATTTTAAAGAATGTTTTAGTGTGGAAGAATATTTTGTTTCTTAAGAAGATGTAAAAAAGAATATACCCTAGTGATCCAAGAGGTCATGTACATTGGTCCACAGTACTGAAACCAGACCCGTGATGTTGTGCTGGGATAACATCACAGGTCCAGTCCCAGACTGACCAATCAGAGACCAGGATTCTTTCTTGCCATTGTACAATGGGTTACAAATTCTCTTCCAACCTACGTGAATGGTTACATGACAAATTAATTGCACTGAGCGAGGAGCGGTCTATTGCCATACAACATCATTCCCTACTGACATTTCAGGGAAGATGGAATCCAGCTCTCAATTCTTAGCCGGGAGCTGAAAGATAAAGCGAAAAGACAATACTAGTCTGACATTTATTTTTTCTTCCTGATTAGAGTGTATGCATTGGTACATTATGGAGTCAAAAGAATGCTATCAGATGACAGAGTCCTACCCAACTTACCTAATATATTTGCTAGTAAAACAACTCACTGCTTAAGGAAGGGGGCGGGAGGTGAGGGGAGGAAGAGGATCACAGGGCTGGGGGACATGTATAGATAGTTGGTAAACAATTTATACAGGGGTATGTACTGGTCTAGTGTTATTTTATTGGGGAAGAGGGAGGGATGGGTTGCATCTGTACAATAGTTTATTCCAGTTTTCATGTGTGACTTTTGGTCTGAAACGTTCAGTTCTATGGAACAGTTGGACCACCCATGGAGCTGCTCCTGCTCGCCCAGCTGAAACCTTTCAGTTCTGTGCAACGATCGGACCACCATGAATCTGCTGCTGCTGCCCAGCTGAAACCATTCAGGTATGCCGTGGAGGATGCTGAGACCGTGCTTCTGCTCCTGTCTCTATTTTCAAATTTGGCGCCTTTTTACTTTAATCTGCTGCTTGCTCTTGTGGACTAATGGCAAGGCTAGCCAAGAGGAACTGATCTTAAACCAGCTGCGGGACCTTTACACCATTTCTGCTGCCCTTAAATTCATGAAGTAACTCAGCTGATGCTTAATACTGCTAGCAGCTTTTCTAAGTCGGCTCCAGTTCAATTCGGACGCAATTTTACAACTCCTGGCAGCTTGCTCTATCCTCTGCTCTCGTGTGAGCTGTTTAATTCTGTACTCCTGGGAACTGTTTTTAATTTGTGAATACTTACAGCATTCTTTACCTTTTAAATTATACATCACTGAGCCAGTATTGATCTAGAGTCACGTTATAAGTTTGTGAAACTTGTTTTCATCTCTTTCTCTGCCTCTCATTTTTCTTTTCTCTCATCTCTGCTCACCTCCATTGCCCCTCCTGTAGTACCATTAACCTTTACCCATTTCTTGCCATCCCTCCCTTTCCTTTTCCTTGCTCCTCCCTATGTTTCTCCTGCTGCTTATATGGTTTGTTTGCCCAATCCCCTGCTGCCTACTTATTCACCTGCCCTCGGTCTTCTTTGTCAGTTCTGTACAGCAGTCGGACCACCAGAGCTGCTCCTGCTCACCCAGCTGAAACTGTTCAGAAGATGCTGAGACCACGCTTCTGCTCCTGTCTCTCTATTTTCAAATTTGGCGCCTTTTTACTTTAACCCGCTGCTTGCTCTAGTGGACTAATGGCAAGACTAGCCAAGAGGAACTGATCTTAAACCAGCTGCGAGACCTTTTACACCGTGTTGCTGCTCTTATATTCATGAAGTAACTCAGCTGGCGCTTAATACTGCTAGCAGCTTTTCTAAGTTGGCTCCAGTTTAATTGAGCGCAATTTCACAACTCCTGGCAACTTGCTCTGTCCTCTGCTCTATGTCACGAGCTGAACCCATGATCACTTTGCAACTGCTCCCGCCTGCCCCCAATACTCTCCCACCCTTAGCTGGTGTTACATTTATACACTATGCTCTCGTGAGATTTCTTTTTTTGTCTATCTCCATTGTTTCTCGTTTGCTCGTTATATAGGTTCTCCACTTGAGGGCTTCAGAATCACACTGATAACCTACAGGTCTGTCTCTATCCCAACCTCTTCCAAGCTCCCTCCTGGTAGCTGATTCTCTGGCTGGTAGATCTATTTTTCTCCCACTTTCTGGGATTAATTTTTGCCCTGCTTTCACCATCCTCTCCTCCTCCTCTCCTCCTTCTCCCCGTTTCCGTGCTCATAATCTTTCACCTCACCCTACTTGCACTCTATCCTCGCTCTCTCTCTACTCCAGTCTTCCTCCCTCCCTCCATGTATCCTGGGCTATATTCTACCTCCTGCCATTATTTGGCATCATGTTTCCATTGGGATCTTTAACAGGACCGACAGATTATCCCTCTTCTCGACATATTATACTCGCTTGATAACTTCTGCTACTCCAACTGACTATCTGACCCCACCACTAAACCATCACCTCTGTCGGGTCTGTTTTATAAACACCTAGGGTAGTACTTAGTTATATACTGTGAAGGTACTCTACATCCCATAGGCGTGCTTCGCTGGCTATACTGACTGCATCTTTATGGATCAGTACCCTATCACTTACCCTTGCTGGGGACATCAAAATGAATCCTGGCCCGACTACTGCTTATAACACCACCCAGCCTCATCCTTCCAACTGCCTGCCCTGTCATCCGGCTTCACCTTCACTCACCTAAACATCAGGAGCCTTTCTGCCAATTTCTCAGGACTAGAGGCTTGGGTTTCTTTGAATAAACCTGACATTCTTGCCTTATCCGAAACATGGCTGAAGCCATCCTCACTGACTCCTCTACTCCCTTCCGGGCTTTAGTCTGCTTAGGACTGATTGTACCACCTCCAAAGAGGTGGGGCCTTACACTATACTTTAAGTCTCATCTCAATGTGACTATCTTACCTAGTCCCCGTTTGACCAATTGTGAAGTGCTTCACTCCCTACCATTGCTTGAGGTGCTAAAAAATATCTTCTGCGTTTATATGTCTTCCAGAACTGCTAGGCCTGGTCTGGAGGAATTTATTGAACTATTACCATCAGTGACAGGGAAAATGCGTAATCTGCTTGGGAGATTTCAATCTGGACTGGGTCGGGCCTTGCTCCTCCCTCCTTTCCTCCATTACTAGCAAGGCGAACTCACCCAACTTATCCAGGCCCCCACTAGGATCTCCGTCATGGTTCCTGCTCCACCCTCTTAGATTGGATCCTGACAAATAGAAAGGTGAATTTCCCTCAGCTGGAGTTCTACCCGACTCCATAAGTGATCACTGTCTAGTGTACTGCGTTTGGGACATCACCTCCCCTCATTCCCTGTAAAGACTTATCCTCTTCCAACATTTCAGGCTCAACCATGATGCATTCCTACAGGATTTAAAAATGATTGACTGGTCTCCCTCTACATTACCAATGATATCAGCATAGCAGCTGAATATTTCAACACTGCCTTACTCTCTCTTCAACACCAACATATGGCAATCACCACGCGCGGGGTAAAGGTAAAGTCACCAAATGGCTCTAGCGTCCCTTCTCCAGCTGCTAAAACAGACGGATAAACTCTGGGGAAAGTGGAAGTCCTCCTCCTTCTAGCTGACTTTGAGGCCTACAGATCCCTTCGCACACATGTAAAAGGAGATTCGATCGGCAAAAGCAACTACTACATAATCTGCTCAGTTCCTCTGCCTCTAACCCTAAACTTTACTGGTCACAAATCAAGAAATCCTCGGAATGACAAGCCAATGTCTCCAAATGAAATGCTAGTCAGCAATACCCACTACAATAACCCTCTCACCATTGTGAATGCCTTTAACTCCCTCTTTTCCTCGCTGCCCACCCCGCTCCTTCACCACTCTCATTTCTCTTGAATCATCGACTCCACCTACCACTGCTTCCCCTGTTCTTGTGCTGACTCTGGTCACGCGTCAGGAGTCCTTACTCTACTAAAATCGTTACCGCCAAATGGCTGTGCTGGACCCGATGGTATTCATCCTAGGATCCTTAGGCAGTTTGCTTCGTGTCTGGTGGCTCCTGTGACCAGGTTTTTCAACCTCTTAATCTGCTCTGCCTCCGTCCCTTTAGTCTGGAAGCTGCCAGAACCATTCCAGTGTTTAAGAAAGAAGGCGTCAAAAACTTACTGAATTACTGCCCTATATGCTACTGCCCACGCTCAGTAAATTGCTAGAAAAACTGATTCACCAACAGGTCTCTGCATACCTCCACAATTCCAACCTCAAACTCCAGTACAACATGGTTTTAGGGCCGGACACAGCACTACTACTGCTCTCACCCAGTTTACCAACGACATCAAATGCAACATGGACAAGGGTTTACTTACTGGTGTGGTGTTCATAGACCTCTCCGAAGCATTTGACTTGGTGCATCATCCTTCTTCTGGCTAAACTGCAGTCGCTTGGGGCTTCTGACACACACCTATCCTGGTTTGGCAGCTACCTAGAAAATCAGTCTCAGGCTGTCTCTTTTGTAAGGTTCTCTCCTCCCCACCGCTCCCATCTCCTGTGGTGTCCCACAGGATCGATTCTTGGTCCTCTCCTCTTTTCTATTTTCCTAAATGATGTCCCCACTCTGCCTACCAACTGCAGTATTATCATGTACACAGATGACTTGGTGCTTTATTCTGCCTCCAAGTCTATTGTTGACATCAATCAACATCTCTCATCTGCCTTTCAGACCCTACATGCCTGGTTTTCCTCTAACACAAATCCTGAATTTATCAAGACCCAAGCCATGCTCTTTGGTTCCTCTATAAAGGTACCTGCTAAGTCTCCAAGCTCCTGGACCACTGCAGGGATGGGACTGCTGTTGATAACATCTTATCCTTGAAATATCTTGGGGTTACTCTGGACCCGGTACTTGACTTTGCTGCTCACGTCAGTGAGTTTCCCGATCAGTCAATGCCAAGATTGGTGCGGCCTACAGAGTCGTCACTCTCTCATTCTAGCGGCTAGGATCTCCGTGGCGGAGGTGTTGTACTCCACATCTGATATATGCACTCCCTATACTCTCTCATTTCAATGCTGGGGTTCTTTGCCAATGAGACATATCTTACAACAACATCTGTGGATTCGCATTATCGGCTCCTCGTAACCCATCACTGCCAGCTCTATTCTGCTTTAAACTGGCTGTCACCCAAGGCTCTCGCTCTTACACTCTTGGGTGGTTTGTTGACTCTATCCAGAACCCCCACCCCTCCTCTCTGGGTGACCTACTTACCGTCTCTCACTCTTGCTCCTTAGGTCTTCCACTCCCCCTTGCTCACTGTTCAGCCCTGCGCCACTAAAATGGGGGAGCAAGCTCTTTCTTATTTGCTCCTCGGTTCTGGAACTCACTCCTTCTACATCTTAAGATCTCCTCATCTCACCCTACATTCAAACATGCCCTGTTCTCTCATCTTTATGCTCTTGGAACTGCTGTGTCTCTCATCTCTGTCCAATCAACTATATACATACCCTTACTTTATGTAAGCCTTATGTGTACAGTGCTTCCTGTCTTTCCTCCCCTAGCTAAGCAATATGACTGTTTGTGTCTATGCCAATATGCTATCATTGTGGGATTATGCTAGTTGCATTCAAACTGTTCCTGAAGTTATCTCCGTGCTGCTAAGTCCTATAATCTGCTTCTGCTGTTGTAAATGTTGACTTGACAGTTAATTGACGTTATGTACCTGATTGCTGTTCACTACTTTATTTGTCAACTTGTACTCTCCCGGATACGTGCCTGAAAATAGGTAGTTTTTGCCTAGTGCACTTACCCAGTTACCAAAAGCTAATAAATAAATAAATAAATAAAAATAAATTTCAATAAAAGTTTAATAAATTGTAAAAAAAAAAAAAATTTGATAAAATGTGGTTGACACACTCCTCTGTTAAAAACTTTTCCTTGTCTCCTCCAAAGCTACAGCCAGTAGTCTGTATTTTTGGCTCACCTCCCCAAGTTTACCCACACCACTTTGGCCTCAGACACTGCACCTTTACACATCTCTGACCAAGCTTCAGTTGAGTGCCTTTGTCGGGCATCGAGGTGTCCAACCACCTCTTTGAAGATTGGATCCATTACCTTGAAGGATAAATACTCCTAAAATGGATCCAAGAGGATGCTTTGCATATTTTATGGCTAATGACAATGGAGAGACTTCTACTGCCATTTTGTGGGAAGCCTCTAAGGCCACCCTCTGTGCAAAGATCATAGGATATGCAGCGCACCAATGCAGAACTAGGGAGGCAGAGGCCAAAAGACTGGAATCCTCTTTGAAAGAGCTGGAAGCAAACCCATCACAATTACAGGTCAAAAGCCTCCTCAAGAACAAAACAAAACTTTGTGTTCAACTCAACTCTCCTTCACATACGTAAGGCAGAGTTAGAGATTACCACGCTCAACACCGATATTGAGACAGGGAGAAAGCTAGCAAGCTCTCCTACAATTTGCAGAATGAGCAGGCTCAGCAGCACAGAGCTGCACTACAGGAATGTAATGGGTCCCCAAAACCAGCCCCTAAGGAACTCGGCACTATCATGTTGCACTTCTACCAAAATCTCTATGCCTCTAGAGGAAATCGTGACCCTTGGGCTTTTAAAATTTTAGTTCTTCCTTAGCCCTCCCAAAACTAAGTGACTTACACGAGCAGCCCTCAAGGCCCCTCTAACACTCAAGAGACTGAATGATTTCTGAAATCACTCACACCACGTAAAGACCCTGGTGGTGAGGGGTTCCCAGTACATTTCTACCAACATCTGTGCACCACTGTTTGCCCCTACCTTCTGAGACTGTTCAAGGCTTCCCAGAATGCCTCCTGTCTCCCCTACACTCAGAGAAGCTACCATCACAGTTTTTCCAAAAGATGGCAAAGGCCTACCTTCCCTTCCAGCTATAGAACCATCTCTCAATTCTGATGTCAAAATCCTAGCTAAAGTTCTAGTTCTCCATCTTGAAACAGTGCGAAGTAATGGCCTCGAATATATATTTCCTACGGAAATGTAGGTGGTGCACAAACATTTCCGGGCAAATGTTACATTTTCACACACAAAATTAAACATTTTTCCATACCTTTTTTGTAGACTTTATTTTTCTCCCCAGGCCTGAACTCTCAGGCTTCCCCAACTCACCGATTTGCTCCACCATCCACCGTGGTCCTGCTCCTCAGAGTGTAGCTGTCCTCCGCTGTCCTGAACCAACTATCCCCCAGCTCTGAGAGCTCTCTGTAGGTCTACCTCTAATGTGCATTGGCGCTCTATCTAGAATCTACAGCTGGTCAGGCCAGCAGAGAGGCAGAGGGGTGGAGACAGAGGCCCGGTATTGGATGTGGTTCTGACTCGGCAGGTATATGGTGTTCCACCAAAGTGCAGTCACAATTGTTCTCCTCCTTCACTATCAGTATAATAAAGTGAAGGGACTCGCTAATCTAAAAGTGGAAAAGCAATGGGGCTAGATGGTGTGCATCCAAGGGAACTGACGGAACTCAGGAGGTACTGGCTGCAATTCTGAGAGTCCTATTTAAAGGAAAGCTCCCTCAATCTGTTTTTGTATACCTGTATAATTTGTAAGCATGAACAATGATTCCCTCATTTGCATCCCCCTATTTCTTCCTTACTTAAATACAAATGAGGTTGCTTCACTCGGTTTTGCCCTAGTGTGAAAAACTGTTGTCTCCATTGGAAAGGTCATGACCTCACTCCTACAAGGCATCATGGGCCCAATTTTCAAAGCCCAGTTTAGATCAGCGCAAGCTGCGGCAAACAGCAGCTTGCATCAATCACTAGTGTGCATGGGACCTTGCACCCGATTCTCAAATGGGTGGAGTCCTGGCACCAAACTCCTGCAGCTTGCAGTAAAGACTCCCATCCATCAAAGGAACAGCGCAAGAAGGGTAATACTGCAAGCTGTAGGACAGTTCTGCGACAATGGCAGCACCAGCAAAGGGTTGCCAACAGTTTAAAGCCAATGTCTGCAGTAATATACCGGCCCCACCACTGGCACTAATGCAGTCTGCCAGTGCTGGCATCCCTGGCTAGCATGCCAGCAGATGTCCAGGCCTTCCCACCTCTGCAGCAAGACGGGCAGGGTGCCCTGCATGCCCTGAAAGTGCCACTGGCATGATAGAGGAACACCCCTCGACAGCATGCCATCCCAACAGCAATGCAGTTGGCCCACAGGCCATGCCCAGCAGCATGCTACCACCATTAGGGCCAGTGGGAAGTCCTACAGGCAGTGTGTTCTGGGTCCCAGTGACCCTCCTAGTACCACCTGTGTGGACTAACATGCAGTGCCCTACACACTGCTACCAGAGTTCCATGGATTGCCAGACTTCCTGGCTCACAAAGGACACAGCATTCAGTGCCTCAGTATGGCTGTGAGGTAGTAAGTACTATGGCTGTCACCACACCCTAGAAGGTCCATAGATGGGACCCCGTTTGGTGCACAGGGCATTAGATCAGCTCAGGGCTGGTCTAACTCTGGGTCGGGCTGCAGAGATTGATGCCCTTGTTGAATTCCACATTAGGAGATATGGCAGCCAATTCCAGTGCAGTACCTCGTATACCATGGTGCACCCAAGTGTTTGGCGCTGGGATGGCACAGAGCAATCTGGTGGAAAGGCACCTGACCTCAACCCAGCCTGCCTTCGAGAATCAGGATTGCTGCATCTTTTGACACAAGGTAACTCGTGTCATTTCTTCTTGACGTAAGCACCTTGCATCAATCAGGAAGCTTTGAAAATCGGATCCCCTGTATTGTCTAAAAGCATTTTGTAACTCAGAAACATTTTACAGAAAACAGCAGGGTACTTACTGTGCCTTGTGAGTTTCATGGCCAGCATAACACAAGAGCATAGGGACTGCAGAGGACAGCAACAGCACTGACTAATACAATGTTACTACTGCAGGCTTTAGCACCAAAACATCATAAAAATTCCAGGATGCCTTACATGAGTTCAGTCAAAACCTTTGCAATGGAGTTAAGCAGGTTTTCACACCAGACTTCCTTCATTTACATTTAAATCCTTATGAAATTATTTTATTTATTTAGTCATTTAGAAAAGATTCACCAGGAAAGGAACTATGAAACTGCTCTTTTCCAGAAGTGTCTTGGGAGGAAGGGTTCCATAAGCAGGAGGCGTAAACTTCAGTAACAACAGTAAACATGTACATTACATTACAAGCCAAGTAATAAAAATGGATATAACATACAGTAGATATAACAAGTACTTATTTAGCTACATTTCAATAATCTAGATAAGCGCAGCAATATCCTGGAGTCATAGTGACAGGCAGCAACATACAGTACACAACATAGTGTCAGGGTAGAACATTTAGTACACAACATAAGAAAATAATCCTAGTGAACAATGCCAGCTGAAGACAATGGCAAAGAGTGAGAACAGTGAACAAAGCTGGGAGTTCGAGGAAGAGGGCAGGCAGACAAAAATGTGCACAGGATATAAGTGCTTATAGTACTTATAGTAGGTGGAGGGAAGGATACTGAGTGCTATTTAATTGCCCTTTATGTTGATTGCATGGTGGGAGAAACTGAAGTGGGTAGGAGTCGGATTGAGGCGGCCTGGACATTCTCCCCTTCAGGATGCTGAGAACCCTGCATGGGAAGTGAAACAGACAGGAGATTAAAAATGGGGATAGAGGAGGAAGCATGGGAGAGAGGGTGGGATGAGGCACTACGTGGCGGAAGAAACTGAGAGAGGGGCCTGGAGATTCTCCCTTCAGGATGCAGAAAACCCTGCAAGGGGAAGTGGAATAGGCAGGAGATTAAAGAAATGGGGATAGTGGGAGGAGGGAGTCAGAGGAGGGGAGGAAGAAGCCTGGACATTCACCCTTCAGGATGTTGAGAACCCTGCAAGGGTAAGTGAAACAGGCAGGAGATTAAAGAAATGGGGCTAGAGGAAGGGGGAAGCATGGGAGAGGGTGGGATGAGGCAGTGGTGGAGGGACAGAAGGAGGAGGAGGGGGGAGGGTGTAATAGAAGCAATCATTGTTAATGCCTACAAACTACACAGGTAATCATAACAAAAAGCTGAGGGACCTTCCCTTTATTAAAGAAGTAGTACACCTAGAATTTGAAAAAAAAAAAAATGTTGTGCAGAGTGTTTTGATTTGTGTGAAGTCCTAGTGTGTCCTTCTCTCTGTGTGCTATTAGGAGTTTTCCTAAATTAGCCTGCTAGCTTTATATTTTCACGACTCTAGGGATCTCTATCTCGGTCAGTTTTATTGTTTTTCTTGTACCTACAATGCATCCTGTCTCATGTGACAGTGATGTAGCGGAGACCATGGATTCAGCAAGGAAAACTGTTTTAGAATCAGTTCACAACAGCAGAGCTGTGTAACATTTTATGACTGTGGCGGAGCCTACAGCCATGTTACTATCTGTAGATGGAAAATGGAGTATCGTGGAACACGTTTTGGACTTTTCATTGTATCCTTAAATGTTAACTGAAACAAAATATTCCTTTTTTTCTGTTAAGAATGTTGGAGACATAACTCCAAGCTGCTTATCAGATGCCATTAGGAAACTAAAACAGCTTGTTAAATATTGGTTGCCTATTAAACTGGAGATTTTTACCCCCTTCAGAATGCAACAACTTGCACATGTAAATACTTAGCATTTAAACATCTTTTTGCTACTAGTTTCACTTGAGAATGTATTATCTTTCAAGAAAGATTCATACCACAAAAATATCACCTTTTCCAGCAAGTCTGTAACTTACACTGTTTTTTTTTAACCTCTAAAGGCGCTATCTGATAAGCACTGTCTCAGACATATGCCAGGTCTTCAGTGACCTGCCTAGACTAAATATGTAGCACTCAGTAGGCATTTTCTACTATACTTTTGGGAAAAAATATATTGAGCTACAGCAAACAAACACACACACACAGACACACTTTGTATACAACATCCTCACTAAACTACCCATACTAAATAAGTAGCAATCAGCAGGAAATTTTCTACTATGCTTTTGGGTAAAATATATATATATATATATATATATGAGCTACAGCACACACACCCAACTCTGTACACACCATCCTCATGGCCACAACATTCAAAATAAATACTGCATTCTTAATATGTTCTAAAACAATAAGAAACTGTTTATGTCAGTGAACACAGTGAAGTTCAGTTTAGAGTAGATTTCCTTTATGCATTCTAATATGTTATAAAACAATAAATACACAATGGCAATAAAAATCCTGGAACCTGATTGTCTGTCTGCTCTTGGCAACAGTGAGCTTATCTGAGCACAGCCTCGCTGTATCATTTTGTTGTTGCATTGTTTGCATATTCTCTTAAACAAATATATATTGCAACACTAAGCATCTACAAAAATGTTTAATTTTTTTTTTTTTTTATTTAATTATAACAAGCCACTGTATAACAGCAATAATGCACTCCAAGGTGTGGGTTGTGCTGGGGTAACCTCACTTCTGGGACATTGGACGCACTTGGCCTGCTGCTTCGTGCCCAACCACCCAGGCGTGAGGTTATCCCAGCACGACCCACCCCTCTCATGCATTACTGCTTAAAGAAACTGTTTGTTTATGTTAGTGAACACAGTGTAGTTCAGCTTAGAGTAGATTTCCTTTAAATATTTCTTATCCTATGTTTTGTATCCTGGATAGTGCAGGGGAGATGCTGCATCTCACTGTCATAGGGATCTTCATTTACACATTTTGGCACTGTAGTTACTCAGGCTGTCCCAGATTAGATGTCATATCTTGTTTTCAGTGGAGTCATGATTTTACCATTTTGATAATGTATTTTTCAGGGTAGCCTAGTCCAGGGCCCCATATTCAAAGGAAATGCGCGGTGAATCCTGGTGGAAATGGGAGATGTATGCAACCCAGCAATGCACCGCAGCATTATATTCAAGCATGCACGATCGCCAGCCGCAGGGAATGGGCCAGGGTGCACACAAACGAGTATGTCGTGCAAGTCGAGGGTGCATTCCTATGCATATGCCATGCCACGGCATACTCAGTGGGAATGCACCCCTTGCAGTCCAGAGCAGCGCAGCCCACAATTAAGCCATGAATAGCTGGCCTAACCTGGCCATCCACCCACTTGCGGGCTGTGGCAGAGCACCCTGGTGCACAGCAGCCTGGCAGCCCTGGTGGATGAGAGGTACTCCTCCCATCCCGATCGATCCAACTCCACCCCAAAGAGCTCCATAGTGTAGGGCCCCCAGACCTAATCACACCACAGGAAACCACAGTCCATATCCATAGCATAGAGGACCCCACCCACCACCTCAGTGCGTAGACACCCCGCTCCCACATACCTGACTTTTTGGAGACTGGCACTGCCTCACACCTGCCATGGCCAGCGACCGACTGCACTGGACCCGGGCCAGGGGACCTGCACCTCCAGAATGACCCAAGTGGTGGTACTGTGCATTGGGCACCACGCAAGCTGCGACCCACCAGCGCTTGCAGCTGTGTGTATGTCCCTGGCAAACCGTAAAAGGGAAATGACATACCTCCAATGCATGCCTGGTCACTGCTGTATCTTCCTGCTCTCATACCCCACTATAGGCCCACACTTTCCCCATCCCCTGTGTAACATGCCACCCTCAGACTGCTGCGGTATCCTGGTGCCATTGGGTGCAGTATCCTCCAATGCCATTTGCAGTGTACTCTCCAAGCTCGGATAGTGCATCCATAGTTCCCAAATTATACAAACAAATGGGAGGCCAGCTGTAACATGCCTGTTTTGGGAACTGAGTGAGCAGGTACAGCACTGGCTGTCACCCACACTGAGCAGTGCAATGGCACCAGGATGACAGATCCGCATGTGGGCGCCTGAGCTGTATGGCCACTGGGCGCTATCACCTGCATACAGCTCGTGCCTATGTAGGATACATTCCAGCATCCTACTGTCAATGCTCCACCACCTGAAAATAAGATGCCATTTCTTCTGTGAACTATCCAGGCTAAATATATAGCAATCAGCAGGCATATTCTAGGAAAATACATTGTAAAATGTGTAAAAGACCACAATGAAACTGCCACTCAGCAAATCTGCATTGTGCAGATTCATTAAAAATAATGGGTAAAAGCATCCCAAAAGCTCTCCACAGCCGTATCGGCTCTGACCAGAGTTTGTTTATCCAATGAGCACAAATGGCCACATTTACAGTTTAGAAGATACTTGAAAGCTGAGTGGGTTTTCTGCAAGAAAACAGCTACTAAATAGCTCTTCTTCAATATTTTTGTTTTCTATGTGTGTCAGGTCCAGCCAGCAGGGGTAAGTGTTTTGATTTTAAAACTTTTAATTTCATCAAACTACACACACCATAAAAAGCACAGAAATCACCATGATGTATATGGTATGAATCTGCAGCCTAGGAACTGCAAATGATTAAAAAGCACTTGTTTTTATTTTATTGCCAATCGAATAACTCACACATACTCACTTTTATCTTTAATAAGCAATGAATACGTCATTAAAAAATAACTTCACATTTGTAAAACAAAAACAACACTGAAAACATGTCACAGAGCAAAATCAGCACTAATTGCTGGTTCTACATAATAGACTGCTGGTTCCTCGTTTACAGTTTAGCAACTACTTGAGAGCAGTATTTTTCTATAGGAAGACAGCTAGAGTCTTTGATAATTACAGCACTGATGATCTGGGACTATTTCTGTGCTTTTATGGTTTTGTGCAGTTTGATGAAATTAAAAGATTTAAAATCAAAACACTTCTGCTAGCTAGACCTGACACACAGAAAACCAAAATAATGAATTAGGTAAGCATTAAACAACGAAAGACCATGATTCTACTGTGGAATTAATCCATGGTTGGGGAGGGTTGCCTCCAACCTCCCAACCACATAGATTAATTCCACAATTGAACCATGGCCTGAGTAGTTTAATACTTTTGTAACATGGCAAGAGTATTTGTAGTAGTGATAAACAGACACACTTCCTTAGGCTTCTCAATAATGAAAGACAGACATACTCAGTTTGATTTCCACTGTCATAGAAATTTGCAGCCAGTGTAGCACTACAAACATACATTATGGGTGTCTTGTTGAGGGATAAAAATTCAGTGTAAAGCAGAAGTCCATACATTCACAAATATTGTGTTTCTTAAAAAATTACTTGTTAAAGTAAAGAAATATTACTTGCTACAGCACAGATTTGCACTTCCTTACAATTACAGCACTGCATTACAGGACTGCATGCATCATAGGACCTCATTAATCTGGACATTTTCACATCGCTACCTTTGTTTATATGCTATAAACTGAATTTAATTCTCAAACAACAGACTTCGACTAAGGTACTATTTTTCTCTACTTAAATTGTTCAACATGTAATAAACTTGCAGCATCGGAAAGTCCAGAGGGATACTGCTAAGATCAAAGGAGATAAGGGAGTGTGTGCGGAGGACCAAGGAAAAGCATCTATCCTAAATAGATACTTCTGCTCAGTATTTACTGAGGAAAAGGTAGGGCAGGGCCCACAGCTCAGCACCATGGACACAGAAGGGAGGGAGGTGCAGAAGTACCTTTGCAAAGAAAGGGTCCTACAAGAGCTCGCTAAACTCAGGGTGGACAAGGCAATGGGACCTGATGGCATACATCCCAGGGTACTAATGGAGCTAAGGGTGGAACTAGCAGAGCCATTAGTAGAACTGTTTAGTGAGTCTCTGAGCACAGGAGTGGTCCCAGAAGACTGGAGAAGGGCTCATGTGACCCCCATCCAAAAGAGTGGCAGTAGGAAGGAGGCAGGGAACTACACACCAGGCAGTTTTACCTCAGTAGTGGGCAAGATAATGGAGGTACTCCTTAAGAAAGGGTAGTGCAACACCTGGAATCCATAAGAGCACAGGATCCAGGACAGCATGGGTTTACAACAGGAGGGTCCTGTCAAACTAATCTCATAGATTTCTTTGACTGGGTAACCAGAGTGGTGGACCAAGGGAGTGCAGCTGATGTTGCCTACCTTGACTTCAGCAAGCTTCGATGCTGTTCCACACAGAAGATTGATTAATAAGCTGGGTAGGCTCGGGGGTGGGTCAATAGCTGGTCAAATGGGTGGCAAACTGGTTGGCAGGGCAGAAAATAGATAGCGGTGGTAAACAGCATACAGTCAGAAAAGAGGCAAGTCACAAGTGGGATACCTCAGGGATCAGTCTGGGGCCAGTCCTCTTCAATATCTTCATCAGTGACATTGCAGATGGACTGAGGTTAAGGTTTGCGGTTTACAGATGACACCAAGATCTGCAACACAGTAGATGATCCAGATAGGGTGGGTAGAATAAGAAGAGATCTAGAAAAACTGGCAAAATGGTCGGAACAGTGGCAACTGGGTTTAATGCAAAGAAGTGCAAGATCATGCACATAGGGAAGAAACCCTGAAGCTACCTATAGGTTAGGAGGGTTGCTGGCAATCACAAGGGAAGAAAGAGACTTGGGCATCAACATCACAGATGACCTGAAAATCATTCAAGCAGACCACTAAAACAGTAGGTAAGGCTAGAGGATGTTGGGGGTATATTAGTAGGGGTATCACAAGTCGTAAAAGGAAGCGATAATCCCTCTTCACAAGACACTGCTTAGGCCCCATTCAGAGTACTGCGTGCAGTACTGGAGGCACTACCTGCAAAAGACATTAACAAAATGGGAGGCATTCCATAGAAGAGTACAAAATGGTGCAGGGACTGCATCAGAAGACACATGAGGACAGATTAACAGAGCTCAATCATATCCTAGATCAAAGTAGGAGAGAGAGGTGATATGATCGAAACATTCAAACATCTAAAGGGCATTACAAGGTGAAAGAGTCTCAACATGTTTCAATATAAGAAAAACAGCAGGGCAAGAGGACACAGCATGAGGTTAAAAGGAGGCTGATTAAGGGGTAATGTCAGGAGGTTATTTTCACAGAAAGGGTGGTGGATGCATGGAATGGCCTACCTCAGGAAGTGGTGGTTATGAATATAGTGCAGGGCTTCAAACAGGCATGGGATAGGCATACGGGAGCAATACAGATGAGTATGAATAAATAGGTCATTGGCAGAGTAAAGGCCTACAGCACATTAATAAGGTAAAAAAAATGGGCAGACTAGATGGGCCTTTGGGTCCTTATCTGCCATCAACCTCTATGTTTCTATATGAGAGGACTCACTGGATTTATTTTTGTGCATTTAGCACTGTCGGGCTCAGAAGAGCAGGTATTTTTACTGACTGTATCTTGAGCACTTGGCAATTGGTTTAGATAGAATCTCTGACCATTTCTTGCGATTGGAAATTGTTGGGAGACCAATAATTGCATAAGCTGGTCTCACAATGATGCCCAGTTATGCTCATATATTTTCCCTCGATGCTAGCCCAGCCTCTGATAACAGATGGACCACTGTACTGCTGAATTGAATGGTTAGTGTAGGGCAGCTGAGCTCAGCATCGACAGAAATTTGGGCCATCATGTCTCCCAAGTAAATAACTCCTTCAGTTGTTTGCCATACCACACTTTCTTTGCATTTAGGGCTTTCTGAGCCTTTTTATTTTACATGCAAATAAATAAGAGCATCTTCAGGACACTGATATATGTACTCTTTATACAGCACCACAGGGCAGTTAGGATTGTCAGGTTGAGAAAGAAAATAACACCATGGAAGACATGACTATTGGTTTCATTTATGTCATTGTGGTTCTTTGTACTTTCATTAATGGAAACTGTCAGGTATTCTCTGCCACTCATCCTTTTGAACTGTGAAACACTCTTATGTTAATTCATTTAGGCCTTTAGACCACATCTTGCAAAACCCAACTGCAGCTTAAACCAGAGTGTGCTAACAAGGCCATAGGCAGACTCTGGACTCAATTTCTGACATGTGCAATTTTTCTGGAGGTCACGGTCACCGATCGAGGATGGTGTGTGGCAGTATCTTTCCTTCTCGCCTATACACTCTAATAACTGCAACAAAGACATTGTTATCACTCTTGAATTCAGCATCTGTTGTAATATTTATGTTTCTGTTCAATTCTACACTGTGTATGTACCGTTTCAAGCCAGCACAGATCCTATACAACAGCTGATGGTGTACTTATTGCCATCCTCTGTCCTCACTGCTGCATAGAAACGTCAAAGAATGTTAGCTAACTCAGCTGCTGGAATAGTTTTAGATTTATGTCCAAATGAACAGAATTAAGTCAATCTGTGAATACTTTGATAAATACACAGAAGAACACTGTGGTCTATTTCATTTTTCTTTCTCTCTAGGTTAATTCATCAGGTGACATAAGAACAGGACACTGACTGCTCTCACCTTTTGAGTACTTCTTTCCAGTAGTCTGGTTAGTATCTTTCTTTGCTGTTCTTTTCTTCTTCTCATTCTGTTTGGGGGTTTGTTTGCAGTGATCATTGCTGCATTTACTTTCATCAGCTGCTGATTTCTGTAAGGTATAGCTTCACAGTCCTCTTTGCCATACTGCTGATTTACCCAGGTTGTGATGCCCACAAACCCACAGACACAAAGTTAACATCAAAATTATCCATCACTCTTCTTCGAATATTCACTGATGAACGGGTGGTCCACTGGGTGGGTGGAAAAAACAAGGAATTCTGCTAATATTTATTGTGGTTCATACAAGTACTACACAGGCAACCATCGTTCTATGGTGGAATTAATCCATGGTTGCTTTGTGGTCACCTGTTATTACTGAACCAATGAGATTTCATTATTTACAACTACTATACAGTGCCATGTTACAAAGCTATTTTTAGCTGTATTCTTAAGAAAACCCACACAGTTAGTTCTCAAGTATCTGGTAAACTATAAAATGTAGCCATTTATGCTCACTAGATAAGAAAAGTTACACAGCTCTGCTGTTATAAACTAGGGTATAAGCAGATTCTAAAGCAGTTCTGGCTGCTGAATCTATGGTCTCCGCTACATTACTGTCACCTGAGACAGGATGCCTTGTAGGTACAAGAAAAGTAATAAAGCTGGCTGAGATAGAGATCCCCAGAGGTCATAAAACTAGCAGGCTAATTTAGGACAAACTCCTAACAACAGAGTGAAGGACACTACGACTTCACACACAAATCAAAACACTCTGCACAACATATGTTTTGCAAATTCTGGGTGCACTACTCCTTTAATAGTTCACTGGAAACAGGAGTCGTTCCAGAGGACTGGAGGAGGGCAGATGTAGTCCCACTTCACAGAAGTGGTAGCGGAAAAAGACTGGCAATTATAGGCCAGTCAGCCTGACTTTGGTGGTAGGAAAGTTAACAGAATCACTGCTGAAGGAAAGGACTGTGTAACATCTTGATTTCTAATGGGTTACAAACCTGACGCAGCATGAATTCATGTGGGGTGGAGATAATGTCAAACGAATCGGATATTTCTTTGACTTGGTGACCAAGGCATTAGATGAGGGTGGAGCAGTGGATGTGCCTATTATTATTATTATCTTTCATTGACAAGGTAAGCACACTAGACAATTAAATGCCTATTTTCAGCTACGACCGTAGAGGTTAATAAAGGGTAATACAAACAGATGAGTTACAGTACATAAGATAACCACAGAAACAAATAACAGGCATACACAGAAGCAACATCAGGTACAATAAATATAACTACAACAGGAACAGAAATAAAAGTAATACAAAAAGAATCAAGATCAAAGTACATACCATAAATCTGTACAGTTAGAAAAGGCAATATAAAATGTGGTTCAGTACTAGCACATAGCCAGTAGTAAAGAGCAAAAGGAACATAGCACAAGGAGCACAGCATATCAAATAAATCAATCAAATCTTTATTTATATAGAGCTTTTCAAAACCTAGGCACTGCACAATTAAAATACAAAGTACAGTATAAGCGTGATCTAAAATAATAAATATATCAATAAATTAAACTTTGTCCGGAAGGCTAAATTTAACAAATATGTTTTTAAGTCAATTTTGAATCCATCGACTGTCAGGCACTCACTTAACCGACGAGGTAGAGAATTCCACAGGGTAGGTACCACAAAAGAAAAGCACGGACACAAGATGTTTTTAAATGAACCTGGGGATCTCTAGCAATCTCGTAGGTGGATCGGAGAGGACTGAGGGGCAGTAGGGAATCAGGAGATCTTGCAGGTTGCCAGGCCCCTGCTCATGTAAGGCTTTAAAGGTTAGCAAGCCAACCTTAAGGTGATCCACTACTGAACAGGTAGCCAGTGCAGTTCGTGCAGCACAGGTGTGATGTGACTGACCCTCGGCGTCCCAGTCAGAAGCCTGGCGCAGCATTCTGCACTAGCTGCAGGCGGTGGATATCAACCCCTGGAAGCCCTAGGTGAGGGCATTGCAGCAGTGAAGGTGGGTGGTGACAAATGCATGGACCAATGTTAGAAAGTCATCCAAAGGAACCAGGTATTTCACCGGGCAATATTCCTCAGATGGTAAAATGAGGATTTAACCACGGCAGATACCTGAGATTTCAGGGTCAAGCCGTCATCAAAAATAATGCCAGGTTATGCATCCAGTCTGAGGTAGTGAACTGAATACCGTCGAGCCATAGGCCGGCGCCTGTCCAACCTAAACCTGCCCCGGACAACTTGGGTCCACTACCAACACTCTAGTCTTGTCCAGATTCAGTCTCAGCCAGCTGGTGCTCATCCAGTCCCTGATCTCAGTGAGACACTTTAGCACAGAGACTGCATCAACCTGTTCAGGCAGAATGGACATATACAGTTGAGTATCATCTGCATAGCAGTGAAAACTCTCACACCGTATCGCCTGATGATATCTCCCAATGGCAGCATATACACTACGAACAACATGGGTGGCAGTATGGAGCCCTGCGGCACCCTACAGGAGAGGGAGAGTGCCAGAAGAATAAATTCCAGTGACCACTCTGGAGACCTGTCTGCGGAAGGATTGAAACCATTCAAGGACTGTACCAGACAGCCCACAGAGGAGCGCATAAGCACTCCAAAAGCACACCATGATCCACAGTGTCAAATGCTACAGAGATCAAGAAGGACCAAGATGGTATGAGCCCTTTGATCTCTTGCTATTAGGAGATTATTCAGTACTTGGACACGTGCAGTCTCGGTGCTGTCTCGCTTTCTAAATCCAGACTGGAAAGCATCATAGACATTGTGGGTCACAAGGTGATCGTCCAGTTACCAGCATAACCACCTTCTCAATAACCTTACCCACAAACAACAGGTTAGAGACAGGCGGTAGTTAGCTAGACAGTCTGGATCAAGAAGGGTTTCTTAAGGGTGGTGATACAATCGTCGTCCTTGAAGGATCAGGAAAAGACCTCCCTCTCCAAATAACTCAGACAATTTCAGCTAGGATCGGCAGATAACATCTACACAACTCGCTAATAGGGTGTAGGGCCTGAAACAAACTACAACTGGTTGGGCACAGAGTCTGGTTGATCTTTACTATGTTCATGAATTCAGACTGGCTAAAGTCCATCCAGATACATAAGTACTCACCACCTCCACGAACTCCACAATCCCTCACTTGGGAGCCTGATGCTGGCATCTTTATCTGTGAAGAATCAAGCAAACTCCTCACATTTAACCTGAGAAAAGGCTCCTCTGGGCTGAAGACAGATTGGACTGTACAATCTGTCAACAGTCTGGAAGGGCTGAGCCGGCCAATTCTCGCAGCAGAAAATCTCCCTGGACAGGAATTCTGCTTTCTTACGGGTGATTTCTGATTGATGTTCAGCAGGGAAAACCCATGAGGAAATACTTAGAACCACAGTCCATGGATCAAGGGAAGGGCAAATTACCCCAAGCAAGTGCAGGCAGAGGAGTCTTTCAAGTAGATTCATAAAGATATTTTAAAGAGGTAATGGGAGGAGACACCATGAATAGACAGCAGGAGGAAGTTTCAGATTCTTGGAGCAAATGCATCAAAGGCCTGATCTCTAATGGCAGTGCGAGTTTTAGGAACAGTGAGCAGGGACAAATTACTGGATCTTAGCGGGTAACCACGTTTAGCAATCCTTAGCCTCTCAGCAAGGATGGGAGGGTGGTGGTGGTATACAGTACCTTATTTTATAACACCCCAGGACAAAACCACAATTATTTGGTGAGAATAACCAACCAAGTCTGACATATGGTGTGTAAGGCAGGCTGCTGAGAGGGTGAAATGACAAATATCATTACGCAATACATCCCATTTAGAGAAGAGGGACTTAGCAGTGTTGGTGTAGATAAGGAGTCCATAATTAAGGGAGGGTAGGAAAACTCCCTTAGCAAGGACCAGACATGTAGCTGGGGTAAGGAAGTGCTTGGCTCTATAAGTCACACCAATCTTACTGTTCACAACCCTACACACATTGGTGATGTGCAAGGAGAGATCCAGTTAGGGTCAAGGGTAACCCCAAGGTACTTGAAGGAATAGGCAGAGGTCAGGGCAAACCATCAGTACTGGACACAGCCAGGAGCTTAGAGCATGACCTGATTTTCACCCAAGAGCCAAAAAGCATAAGTTGAGTTTTCTTTAGGTTGAGGACCAGTTTATTAGCAGATAGCCAGGAGGAATTAGGTGAAAGTCCTCATTCAGTTGGGGAATTCATGACCTTGATATCCTGGGGGCTAGACAAGAGCACCAGGTCATCTGTATAAAGGTTGGAGCTACAACGGACAGGTACGCAAGGGAGATCATTTATAAAAACAGTGAAAAAGAATGGGACCCAGGACAGAACCTTGGAGGACACAGACAGAAACAGGAGCCAATTCCAAGAAAACTGTATTAAAGCTGACAAACTGCTGTCTATCATGTAAGCATTTGGCAAATCAGGCAAGTGAGTGGTCAGACAGCCCAAAGGAATGCAGCTTGGTGCAGAGAAGTTTGTGATCCACCAGATCAAAAGCTATGGAGAGATCAACAAAGACTGCTCCAGTTAACTTGCACTGATCCATAATTATATCAGATGACCTAAAGGTGGGCAAGCAATGTGAGACGGCAGTGAGGAAGGCTGGGGGATACTGGGATGCATAGGAAGAGGCATCAATAGTGAAAACAGGAAGTTGTTATCCCTCTGTACAGACAGTTGGTGAGACCCCATCTGGAGTACTGTGTGCAGTTCTGGAGACCCCATCTCCTGAAAGACATAGACAGAGTGGAGGCTGTCCAGAGGAGGGCACCAAAATGGTGCAGAGTCTGCACCAGAAGACATATGAAGAAAGACTAAAGGAGCTTAATATGTATACTCTTGAGGAAAGAAGGAGAGAGGAACATGATAGAAACTTTCAAGTACCTCAAGGAATTAAAGTCCAAGAGGGTAGCATCTTCAGAAAAAGAGATGTGCAAGAACAAGCGGGCATAATTTGAAGATAGAGGGGATGGCTCAGGGGTAATGTGAGAGTATTTTTTCACTGAGAGGGTTGTGGATGCATGGAACAGCCTCCCTGAGGAGGTCGTGGAGTCAAGAACAGTGGGGACTTCAAGAATGCATGGGACAGGCATAAGGCAGTCCTAGTGGTGGGTAAGAGGAAGTAAGCTGTTGGTTAACTAGGATCTGCAGCTTATCTGTTAGGTAGGAAAATGGGCAGACTAGGTGGGCCAAGCGGTCCTTATCTGCCATCAAATTCTGTTTCTATGACCACCTAATCTCAAATGTGACCTTACTAAGGGCAGTGGAGGCGATATGCCCCCTCTGGAAACAATGCTGCACCAAGACAAAAGGTCATGTGTATATAGATGTTCAGTAAACTGGGATGCAACAATGTTCTCCAGAAGCTTGCTAAGAGCAGACAGGACAACTAAGGGTGATCATTTTCTATACATTTTGGAACCCTTGCTTAAAGACAGGGACTACCTCGGTAACCTTCCAAACGCCAAACTCAAAACCAGTAAGCAGAGACGTGTTAAATATATGTGAAAGGCCAGTGAAAGAACTGAAGGGGACAGGATCAGTTGTGTTCCAGGACAGTAGCTGCTGCTGTTGTTTTCATGGGGTTCTTGTGGATTTTACTTGGTAGGTTAGTTCTTCTTTTCTTACTTCTAAGGGGCTAGCAGGGTATTGTTTTGGTGCTGCTGGATGTTTGTAAACTGATTTGGTGGCTGTAAGTGGGGCTCATTTTGTGGATGTTTCACTGTGTAACAGGCTGCGCTGGTAGAGGCCTATTTCTTCTGATTTAAAACCTATTTGGTGGGATTTGCTTGGGCCTGGTTCTTTGGCTGCTGGGCTTGGAGGGGAGACACAGGGCTGATACACCCTCTCCTAGTCAGGTGTCTGCCCACCCGCCTCCCTCCCCACCCCTCCCTCCCCAGAAGTCTGCGAATTTATAGGGGAACACCTGCCCTGCAATTGAGGAAAAGGCTGCAGGTGCAGCTCATGTAGTTCTAGCCACTGGGGTAGGATTTATAGGCTGGGAGAGGGAGCTTTGGGAGTTGTTCATTTCCCTTATAAGTTTAATGTGTTGTACTGCACCTAGTAACAGGGTTACTGGTGTACAGTGGGACTGTCTAAGATTAGTGGGTGACCTGATTAGGCAGTAGGGGTATCTTGGACTAGGGGGAACCTGGTGGCTCACCCAAGGAAACCTATTTGGAAGAGGATGGAACCACACATCATTAGAGCCAGCATCTTTGGGAGGGTGGTGGGTGCACAGGTGTGGAGCAGCCATGATACTGGACTGGGCTTGGAAGTTCGGTGGTTGCCCAGTGTGCTACCAGCTAGCACAGCTAGGGAGGAGGTTGCGGGGATTAGGAGAAAGCTGGGGAAGGGGGTGGTATGGTTGGGGAAGGGGCTGGGAATCTCCACAGGGTTGCACCAAGCACTGGGGTGGGGCATAGGGAAAGGAGTGCAGGAGAATACTTAGGGTCAACATAGGAACCTGGCAGAGGGGGTCCAAAAGGACACTACCAAGGAAGCAGGCAGGTAACTGGGGCCCTCACAAGGGGGACGGAGGGACAACATTCTCAGGGAAGTAGGCAGATGGCCAGGGCTGGACAGAAGGAAGCAAGGCGGGGAGGTGGATCAGACCTTACACTCAGTAACCGCTTCATTCTCTTCTTCTGCTCAAGGATGAGGGGGGGATGCAGCCACGACAGGGTAGTTAGAGATGGAAATTGAGTGGGAGTGGGAGGCAGGGGCCAGATAGCAGAAAGAACAAGGGGACCTGGAATGCAGGAGAATGGGGGAGCAGTGAATCAGAGCAGGGGAAGAGGGAGGAAAGCGATGGAGAAGGACCAGTTGGGAGGAAGGTAAAGGAGAAGGACCAGAAGTACAAGGAGGATTCAGTAAAGGGAGCTGAGGGTTTAGGCCAGGGGAGCACTGACGAGCAAGGAGGAACTAAATGGAGACAGGAAGGAAGGAGGATGAGCCAGGCTAGTTTAGCAGATGGGGAGAAGGACCAGTTGCGAGCAGTGAGGGGGAATATAAGGAACAGAAGGATACTCAGGAGGAGGGGAGAGGTACAGGGATTGAGGGGAGGTTGGCCATGGTAATAAGGAGGGTGGTATGTACCCAGAAAGGGGAGGAACACGGAGCCAGCTGGGTGGAGGGCCTGTAGAAAGGATGAGGACATGGAGGGGAGGAATGGAGGAAAGGAGTGGTCAGAGTGCTCCTGCTGGGGATTCTATGATCAGGGGTATCAAATGGGATAGGGAGGAGAAGCTTGGCCAGTTAGAACAAAATGCTTCCCTGGACTAACGGTGCACAGGGCTACACGAGGTATATCAGCTGGCAAAGGATTGTGGGGTTCCCAGACATACTGGTCCACCTGGGTACAAATGACATTGAGGAAATAGCGAGCTAGAGATACAGGCAAGATTCAGGGAGCTCCCAGGGTCTGTCATGACATAGGATGCACTGTTTCCTTCTCAGAAATCCTGCCAGTGCCAAGGGCTGAGTGGGAACACAAAAGGAAAATTAGGGAGATAAACCAGTGGCTCAGGGGTGGTGTGAGGCCAGAGGTATGGGTTGATGGGGATTGGGGAGACCTGGGAGGATAAGGCTGTATGCTACAGATAGACTACATCTCAATTTGGAGGAGGAATCCTTAAGTTGAAAATAGAGGGTTCATTGGTGAAAAGTGAGGTTTAAACTTGTGAAGGGGTGGGATGGGAGAAAGGCTGTTGGGGGTGCCGATAAAGGAGGGACTCTGTCTCCACCCCCTGGGACCAGGAGGATTGCAGGAAAAGGCCAACTGGCAGCGTGCAGACCAGGGAAAACAGAATCCCCATGGGAACACGAGCAGGGAAATGGAACTATAGGGAAAGGGTGGAAGGTAGTCCTGCTAAATGCCAGGAGCTTGGGCAATAAAATGCCTGAGCTCAGGCGATGCTAACTGAGGGAGCAGTGGATGTGGCGCGGTCACTGAGACTTGGGCCACTGCAAGACATGACTGGGACCTGAATCTGGAGGGATACACTATGTTCAGGAAGGACAGGGGAGGAAGGGGAGGAGGGTAGCAATGATAGTCAAAACTGCATTGGCATACGGGGAGTAGAGGAGGCAGAGGAACCGTGGAGGCGATTTGGTCACCTTGATAACAAGGGGGCAAGAGAGTAAAATAGGAGTGTGTATAGACCCCCTGCCCTGGTGGAGGAGCTGGAGGACAGTCTGGTGGCAGATGTTAGGAGACACTGCAGACTGGGCAGAGGAACGGTGGTGGTGTTGGGGACTTAAACATGCCAGGAACAGACTGGGAGACTATGACATCCTCTGTGACCAGGGAACAGAGGTTGTTGGATGTCTTTCAAGGACGTTCCTAACTCAGCAGGTGAGGAAGCGACCAAGGAGGCACGGGTACTGGATGTGGTCCTGGCAGACAGTGACCAAATTGGGGCCTGGAGGTAAGGGACCAATGGCGGGAGTGACCATGCCACGGTCTGGTTCTGCCTGGACCTAGGAGGGTAGAGGCTGCACAAAGACGGAAGTAACCACTCGGGGAGTGATTTTAAGGAAATGGAAGGATCCTTAGGAGCATTTGGATGGGATTGGTCAGACATGGATGCTGATAGTAGGTGGAAATCATCAGGAGAGGGGTGCAGGATGCTACCAGCACCTGTGCAAGAGTAAGACGAAAATGTGGTAGGGCCCAAAATCCCTGTTGGTGGACCAGGGAGGTCCAGAAGGTGGTGAAAGGGAAAGAAAGCAGCCTATAACAATTCAAGTGCTCAAGGAGTGAAAGGATCGAGGGAGTACGAGCTGATGGCTAGAAGGGCCACTAGAGTGGTGAGGCGGCTAAGGCAAGGAAGGAGTAGAACCTGGCCAGGAAATTGGGAGGGAACAAGGGGTTCTTTAGATACATTGGGGAAAAGGCGAAGGGTGAAGGGGCAGATTAGCAGGATTAAATCAGGGCAGAGATGGGCACAAGACCTGGGGAGCAGGCTGAGGTACTAAATGAGTACTTCACCTCAGTTTTCACCAGGGAAAATGAGGGTGCTGCATCATACATGGGAGGAGACAGAGATACTGAGGAGGGGGGACCCTCACCGATCGGCAGGTCTGGGGAGAGGGGAGGCATCACTGGCAGGTGGGGAGGGCTAAGCAGGAGAAGGGGTACGGAAGGAAAATCACAGCAGAGAGTGTGGAGGAAGCCCTCAGCTCCCTTAAAATGGAGAAAGCACGGGGCGGATAAATTACATCCCAGAGTGCTGAAGGAACTTGCAGATGTCCTGGCAAAACCCTGGCAGAGCTTTTCACCATCTCTCTGAGGACAGGGTGGGTGCCCCAAGACTGGAAGGTGGCGCATATAGTGCCTATCCACAAGGGGATCAAGGAAGGTGGCAGGGAACTACAGGCCTGTCAGCCTGACCTCGGTGGTGGGCAAGGTGATGGAGGGCATTGTCAAGGAGAGGCTGGGGGGACCTGGATAAGTCAGGGTGCCTGGACGATAGACAGCATGGATTCATCCCGGGAAATCGTGTCAGACAAACCTGGTGGAGTTCTATGACTGGGTGACAAGTGCCTTGGACCTGGGTAGACCAGTGGATGTCCTCTTTCTAGACTTCAGCAAGGCATTTGACTCTGTTCCTCACGTGGGCCTGTTGGATAAGCTGGGAGAAATGGGGGTGGGGAACCAGATGATCAGATGGATAGGCAATTGCTCCAGGACCGGACCCAGAGGGTCGTGGTTGGTGGGATAGTCTCATCTCCAAGGAGGGTCATTAGTGGGGTCCCACAGGGATCAGTCCTTGGGCCCCTTCTGTTCAAGCTCACGTATCTGACATAAGGACAGGAATCAGGAGTGAGATGAGTCTCTTTGCAGATGACTCAAAACTGGGGGCGGTGGTGGATGGGGAGGAGGAGGTGGCCCTACAAAGGGACCCAGAGGCTCTGGAAGATGGGTCTAGAAAGTGGAAGCTGAGGTTCAATGCAGGGAATGCAAGGTACTCACCTGAGGCAGAAACCCAGGCCAAGTGTACACCCTGGGGGAATGCTACAAGTCTTGATGGCTGAGAGGGACCTGGGGTGGTGGTGGATGTCAAGATGAACAACTCTGAGACTTGTAGGAGGGCAGCAGCCAAGGCCAACAGGATGCTGGGATGCATCGCTAGGGGATCACCTCCAGAAGGAGGAAGTGATACTCCTCTGTATAACTGCTTGGTGAGGCCGCACCTTGAGTACTGCGTGCAGTTTTGGAGGCCACACTTAAGCGGGACATTAACCTCCTGGAGAGGGTCCAGAGGAGGGCAACCAAAATGATTTGGGGCTTGGGGACAGGACCTATGAGGAGAGGCTCAAGAGCTAAATATGTACACATTGGAAGAGAGAAGGGACAGGGGACATGATAGAGATCTTTAGGTACATGCAGAGGGTAAATAGGGGAGGAACAGTCGGGTGCTTGAAGGAAGGAGGAAGGGGCCACTAGAGGGCATGGCTGGAAGCTGGAGGGAAGATTCAGGGAGAAAGGAGGAGGTGCTACTTCACTGAGAGGGTGGCGGAGCCATGGAATGCACTGCCTAGGGGGCTGGTGGAGGCAGAGACAGTGGAGGGTTCAAGAGGGGTGGGACAGGTACAGGGAAGGGTTCTGGAAGCAAAATCCAATGCAGCAAGAATATCTGGAACTGGGAAGGGAGAAGCCAGAGAAGGCGAGGGGATAGCAAGGTCAGCACCCAGGTTGGGGACTGACCAACGAAGCAGACACAAAAGACCGTTAGGCCTATTCTGCTGGCATTTTAGTATGTTAGTATGTAAAGGGG
Source organism: Neoceratodus forsteri (assembly GCA_016271365.2). NCBI lineage: Eukaryota > Metazoa > Chordata > Ceratodontiformes > Ceratodontidae > Neoceratodus > Neoceratodus forsteri. Next base: position 964,548,980 of record CM057458.1, on the reverse strand, counting down.
TAAGACTACAGATGGAGCAAAGCTCCTCCACCTTGGTGCCACAAGTTATCATAACAAGGGGTAGCATGGGGGATAGACTGACCAACAACCTACCAACCTCACTAGCAGTAACAGTGTTGAGACAGAAGGTGGAGAGAGACATCCATGAAGAAGGGAGGCCATGGTCTCATCCTGGGATGCAGGACCGGAAAACAGGGAGGTGAGGGCAGAGAAATCTGAGAACTGTTTATCAAATGCATTAGCTACAGTGCAAGGTTGTTAAACTGACCCCATCAATGATCATAACATTGACTTGGTAGTTTACAGAATCACTGATAACATTTTTAATGTTACGCAAAACTCCTTGAATCTTTAGCAGATGACAAAACAGAGAGGATCTATAGAAGTCACTCTTGGCTGCACCCATTAAGGTCAGGAAGAGCTTGAGAGGCCTTGAATGTGGCCCAACACTCATCTTCAGATTTCATGAGGGTAAGCAGATCACTATGAAGCCATTTAGTAACAGTGCCCCAACTCTCCTTTTAATGAAAGGTGCATGGCAGAAAAAATGATTATAAAATAAGACAAAGCAATTGAAGCATTGGCAGAAAGCAAAATAGGAGACCAGTCAGTAAGCCAAAGGTCATCAAGGAGAGAGCTAGAATCAAGCTGGGAAAGGTATCTGAGTAGAATGACCTTGGGAAGGATTTAGGTGTAAAGATTCTCCAAACAAAGGAGGTGGGAGTAGGGTCTGAGAAATAGAGTTAGGAAAGGTTTTAGACATTAGAATCATTTCAGCCCTGTTAGTCATGACCCAACCAACAAGAGTACTTCCAACCAATGGTTGAGAGACTGACAGGGACCCCTGCCAAGCAACCAGCACTCCACAATCTTCGCTAGGGGCATTCCGCCCATGGAGCTGCTGGGGACCCCTGTCGAGCAACCAGGTATGGAGAATGCTAGGAGGCTCATGCCAGGCTCTGGATGAATTCAATCTTGGTGCCTTTTCAAGGGCCCTCTGTCCTCACTCTTTAATGAACATGGCAGGCAATCTGAATTAAGGGCTCCAGCTCCACTACTATACTGGGCTGTTCTCGCCACATAACCAAGGAGTGCCTCTCTGAGTCCGGGACAAGCCATTGCCCGTGCAGTCCGTGCTTCTCTTCCTCTGTTTTCCCCAGTAGCCACTCCGCCCTCCCAATACCCTCCCACCCTTAGCTGTGTTTATTTATATAGGTGCTGGAGTCATGCTGGGGTTGGAGTAGGTTTTTCCTACCTGCCTAAATTGCCATTTGCAGGTTATCTTATCCTACCTGCAGGTGTCATCATTTCTCCAAATCGCTCCTGTATATATCCTATCACCTAGTACAACTCAACCTACTATGGGGACGCTTAACCTGCTGTCTGACTTCCTGGTCCCCACTTGATCTCTGCTGCCTGTCCTGGGCCAGATTTTTTTTTTTTTTTTTTTTTTTTTTTTTTTAAGGCTAACCTGTTCTGATACCCTTTATAACCATGTCCAGTCCTTACTTCTAGCTCTCTATACTCTTCATATCTGTGCCATTCCTACACTGATCTGTCTGTACCTCCCACCTGCTTTAGGCCAAGAGGAGTCCTCTGCCATAATGTCTAGCTCTGCTGTGTGGTTCCTTGCTCCCATGTTTTTGCCCTGCTGGCACTCAACTCTCTCCATGACCCTGAATCTGTCAATTTCCCATCTGAGGTCCCCCCTTGGACTTCATCTTCTCTAACTTAATGGCAGAGCATTCTGACAAGACATTTCAACCTGCCTACAATCAGCTACAGACTCCTTGGGTCTTTATTTAGGCACATCGTCCTCAAAAAACTTACTTCCCTGTGAAAGTCTCTTGGGCCCTTGCACTAGCAATTCTCTGGATTACTGGGCTATCTCTTACCCTTGCTGGTGATATTGAAACCAACCCAGGTCCCCAGCTAATCCACAAAAGACTCACCCAGCTGCCACCTATCTTCTGCCCCAGACCCCAGGCTTGACCTTGCCCACCTTAACATCCGAACCTTGCTGCCAATCTCCCTGAACTTCAGGCCTGGGTCCAAGCAAATAATCCTGACATTCTAGTTCTATCAGAACCCTGGCTGAAACCTACCATCCTTGACCTAGCTGTGCTCTACCAGGCTATAATATGTACCGGCTGAACGACCTTCTCCCAAGAGAGGTGGTGGCCTGGCACTATACTATAAGACCCACCTGACCATATCACTCCAGCCTACCACCCCTCTCACCAATTGTGAGGCTATTCACACTCTCCGTCTCCTAGGTGGGGTAAAGAAACTACACATTGTTGGGGTGTATGTAACTCATGCGTAATAAAAAGCTGGGTCTTGAAGAGCTCACTGCACGATTCCTGCCTTTACCAAAACAGTGAGGTGATCTGCCTGGGTGACTAATCCTGACTGGCTTGGACCTAACCCATCCTCCCTTGCTTCTACAATCAGTATGGCCAACCTCTTTCAACTGATCACTTCCCAACTCGTATTTCAAGGAGTAGCCACAGCCATATTCTGATAGACTGGATCCTCACTAACAGGAAGGACTGTTACTCCACTGCTGGGGTTCTACCCAACTCAATCAGTGACCACTGTCCAGTCTACTGTGGGCAAGATGCTTCCCTTCCTCTCTTCCTCCCAGAGTTTTATCCTTTGCCAACTCGCTAATCTTGTCCCATCTATGCCCTTCATGACCTAAATCTCGTGACTGGTCTCCACTGTTGATGATATCAACCTGGCCACTAAATACTTCAATACAACTTTACTTGCAATACAGCACAAACATATTCCATACTCTACGCGCGGGGTCTGAGGAGAGGACCAAGTGGCTAACGTGCTCTTCCTGCAGCTGCTCAAGCAGCGTGACAAGCTCTGGTCTAAATGGAAGTCCTCCTCAAATCAGTCTGACTTTGATGCATATCATACGAACACCTGCAAGAAGGAAATTCAGGCAGCTGAGAGCTGCTACTACCGCAGACTCCTGCATTTCTCTGCCTCTGACCCCAGGTGATATTGGCACCAGATTAACGAGATCCAGGGGAACACCAAGCCACTTACTCCTATGGACATGCTAATAAATGACTCCATTTGCAACAATGCCAGGACTATTACAAATGCCCTCAACTCAATCTTTACCGAGGTTCCCACTATCCCCCGTAGCTTGCGGCCACCCTGCCCCCCAATGCTCTACCTGATGCCCTTCCAGCCTTGGTCCCTCTCCTATCTCACGCCTGGACATTCTTAAATGACTTCAGTCAATTCCCATGCCCAGTACTGCTGGGCCAGATGGCACTGAACCCCGGATCCTGAGGCTGGGTGCCTCGCTCCTTGCCACCCCTCACTAGGCTTTTAACTTGTCCATCTGTACTCTACTGTGCCACTGACCTGGAAAACTGACAGGATTATTCCAGTCTCTTAAGAAAGGGGACCCTAAAATTCTATCCAATTATCACCCTATTGCTATACTACCTACCCTTAGCAAGACTTTGCAGAAACTTATCCACATACAGATCTCTGCCCATCTACAAAAGTTTAACCTACAGTCCCCTATTCAACATGGCTTCAGGACAGGGCACAGCACCACTATGGCCCTTACTCTACTAACCAGCAAAATAAAGTCTAACATGGATAAAGGCCTGCTAAGCGGTGCCATATTCATTGACCTCACCAAGGCTTTTGACATGGTTAGCTAACCCCTGTTAGTTCAATATCCTGGATCAGCAGCTATCTCTCTGGCAGGTCACAATCCGTCTCCTTCAACAGGGTCCTCTCTTCTTCAGCTCCTATCTCCTGTGATGTACAATTTGGCTCCATTCTGGGACCCTTGTTATTCTCTTTTGTAAATGATAGTCCCACTTCCTTTACCTATTGTATGCTCCATTATGTACATGGGACGACCTGGTACTCTATGCATCCTCTCGCTCAGTCGCTGACCTGAACACTCACCTGTCATCGACATTCCAACAGATTCAATGCTGGCTCTCCTCTAACTCCCCAGTCCTCAATCCACCAAAGACCCAGGCCATGCTATTCAGGTCTGCCAGAAAGTTCATGCTAAGACTCCTAAGCTTCGCCAGGGTCATTATGGGTCTGGAATTCACGACAAACGACTCTTTCAAATACCTTGGAGTGACACTGGACCCTGCACTTGACTTCTCTGCCCACATAAACGAGGTATGCAGGTCACAACACATCAGGATAGGTGCCGCCACTGTGCCACCCCACCCTGTGGCCAGGATCTCAGTGGCCAGAGGGGTCCTGCTCCAAGGCTATGGTAGGCCCTCCTATTTCTTCTCATGCCAATGCCTCTATTCTTCATAAATGGGACACCACCTACAATAATATCTGCAGATTTTCCTATCGGCACCGCTCACGCACCACTGCCTCCTATACTCCTCCCTACAATGACTATCCCCATTATCTGCAGTTCTACTCCCTGGGCTGCTTCACTGACTCTATGACTAGGAACCCTCACCCTGAGTAGTCTCGGGCGATGTCACTGCTGGTGCCTCCCTCTCCTGTCCACTTAGGTCCTTTAACTCCTTATCACTCTCTCTGTCCCACTAGAATGGGGAGCAAGCTTTCACCCACTTTTCCCCAAAATTCTGGAACTCTCTGTCTCCCACTCTTAGGTGTTCACAATCTCACTCCTCCTTCATGTCGGCACTTTTCTCCTACCTTTATGCACTTGAATCATGTGACTGCTCCCAACCTCCCGCCCATGTATCAGTATGCACCCATCTACTACTGCCTGGTTCCTGTAACTCAGCTTTGTGTTGATTGTTCATCCCTCTGTGATGTTTACCACCTGTTGGTGTATACACACACTATCCCCTAAGATAGTTGTGTTGTTCAGCACTCAAAACTGCCTGCATCTTATTTGTCATAAACATGTATTCTGTATTTCTCCATGTATAATCTGCAATGATACCTGCTGTATAACATCAACTGCTAACTGTATTTCTCCTATGTCCTGACTGTTGATTGTACTGTATCTTGTACCCTCCTGGGTCATGCTTGAAAACAGGCAGGTTCTTGCCTAACACACTCACCCGTCAACAAAAAACTAATAAATAAATAAATAAATAAAAAATAATGTAGAGACCAGTGAGCAGAGGTTCACTCAGCTTAGTACTTTTCTCCAACCAGTCCAGGTTAAGGTCACGTAACAAAAAAACAAATAAAAAAAAAAGAAAACAAAAAAGAAAACTAATTTGAGCCGATCTGTTAACTAATTTTGTAAAGAAGCTAGGATAACGACTAAGTACACTAACGGAACAATTATAAGCACACACCAGGGAAATTTTCTTGGAATTACCCAGAAGGAACGTGAGTGCGGAACTCACAATTTAAGGAGATGGGATAAACATATGTTGTATAAGGGAGACAATTAGAAGGCTCTTGTAATAAGAAGCAGTTCATTCCCATGTTTCTTACCAAAGATGATTAAGCCTAATAAATAATACCCCTCCTGTGCACCGCCCACAAACTAGTAGATGTCCCACCTTACATGCCTTGCTGGCTGCTAATTCCCAAGTGCCTAGGCAGGCTGCTCTACACCTCTTCTCGAAGCCCCTGGAGGTTCCTAGGGTGAGGACGACAACAGAAAACAAGTCCTTCTCCCATGCAGCCCCAACCTCTGAACAATCTCCTGACCAGTTACATAATAATGGCACACTGGTCTCCTTTAGAAAAAGGCTCAGAGTACAGCTGCTGAAAACAACCTATGCACGTGCTAGGGATGACCCCGCAACTCAAACCCCAGGTAACCCATCCTGCCCGTGAGGGAAAAGCCACAGCAAAAAGCGACTACATCTTAAGCTGAATAATATGAAAAGGTCGATCGCAGCATGATGTCTTTTCCTGTAACCAGGGCTCCAGATGTGGTGAGAACCAACTTATTTTACATACCTAATTTTAAGAAATACTCTTCAGAAAATTGTTTTAATGAATACCAATACTCACCCAACATTTGAAATGTGCTACGCTCCATAGAACAGTGATTTATAACATAACTGGTGATTCAAAAGGAGCATTTTATTTTTCCAGATTTACAGCACTCATACACATTCCAATTTTGTTTAACTCACTATATTTTAAAACTGGTGAGTAGCTGGAGCACTGTTGATACCTGGTCAATTCATATCTAAAAAATAACTACATTCTTTGTAAAACGTACTCTCACTCCACTCAGACATTCAGACACATCTGAATTTGGCTTTACTCACCTAACTTTCAAAATGAGGAGCACGTATCATTTTTACTAATTAATCACTTCTGTCTTAGCAGGAGTAGTATCTGCTTGGATTAAGCAAACAGATACTTTATTAGAAGAAGGGGTCTCATTTAGTTAAAAAAAAAAAAAAAAAAGTGTTTTTTTCTGAGGAAGGGCAGTATCACCTTAATTTACTGATAAGAGTGTGAATCTAATTGGGGTGTGGCTTAGCAGCTTAGGTGTACAAAGGCAGCTGTCTCCAAATACAGCCCGCTGTTTCTGGCACAAGAGAACTGGTTGCAGAGCAAGAAACAGAAGTCCAGAACTACAGATTTTTACTAATTTCCTCCTTCCCCCCTCCACCCAAAGCCAGTTCTAGTTTTATAGCCATTGAATTTGACTGACAACAGGAACTTCCTGTTTGGCAGTAGGAAGGAAGGATCACCGAGACACATTAGTTTCAGCAACCTTGAAGGAACCTAAAAAAAAAACCCTTACCCCCAACCGGGCTGCTGGAGGTCTGAATCCAAGCACGGAGGAAGGAGACTACTGAGGACTACAGGAAGTTCCTGTCCCAGAACAGGAAGGGTGAGAGTAGTGTGGCACATAGCAAGTAGGAAAGTAAGTGTAAAAATACATAGAGGGAGGAGACAATAAGCATACAAAGCAACAGGAGAGGGACACAAAATAAGTCAAGATGGGAGTGGTGCAGTGCAATGGCTGTGGAGCAGCAGTGTTCCAGGAGACATTCTGGACGCCTGCATGCTGCCCTTTGCAGGCACCTCTCTGGTCTGAGGGAGGAGGTTGCCTGTCTCCAGGCTGACCTGGCTAGGATTCGTGGAAACCTCTTCCCTACTAGGGACCACCAGGGCCACCACCGCTACCTCAGAGGTTGCCAAGAAAGAGGAGCGGTTGGACCAAGGTGGGCTCAGGGAGGGAGAGGTGGTGGAACAGAGGTGCATCCCTCCAGTTGTAGCTCTCCACAATTCATATGCTGTTCTGGCAAAGAGTGGTTCTCTATGGAGGCACCTGCAGTGGAGACCAAGGAGGATGCTGTGAACTTCCACAAAGGAGACCCACAGGAGGGTGGCACAAGACCCCACAGGGAAGGAAAGAACTCCTGGTGGGGACTCAATCATTGGGGAAAAACATGGGTGAGGAAGGGATAGGAGGTTAAGGTGCCTGCCTGGTGCCACGGCTTGAGGGACAGGAAGCGAATCCTCAGGATCATGGGGGGCGGCTGCACGAGGCAGGGAGCTGGATGTCACTGTCCACCTAGGGACAAGTGACCTGGCTGTAAATGGGATCAGAGCAGTGCAAGAAGAGTTTGTGGAGTTGGGGGGGGCCATAGACAAGTAGCATGTACAGTAACCTTCTCGGAGGTGCTGCCTGTCTATGGTAAGGATTATGCCAGGGTATTCTGCACCATGGGATTCAATGAATGGTTGAAAACTGGTGTGGAGCTCAGGGTTTTGGCTTCATTGGGGACTGGGGAGCCACCTGAGGGATGCAGGTTTATACTGGCATGATGATCTGCATCTGTCGGGGGATCCAGGATCCTAGGTGACAGGTTTAAATGCTTCATTGGCAAGCATTTAAACTACCCAAGGGAGGCACTAAAAGGAGCTGGGAAATCCCAGCCTCCCCACAAAGCGCAGTAGTTAGAGAGGTAAACACCTAGGCAGAGAAGTCAGTAGGGAGCAGGACAGGGATAAAAGCAGAAAAAGGTGTTAAGGACAGGGATAGGCTAAAAGAGGTAAGGCCATAAAAAATAAAATGGAAGGTGATGAGTACCAATGCCCATAGTCTGTGCAACAAGCTCCCTGAACTAGTGGCCTTAATGAAAGAGGGATGCCTGGATACTGTGGCAGTCACTGAAACATGGTACACAGAGAACCATGAGTGGGTAGTCAACATACCAGGACACACAGTCTACAGGAGGGACAGGGTGGGTAAAAGAGGAGGAGGAGTAACTCTATATAAGGGAAGGATTAAACCAACAGAACTAAAGAGTAAACAGGAAGTTGATGAGTCACTATGGGTCACCCTGAAGACAGGAAATGACACCACATTCCGCATGGGGTTGTGTACAGACCCCATCTCAGGGAAGAAAATGGACAAGGAAATTATAGAAGGCATCCTTAAAATGGCAGAAAAAGTGGAGATATTGTTGATGGGGACCTGAATATGCCAGATGTTAACTGAGTACCTTGCTGCAGGCACATCCAAGAGCAGGGTCATTCTTGATGCCTACAGGGGGCATGACTCAGACAGCTAGTGTTGGAACCCACTCGGAGGGAGCAATCTTAGACTTGGTACTCTCAAATGGGGAAGGAGAAAGGATCTCAGATTTAGAAGTGGGTAGCCATCTGGGGAACAAGTGACCACCAAACAGTGTGGTTCACAATAAACACAGCCATAGGGTCAAGCCATACAAAAAGAAGAGTACTGGACTTTGGGAAATGAGAGAGTGCCTTAGAAAAGCACTAGCAAATGGGCAAGAAGGAGGGTGGAGGAACAATGGGGAATAATCAAACAGCCATCGTGAGAGGCAACAAGCTTTGTGTGAATCAAATCAATAAAACAAAACAAAGGAAAAAACACTATGGTTCTCAAAAGGTGGCAGGGATGGTTACGGAGAAAAGGATAGCATTCAGGAAATATAAGGAAACATGGACAGAGATCTTTATCAGTTAAAGCAAAAGGAGGCAGGAAGGCAGTCAGAATAGCAAAGGCACAAACTGAGGAAAAGACAGCCAACTCTGTTAAGAAGGGGGATAAAACCTTTATAGGTACATTAGGGAGCCAAGAAAGTCCAAGGGAGGGAGGGATACAGAGACTTAGTAAAGGGAGGGAATGTGGACAGAGGGTGACAGTGAAAAGGCAGGGATACTGAACTAATATTTCTGCTTAGTATTCACAACAGATGAGGAGGGGGAGATGCCTAAACCAAACAAGGAGAAACTCTGAATGGGGGTTGATACCAGTCCATTCACAGAAGTAAGGGTTTTGAAAGAACTCTGAAACTGAGAGTGGACAAAGCAATGGGGCCTGATGGGATTCACCCAAGCATACTAAAAGAACTAAGGGTAGAACTAGTAACACCAATGACTACTCTCTTTAACAAATCATGGGAGGATGGAGGGTACCTGAGGACTGGAGGAGGGCAAATGTGATTCCACGTCACAGAAGTGGGAGCAGGGCAGAGGCAGGAAACTACAGACCAGTTAGTTTGACTTCAGTGGTAGGGAAATGATGGAATCACTTCTGAAGGAAAGAAATGTTGAGTACCTAGATGCCAGTGGGGCACAGGACCCAAGGCAGCATGGTTTCACAGCAGGAAGGTCATGTCAGATGAACCTAATAGATTTCTTTGACTAGGTGACCAAAGTAGTAGACTAGGAGGGGCTGTGGATATGGCCTACCTAGATTTTAGCAAGGCATTCGACACGGTCTCACACAAAAGATTAATATAGTTAGTCAGCCTTGGAGTGGGTCCCAAGGTGGTAGCCTAGATAAACTGGCTGGACAACAGGACGCAAAAGGTAATAGTAAACAGGAGTCCACAGTGAAGAAAGGAGGGTAACTAGCGGGTACCACAGGGTTCAGTACCGGACCGTCCCCTTTAATTATCTTTATAAGTGACATTGGACAGCACCTGGAAGGAAAGGTATGCCTCTTTGCAGATGACAAAGATCTGCAACAGGGTTGATACACAAGGTGGGGTGGAAAGAATGAAAAGGGACTTGGCAAGGTTAGAGAATGGTCAAATATGTGGCAGTTCAGATTCAATGCAAAGAAGTGCAAGGTAATGCATCTGGGAAATAAAAACCCAGGGAAGACTACACGATGGGGGGTGAGTTAATAACAACAAAAAATCGAAAGAGACATAGGAGTAATTATATCAGATGACCTAAAGGTGGGCAAGCAATGTGAGAAGGCAGTAAGGAGGGCTGGGAGGATACTGGGATGCATAGGAGAGGCATCAACAGTAGAAAACAGGAAGTTGTTATCCCTCTCTACAGACAGTTAGTGAGACCCCATCTGAGTACTGCGGAATTTTGGAGACCCCATCTCCGGAAAGACAGAGTCGAGGCTGTTCAGAGGAGGGCAAACAAAATGGTGCAAGGTCTGCACCAGAAGACATACGAGAGAGACTAAAGCAGCTTAATATGTATACCCTTGAGGAAAGGAGGGAGAAGGGGACATGACAGAAACTTCTCAAGTATCTCAAGGAATTAACAAGGTACAAGAGGGTAGTATCTTTCAGAAGAAAAGATGTAAAAACAAGGGCACAATTTGAAGATAGAGGGGTATGGCTCAGAGGTAATGTCAGAAAGTATTTTTCTCACAGATAGAGTTGTGGATGCATGGAACAGCCTTCCTGATGAGGTTGTGGAGTCAGGAACAGTGGGAGAATTCAAGAATGCATGGGACAGGCATAAGGCAATTCTAGTGGGGGCAGGAGAAGTAAGCTGTTGATTAACTAGAATCTACAGCTTATCCAACAGGTAAGGAAATGGGCAGACTGGTGGGCCAAGCGTCCTTATCTCCGTCAAATTCTATGTTTCTATGTTTCAATCCCAAAAATCTTATCTAGAGCCCTGACTGTAGCCATAGTAAATTGTAATAACACTTTGCAAATGCTGGTAGCCTCCCACTGTCAAAAAGTGTGTGCTTACAAAAAGCCTATGTATGTTTCTCCAAAGTGGAAGTGTTCTGGAATTTATGCAATTGTCTAGAATTATTGTGATTGCTCTAAAATTGCTTGTGTCATCGAAATGCATCACTGATGTGTCCTGTATCCTACAGGTTTCTAGGATAAATTTGGATCACCCCTGAGAAAGGAGCTATTTGGGTACAGTGGGCCCACCCAATCAACAAAATGAAATAAATTAAATAAAATTAAAGCTTGGAAAACAGGCAGAATCAGGTATAAGGGGTTTGAGCCAGGTTTCGTCAGACAAACAATGTCATGATTATAGTGAGCAACCCAGGCAATAATCTCATCAAAATCATGAAACTACTGACATTCAGGTGGGCAATTTTAAGACCTTTACACCAGACCAAGCAGGATTGAAAACATACTTGGAGACAGGGGGACCAGGATTCATTCACTATCACCTGCCAGAGCAGTCTGAAGATGAGCGAACTAACACAAACATGTTTGGAATATCAATTCAGTCGAGGTCCTAGGGTGACAGAGACTGTGCTTGACAAATACACTAAACTGTAAAAGTCCTACCTAGATTTCAGTAAGACATTCAATACAGTCCTTCACAGGAGGATAGTAAGCAAGCTAGGTAGCTTAGCAGTGGGTCCAAATGTGGTGAACTGGGTAAGAAATTGGTTAGGAGATAGGCAAGGGAAGGTGACCAGCGGGTGCCTCAGGGACAGGTGTAAATCACATTTCCTGTCTGGGGCAAATAAAATTTCCTTGAAGGGCAAGTACAAAAAGAGACCTAATTTCATTGTAATTAATAGGGGGGCAAGTGAAAATTTAGCTACAGTCATGCCTGGGCAAGTCCTAACAATTTTGATTTGAACACCCCTGCTCAAAGTTCAGTGCTGGGACCGGTCCTCTTAACGCCATTATAAGGGACACTGCAGAGGAGCTGGAAGAGATAGGTCTGCCCCTTGCAGATAACACCAAAATCTGCAATAGGGCTGACACTCCAAAGGGGGTGTGCAGTGACCCGAGAAACCCGAGGGGAGGGCAAGGGTATGGCTGGTGGGTTTCAACATGAAAGTGCAAAGTAATATACTTGGAGCACAGAAACACAAAGGGCAGAGTACAAAATGGGAGGCGTGGTACTGACGACCACACAGCAGGAAAGAGACCTGGGGTGATCGGGTGCGGATGACAGAAAGGTGGCTGAGATGCACAAGGCAGTTCGTAGGGGAGAGGGATCCTGGGTGCACAGGGAGGGGTATCACTAGCAGAACAAGGAGGTAGTCTTGCCTCTGTATAGAATGCTAATAAGACCCCACCTAGAGCACTGTGTCCAGTTCTGGAGACCACATCTCCAGAAGGACACAGATAGTGTGGAGGTGGTCCAAAGGAAGGGTAACTACAATGGTGAAGGGTCTATACAGAAGCCCTACAATGAGAGACTTAAAGACCTAAATATGGACACTCTAGAAGAAAGGAGGGAGAAGGGGTATATGATAGAGACCTTAAAATACCTCACGGGGCAAATACGGTACAGGAGGGAGTATTTTTCAGAAAAATGTGCTCAAAGACAAGGAAGCGTGATAAGAAGCTGGTGGGTATAGATTCAGGAGAGATGTGATGAAGTACTTCTTCGGAGGATGGTGGTGGATTCCTGAACAGTCTTCCAGATGATGTAGTGGGGTGAAACAGTTGTGGGTTCAAGAATGCATAGGACAGGCATAAGGAATCTTAAGGAAAAGGAAGAGGGTAGGTGAATGGACCTGAGATCAAGTAGGATCTGCAGTGATATTATGGGCAGAGAAAATGGGTAGACCAGGTGTTCAAAGCGTCCTTATCTGCCAGCAAATTCTAGGTCTCTATGTTTAATTGTGACTGCAGGTAAATGGATTTCCCAATTAGTAGACAGTCGCATTATTATTCTCCTCCTCCACCATCAGTATAATTGCTCTCTCTCTCTCCAGTTTTGTCTCTAAATAAAATTGCAGGCTGCTGCACTGAATTTTCCCTGTGTTAAAGGTCTACCTCTGACTGCAAGTATTTTCCTCACAGAAAAATACAGACAAAAACTTGTCCCCTTCAGTATCTCTCCTTGCTGTCTCCAAATCACTACAGGCTGCATGCTTGTGTATAATATATACGGTAAGTTGATGTTTTCCACCGACTGCACTCTCACACAGATGATTTTTCCCACAAATTTCTGGAAGCTAGAGATGTTTTTTTTCATCCTAAAATGCCTAACTGTGCATGCAGAGAATCTTTGCTGCTTTAAGACCTGACATCTTGATTATCTCCAAACATGGATAAAGCCTCAAGACAAGGACAATAGAAATCCCATTATACGAATGTAACACTGTGTTTCAACCACTGCTTTTTTTTTTTGTACTTTCTTTTTCTCCTCCAGTCGCTCGCCACTCTACTCCTTCGGCTAGCTCAATGCCCTCCAGTCCCTACTGAGTCTGCCCCTAGAGTGCCTTCTGGTGACTCCCTACCTGCCTCCTTCACCTTGCACAGTGGGGTCTGCCGTGAATTGCGGACTGGGTGGCTGAAGCTGCCGTCATCCAGAGTGCCGCTGGGTTGTTTTCGATTTTCTGTCCCTCCCTCCCTCCCACTGAGGCCGCTGCTCGGCGGGACGGCTTACGCCGCCGCCACCAAGTGCCGGATGACGCCCTCCCTCCCCGACTCTCTATAGAGCCGCCGCCTCTCGAGGGTCGGTGCTCCCACCGGCTCGCGGCCGGGCGGTGCACCAAACATCCCCCGTATCCTCCCCGAAGGAGGAGAGCATCCGTGGACGCCGATCCTCCCTCTGCCGACTCGACGACTCCAGGCTCGCTCAAGGCCGGTCGCCGGGCGCTGAGGTGTGGTGTCCAGCGCCAACCCTCAGCGCCACCAGGCCGGCTCAACCACTGCTTTTAGCTGCCACATGTATAGTACAAGTATCTTTACTGGTCATCTGTATACTCACTTGTAAGACTTGCAAGACAACTACCTGTAATCACCTGTTACAAATGTGATCCTGCTGTAACCTGTTGTTGATAATGTTTTTACTCTGAGTTTGACGTGGAGCCTTTGGAAATGAGTCTATGACTCAAAGGGTTGTAATTCTATGTTCTAAAATAGATAAAATAAATAAATCGCTATCCCAGGTTACAGTCATCCGTAATGACCGTCTCCGTAATAAAAGAGGCGGCGATATAGCAATTTACATATATCTTCCTCCCTTCAGTTCACCCTAGTAAATCTCCCTTGCCCGAGCAGACCATAGATGCATTGATGATCAAGATATATCTCACACACACACACACACACACACACACACACACACACACACCATCCCCACATACATAGCTGGTACCTATTGCTCCCCTGACTCCTCCCTACCTTCTATCCAGGATCACTTACTGTAAGTGAAATAAAATCCTGTGCAGTAGCGGTGAGCTCCATATCTCTGGGGACTTCAATTAGAACTGGCTCTCACCAGCCAGCTCCAAGATTCGCAGCCAGGTGGCTATGCTAAACCAGGCCCAATTGATTTCCAAACCCACCAGACTAAACCTAAAATCACAACCACTCCCTTCTAGACTGGTCCCTTATTTCACAACCACACCAGATAATTGCTCTGGTCTGTTACCTGACTCCCTAAGTGACCACCACATGATTTACTCAGTCAGGAACGCTTCAGACCAAAGCCCCCACCCACTCCTACAAATCTATGGACCTAAACGCACTTCAAGTGGACTAGCAAACATGGACTGGTTATTCATCTCCAGGGCAACCTCCACTGACTGCATGGGAGTACATTAAGGCCAAATCCCTTTGACAACGGCCTTTCACAGGGGTTGTTTTCGCCGACCTCCTCCAAGGCCTCTCGATACAGTAAAACCATGGACTACTAATACACCAACTACTGAATGCCGGGCTATCACCTGACTCTTCTCTAGTTTAAAAGCTACTTAGAAAACCGGTCACAGAGAGTAAAATTGTGGACGCTTTTTCTAACACCCTGCCTGTTCATCGAGTGTCCCACAGGGATCCATACTGGGACCCCTCCTTTTAGCCTTTTCTTAAACTCCCCTCCCTTACCACTGCTCTGAGCAGATCATACTATATGCCGATGATGCTGTTGTATTCTCCACTCACAAAGATCCTGCAACTCTTCAACACAACCTTCAACTTGGTTTCAGTTCTGTAGAGACATGGTTTCTTAATCATAAACTGGTCCTCAATGACAAGAAAACCAAATCTATGCTCTTCTGCAGCTCTCATAACCCACACAAGTTACACCACTTGGCTATCTCCACCACCCAGGGAACACTCTAGATCAGGTGGTGTCCTTCAAATACTTAGGGATACAGCTTGACCCTAATCTCTCCTATGGACTTCATGTAAATAATGTAGCTAGAGCTGCTAATACACGGCTTGCTCTCCTCTCACAAACACAGACCACACCTCACGCCAGAAGCTTTGAAGTTGCAGTCCTGAGCTCTGTGATCTCTGTAATAGACTATGGTCTCATCTTATTATGGCTCGGCCACAACCACAACCCTTAGATGCCTCTCAACTGCCTTAAATAAAGCATGTCGGCTCATCACTGGTGCTCACTGTCTCACCCACACATGTGACCTGTACACTCAGACCGCTGGCTCCAACTATCAAACCATAAAGCTTCTCACCTGCTCCATGGTCAAAAAATCTACCTTGGCCTTGCACCTCTGGGGTCTCAACTCTGTTACAACACAGAATTAACAAATGGTGCCTTAGGAGATCCACGCTACAGCTACTGAAAGTCCCTCACTGTCACACTTCACAAGGACAACGCTCTTTTGCTCATCGAGCACCACTCTGGTTCAATGGCCTCAGCCCAACCATCTCCTCTGCCCCAACTACTGGTATGCTTAAAACTAGGCTCGGGACTATTCTCACTACCAACAGCTCCTGTGACTGCTCAACTTAACCTTGTTTCTCCACTTCCTTTCTGCTCTTGTTGTCCCCCCCCACTGGATTCTACCCTCACATCTTGGTATACCCAATGCTGCCTCATTTCCCTCTCCCACCCTCTTACATTCCTTCTCCCCCACCTCTTCCCCTCTCCCTATGACTCTGGCACTTCTATCTGTTGTCTATTTTCTGACAAATGCCGCTGGCTGCCTTGTTACAATGCTACCCTTGAACTGTATTAATCTGTACTCTGCTTGCAATGTCCACATTGTTGTAATGCCTGTCTTGATGTTCCCATAATTTGTATTTCTCTGACGTGGAACCTTTGTAAAGAGCCATGGCTCAAAGGTATTTGTAATCCTAGACTTGATAAATAAATAAAAATAAAAATAAATAAAAAAATTCCTAGTAGCATGGGACTTCTGTGCCCCGCTCAGGCGTACTCGTGCAAAGGGTGCACACTTGCTATGGATCTCAGCTGACATCACGGCTCTCATCAGGGCCAAAGATCAAGCTTGAAGCTCACAAAACCTCTGGCCTCCTGAGACCTATGCAACATATCGTGCACCACGCAACGCCTGTACTAGGCAAAATCCAGCGGGCTAAAGTCTCTCACTTCCTATCTCCTTCCAATCCAATATAAATCACCTGGCTAAATTCTGGAAGGTGGTAAAATCGCTCTTCTCCCACCTCCCACCCCGGTTCTGGATCAGGGTGACACCACCTTAATGGATCCTCTCGCAGTGGGCATGGAATTTAACTCCGCTTCACAACCTGCACCTCATCACTCTTGCCCACGCCTCCCACCCAGCCAGCCAAACACCACCCCACTTCAAACCCTGCCCAAGATATACCCCCATCTGCTCCTCCTTCTCCTTCCACAAGGTCATTCCCTCAGAAGTACACAAAGCACTAATTGCCCTTAACCCGTCCCAAGGGTAAATGCCCCACCGGTCTAGAGTCCAAGATGCTATACCACTGCTCCCCACCATCGCATGCTCCTGGCTTCCCCTTAACTCTCTTCACCCTGGCATCTGTCCTGTCCGAGTAGATGCATGTAACGGTCATTCCTCTACCTAAAGTGAGCAACCCCTCTGCCCCGAAACTACCACCCTATTTCCTCCTCCCCATTCCGCAAACCTCCAGGAGCACCTTGCCCTCTCACAACTCACTTCCTTTCTCAGCTCCTACCAGTCTAGTTTTAGGAAGTCCCACTCACCGCCACCTCCCTACTCCATTTCCAGATTCCATTCTCACTGGAATAGATAAAGGCCACATCACATCGGCCATCTTTTGTGACCTAGCTAAGGCACTCGACACTGTGTCTCACTCTCTCCTCCTGCACAAGCTCTTTCTTGCTGGGCTCTCCACCAGGGCTACCAGTTGCTTCCACTTTTATCCAATAGGCAAGTCCCAATCAGTTAAAACTGGCTGTTTCACATCCTCACCACTGGTGTACCCCAAAGGTCAGTCCTTGGCCCACTTTTCTTCTCCATCTTCCTAAATGACCTGCCCACTGCTTGCCCCTCACACATCCACCCACATGTATGCGGACAACACAGTTCTAGAGACATCTGGCCCCATGCCTTCTGATGGGGCAACCAGACTGCAGCAGGACTTCAAGGATGTTCAGCTCTAGTTTCACACAAATCAGCTTTTTCTCAATGCCACGAAGACTGTCTCAATGACCTTTGCCATAATACAGAGACTCTCTTGGCTCCCCAGCACCCCCTCCTTCCACACCCTGGATGGGAATATTCTGGAGGACTGCTCTTCATCTAGATATCTCGGGTCTGGCTTGACCAGCACTCGACCTTTTCTGCACGCCAATGCCATCCACAAACAGCTCCAACCCAAGTTGGGTGCCCTCATCGCAACCGTGGGTGCATCCCACTGTCAGCCCGCCCTCAATGGTGCAGAAAATGATACTCCCTATTTTTGACTATGGGATGTAGTCTACAGTGCCATGCCCAAGTCCACCCTAGCCATACTGGACCCTCACCTCCACTCCTTCTGTCCTTTCGCCTAGACTGCCCCTCTTGACGCATCACTGCAACCGCTACAGAGCCCTTGATCTTCCATTGCTTCACAATCACAGACTGTCGCACTGTGCTTGTATCCTGCCAAGGGTCTGGCACAAATCTCTACCCCAGTACCTCACTTCAGTCCTAACAGCCCAGGTGCCACCTGTATCCACTCAGGAACATAGACTCTACCTCATGTCTGTGCGCTTATGTACACCGCTGCTGGCCAGGCAGCTTTTAGTCACCGCATGCCCAAACTGTAGAACTCCTTCCTACAGATATCCAGCATGCCCTTCTACTTTCTCAACACCCTCATCAAAGCTCATTTCTCCACCCCTACGACTGTGGCTAATGTCTCAGTCTGAGTGACCAGGTTCATGCAAATTTTGATAATTTTGCTGATTTTGTGTTGTGGCTTTATGACACCGTTAGCTCGGTTAGCTCAGTTTGTAATTTACTATTGTAATGTGTATGTGTGTTTAGGCTCTAATTGTAATCTTTAAATGTTAATTCAAATCGAATGTACAATATGTACATTTTGATTAGTGTTCTGGAATATCTATGTTTTGCAACTGCTAGTCTGTACAAGGTAGCCAAACAGTTCTGTACTATGTCTGCCTCACAATAATTGCATGGTTTGGTTTTGTTCATGCTTCTCCTGACCCTCCCCCAGGTTGCATCTGGAATCGAACAGTACTCTGCTCAGTATGCCTTCCTGGTTAAACTCTTAAAAGAAATAAATTTGTCCCCAAAATGAGAGGAACAGTCTGCCCTTTCAAGTTATTATTGACTCTGCAACACAAAATTCAGAGCGTACCATCTGAGCTCCATCTCCATTTCTGTTAAATGACGACTGCATGCGGTCCACAGTCAGCATAATGAGGAAAGACTATGTTCAGCCACTCAATTAGCTACAAGTGCATCACATGAGTCTCTTGGTTTTGACAAGGATCCCCAAGCTGTCCACTGTGCCCGATTTGCAAACTGCAGACTGACGGGTGGGGTGTTGAGATCACGCACCCTGCCTCCAGTCCTGACAGCTGCAAACAGCAGAGAAGAACAATCGATGACATGCCACATCCCCAGTCTGCACTACTGGACAGGGTTTTAAATAATTGATTAGCAGTTTTTTTCTTGGTACAATACTAACTGTACAGAAAGCATTTATACAGGTTTTCTAGAAGTGTTATGTTTGTTCACACAGTGAGGTAAGTGCTATGCATTTTCACAATGTTTTAGAACTTTTAGGAGTAAACGTTAATCAATTTTTAGAGTTAAATAATACCCTGCTGGAGAGTTTCACTGAAGGTAAGAGTCAAAATCGCTGTCTGCTACGCCCACAGTCAGACTGAGTACAGCATTTCCAGAAGGAAATGCAGCCAGCAAAGTACATTTCCAGCAGCTTTCATGCATTATCACAGAAATGCGGAAAGGCTATATTTCGAGCCCCTTTGAAACTAGCCTGCTGACCCTGATACAGAAGTCCCAAATTAACTTTATAAAAGGCAGAGTGAGCTTTCAGTCTCCATGCACTGGTCTCTAATACAAACTATGACCTCTGTCCCAGTCCAACTGCAGCAGCTGCAATTGACTTTGAAAAAGCATGGAGTGGGGATACCTCCATGCTATATTAGAACACATGGATTTGGTCAGTCATTCAGGTACTGGCTACATCATATACCCAGCCATCTGTGGAAGTGCTAACAAATTCCACCCTCTCAAAATCCTTTACCCCAGGCCACATGACTGGCCAAGATTGCCCCCCACTTCCCAACTCATTTTTCTGTTGGCCACGGAGCCACTAGCTGCTGCCATCCGGCTCACCCTGACCTCCAGGTCATGAAGGTTGGTCCAGCTGGACTGCATCTGACTAAGGAGGGATTCAGTGCATTGGGGCAGAAGTTTGATGTCTTGTAAATATTTAACTAGAAATGGGGAGAGGTGCAGCAACTCATACCGTGCGAATGGGAAGAACACCCTCCCCTCAGCTAGTGGTCAAACAGGGATTCAGCATGTTTGCAGTTCATTTGCATCACCAGGTAAGAAAAGGTCCATCTCACCATACAACACACAGGGGAAATGCCAAACCTCACCTAACAACTAACATCGAATCTGGCCAATGGAAAATCATGTACACAAATGCTCACAGCCTGGAAAATAAGATCCCAGACCAGCAGGCAATAATGTCAGAGGCTAAACTGGACATAGTAGCAATTAGTGAGACGTGATTTACCAGTAACCACACTTGGGAGACTTCAGTACCTGGCTATGTACTGTCTAGAAGAGACCGAGGTGCAAAAGGGGGTGGAGGGCCCTGTATGTCAATGAAAATATCAAAGCTACAGAAATTCAGAATACACATAAGGAGCCAGAAGAACTGTGGGTCACCCTGGAAACAAGAAATGGGACAGCCATAAGAACTGGGATTGTCTACAGTCCCACAGACCAGAGGGAGGACATAGACACATTACTGTTAGAAGATATACAAAACATGACAGCTAAAAGGGAGGTTCTGATAATGGGAGACTTCAACATGCCAGATACAGATTGGTCAATACCAGCAGGAACATCTGCCAGAACTAGACATGGTGGATTCTGCAGGAGCAGGGCATCAAACAACTGGTACAACAACCCACAAGAGACAGGGCTATCCTAGATCTAGTACTGACTAACAAGGAAGGAATCACAGCTTCCAGGTCGTAGGTCACCTGGGGGTCAGTGACCATCTCATGGTATGGTTCAATTTGGCCACTACATCTAAATCATCCCATTCCAAGGCAAAAATATGGGACTTCAGAGGAGCTGACTTTGATAAGATGGCCAACAGAGTTAAGCTAGCCCTGGCAAAAAGAAACACAGGTGAGGGGGTAAAAGCAAAGTGGGCAAGCATTAAGGATGCAATACTTGAAGCAACATCCCACTGTGTTAGACAGAAAAGGAAGTGCAAAACAAGAAGGAAACCACTTTGTTCTCAAACACAGTAGCAGAAAAGGTCAGAGCCAAAAGATTGGCCTTCAGGAAATAAAAGGAACACAGCGGGATGAAGACAGGGAGGCATACCAAACTCCCTAAGGGAAACAGGGAAGGCAGTAAGGCAGTCAAAGTCCCAAACTGAGGAAACACTAGCACAAACAGTAAAAGAAGGTGACAAGACTTTCTATAGATACATTAGTGAAAGGAGAAAGTCCAGAGGGGTACTGCTAATCTCAAAGGAGAAAAGGAGCATGTGAGGAGGAAGACTCTGTAAAAGCATCTATCCTAAATAGATGCTTTTGCTCAGTATTTACTGAAGAGAAGGTAGGGCAGGGCCCACAGCTCAGCACCATGGACACGGGGAGGTGAGCACTACTCCCTTCACAAAGAAAGGGTCCTACAAGAGCTCACTAAGATCAGAGTGGACAAGGCAATGGGACCTGATGGCATACATTCCAGGGTACTTATGAGCTAAAAGTGGAACTAGCAGAGCCATTAGCAGAACCGCTTAGTGAGTCTCCCGAGCACAGGTGAGGTCCCAGAAGACTGGAGAAGGGCTCATGTGATCCCGCCTCCACAAGAGTGGTAGCAGGAGGAGGCAGGGAACTACAGACCAGTCAGTCTTACCTCAGTAATGGGCAAGATTATGGAGGCACCTTAAGGAAAGGATAGTGCAACACCTGGAATCCATAGAGGCACAGGATCCAAGACAGCATGGGTTTACAAAAGGAAGGTCCTGTCAAACTAATCTCATAGATTTCTTTCACTGGGTAACCAGAGTGGTGAACCAAGGGGAGCAGCTGATGTTGCCTACCTTGACTACAGCAGAGCTTTCAACACTGTTCCACATAGAAGATTGATAAATAAGCTGGGTAGGCTCGGTGGGTCAGAAGTTGGTCAACTGGGTGGCAAACTAGTTGACGGTCAGAAAACAGAGAGTGGTGGTAAATGGTATACAGTCAGAAGAGATGCAGGTCACAAGTGGGACCTTTCAGGATCAGTCCTGGAGCCAGTCCCTTCAATATTTTCATTAGTGACATTGCAGATGGACTAGAGGGTAAGGCTTGTCTGTTTGCAGATGGCACCAAGATCTGCAACAGAGTAGATGATCCAGATGGGGTGGGCAGAATGAGAAGAGATCTGGATAAACTAGCAAAATGGTCAGAAGAGTGGCAACTAGGATTTTTTTTTTAGTCGCTTAACCAGGTATAGCACACTAAGCTGAAGCTTTTTACAGGAGCGACCTGGGAGCACAAGGAGGTTAACTGACTTGCTCAGAGTCACACAGTATGCAAGTGGAAGCTGTGGGATTGATTTAATGCAAAGAAGTGCAAGATCATGCACATAGGGAAGAGAAACCCTGAAGCCACCTATAGGCTGGGAGGGGAGTTGCTGGCAGTCACAAAGGAAGAAAGAGACTTGGGCATCATCATCACCGATGACATGAAATCATCCAAGCAGACCTCTAAAGAAGTAGGTAAGGCTAGGGGGATGATAGGGTGTATTAGTAGGGGTATTGCTGGTGTAAGAGGGAGGATCACTCCTCTTTACAAGAGGCTGGTTAGGCTCAATCTGGAGTACTGTGTGCAGTACTGGAGGCCACACCTTCACAAGGACATTAACCAAATTGAGGCAGTCCAGAGAAGGGCAACCAAAATGGTGCAGGGACTGCATCAGAAGACATGTGAGAACAGATTAACGGAGCTCAATATGTATACCCCTGAGCAAAGGAGGGAGAGGTGATATGATAGAAACATTCAAACACCTTAAGGGCATTAATAAGTTGAGAGAGTCTAACATGTTTAAATATAAGAAAAATAGCAGGATAAGAGAACACAGCATGAGATTAGAGGGAGGCCGATTAAGGGGAATGTGAGGAAGTTCTTTTCACAGAAAGGGTGGTGAATGCATGGAACGGCCTACCTCAGGAAGTGGTGGATATGAATACAGTGCAGGGCTTCAAACAGGCATGAGATAGGCAGAAGGAGCAATACAGATGAGTATGAATAGATAGGCCACTGACAGAGCAAAGTCCGATGGCACATTTATAAGGCAGAAAAAGAAATGGGCAGACATGGGCCTTGCGGTCCTTGCTGCCATCAACCTCTATGTTCTGTGTTTCTATGTATGCGGATGACTGTCTCAGGGGTCGAAATTAGCATACCCAGCCTGTTCCCAGTGCAAGCAGAAACAGGCTGGTGCATGTAGGTTTTCCTGGCTTGCACCATAGTGCATGTAGATTGTGGCAGATTCAAATGGCTTTGGCTGCATTACTATGAGGTGCCACAAGGGCGAGCGCTGAAACAGCAAGCTAATACTTTTTTTTTTTTAGGTCACGCTGTTTTAATGCCCATTGGGAAGCACTCGCGGGAGAGCAGCATCGGGACTCGGGAGTGGGCACAGGCAACAGCACAAAGCGCGGCATCAGAACTTGAACGCCTGAGTGAGGATGAGTGTCCATGGAGCCGGACGCGCGGGCGCTGCAATCGGGAGGAGTTGGAGAGAGAAGAGCTGCAGGAAAGTAGGCTGGCACCAGAATTATTAATCCTTTCTGCAGCAGTGATTGGTTGGGGTGTGGCATTGCAGAACAGAAGGGGTGGAACTTGGGCTCAGAGGTGGGACTACAGGGTATTTTTTAAATTATGCCAATCAGGGGTGGAGTTCTGGGCATGGGGTGGGTGAGGGGATGGTCTCATCACAGAGACAGCACTCAGACAGGAGATGGGTCCGACTCCTCCTCCTAGTGGCTTGACTGACTGGCATACTGTAATGTTAACCTTATTGTACCACGTGAGTCTCTTCCAGTCACCCTCATGGTACAATAAGATTCACATAGCATGCACTGCATCAGTTAACTATGCAGTTTTGTGGATTGTTTCAGTGAGAACAGTCGAAGCGGAAGCTCCGTGATCATCGTGGAATCTTTGTTGTTCCTATACAGAACTTTGACATATTAGCATTATCTAGGCAGGAAACAGTTTAAAGTGGCATTAGTAGGGAAAAAAGGTATAAATCGGAAGTTAATAGCTGAAATAAATTGGGGTTCACCCCACTCAAGCAAGGGGTTTTGGTCTTTGCAGTCTTGTTTTATATATTTAGCACTGCAGACTGCAGTATCTAGGCAGGGAGAGAGGCTGTTAACACCAGGCAGCAATTTGAAAAAAAAAAAATTATAAATCTGAAAAGTAATAGCAAAGAAACTCCAGCAATCCAAGTGAGTGGATTTCTTCAGTCCTGTTTTGGTGTTTAGCATGGAACTAGTATTTAAAAAAAAGAGCAGTTGCTTTATTTTTTTTATTTTTTTTTTAGTGTAAGGAAACTAAGGAGAAGTTAACTTTAGAGAGAAATTTGTGTTTTTTTACCACAACTGTGCCACATTTTTTGATCCTTGTGCTGCCCTGTGTCTAAATAAGTGGGGAGGGGGGCTTGGAAATCATTAAAAAATCAAATACCAGTGTGAGCTTGTGCTCTAAATAAACCTTTTAAGCAAAGGCTGCCAGTGACAGATTTGCTGCAGGCTAGCTAGCGCAGCCTCTGCCCAAGCAAAGGGCAGTTGCTTGCTGTTTATTTTTTTGATCTAATATAAGAAAGTGTAAAAGGACTTTAACAGTTCAGGCCTGCCTGTTGAGCTAGCAATAAGCTAGTACTGTGGGTTTCCATCGTTCACAATTTGATGTTCTGAATTACCCTAGTCCTCGCCATTTATTTTGTGTGAAAAAATAATTGGTCTGGTCTTTCAGACAACTGCTTTCTATTTTTTAATTCTGGGGAACTTGCATGTGCCAGCCTTGCCCCGAGCCAGCTAAATAACCTATATTTGTATGTGAGTGTGTCAGTGTGACTGTGACCAATGTTCTGTGAATATCATCCGTCCGTCCAGTGTCTACTCTGTCATAATCAGACAGTAAAATAAATCTCTGCATGCTGAGTAACAGTAGTTACAAATATATATATATACTACATAGAAACATAGATTTGGACAGCAGATAAGGACTACCTGGCTGCTTATTTACCTAGTCTACTCTACATACACTATATATCTTTTCTGTGTGTGTACACTGCGGTGAAGTCAGTTACCTTTCAGAGAGTCAGTCACACAGTAAATGTCTGTCAGCTCAGCCTCCACTGCTGTGGCAAGTATAATGCCTGCCTGTGAGTGACCTGTCACCTGTGAATGTGATGCCCATTGCCCATATTAAAAAAAAAAAAAATTGAATTTTGACAGCAAATAAAATCACTGCCTGTGGCTACAGCTACGTTTGACCTGGTTGGCTGCCTGGTTCACCTACCTAGTCTGCCCATTTGTGTGTGCAACTGTGGGGTGTGAGACTCGAGAGCTTTGCTTCCCATTTATCTGGATTTGTATACATTAACAGCTAGTTGCTAGTACACTAGGTGGCTAGGCCTCTTCTTCAGTAATACTTTTGTCTGTGTGTCATTTGATAAAATTTAAGGGAAAAATGCCCTCTAACTAACCACCGATTCTACTGCCTAGTAGTCTAAATAGAGTGTAGCCCACCCCAAGACCGCCTCAGTCAGGTAGTCACACAGCCCTCCTACTATCCTGCTGTGAGTGTGTAACACACATTGACTCTTTCAGACAAGAAAAAGTTACTAAACCAAATCTCTCTTTCTTCTTCTCTGTCTCTAGTTGTGGAGTAGTACAGACAGTTACCACCACCAGTTTGGTGGGATAAATAATCTAATCGTGGTTCGCTGCTTCAGCAGCTGCCTTGCCCTTGCCGACTAAACTTATTCTTGGCTTGGCCTGGACCAAAGTAATTTAACCTAATTTCCTGAGTTAATCTCGGTTAATACTGAATGTAACTTATTTGAACGCCTCGCCACCTGCCTGCTCGAGGGATCCATCTATTTAGCAAATAAGTGATATTAAAAATACACAGACACTTTTTTGTCTCATAGCAGAGAACGCTTTATTGACATTTGTGTTACATAAGAAGACAAAGGCAAGCTCACTGCATTAAACGCACCATGCCGCCCAAGAAACTTTTACCCAAAGCAGTTAATACTCTTTTTCACTTCAAGTTCAGCAAAGCAAGCGTGAAATGCCTGCAGTTGCTACTGCTGCAGCAGCTGTTCCTGCTGTAGCTGATGCCCAGAACCAGATACAGTCCGAGTCTTGTGTATCTCAGTCTGGCAGTGGTGGCAGTGGCGAGTTTGAAGTCTCTCTGATTCCTGATGCCAGTAGTGCAACAGCAGGCATTCCCAGTACTAGTACTTCCAATGTGAATGTGTCAGTAATGGAATCTAACTCCCTGATAATGAGTATGCAGCATGCGATCAGTCCTGCATTCTGTCAGATTCCTCCTCCAAGCCCCATTTCTGATTCCCAATCTGACTGTGCCCAAGTCCAGCAGAGCAGCTCAAGCTCAGTGCCTCCTCCTCAACCTTCTCTGCCTCCTACTGACAACCACATGATAGTGGCGAGCCACCCTAAAACAGAAAAAACTTATAAATTTGTGGACTCTTGGAAACAGAACCAGAATGGCTTAAATAGATAGTGAACTGAACATCATGAAATGTGAATGGTGTGAACTATTTGATAAATCAGGGAAAATAATTCATTCAGGGATGGGTGTTCATCTTTAGAAAAGCAAACGTCAATTTCATGAGACATCAGATTTACATGAAGCATCTAGAAAAGCATTTTTGCCCACAGTATAACCTCTCGCAGAGCAGCCATTAATAAAGATTGTCCAAAAATGGAAGAAAAGAATTTGAGCAAATGAGAGTTCTTTTAGAACAACTTTTTTCTTGGTAAAAAGCACGACCATTTACTGATCTAAAAGATGAAATAAATTTATTACTTAGTGAATTGGGTGTCAGTCAGTGAAACCTACTGTAACGATAAACAAGCAAGAGTATTCACAGAATATATTTACAGAGATAAAATAGAAGATTTAATATCATTGGTGAAGTCTCAAGATTTCTTTTCCATTCTGTCAGATGGCTCAACAGACAAAAGTATTACTGAAGAGGAGGTAGTGTATGTCCGCATCTTGGAAAAGGGCATCCCTGTCACTAAATTTGTGGCACTTAAACCTCTAGACAAGGCAGATGCAGAAAGTATAACATTAACTTTGAAACATACAATGGAAAATGATCTCCAAATACAAGACTGGAAAAATAAATTAGTGGCTTGCTGCTTTGATGGGGCATCAGTCATGATAGGCAGTAAAACTGGAGTAGCCACAAGACTGAAGGAGGAGGCTAAACTTTTTAAAAGTTGTGCACTGCTGTGCACACAGACTTGAGTTGGTCACTAAATATGTGATTAAGGGACACCCTGTACTCTGCAGTGGAAGATTTGCTTTCATTACTGCATGGCTTCTATAAGCACTCTGCTTTAAACTGGACTGGCTTGCAGGCTGTGGGGAGGCATCACGTCCGGTACTGCGTCCTGTAAATACTGGAGGAACAAGGTGGCTGCCACATCACCATGCTGTGAAGGTGTTGCAGACAAATTATCCAGCAATTGTTACACACATGGATGATGTCAGTAAATGGCACAGGGGATAAAAAAGAAAAGGCCACTGCAATCCTGAAGCAGATAAAATCGCCTAAGATATTGTTCTTCATCAATTTCCTAGAATTCTATACAGCAGTCATGTCCAGACTAACACTGACATTCCAGCAAAATAACTTAACAGTAGACTCAGTGCAAGCTAAAGTTCTTTCTCTCATGACAAAACTGAAGTCCCCAGAGATTCAGAGACTATTGATTGCCTTGACACAGGAATCAATCTCGTGGATGGTAAGCTGCATTACAAAGGTGTGAAGCTTGGTTCTTCTGGTTCAGCAAGACGTAGTAGATCAGATCCTGATGAGGATGCAAACACTGCAAAGAGCAGCATTGTGGTTATTGTGAAGAAAGTGCTGGCCACCACCCTAAATCAAATGGAGAATCATTTCTCTGAATTTGTTAATGACCATGTCATTACGGAAATGGGAATTTTCAACCTGTCTGTCTGGCCTAACTCTGATTCCCTGGCAGAGTATGGAGACACAGAAGTTAAGTCATTATTTTCTCACTACAGTGACATTCTGGAACCAAAGGGTACAGTGCTGTTTCAGCAGTCTTGCAGTGGTCAGAACTGAAAGCATATGACCAGACCCTAAATGCAGCTTACCATCCACTTCTAGATTCCATTACTATGTGGGCTAGAGTTCTTTCTGAAGAAAGGGTGGACTTTAAGGACATTCTTTCACTGCTGAAAATATTTTCTCATTCCAGCTTCTACTGCAGAATGTGAAAGGGTTTTTCGTTAATGCCACAGATAAAACACGACTGAGTGGGCAAACTTGAGACCAGAAACTGTGTCCGCTTTAATGGCAGTTAGTTTGATCAGTGACACAGTGTCCACATACTCGCCAGATAATGCCATAGCTAGGTGGTGGTCAGCAGGAATGAGAACAAGGAGATCTCAAACAGCACCTTATGGTGCCAGAAAAGATGAAAAGGCCTGGGAAAGTGATGATGACACTGATATGTTGTAGAATAGTATTACATTCCTTTTCATATGCAACGATTCCTGAATCAGTTATCTTTTTCAGTTTTTATCATTATGACCACCGTGCAAGTAACCTGACAATGGTGCATGTAACTTTGCCGCCACATGCACCTTGGTGCAGGTACCGAAAAGTTAATTTCTATCCCTGGACTGTCTACTGCTGCTTGTCAGTGCACCTGACAATTTACCACATCTTATCACCCCTTTCACTGTTTTGAGCAAATATTGGGCCTCAAGATAAGCATCTAAAACAGAACAAGTGATGCCCTTACACTCCCACTGCCAGGAACAAACAATTGCCACCCTAAGCCTCAATTGGTCTCCCAGTTACATCAGGTATCTGGGCATCAGTGTCACAACAAACTTAGCTAATCTCTACTCACTTGAATTCAACACACCTCCAACACACACGTAAGAAGGAAACGGACAGGTGGCAGCTCCTAACTTAATCTATTGCAGACAAATGTCCTCTGTCAAAATGGTCTCAGCCCAAGCTCCTCCACTGTATTTCTCCCTCCTGGTAGAAAATTCTAGCCACATGGTTTACCAAAATTGATAAATGGTTTAGTGATTTGCTCTGGAAAGGTAAACCCTCTGTTATAGCTCACTAGTCTGAAGGAGGATGGAACCTTCCCTGGCTATCTACATATTACCTACCATTTACAGCAGCACAAACATTATCAACGCCACTATGGGTAGGTATAGAGCACATCCTTACAGACAGAATCTGACCCACTTTCTACCTTTATGCTCCATCTCTGATCAGCTAAAGATGACTTGCCATTTCTATAGCACTACGATCCTGGTTCAAGTTAAGCAAACTGTTGAAACTGCCCCTAACACCTGTAATATGGGCTCCACTATGGAATAACCCTTCCTTGCAAATTGATAATCAAACCATCCACTGACCACCATAGGAAAGAGTTGGGTACACTCAATTTGTGACCTGCTTGCCTAAGGGATGAATCATTTAAGACTCCTTTACAGCCTTGTGGAACAGGTTCTCTCTCCCAGCTTCAGACTTCCTGGAGGGTCTTGCAAATTCGCAGTATAATAACTGCAAAATTAAGAATGAAGCCTCTCGTCCATACCTTGGTAATGTATCTCAAGCCAACCATGCATCATCTCCAGTACCAGTTTGGTGTTTGCCAAAAATAAATAAATAAATAAAATTCTGATCAGAGCCAACACGGCTGCTATGCTGCTTTAAGGACACTGCTTTGCCGGAGTTTTGCCCTCCTATTAAAAAGTAGACTGCAGCCCTCTACATGGCCAGTTACTGTATATATACTGTATATAACGTTGTATCTATGGACTGCTGTTACTAGGAGCCGCTCTGTAAGTTGTGGGTTGCAGGTTTTAATAAGAAAAGATTTCAATTCCTCTTTCCCATTCTAAAAAGTTATTTTCATCATTTTCCCTTGTTTAAAGGAACATTAAACTCAGATAACTGCACAGTCGCGGAGTGCACTGTTCATGGATTTTGATTTTAAGCGATTTCAACAACCAATCAACACAACAGCGGTTATTAACAGCAGTGCGGATCCAGCCCATAATTAATTTAACTCCAAACACAGCTCATTCCCCAGAAGGAAAGCAGTTCCTTGCTGAGAATGAGAGAGGATTATCATGGTAAAGGTATCTCACTAATAAGATACACTGCTCTTCCCATATCAACATGAGCAAACTCTGCTGTCCCTGCCTGTATGGAAATGTGCTTTGCCTAACAGACATCCAGTTGTTAGACTGATACCAGAATGGTATTGGTATACACAGAACTGGACTAACAGTCAAGGTTGCTGACGTTTGCATGATTTCTGTGTACCATAGGCTGCACATCATACCCCAACTGTTGCCTCAACATTTTCTGCTGCCCCGCCAAAATTGGTGTCTCCTTCACCTAAGAGTAGAGACTGTAAGCATAATATGTCAGTCATAAAAGCTATAGATCAGTTCTCCTAATAATAATAAAAAAAAAAAAAAGATACTTTTGCACAACTGATTTCATCCTTTTATAATAAACTTACATTTCCTGTTTGATGAGCTGCAGTTTCATGCACCACTGGCTACTATGCAATTCGGAATATATGAGTCACTGTAACGCATTTCGCCTTTGTATTGCAAAAAAATAATAATAAAAAAAAGTGAAAACACACTGCATACCAAAGCACTTATTTTATAGCTTCCTGAGTTGATAGTAATATTTTCTAAGGCAGTATTCATGCTTTTGGTCATTTGTCTCTAATGTTCCAAGCACTATCCCTGATTCTGTGCCTGCAGGGTTGTGTGGGCATGTCACAGATACAACAGTATACAAAACACTTAACTTTGAATTGCCCAGCATAACTGACATTTATTGGCAAACATATTTCAAGACAGCTTACCGCTGAGAAAACCGTGATCACATCAGAGTTAACAAGTTAAGGTTAACAGTGGGAATTACTCATCCTGAGCACCCACTTCGGTCACATGGTCATGACTGGAAATTAACAGGAGGGAGGTTCAGGAGGGACATGAGGAAGTACTTTTATGGAAAGGTGGTGGAACCTGAACAGTCTGTCACCGAGGTGGCAGGCAACCACAATCAATGGATTCAAGCAGGCATGGAAGAGAATGAAGGAATAGTTACTCTCATCGTCTTTATCTGTCCAATGATAGTCCAGTACTGGCAAGACACTGAAACTAGTTTATGACAATTGGAGAAAATGACAATTTCTCCACAGCTGGTGTTATTATATATAGATGAGGTGACTCAATTCCCTGAGTAAAGTAAAGTATATTTATATTTGGCTGCAAAAAAAATAACTTGTCTTTGGAGAACCAGTGCTACCCTACACTGGACATGAGGCACAAGG
The DNA here is from genome assembly GCA_016271365.2 of Neoceratodus forsteri. Lineage (NCBI taxonomy): Eukaryota > Metazoa > Chordata > Ceratodontiformes > Ceratodontidae > Neoceratodus > Neoceratodus forsteri. The sequence goes on along the minus strand of CM057458.1, from coordinate 964,517,766 downwards.
TGGTGTCTGAAATCTACTAATTAGAACAGATGATTACCAAAGAACAGGTGGAAAAAGCATTATGAACAGGCATGGAGGCCTTGGGTATTTTATATTACCCTGACAGATGTGTCTTTTGTTCCCGAGTATAACAGAGTGCTGGATAATTAGGTTGAAAATACATTCTGATCTACGTGATGTATTTACTGAGGTCTCAGGATATGTCATCCCTATGCTGCAATATTTATGTAAAAGTAATAAGGAATGTATTTATCACTTGTCATTGTGTATATTGTATCCCTGCTGATATGTTGAAAAAAACAAAATTAAGAATATTAAAAAACAAAGAGGATGAAGGAATAGGGTTAGGACAGGGAGGGTTAGTAATCTGGAGGAACAACAGGTTCCAGGGATTACAAGGAATATGGGCAGACTGGATGGACCTCTGGTCTTTTTTCTGCTATCATGGTTTATGTTTGTATGAGTCTGTGTTCTTTTCATGCAACAGGGGAGTCTTGTGACAGACACTGTAGCAAGCAAGCTATGGGCACTTTCAGTATCCTTCCCTTATATTATGTCATGACTTCTTGTCCAAGAAATGTTTGTTTACCAACCAATGATGACAGTATGTCTTACAGATGGAATGTATCCAAGTTTCAGTTCTTGTAATAAAAACAAAGAGGTCAAATGGTCCTATTAGCATGACACCAACTTGCTTCTGAAAAGATGTTTCTTCAAAGAGATACTGTCTCCCAAAAAGACTGCCTGCACACAAGTATTCAATGTATGAGCATGACACACAATGCTTTTTATTTCCAAGAAATAAAACAGCATACTTTTTCAATATAAAGTGGAGATGCAATACAGTGGAAGCCTGTGTCACATCTTGAAAGACAACATTTTACAACTTAAAGTAGTTCTATGGGAAGAAGTGAGGCCCTGACGCTACACAGATCATGGCTTCACCTCTCTGATCCCCCCCACCCATAGAGTGTCATAAGAAATTAACAAGTACCTCCTTATTCATTTAAAATCCCTGAGTTGCGGTGCAGCCCTCATTTAATAATGGTGCTCCCCAACCCCCAGGATCACGAGACGATGACGCCAGACTGCCTCGCACTATAATACTGCCCTTATGAACAGAAAAAGGTATACCCATGGATTTAGGAAAATTCTGTAAAATGGCGCTGGGCATCGGAGGTATACATATAGCTTTATTTCAGTGCATAAGAGCAGTATTACGGTACAGGCAGTGCAGTGTCATCATCTCGCAGTATTACCAGAGAGATCCTGTGGGGTTAGGAGCATTATTAAAACAGCTGCTGCACCGGAGCTTTGGGGATTTTTATGAGTCATGAGGTACTTCATCTGTTAATTTCATGGCACTTACAGGGATCAAACATGTGAAGACCTGATCTGTGCAGCGGTCGGGCTTCACCTCTCCTGGTAGTTCTTCTTAAAGAAAATGTGAAATATGGTTTTGGGCTTCATACCCTGTTACTGTGCCATGGGGATAGTCCCCAGAGTCAGAATTATAAACGTAATGTTGTCCTGTAATGGAGGGAAGGGACTAACTGGCCAAACTGATCCCTTCCACTTTGCAGTCTGCTCACCACACCCCGTGCTTGGAAGTTTTGTGACATCCTACCAGGGAAAGCATGGGGACACCCCATTGAACCCTATGGGTAGACTTTCAAACCATTAGAATGCAGCTTTAAGCTACCTTTACACAAAAAACAAACAAAAAAAAAAACAGCTCAACAACTAGGGCCCTTATTTTTGTGACATTTGCTCTATGTTAATTTACTGTGGCTGACTTCTCTTTTCTGTTTCGCTTTTCTTGTCACACCATGAGCGCTGAACTGTGGAAAAGGCTGAAAGATGTCAATTAGACTGACAGAAGACAGAATAGGCATATGACACTCTGTTCTACAAACGATAAACTTTTCCCTGCCTTTCCCACAATACTGCACTCACTACACAGACAGCAGGGGGCTCGAGGCGAGCGTGGCTGGCTACCCTCGGGAGCTTCCATGGCCACAGCTGGTACTGACCGAGGTGGCTACCTTGGCTTAATACCCGCCGGTTTCAGTCAGCTGTGGCTGCTCGGCAAATCCTGGTGCTCCATTACAGCGGGTCGATAGTGAGCCGTGTTACAAACCATTTTACATTCTTTGTGTCTGGTTTCAAAATTCTACTTACACTATAGATCTAGTATCTTTCTGAATAGCATGACATGCCCCTATTTATTTAGATAGTGTATCCGATAGCTGTAACCATTCTCAGTCACCACAGACTACTACTTTATCTAAATTAATTCATGCAGGAAGTTTCCCTTACAAATACATTTGCATTGCTACAGCACTATGTCACACATCTTCATCTCATGTGACATTATTCTCTGTTTTATACCACTACTTAGGAAACAGGTATTCAGTTGAAGCAGTGCAGCAAATCAAAGCAAGTGCAACAAACTGCGAGTTGAATGGGAGCACTGGATACACACACACACACACACTGTACATAACATTTTATAATCATTGTGTCTTGTTTTAAAATTTTACTTACACTATAAATCTAGGTGTTTATCTTGGGCATTGGTTCTGAAAAGACTACGTGTATATACAACTCTCGGCTGCATCTCCAAGAAGCTACACCGCTCCTCAGTCTGGCCATTCCAACCCTCCTCATCCTCCTCAACCCGAGTGGGTGACATTGAACTCAACCCTGGCCCTACATGCCCCATCTATACACCCTCTCTACCAAACTGTTAATGGTCAATCGCCTAAAGGGTTTAAATTTGCCCATATAAATGCCTGAAATCTGTGCCCCAAGATTGTTGATCTCAAACATGAGTTACTCAACACTCTCCAGACATTTTAGGCATACTGGAGTCTTGGCTACAGTCTAGCATCAAGTAACATGAGGATAGCAATACATGGTTACAACTGCTCCAGGAAGGACAGGCTGGTTAAGCGGGGGGTACCATCATATGTCTGGGTTGGCTTAAATAGCACTGAAATCCTACCCCTGTCCCTGAACCCCATGCAGCAAAGTCACTGTTTCCTCCCTGACTCTCGCTGCAAAATGAATAGTGGGTAGTGTCTACCTGCTTCCCAAAGAGGCCTCCTTCTGCCTCCCCTTGCTAACCTCCCTTGCCAACCTCCCTCACCATCCATGATCTCATGCTCTGTGGCAGTTTTAACACAGACTGGTTGAACCCCAACTCTGACAAGATTCGTGTCTCACTTGCCGATGGCAACCTGGTTTAGCTCATCAATGTCCCGACAAGAATAAGTACAAAATCTGGCAAACATTCTTTGCTTGATTGGGTGATCACCAATTTGCCCATAAGGTGAAATCTGGTAGGTGTACTTGCTGACAGCATCAGTGATCACTCCCTACCTTCTGTATCTGGTGAAATAACTTCCTAACCCTCCATCCAAGGTCACTCCAGTCGAGATATGTCCCGTCTTGATCCCAGTGCTTTTCTTGCCTCTAAGATGCTAACTGGGGACTGATAAACTCTTTCCGGATATCAACCAAGCCCTCAGTTTTTCGTGTCCACCTTCACCAATATAGCTGATCGTCATGCCCTCATGAAAAGGTGCAGATCAAAGGGATCAAAGCTCCATGGCTTACAAAGAATATTAGGAAGCTCATGACCGCCACAATCAGGCTTGGAAGACCTTACTAACATATGAACATACGCATTTGCCAGCAGAAATAGGCCACCTGGTCTATCAACTCTGCTCGAGTGTGCAGCTAGCACCCTCACCTTGCTGCTGCCCTGCCCCACCCCTTCCCAATTACCCCCACCTTGTCCCATCCCTTTGAAACAACCCACTGTCTTACAGGCTATCACCTTCTCCAGTAGAGCATTCCATTCTGCCACAACCCTCTCCGTGAAAAGTGTCTCCTCGTTTCCGTCCTAAATCTCCCCACTCCAATCTAAGGCTGTGCCCTCGTGTCCCTCCCCTCCTCAGCCCGAGTATCCCTTCAGTGCCCGCCTTGTTTATCCCCTTTACATACTTAAAGGTCCAATAATATCCCCGTCCCTTCACTCCTCCAAGGAGTACACGTTCAACTCTCTCAGCCTCTCCTTGTATGGTCTGTCCTCCAATCCCTGGATCATTCTTGTTGCCCTGCGTTGTACCCTTTCCAGTAATTTCACATCCTTCTTCAGATATGGCTGCCAGAATTGCACACATACTCCAGGTGTGGCTTGACCAAGTACCTCTGTAGAGAGGCAGATCACCTCCTTGCTCCTGGAGGAGATCCTCTCTGATACAACCCAGCATCCTGTTGGCTTTCACTGCTGCCCTCCCACACTGCTCTGTATTGTTAATTTTCCCCATTACAACCACCCCTAGATCCTTCTTCTCCTCGGTGGAACCCAGCTGCACCCTCCTGGCTGGTAACCCTCCCTGGGTTCTTTGCTCCAAAGTGCATGAATTTGCATTTCTTTTGCATTGAACCCCAACTGCCATGCTTCCGACCACTTCATCAATTTTGTCAGGTCTTCCTGCAGCCCCTGCCAACCTGCTATATCGTCCCCACTGTCCCCAATTTGGTATCATCAGTGAATAGACTGATCTTATTCCTGACACCATATGAGATGTACGCTATGAATATTCCACAGCATTGGCCCAGTACCGTTCTCGTACCACCTGTAGCCAATTCTCAATCCATTTAACCATCTTAGTCCCCCACCCACATATCTCAACTTCCTCCCAACCCCTATGTGGCAACAATCAAAGGCCTTACTGAAGTCCAAGTATATGACATCCACTGCATGACCCTTGTCCAGTTCCCTCATGACCCAGTTGTAATACTCAACTAGGTTCATCTGGCAGGATTTTCCGAGTCAAACCCAAGCTGGTGACTGTCCTGGAGCCACTGTATTCCATAAAAGGTCACCAGCTTTTCCTTAACCTTCAAATGAAGTGGGCTACCCACCGACTGGCAAGTCTATAGGCAACTCAGGAATAGGTGTAAAAATCTAAGCGCACCTACTTCAGGTCACTCCAAACCAAGTATCTCTGTAATCCCAAAGAATTCAGGAGGAAAATGAATTCATTAATCAAAGGCAAGTCCTTTGAGGCTCCAAGCTCCATCTCTGCCTAAGGCACTGTCCTCTCTGACCTTCGGTCCATCACTGCTGGCTATAATGATGAATTTTACCAACCTGCATAGATAAACCTCACTCTTTACCAACTCCTCCACCTACCAGTGGACACTGGTGGTCACCCAGCCTTTCACTTCAAACTTGCCACCTCAATGAAGTTCGATGGCTTCCGCTAACCTAAAAGCTGACAGCTCCCTGTCACTACACCCTCAAACCCAAATTAATTTATTTATTAATTTCTTCAGTCTTGATACCTTTGAGGGCAAGGTGGCTCATTTACAAAGGTTCCACGTCAATGGAAAGGTGAATAAACATACAAAGAGGTAAGACAAAGTTTCAAACAAACAATCAGCAACAGTGACATACTTTGTATCTAGGATTAAAACTTTAGATTGTGAGGTGAACAAAGCAATGGAGGAAAGCAAGAGAGCAGAAAATGTCTCAAATTGGGAGCTGCAGCCCTCGCCTGCCCAGTCCGGTGACCTTTTAACCAATCCTTCCTCTCTGGGACTGTCCCTGATAAATGGAAAGTAGCCATGGTTGTTCCCATTCATAAGGGTGGATCCAACACAACTGTTGAGAACTTTAGGCCTATTTCCATCCTCTGCCTGCCGGCAAAATCCAAAGCATATACTCTATAACCATACACAAGATTATCTGGACCACCACCACCTCCTCTCAGGTTCCAGCATGGGTTCAGAAGGAAAAACAAAACAAAACAAAAAACACGTACCCTCACTGCCTTGATAAAGTTACATCCAACCTGTTCCATGCTGTGGACCAGGGCTTTGCTACTGGTGCTATCTTCGCGATTTGACGCGGCTTTTGATTTGGTCAACCACAATCTCCTTCTATGGCAGCCACACTCACTTGGCCTTGATGTTAGTGCCTTAACTTGGCTGCACAGGTACATTACTGGCCGCACTTAAATGGTCAAGTGGTCCGGTTCTCTCTTGGATCTCAGATCAATAACTCACAGCATCCTCAGGAGTCCATCCTGGGCCCATTATTATTTTTCCTATTCATTAATGAATTACCAAATAACTGCAGAAGGGCCTCTGTGCACCTTGTGGAAGACGCCACTGTTTACTGTTCTTCATCTGGACGCTGGTGGCTCAACAACATGCTCCCCTGGACTTCCAAATTCTCGAGGGCTGGTTTCTACATAACCAACTTGTCCTAAACACCAAAAATCAAATACATGCTGTTCTCCAATCCCTCCTCCTCACTGCATCGTCACCCACCTCTTGCGATATTCTCCCATAATGGTGATGACCTTGAATCTGTCCCATTCTTTAAATATCTGCCATCACCTTAGCATCCTCGCTTTCCTGAACACTCATGTCACCCACCTAACCAAAGCTCTAAACCAAAGGCTGTGTCTGCTCTACCGCATATGACCCTTCCTTACATCGACTTCATGCCACAAGATCGTGGCGCCACCCTCCTGCCTCTCCTTATGTATGGTGTACCACTACTACTTACAACCAACACAACCATCCTATCTCACCTTAAACAGGCCTATTATAGGGTGGGAAGGTTTGCTTTAGGGTCAATGCCCATCATCACCATGCAATGTCTCTCCTCCCTGGGCTGGCTAATATATGAATCCAAACTCCAGTATGCCACGCTGAGTCTAGTGCACAAACTGGTCCACTGTTACACCCCCTTGCCTTGCCAAAAACTTATTCAGCTCCAGCAACCACTGCTTGCTCTTAGATCCACATCCCTCCCTCTTCCGTACTGCCCAAACCTCGTTAGCAGTGGCCAGGAGATCATTTGCCTTCTCGGCAGTGTCTAACTGAACTCACTACCACACTCTACCTTATCCTGCACCTCACTTGCTAAGTTCCAGTCCTCCCTGTTACATCACCTCAATGCCTCATCACTTTGCTCCTTCTTCTATTGACTCTTGGTCTGGCTTCCATTACACTATGCATACATTTTCACTGCTCACTAATCCTCATATGTATAAGAACCCCACGCCCAGACCTCTCCTGTTTATGTTAATATTTGATGTAAGTGCATCTATAAATGGCGCATTTTGTAAAATTTGTGAATGATGTAAATATAAGCACCGTAACTGCCATGTCTTATTAATCTGTAAATGTTCACTTTGTGACTGTTCTCTAAATTATGAACTTTGTAAATGTTTCCACTGCTACTGCCATGTCATTGCCTATGCTTTGTATTTTCTGGTCGCCTCTGAAAAGGGTCTCACCCAGTTACCAAAATTCAAATAAATAAATAAATAAATATGCCTCTGTTCATTAAGACAGTGTGTCTGATATAGTGGTAAATATCCTCAGTCACCACAGACTACTATAGTCAGATATATATAGTAAATGCAGAAACTCCCATGTCCTGGGGATAAGTGCACCAGCAGCAGCCGGAACTATCAGTTCCAAGGAGTCGTGAGGTGGGATAGTGCCGGTCCCCTACCCCCACCAATCGCTGCTCCAGGACACTGTAGCCACTCCTTCTGTCCAACCAATCAGGGTGCGGGTGGCGTAACAAAGACTTTGGTGTGGGCTTTAAAACTACAGAGCCCACCCCGGCTGGATGGCTATCCCTGAATTTTATAAAACCTTTCAGGCAGATCTCCTTCCTACCCTCCTTGAAGCTTTTAATGTGGTCCTAAAACTGTCCCACCCTGCCCCCGTCATGGAACCACGCCCAGATATCAGTGTTGCTTAAATCCGGTAAACCTCCACAGAATGTGGATCTTACAGACCCATCTCCTCCTAAATACAGATCTAAAGATATTCACTGGCATACTAGCCCAAAGATTACAACTAATTATCAATGACCTTGTACATCCCGACCAAACTGGATTAATTTCAGGTAGACTTTTACAAGACAATATTGGGCGTTTTTAAACATCATTTCCTCAAAGATATCCCTATATTTCAATTAGCAGTAGTACTGATGCCAAAAGGCATTTGACAGAGTAGATTGGGTTTTCTTCAAGCTCTGCTTAAGAAATTTAATTTTAGGGACAACTTTATTGGCGGTATCAACATTATATTCCCATCCAGAAGCAGTGATAAATGTAAATGGCTGTACTTTCTCTAGATTTCCTCGGTTTGAGGGACCGTCAGGAAGCCCACTTTCCTCTTATTTGCCTTCTCCTAGAACCCCTAGCAGAACAAATTAGACAACACCCTCAAGTAGAAGGAGTTACAGTGGGATCCCAGATTCATAAATCTGTTGTATGCTGACGATGCACTGATATATCTGGGTGATCCGGTTGGTTCCCTCCACCACCTTATGAAAATTTTAGAGCATTTCCAAACAATAGCAGGATATAAAGTCAACCTTTCAAAGTCAGAAGCAATTCTCAGTGGCCGCCACCACCTGAAATGCAGCCCCATTTCCAATTTACATGGGCAACCAACAATACAGTCAGGTACCTGGGAATATGGATATCAGCAGATATAACTCAGCTCTTTTCTGCTAATTATCTCAGACTTCGGATTCTTTGAGGCAGGACCTGGCAGATGGAGATTACTCCTTTGACTTTATTAGGAAGGGTACATTCCATTAAAATGAACGTCTTCCTCGCTTGCTTTTCCTGTTTCAGACACTCCCATAACCCTTCCAAATTCATTTTTAAAAGAAGTAGAATGTTTGATATCACGCTTTATATGGAATGGTAAAGGCCTAGGCTAAAAGAACATTACTTTGCACACCACGAGTTAGGAGGTTAGGTTTACTAGATGTCACTGATTACTATTTAGCAGCACAAGTGCCTTGGCTCTATGCTTGGATGAAGCAGAGGCAGTTCAAGATGGTATACCATGGAGTTGGAGCAAGCCCAGAAGGTGGCTCTTTGGACTCTGCCTACCATCTCCGTTTCCCGGGCATGGTGAACAAGATGGTAAATCCATGGACCAGACATACTTTGAAAACATTATTAACTGCGTAAATGACTGGGGGTCCCAGTGGGAGTGGGCCCTCTATCTCTCATTCACCACCCGGAAACATTTAACCCTCCTAAATTAGACCTAGGATACGGATTTGGGAATGTAGGGGCCTTACCAGGTTTCCCACTTTTTGGATGGGGGCATTTGTGTTACGTTTCAGCTAAGGTTAAAATATGGCATTAGAAAGGAGGACCATTTTCAGTTTCTACAAGCAAGACATTTCATCCATCAGCCCCCCATCTACAACAGTTATTAAGACCCTGGCAGATCTGGAACAACTTTTTATAGTTGGATTTAGGATTACCTTAGAGTAAAGATGAAACCTATCTCCCAGATTTACAGGTTGCTGGTAGCCCAACACTCAGAGCAAGCCAATATAATCAGGACCAGATGGGAGGGAAACCAGCTTACAAATTGACTGCTTGAGCGGCAAAAACCCTTAATGGACTGCTGGCGTCACGGTCTCCCCTCTTGGGGTGAATATCATTGGAAGGTTCTGATGCGTTTTCAGAACCCCAACAACTACCAAATATTTTAACCCTGAATACACTCACTTATGTTGGAGGGATGTTGGGAGACTCCACTTCCATATTTTTAGGAATGCCGAGCTCAGCTGTTTTGGCAACAGGTCCATGACCAAATTCAGAGGATTCTGGGGTGTCTTTGCCTGGATCCTTGGTTCCCTCTGTTTAGGTCTCTGAACACGGACCAGTTAAGACTCTCCAGACCCCAGAGATTATATCATATCCTCAGATTGGCAGCCCTGAAGAGCATCACTGTTTGTTGGTTGTCTGTGACCCCACCTTCCATCCAGATTTGGAAAGATAAGGTGCGAGTTAGAGAAGATGGAAGAAATTATTGTGTCTCTTAGACTTTAACTGAGAAATTTGGGAGATATGGAGGATTGGTATGAGAAGGGTTTTGGCCTAATGATCCAGGAAGGGAGATTCTGCTTGGCTTTTGGTCAGGAAGCATGGATGAGTGGAAATTGTGACTGAAATTGAGATTGTAATTGCAAGTATCATCATCTTCCTTTTGGAATAATAGGACTGGTGTTGAGGGAATGAGAAGAAATTGGGGCTTAACCATTGCATCTATTATTAATTGTTAACTTTTAATACTTATATTGCAGTCTTTCTACTATCACTATAGGTTGAGTATTTAGAAGTGGGAAAAAAAAAGAAAAAGATGAACTCATACACACACAATATTTATTTTGGTCCTTATGCTTTATTTAAAGTGTACATAGTTATCAATCCTTGATGTTTTGGTATAGATAGAGGAGCTTTGTTTGGAAAGGAGTCTTAAAAACACTGGAGAATTTTTTGATTTCAGATGTCAGCTAATCTTGAGTGGAGGTCCATAGGCTCTCTGCACCATAGGTGGAGAGGAAAGGTCTTCTAGTTATAACTTTATACGAGAGGTGTTTGTTTAGGTTAGAGGTCCTCTCTTTGATGGGGCTCCTTCTCTTATTTTCTTTCCTTTTTTTTTTCTAACAAATGGACTCTGAAGAATGAGAACAGAAGAAAATAAACACATTATGACTGTATAAAGAAAGACATTCATTGACTTGAAGGAGATTCTGTTCGTTACAATTGCAATGTACAGGCGTAGATAAGTGATACCATCAAGGCTCCTCTAATAGTATTAATAGTATTAGATATAGTAATGGTAGTAGAAATAACATATTAAGTGATGTAATGTCAGACTGGTATATTTTCTGTGCATCAATAAAAACTGAGTAAAAAAAAAAAAAAAACTACAGAGCCCCTTGTCAGCAGAGTGCACCAGCAGCAGCCGGTAATGATCAGCTCCGCTCCGAGCGCCACCTCCAGCTGCAGACCATCCTGCAAGGGGTCATGAGGAGGCATAGTGCCAGACCCCCGCCCCCAAAATCGATCGCTGCTCAGGACTCTACAGCCATTCCCTTGTCCAGCCAATCAGGGCATGGGCAGAGGAAACAAAGACTGTGGCACAGGCTTTAAAACTAAAACTCCTTCTAAGCAGAGTGCAGCAGCAGCATGGAATGATCAGCACTGTAAGAGCCCCTACAGCCATGGACCATACTGCAAGGGAGTCATGGGTGGAATAGTGCAGCTCCCACCACCAAGCACCACTCCAGGATACAGATGCCACCCCTCCCCAGCCAACAAATCAGGGGTGCAGGTGGTGAAACAAAGACTTTGCACGGGCTTTAAACTACAGAGCCCTTTCTCAGAAGAGTGCACCAACAGCAGCTCGAGAACAATCAGCTCCATACCATCCTGCAAGGGGTCGTGAGGTGGGAGAGTGCTAGACCCCCACCCCCACCAATCACCGCTGAAGAACATTGCAGCCGCCCCTCGTCCAGCCAACGAATCAGGGAATGGGCGGTGAAACAAATACTTGCATGGGTACCAGAACCCCCTCCAGCCACTAATCATCCTGCAAGAGGTCGTGAGATGTGCAGTACCAGACTCCACTATCCCTCCCCCACCAACTGACATTCCAGGACACTGCAGTCACTGCCCCATCCAAGCATAGACTTTGGTACAAGCTTTAAAACTAGAGTCCCTTCTCAGCAAAGTGCACTAGAAGCAGCCGGGAATGATCAGCTCCGATTCCAGAGCTCCCTCCAGCCGCAGGCCGTCCTGCAAGGGTGTGAGGTGGGAGAGTGCCAGACCCCTCCACCCCACTAATCGCGCTGCAAGACACTGCAGTCGCCCCGACCCAGCCAACCAATCAGAGCCTGTGCCCCCCCATAAAATTCTCACATTGTACCACAAGCAGGCCTCAATGCAGCGGACCAACGTGCTAAGACCCACGGAATAAGGGCATCTACCATGGGCACCAGTATGGCAATAGTTGTCAGCCAGAGACTCTGCCCAAAAGCCTCCAGGACAACTTCTTAAAACACCTGTGTTGACCCACTACACTGTCATGCATACTCGACTTGTGGGTACCGGCTTCCTCTGGTAAGATGACTCACATGTGCAGCAAACTCAAGTTACCCTACTCCATTTCCTGCATAATTATAAGTTCTAATGCAATAAATAATGTTGCTACCCGCGAACTGCAGCCTGTTTCACTTACGGTAACTTACTGAGGAACTTAACTGCATTTACAAGCGCTTGCACTCCTAGTGTCCCTGGGTTGGACCACCTGGAGGCCTTTGATTACAACTCTCCTCCAATTTTTAGCCCAGCCCAATGTCAGAAGTCTCCCACATACCCTGGATGAGCTTACTGCTTGGGTTTGCCATTATCTGCCTGACATACTCTGGATCTCTGAGACCTGGCTTAAGCCTACAACACCTAACAGTCTCTGTGATATAGCAGGGTATAGCTTTATCAGGCGTGACAGGGCCTCCCAAAATGAAGTGGGGACACAATTATTTTCTACAAGTCCTACCTTAATGGACAGCACTGGAAAACTACCTGCTGGTGCCAAAATGCCCAATTAGTACTTTTAGCCAGTATGGGAATTTATTTGTTTTTTACACTACCTGTATAGGTGTTTTAATCTTGAAACAGCACACAGCAACTTCTGTTTTCCATTGCTGGCAAGCACCATCTCATGAGCAGCCACAGCTTCCTCGCCATTTTATGCTAATTTGCCCTGCCGACCAATTTTATGTTTGCTTCCACGCATGTGCAAGAAACATAGTGCCATCATCAGAGTTTTCCAGAGGTGTCAGCCTCTTCCAATTCAGTCAGTGTATTTGCAGGCGGCGGTGTAGAGCACCAATCACTGCACCAGCTGTCTATGACAGCTGAAAATGCAGTAGCATACAGTTGAAAGAGAAGCTCACTTGGTGAGCAGAGCTCTTCCCCCACACACACACACGCACGCATGCGCACACTGTGTGCTCATGCCTGCCTTCCCTCCCCCACACTGTACGGCCAGCAGGGTGCCCAATTCCCCGTCGGCCCACGCCCCAAAAGCACAGCTGCCACGCTGGGAGCCCACCCCAGCTGCAGCAAAATGATGTGGATGGCCGACGGGGTGCCTAATCCCGGCCGCTGCCCCCACATCCAGGTGCCACACTGGAGCCCACCCCAGTGTAGCAAAATGATGTGATGAGTGACGAGGTGCCCAATCCCGTCGGCTGCACGCCAAGCATCCCAGGTGCCACGCTGGGAGCCCACCCAGCGTGGCAAAATGATGTTATGGCCGACTGGGGTGCCCAATCCCCGTCGGCTCCTGCCCCCACCAACATCCTTCCAGCTGCCATGCTGGGGACCACCCAGCGTGGCAAACATCCTGCGTCGTCTTATTTAAAAAAAAAAAAAAAAAATGAAAATATAAAAAACATCCCTCGCAGTCTCCCTGCCCCACCGCACCCACCCACTGCGCACCCTGCCTCCCCACACACCCCACCAATTATACTTACCTCCAGAGCTCGGGCGCACGTCTTGGCAGACCGGGACCACGTCTGCACTCTTCAAAGCCAACCGCGAACTGAGGAAATGCCGTAAGCTGTATAATGGAATACATAGGGTTTTTCAACTTTATTGCATGTCTCAGGCATTTTTGGAATTTTGAACCAAATTTTCAACATGGGGTTTTGGGACCTCTTCTCATGAATGCTGTCACTGTCATGGCGTTACTTGGGCGAAGGTGATTTCGCAGCAACTGCAGATCACCTTTCCGGAATGATTAACAAAGCGACACTGCCAGTGTTCAAAGTGGGCTCTCAAAAGCCTATTTTGAAAATTGGTAGAAAATTCCTAAAATGACTGTTTTACGTGCGTTCGCAGTTCTATGCACGCGTGAGTTCGCAGATGTTCAATATTTTCACTCCAGATTTTCAACATTGCTATTTTACCACACCTCCTTATGAGCAGTACAGCTATGGCCTTTCACATCTCATCCAAAACATGTTTCGCATCATGAGCGCATAATGGCACAGTTGGTGTAGCGAAATCAATGTACGGACACATTAAGAAAATCACAGTGACACTGTTCATGAGCAGAGATCTTAAAATGGCTATGTTGACAATTTGGTGAAAAAATTCCTAAAATGACTGTTTCTAACAGCTGCTATGCTGCAGAGTTCCTATGCACGCCGTAAGTTCGCAAATTTTCAATATTTTCACTCCAGATTTTCAACATTGCCATTTTACCACACTTCCATACCTCCTTATAGGTAGTACAGTTGTCATTTTTACATCTACGCCCATAACGTGTTTCTGCCCATGTAGTGCACAATGGTTGCAGATCGATTGTCACCGAAATCAATGTATAGGACACGTTAAGAAAATCACAGTGAGGCCGCCCGCCCGCGGCGCGTGATTGGATTTCCGCATGCGGCCGCGGCGACCTGGGTTCGAGACGGACTCGGGTCGCTGGAGGGGGCCGGGAGAAGGATGAGGCGTCTGGGACTGCCTCCTTCTCCGGGGGAGGAGGGGAGGTGTCGGAGCTCGGATGACCCTGGTGGAGGCCAGGAGTCACGCAGCTGCCGGCACAGGCACCGCTGGAGGTGGGGCAAGGCGCTCCGCGTCGTTGCGACCCGCCTCCCGAAAAAGGAAAATGGGCGCAGCTGCCAGCAGCCCTAAATGAAGCTCGCCACGGCTTCAATTAGCCCCCAGGCCAGCCCTCCGACCTAGTCCCATGACTGCGGCATGCAGCCAGAGTGCTGCAGCCCCACCATGGGGGTGCTCAAGGTATCGGAGGCCCGAAGCCGATATGGGGGTGGAAGTCAGTGTCCGTGACCGGGCTGAAAGTAACGGGCGGCCAGCAGCTAGGGCAGGCGAGAAAAGAATAAAATGAAAAAAAAAAGAAAATCACAGTGACACTGGTCATGAGCAGAGGTGTTAAAATGGCTATGTTGAAAATTTGGTGAAAAAATTCCTAAAATGACTGTTTTAGGAGGCGCGCGTTGCAGTTCCTATGCATGTAGCAAGTTGCGTTGTAATATTTGCACACCAGATTTTCAACAGTGCCATTTTCGCACTTCCTTATGAGCAGTGCAGCTACCATTTTCACATCTACGCCTAAAATGCGTTTCCACATATGTAGCGCATAATGGTACAGTCGTAAAGCAAAACAATGTTTGGGACAGATTAAGAAAATCACAGTGACACTGGTCATGAGCAGAGGTCTTAAAATGGCTATTTTGAAAATTTGGTGACAAAACTCCATAAATGACTGTGTTACGAGTGAGCATTGCGCAGTTTCCATGCACCCTCGTAAGTTCATGAATTTGTAATATTTTCAGTCCAGATTTTCCTGGCGGCATTTTCCACACCTCCTAATGAACAGTACAGCTGTCATTTTCCACAACATGGCGAAATGTGTTTTCACACTTTCAGCACAGAAATGCGTGGTCGCTAGGGAAATCATTGTTTGGGACAGATAAAGAAAATCACACCGACACTGTTCATGATCGGAGGTCCCAAAATGCCTGTGTTAATCTGCTATAAAAATCCCCAAACTAGTTACATTTATGGGTGTCGTTGTACAGTTTCTACGCACGCCGCGGACTTCACTAGTTTTTCAAGATTTTCACAGCAGATTTTCAACATTGCCATTTTTTACACCTCCCCATGAACAGTACTGCTGTCATTTTCATATCCTGTTCAGAATGTGTTTTTGCACCTGTGGTGCCAAATGCCATAGTCGCTGTGCAAAAAGCAGTTTTCAGCTAACAAACTGATATTGCCACTGTTCATGAGGTGGGGGTCACAAAAAAACATGTTGAAAATTTGGGTGAAAATACCAACAAATGCCTGAGACGTTAGGTTTTCCACCATACCCCCCACACTGTAGAGTATGACAGGCATCAGGGGTGTGACTTGGGATTCTTGCCTGTCATGCTCACACCATTCTACCCCACCCACACCCTGCAGCCAGTGGAGAGGCCATCAAGTGTGCCTGGACTCTTGGGCCGAACTTCACCCCATTCTCTATCGCACCCATCTCACCATATTTCCTGATGGAATGGAGTGCGCCTCTACAACCAAAGACCCCAAGGCACACCGTGACACTTGCCAGTGTCTGTAGGGTAGGGTGTGGTGAAATGGCACGGTCGTTATGCCTGATGACCCGAAGGCACACCCCAATGCCAGTCACCATCTGCAGGGTGGTGGTGGGTTGGCTTCAGTTCAATACTTGCTGCCATTCCTATTACGCAGCACTGTAACTTCTACACTACTCAATGCCAATGCCTGCAGAAAACATTCTGCATTGACAAATGCTTGTTGAAGCTGGCAGGGTATATCAGCATAAAGTGAGAGAGGGAGCAGGTAGCATTGAAAACGGAAGTTGCCGTGCACTGTTTTGAGGATTCAAAAAACATGTACAGGTCCTGTAAAGAAATTCCTGTACTAGCTAAAAGTACATATCAGCATTTTGGCACCAACCAGTGAAAGCTGGTAGTTTTCCATTGTTGTCTTTAATCTCACTGCCCCTAGCTTTCCCCATCCCCTCTGAACATTCTCTAGAACTGTGTCACAGTATCCTAACCTTGTAATACCAAGAAACTCCACATCTTTTGTGTTTACCTATGACCTGCCACAAGCCTGTAAGGTTCTCTCTCTCTAAATTAACACCATAGGTCCTTTTGTGAAAATAATCAATTCATAATCCCTGGTGATTTCAACACAGACTGGCTAAAATGTAATAGACATGCAGTAGAACTTGCCCTAAATAAGCTGCTCCTCACCCAATTAATCTCCCATCCTACCAGGCTTTCCAGTAACGAACAAAGTGCCACCCTTATTGACTGGGTGTTCATCCCTAGTGCCGACAAAATAATTTTCTCTGCTGTCCTCCTGACTCAGTCAGTGATCACTCCGTGTCTTCTGTATATGGCATGTTAAAGCCCCACCTCGCCTGATTCACTTTTGTGACTTTTCTCGTCTGCACCTCCCAATTCAAATCTGAAGTGGCCTGCCTCGACTGGTCCTATCTGTGGGTTACCTCTGGCGTTGATCAGGCTGTCTCTCACTTTAAAACTACCCTCTCTAGACACCAGGACAACATGTCCTCCTCTCCATCAGGAGAGTTTGTGGTCCACAACCAAATGGCTAACTCGCCTTCTCCTATCCCTTCTAAATGAAGGAGACAGAAGCTGGGCTGTTTTCAAGGCTACCAACTCAGTCTCTGACTGGTCCACCTATAGGCAAGGCAAGGCAATTTTATTTATATGGTGCCCATTCCTGAGGCTCAGGGCCCTAACATATACAAATACATAATAAAAAGCAGTGTTAAAATGCAATAAAAAATTACACAATAAGATTCAGTAAGATTAACATAACCCTATAATGGTGTGCTTCAGAACTCTTAAATAAAATGCAAGCACGCCATCCAACAGTGTAAGAGTCGCTTCTACAGAACTCAAACTTATGCATTTTACAAAAACTCTTGTCAGGTTTGGAACTACATTAAAAAATCTTGGGCCATGAAAGAACCCTACCCTCCTGACTTTGAGATTAAGGGTGTAAACTGTATTATACCAGGACATAAAAATTAAACAAAATCAGTACTGTGATTGGCTTGGCTGACACCTTTCTACCACGGTAAATCCTACGATATACCCATGGCAAAGCTGCCAGTCAGCCGCATCTCAAAATCCATCTGACACCCGTGGTTGGCGTGAAAACCGCCATCTTGAATCCCGCTAAGCGGCCGTCTCCACCACCTTACCCTGCCCTGCTCTATCACGTTCCGCAAGCGATCAACTGCAGTCGTCCACTGATCATCCCCAACTAACCTAATCTGGCGCCGCACTTACGTGCGCTCGCGAGGGGCGCTACCACCTAGTTCTTGTATGTCGAGTTCTGTGCCTTGGATTCTATTTCTATTGCATCCGTAGTAAGAGCAGCTGTGATGATTTGATTTCACTGGATTACTGGTAGGTGTCATTTTCTTACTGGGTGATCGATGTTTCTCTTAACTTTTACCTATCACGCTATATGTTCCACGTTTTATATGCTAATTGTCGCTATCAAAATGCCTGCTTATGTTGGTGGGGATCCCCATCAGTGTCACAACATACTAGCGCTTGCACGTGTAATGAAGACCACACTCTGCTTGTATGTTCATGTACTGTAGACACAAAGGCATTAACATTTTTTTTCCTAATGCAGTTTCAGTTATATTTTAAGTCTTTTCATGTAACGTAATTTTAGCAGTAGATACACTGCTAATGTTTTTTTGCTTGTGTGTGTGTGTATATGTATATATATACACACACATACATACATACATATATACACACACACACACACACGATATCATATACATATATGTGTGTATAATATATATGTACACTGCACATGCAGAAGCATCATAAGCCTGGCAACCGAACTTTTTTTCTGGTGCAGCAATTTAAAATAAAAATAAAAACACTTTTATTTTTTTTTGCTTATAAATACAGGTGAATGGTATATTTCATTAGACCATTCTAGGGTGAAGAGTAAGCTGGGATTTACCACGGTTGGATCTTTGATTTGACTACGTCAGCCATGGTAAATCCCAGAATAACTCCACACCCTATCGTGGTTTATTGCTTAAAACAACCTTTACAATCTCCAATACATTCAGTAAGCTATTTTCAGACCCTGTAGCATACATCGGAGGCCTTTTTCTCCCTTTGAATTGTCTGACCTCTCCATCAACTACTCCATCAAGGCAAAATCCCCTTTCATTTCAAACAAGTTAGCTTTTGAGGTGTACAAACTCTTAAGGCTGATCCCTGAATCCAAATCTGTGGCTCAGATGGCACAGAGCCCAAACTCCTCAGACATGTTACTTATGAACTGGCACCTCTGTTTGCTAGAATTTTCTATTTTTTCTCACATCTAACTCTGTTCCAACAATCTGGAAAATTGCTAATATAGTGCCCATGTATATAAAAAAGAGCAGCAAAGTAATTAGTAACTATAACAGACCCACTGTCATTCTACCCATTCTGGGTAAAGTTCTGGAAAAAATTGTCTTCTCCCAACTTACCTCTTACCTCACTATCCACAATCTCCTCTCCCCAGCTCAGCATGGCTCCTGCCAGAACAACAGCACCACCACTGCGCTGCTCACCCTAACAGTATCTCCACTCTCTAGACAAAGATGACCTTACTGGAGCCGTATTCAGTGACCTCACAAAGGCCTTCAACATGGTCAATCAATCTCTACTCTGCAGCAAGCTAAGTGCCTTGAGGGATCTCCAGTCATGCCCGACCTTGTTTCAGGAAACTACAGTTACCTGAGAACTAACCGTAACAGTAGATCTTTGAGAGAGCTCTTGCAGTAGGTAATTACCTTGAGGACTGTGCCCTCTGGCGCACAACCACAAGGAAACTTGATCTAGCAGTGTCTGACAGGGGACCGCCCCACCCGATAGTCATAGAGATGGACTTCAGCATAACCCTATATAGTGGGCGGTCCCCACACCCACTTTCCACTTCTCCCGCTAGAGACCTCCAGGTGGATGACAGGAGAATGGGAAAAGAGGCTCCTGAAGCCCAGAATGAGCTCATGGAAAAGAGCATCAGAGAAAAATAAGGGATGGAGGGAGGCAAAAGGTTACCAGGGCAAGAGCCTCTCTCGAAGATCTACTGTTACGGTAAGTTCTTGATAGCAGTACTATCTTACTGGAGAGGCTCTTGCAGTAAATAATTACCTTGAGGCCCGAGTCCCAAGCAGTGTGAATCAGAGGAAAAACTGAAACACGGAGCAGGAATGGATCTGCAGAAGGCAGAAAAATCAGGACAGGAGACCCTGGAGTACAGCTAGGCCAAAATCTGCCCTGCACCTAGAGGCAATGTCCAGACTGTAATGCTTTGTGAAAGTGTGGACTTAACTCCAAGTAGCCACGGCACAGATGTCAGCAACTGACATTCCTGAGACATGCAGTAGAGGCAGCCATGCTTCTGGTGGAATGCCCTCAACCTCCCCTGGGAGTGCTTTTACCATGCTTCTGGTAACAGAAAAACAATGAAGTTTGCCAACCATTTGGATAAACACTGCTTGGAAACTGCGGTACCTTCTCTCTTTGGTGCAAAAGAACGAAAAGTTGGTCCAATTTCCGGACAGATTTGGTCCTGTCAGTATAATAATGCAGAATTCTGTGAACATCAAGTGTATGCAGAATTGCCTCCCCACCCCCACCCCGATTGGAATGTTCGAGGTAGTACACTGGCAGTTGAATTGACTGGTTCAACATAAATTATGAAACCACTTTAGGCAAGAACTGAGGGTTGGTATGAAGAGCCACCCGTCTCCCTAAAAAATTTAAAGAAGGCTCCTTACACATCAGGGTCTGAAGCTCGGAAATCCTCTGAGCAGAAGTAACTGCCACTACAAAGAGCACTTTCCAGTACAAATAGCACATATCACAAGAACCAGTCAGTTTGAATGGAGGCAGAATCAATTTTTCCAAAATAAAATTCAGGTCCCAAGGTGGTGCGGGCTGCACACCGGAGGTTTAGGTGGAGGATTCCTTTCAGGAAGGTTTTGAAACCTCCCATTGAGTTACTGTCTTACCTCCCACCAAAGTGCGGTAGGCAGAAACAGCCAACAGGTTGACCTTCAGTGATGAGTAGCTGAGGCCTAAGTCATATAGGTGCAAGTGATACTCCATGACTTGACGAACGAGACACAAAAGGGGTCCCAACTCTTCGAGGTGCCCCAAATGGAGAAATGCTTCTACTTCATGGCATATGTCATCCTCATAGACAGCTTTCCAGTCTCTGCCAGGACCTGCGCCACTCTGGAGGAAACTCCAAAACGTGAAGCAGCTATGTCCTGAGTGCCACGTGTGAAGGTGAAAGGGATGCCAGTCCTGGATGGACCAACGTGCCTCTCCTGAGCCAGGAGATCATGGCAGAGGAACCGGAGGTTATACTGCTAGCTGCTAAGCGAAACCAAACTTGGCGAGGCCAAAGGGGCAAACAGAACCATGTGACCCGCAGGTGCATGAAGCTTGAGCAGCGCCCTCTGCAGAACTGGAAAGGGAGGAAGGCGTGCAAAACCTCCCTGTCAAACAAAGACAGCGCATCTCGCCAAAAAAAAACACCACGCCCGGAAGCAAGCAAGCAAAACCTGGGTAGTTTTGCACTGTATGGAGAGGCAAAACAGATCCTGGTCCGAATGACCTCACAGGTCAAAATGTGGTCAACCACTTCTTGCTTGAGCTCCCACTTGTGGGTTTTACTTTGGTGGCTCAGATTGTCCGCTAGGACGCTCTGAATGCCTGAACGTGAACTGCTGTGAGGTGAATCCGGTGAAGGACCGCCCAGTTCCACACTCGCACGCCTCCCTGCAGAGGGGATACAAGCAGTGCCTCCTTGCTTGCTGAGGTACCAGACTACACACATATTTTCCGACTCGACTAATACAGTGCACTGGTAGAACAGGTGCTGGAAAGCTTGAAGGGCATACAGAACGCTCTGATCTCCAACACACTGATGAGCAAATGGAGCTCTGCCTGGGACTACAGACCTGGAGTTTTGTGGTTCCCAGGTGAGCTCCCAACCCATCCTGACGATCTGTAGTCAGAGTCTGAGTAGGATGAGGGGACTGGAAGGGAACCCTCTGGGTGAGATTGGTAGGATCCTGCCACCATAAGAGATCCCACTGCATCGAATTAGAGACCATGACCATGTGGTCCAGGTCATCCAGCCTCTGATCCCACTGAGCCATGAGCATCCACTACAAGATACACATGTGGAGCATAGTTAAAGGAACAGTGAAGATGGCCACTGCCA
The DNA here is from genome assembly GCA_016271365.2 of Neoceratodus forsteri. Lineage (NCBI taxonomy): Eukaryota > Metazoa > Chordata > Ceratodontiformes > Ceratodontidae > Neoceratodus > Neoceratodus forsteri. The sequence continues at coordinate 964,496,044 of CM057458.1, read as the reverse complement.
TAAGGCCCGGCAGTCAAAGAATCGACCTGGCTGAGATCCTCCTGCTGAAGGCTATTAAGCGAGCCTGCCTCTGCAAAGTATCCACGCTGTCCAGAGAGAGAAAGCCACACCATGTACTGAATCCATCATGGCTCCAGTAAACTGGAGACACTAGAAAGAGACAAGTTGGGATTTGGGGAGGTTGACAGTGATCCCAACTTGTGTAAAGAGATCCAGGGTAGTTGCAAGTTACAGCTGCTCTCAACGGGCTGACAGAAGTCAGTCATCGAGGTGGAGAACACACAGTGGCCCTGACGCCTCAGGGCCGCCACCACTACCGCCAGGCACTTCATAAAAGCCCGAGGTGCCAAGGATAGGCCAAAGGAAAGGAGGGTCTTGAACTGGTAATGCTCCTTAAAAGGAGAAATCTGAGGTAGCAGCGATGGGCCTGAAAGATTGGGATATGCAGTTAGCATCCTGTATATCCCGAATGCAGAGCCACTAGCCTCGTGGCAGGAGGGCAGCACACCTGGGAGGGTCAGCATTTGAAACTGCTTGTACCCTATATGTAGAGGTTTAGAACACTGAGGTCCAAATGGGATGCAAGTCTCCTGTCTTTTGGGGACCAGGAAGAAGTGGGAATAATACCCTTTCCTACCTAGTTGAATTGAACGGACTCTATTGCTTCCTTTCATAACAGAGCCATGGTCTCCTCTCTTAGTAGAGGAATGTGTGCCTTTGGATAGTGGGACACTACTGGGCCTGACTGGAGGTTTTCCAGAAACTCCAGGTGTGGCCCTGTCCTACCAACTGAAGTACCCATAAGTCGGTGGTTACTACCCGCCACCCTGGCAGATGACTGGTGAACCTTCCACCCACCGGCTTCCCTAAGGGACATGGAGGAGAGAGGGCAAACTGTGAGTCAAGCGAGGGGGTTGGGAAAGCTGTGCCAGGGGCTCTTTGGGCCTTTGCAGGAGGAGCGGCTGTGGTTGACTGAGCCTGAAGTTTGGGCTGATGTCTGGCCATCTGCTGCTGTTTCGTCTGCCACTTTGCTTGGCGATGAATAGGTTTTTGGCCTGAAACTTAGGGCGGTACATAGTGTGGACCAACCTAAGGGCCTTGCCCTTATCCTGCAGACTGGTGATGATGACTTGGGCATCACCCCTGAAGAGGACTGAACCCCTGAAGGGAGCATCCTGGATGAGCGCCTGAATATCCAGCGCCAGACCAGATACCCTTAATCAGGAGAATCTTCTAGGGCTAACTGTTGTAGGGCACCTCTGGCGGAGAAGTCCACCGCATCACAGGTGGCCCTCAAAAACGCTCTGCATGCCACTACAGTGGACCTAATGGCATCTGCCAAAATGGATTTTGACTCCGAGTCAGGCAGCGCCTCAGCGGCCAGCTCCAGCTGGATAAAAGGGATTTCTAGTAGACCAACATGTGGGCTACATAGTTTAAAACACGCATGGCCAGTGTTGATGAGAAATAATACTTCCTCCAAATTGGTCCAGCTGTCTCGACTCCTTGTCAGGAGGAGAGGAGTTCATATGTCTCGGCTTGGATGACCTATCATGGGCCACTGCAATGACCACAGAGTCCACCTTAGGATGGCCGTTAAGATGATCCTTTCCCTCTGGCATCCTGTCGTCCAGTCAATGTTCTTGGCTACCGCTGGTATGGAGGAGGGCAACATCCAGCGGGTGGATGCCAGGTCCTCGTGTGGGTCCAACTGGGGGACTGAGGACGGAGCTGCCTCCTGCATGTCCAAATGCTCCGCTAGCCGTTGGCGCATAGAATCCTGAGCGCCGGACTTCCAGTCATAGACCTCCGCTATTTTCTTGAGCAGGTCTGTGAAAGAGGGGTCCTCAGGTGGGGATTTTGGGGACTCCTTAGATCAAGGTTCCTCCATGGAGGAGTTTTGAACCACGACACCGCCCGAGGAAGAGAAGTCGGAATCTATGTCTAGATCAGAATCAGAGAACCAGACATCAGGACAGGAAGGTTCCCGGTGTCAGGAGGTGCTCTGCCCTGCATCCACCCTGTCAAAGGCTCTAAGGGCCCGGTGTTGGATGGCGTATCCAGTGCAGGGAAGGCCTGGGTGGCTGGATCGCAGGACTCTGGGCGGGGAGTGAAGGCTATCCAGCTCTGATACGAGCTGGGTCTTGGTCTCAGACCACGGGACTGAAGGGTAGCCCAAAGTCCGTCGGAGCCTGAGGAGGAGGGAGGAGGCTGAGGTGGAGGAGCTGGTACTGGTGGGTAACCCACCGGAAAACCTGGCATCAGGTAGCCCAGCATATGAAAGGAGTGCACGGTATCCTGGCTGAGGATAAGTGGGAGAATACCCGGCATCTGGAATCCTGATGGTGGGTAGCCCTATGTGGTGTATGTTGGGAAATGCGATGTTGGTATCTGGAGGGTCTGATGGTGGGTAACCCGACGGAGGGACCAAAGGCAGAGCCCTGGGGCACCCCAAAACCCAACCCGAAGGACCTGGCAAACACAGGTTAAATGCCACATTTGCTGCCAGCTGGTCCGACATCAGAGTTGGTGTCTCCATCGATGAACAATTTATCGGCCCGCCAAATCACCTTAGACCCGCTGGTGGAAAGGGATCTAAGAGTGGCGGAGGCCTCGGACACAGCCGAGGCAGCCACCATTACCAGTGGCAGCAGGGGTCAAGGACTGCTCCTGAGGTGGGGCAGGCTTGGCGCAGTGGCCAACTTCCTGGAGGAAGAACACTGCTGCTCACACCCAAGGGTGGCCGTGGATGAGAGGGGACCTGTCCCATTCCTGGTGCTTCTCTGTTTCCTTCTTCTTCTTCTTGTGCCTGGAGGAAATCTGGAGGAAAGGAGGAAGCACTACGGAGTTTTGAAATTCTTATTCCATTGAGGCCATTCGTTGTTTGAGTAAGTAGGCCTTGAGGGCCTGCTGGCATCGCTTCCTGTGGCCTGGTTGAAGCTGGAACAGACCTCACAGTCCTCGACCTTGTGCTCTGGGCCCTAGGCAGAGAAGTGGGGTCTTTTATGGGGCTGTGCGCTGCAGGCGCACTTATTTTTATGCTCCATGGTAGATGACAACGACATGCACAAAAACTAAGAAATACTGATTACTTATTAAGAAAAACAGATACTCATCCAAAAGTGGTCGAATTGCAGCGTCTGAACTCCGCGAGGTCCGGCGTGTACAGGTCAATGGCAGGGAAAGAACTGGAGGCGGGCATGGGTATCGCCCATTATACAGAGTCACACTGACATCAGTCACATGACATCAGGTGGGCGGTCCCCGTCAGACACTGCTAGCTAAAGTTTCCGTGTGGTCCTGGCGTTATGGGGCACAGTCCTCAAGGTAATTATCTACTGCAAGAGCCCTCTCAAAGTAAGCTATTACCTTATCAATAGACAGCAACGCATCCGTTTGACTCCACGCTGTCTGACAAATTACCTATTACTATTGTTGTCCCTCGTGGCTCCATATTTGGGCCTCTCCTTCTCACTACATGTCAATTAATTTCACCACTGCTTCGCTAACAGCACCCTCTCCTCTATGCTGATGATCTGGTCTTCTTCACCAGTGCACAGAACGTAGCTGGCATTAATAATACCCTCACAGCAGACCTGAAGGCAGTTCAAATTTGGTTCCATAAGAATAGGCTACTAATGAACCCCACTAAGCCTAAGCTATGCTATTTGGAATCTCACACTGGTTAAAAACAATCATACTTGGCTCAGCGTGGTCTGGTAATAGTTCCCTCCTTGACTGTGTAAACCCTTTCAAATACCTGGGGTGTGATACTTGATCTCCCTTGCTTTCTCTCTAAATATAACATCCATCTGTAAGGCTGTTACATCAGTCTTGAACTTGCTTATCGAGCCAGTCCAAATCTTTCCCCATCGCTTACATTGTAGTAGCCTGTGGTCTACTACTCCCCAAATTATCCTACAGCCTGCCCATCTTTTCTAATGTCTCAAGCTCTATCCTGTGTAAATGGAATGTGGCTTACAATAATATCTGTTAATCTGCCTTTGCATGCAATCGTCTTGTTCATCACTGTACACTGTACTCCAAACTAGGATGGCCCTCCCTGCTGCTCTACAGGATTTCTCCTCTGGTAGCATTATCCATATTTGTAATGCAAAACCAAGAACCCCAGGCCTTGCCTCCCCGGTGCCTCATAAAAATACCTACTCACTCAGATCCTCTGACCTGACACGCTATCCATTCCCAAGGCTAGCACCAAACATGAAGAGATGGCCTTCACTGTTGCTGCACTGAATCCATAAAACAGCATACCAGCTCACAGTAGACACTGCTCAGTTGCCCATGCTTTCCGGTACCAATACCAGACATATTTGCTTAAACATACAGTATGCTCCTGTTCCTAGCCATTGCCTACAGTGTTGATCTAGCTACATGCATTTTACTGCACCTTGCACTTGATTATTGTCAGTACCTTTGCGTTTCTACCAATTACCCTTCTCCTATGTTCTCTTGCTATTAGACATCTGTCATATTGTTTTTCTCATCACTCTCTGCTCACAGTGTTCCCAAATTCACTGTCTTGTATATAACTGTATCCCTTTGGAGTAGATCACTAATTTAAATTGTTGATCACAGAAATGTACTCCTCTGGTTATTATGTTGCTTCTATGTTGTTAACACTGTCTGCACTGTAGTGATCTAAACTGGCTGTACTCTCCCAGGTCGTGCCTGAAAATAGGCACCTAGTGCATCTTACCGGTAAACAAAACTAAATAAATAAGTCTCCTTCTCTCCCTACGTCTTGTTATTGGTACTACCTGAAGATGCAATGCCCCTTAGCCCCACCTCATTCAGATTGCTCTTGGCAGTCAGTATCAATGCCAAATGGCTTCTCCTCCATCAGTGGCAGACTACCAATATTCTCATTCTCCCTGAACTGGTGGCTGCAGTTCAATCCCTGGCAACAATGTCCAGAATGTCTCACTATGCTAAGGGCACTATGTCATCATATGGAAAGATTTGGCACCCTTCCTAAAAGCATAGATTTTGGCCGCTCGGCCCACCCAGTCTGCCCATTTCCTGCCTACTGGATAAGCTGCAGATCCTAGTTAACCAGCAGCCTACTTCTTCCTACCAACCTCCAGAATTGTAGCGTCATATGCCTGTCCCACACTTTCTTGAACTCCCCACTATTTTGACCCCATGACCTCCTCAGGAAGGCGTTCCATGCGTCCACCACCCTCTCCATGAAAAATACTTCATGTTGCCCCTAGCGTCCTCCCTCTGTCTTCAAACTGTGCTCCCTTGTTCTTGCACATCTCTTTTTCTGAAAGATGCCACCCTCTTGGACTTCGCTCGATTCCCTTGCGTACTAGAAAGTTTCTATCATGCCCCCACTCTCCCTCCTTTCCTTGAAGATCAACTCCCCCCACTCCTAACCAGGGCCCAGGGGTAAACACTCCCTGTGGCCACCATGAAGTGATCCAGACCCTGTTCACACCCCTAGTATATATGACACAGCACCAAAAGGCTTGATACTTACAATTCTGGATATACCCCCATCCCTTTTTATATCTCTCCACCTTAAGCTCTCTTCTATAAAGGCCAAGGGTATCCTGGCTGCCTCCTCACGGATGCTGCCTCACTGTAAAGCCGTTATCAGTGTGGGGGTGGAACCAGGACCAACAGACCTCCCCGGTGCTCTCCTGGCAATCAGAGCTCCTCCCTCATCCCATACCCACCCCAAACTAGTAACACTGGGCCCAAGCTAGTTATGGACACAACCCATGACAGAAAGGCCACAAATACTTGGAAATACTGATTTTATTAGTCTCCTACTATAGTTTGTGTTATGTCATTGTGATTACACATAAAAATATTATTTATTTATTAAATTTTGGTGACCGGGTAGGTCCACTGAGACTAGGGTCCCTTTTTCAGGGGCGACCGGATAACAATACTAGTTATGATACAGAAAAGGCAATAAGAAAAAATAACTTTGTATACATTGTCTGTTACATTGTGAGGTGGTTACAGGAAACAGAGGATACAGGCATGGTTATCATCATGACACAGTTTGAATTGGTACAACTTTACATATGTTTATACAGGAGGTGGCGTATGACCCCAGGTGATCAGACAGTTGAGGTGGGTACTAGGTAGGCTCCACTATGAGAAGGTGTGTTGGAGAGGAGGGAGTACCTTAAGAGCCTTATAATCCTTTATGATTTGTTTAACTGTATGGATTCCTTCTTTATCTTATCTATGAATGCTGTAGTAATGATCTTACTGCATGAATCTGCACAATTGTTATTAAGTTGTTTACATTTTATGATGTACCACTGCTGTACTGAGTTTTGAAAAAATACAAAGAACTGCCAAAAATGGAATAAAACAAGTGTCCTGCTTTTGCCTATATAGAGATTAAAGATAATTCTCCTACTCTTCAGTTAGAGTGACATTTTTTTTTTTTTTTTACAGTGCTGCTTTCAAATCCACACTAGCCAGACTGGATGCCCTTTTCACGCCTTCTGCCGCTTTGCCCTCAATTGCTCTCTAGAACCCACCACTGTGCTCGTTACCACCATCTCCAAATTCTGGCTTGGGTGCCTTCCCCCTACCTTTCCTCCCTTTCAATGCCCCCACACCCTGTACTCCCTTTGCAGTTCTGGCTTTTGTTCACTTGCCCCATTAAATCCTCCACTGGCCAAGCTGCCTTCTCCTTCCCTACCCCAAACTATGATGCTCTTTCCCCTACTATTTCCACAGTTTTCTCCCTCCTACTCACTCACAGTTGACTCAGATTCTAGGCTGTATTTTGCCACCCTTCAACTCCTCACTGTCCCCTACCCCTGCTCCTGTCCTAATGCAATTCCCCAATGCCCTCCTAGTTTCAACCACTGTTCTTTGCTGAACCCAATATCACTTTGTTCACCCTTCAATCTGCTGCCATCTGTACTTCCTGCACCTAGCAGTACCTTGTTCCCTTTCATTTTGCTGTCATTTGCACTTTTGGTTGCAGCTCTTCAGATGCTCTGTCTAAATAGCTCATTTGTTGCTACTTAATTGTTTATAAATTACACTTTTGATTTTATAATCTGCTGTTGTAACTTATTGTTGTACTCTCCCATTTCCCCTCCCCAAGGACGCATCTGTAAATGAGTTATTCCAACTCAGTATGTCTTTTTGGTGAATCTTTTGAAATAAATAAAAATAAAATTACAACTGTCAATTTTTCTCAATTACAAAGTATTGGCTGGAAATTAAGCATTCAGATTAAATAACATGGCATGAAAAAATGCAGGAGCTGACAATATGGAACCTTTTTCCTCACTGTGGGTTATGCCCCTATCACCCACCTCTTTAACCTCTCACTTACCCAAATGACCCATTGGTATTACAGAAAACCACCACCTCATCATCATTTTCAGATCTGGTGATAAAAGCAATCTGAATAACCACAAACCCTATATCCATACTTCCTGACTTTATTACATTGCTGGAACAGCTGGCACTCCCCAACTATCAGACTTCGAATCCATGCATAGTACAATCACCACCCTGCTAAGGTCACCAATGACTGGCACACACTAGATTAAAACTTGTCAGTTTGCTGGCCTGCCAACATACAGGCAGGGCATTCATCTGCAATGCTGACGACCCAGGTTCGAAAGCGGACCTGGGACATCGGCAAACCGGCCAGGAGTGGGGAGAGAAGGACTGGCGTCCTAGAGACTGCTCTCCTTCTCTGGGGGTAAATGGTACAGTGTCCGGCACACCACGGACCTCCCTTGGAGGCTTGGGGGGGTCGCTTGTGCCGGCACCATCACTTGAGGGGGGGCAGATGCTGGTCATCCTGCACGCCCCACCACCAGGTATTGCTGCAAGTCACAAAATTCCAGCCCCTGAGCGTGATGCTTTGTTGCCGCCACCCCACTGCCAACAATGTCCGCCAGACCAAAAAAATTAAAAAGGTTTCCAGATCTCAGCAAGGCATTCAACACTGTCGACCATGCCCTCCCTTTCCTTTCCTTGATGCCAGGTGCCTCACTCAATGCGCTACCACCATCTAGAAACTCCACCATGTAGAAACTCTCCAGTGTTGGTTAGTCAACTATTTATCTGGGCGGCAAGCAGCTAAAGCTAGAAGATCATTCCTCTTCCTGTACCTCCACAGTTAAAGGTCCACAAGAGTCAGACCAGGGCACCCATCTCTTTATGAGTTACATAAATTATTAGGATCCAGTTTAAAGAATGCTTTACATTTGTATGCAATCAATGAAGCAAAAGTCAAGTAATGGTGTTTAGGTCTAAAAACTCCAAGCTACACTACCGGTCAAAAGTTTTAGAACACCCCCATTTTTCCAGTTTTATTGAAATTTCATGAGTTAATGTCTCAATGTACTCTGAAATTAAAGCATAGAACAAATAAACAATTGGAGATAAAAAGAAATCATAGAATCATTTTGTTTAACAAAATTTAATCTAAATTTTGACTCATCAAAGTAGCCACCTTTTGCAGATATACTGTACTTACGAACACACTCGTGGCATTCTTCCTACAATGGACATCAAATATTGTTGGAAGTTCTTCCCAACACTGTTGCAGAAGTTCCCACAAATGTGTTGCACTTGTAGGTTGCTTTGCTTTCACCCTTCTATACAGTTCATCCCAAACCAGCTCGATGGGGTTTAAGTCTGGAGACTGTGCTGGCCATTCCATGATTTGAAGCCTACCGTCTTGTTCTTTTCCTCGAAGGTAGTTCTGACATAGCCTGGAGGTATGTTTGGGTCATTATCTTGCTGTAGGATGAACCCTGACCAACTAAGCGTAGACCAGAGGGTATTGCATGGCGCTGCAAAATGCTGTGGTAGCCCTTTTGGGTTCAAGGTGCCAGTCACTCTGTGCTGTTGTCCTGTGAGCCGCCTATCATGAAGCTGTTGACTCTCAGACACTTTTCTTCTGATTCTATTGTGGCTTTGGGTCTGCCAGACCTCTTCCTGTCAGAGTTTCCTCCAGTTTCAAAGTGCCTTTTGATGGTGTAGGAAACTGTACTCACTGACACCTTGGCTTTCTTTGCAATTTCTCTACAGCAGTTTTTGCTAACCTAAACTTTTTTTAACCTCTAGCAGTTTACCGCTTACCTTTCTACCATTTCAGGTTATTCACTGGACTTGAATTGCTTAAATTTCAATAAAAACTGGAAAAATGGGGTATTCTAAAACTTTTGACGGTAGTGTAGATTGGAAAATAGGTGACAGAAGCTTAAAAACAGTGGATAAATGTGTGTACCTGGGCGTAACTCTGACAAGTAATGGAAAGTGGTCTAGACATATACAGAGTTAGATTAAAACTCAGACAAACAGCGGGCTCATTTATGAGTTTAACTTCAAATATGGTGATAATATGCCTCTTAACCACAAGAGCTAATATTTTTACAAATAGCATATCAGACTGAAGTCTGGAATACAGTAACAATAGATTTACTTGAACTCCCTCAAACTATACAAATCAGCTTTGGGACCAGGTTTCTCAGTTCTGGCTGCTCTGACAAGAGCAGAGTTTGGTACGTTTAGCCCAAAAGCATTGATTGATGCTAAAAAAAAACAACTACTGGATCAGGGTGACTAGGATTCACAATAATAGTTTTCTTTTAAACACAATTGTGGAAGCCTATTATGGCAAGAAGGTGGGCTGTAGACAAATCAAGTTGGTTTAAAATATTGATTCCTACTTAACAAATAAAACTGGAATTTCTAAAGCATTACATAAGCAGAGGATCTTAAGTAGTCAAAATATAAAACAAGTCTCGAATGATTTAAGACATGAATATAGACACTATCAGATGTTTTAATCGATCAGGATACATTAAAATTGTACACAAAATAATGATCTGAGCTTTTTCAAAGCAACATTTTTAAAGCTAGATATTTAAAGTTAATTATTCAGGCAGATAGATTTTGTGACTGTTCTAGATCTGAGCTAGAAGATCTTTCACGTCATGTTTTCTTGTACATGGTATATTGCTCCAAGGAAGTACGGCTCCATCCTAATTGGAACTTGATTCAAACTACAGACAGAGCTGTTTCATTGAATATCATGTTCACTGTACAAGGTGAACAAATAATTAATAATGTAGTCTCTTATTTAAAACTATTGTTCTACTATGCTTAAAACATGAAGAATTAACTGCAGGTTACAAATGCTGGAATTTCTGAATGTTCTCCTAGACTGGTAATAGTGATTTTGTGATTATTATAAGTGCAAAATGTATGTTATTATTCACTGAAATCTTTTCACTGTATTTTTAATTTTCATGTATTTTAAATATTAAGTTATTAAGTGTAAAGGTCTATGACTGAACAATAATAAACATGAACTGAACATTTGTATGCGATAATTCAGCTGTTTATCTTGCTAGGCCCATCATACATTCAGTTGTGGCTAGCCTCCAGACTGCTTTTACTATCTCACAGCATAATCTATTTCATTCAAAATTATTATTTAATGACTCCGAGACTAGCTCCTGAACTTAGGACAAAGTTAGTTGAACCATTCACCTTGCAGGAGGTAACAGGAACAATAAGTACATTAAAAGCTACTAAGACCCTGGGTCCTGTTGGCTACACACCAGAGTTTTTTTAAATTCTTTAAGAAAGAGCTGGGAGACCTCTGCTAAATGTATGTGGGGCCTCTCAGATGGGGAAGACTTCCCCAAACCTGGAACTATGCTGTCATTACTAGCTTACAAAGCGGCCAAAGATATAACCCAGTGCAACTCATATAGACCTATATCTACATTAAATATAGATTACAAAACATATGCATCTCTTGTAGCGAAGAGACTTGAAGGGTCCTCCTGGGGTGGTTGATTTCAACCAGACAGGATTTGCTTCCGGATGCCAGATGCAAGACAATATCAAGCGGACCTTGACCCTTCTGCACCATGCCACCCGATTAGGTCCCCCTTTCTCCTGTTGAGTTTAGGCGCAGAGAAGGCCTTTGACCGGGTGGCATGGAACTTTCTGGGGCTAACCCTGAGGGCATTTGAATTTCCCAATGCATTTATTAAAATCGTTACTAAAATTTACTCTAACCCAAAGGCATGTATCAAAATAAATGGGGAAGTCTCAAATCCGATATCCATGTTCAGAGGCACCAGACAGGGATGTCCCTTTCCCTGCTCCTATCTGCCCTATATCTGGAGCCACTGGCACAGGATTTGAGACAAAGGGGGGCATTGAGGGTCTGCAGGTTAGGGGAGAACTCTAAATTGGCCCTGTACGCAGATGACCTTTTGATATACCTTAGTAATCCAGACCAGGGACTGATCCCGTTATGGGACACATTAAAATAATTTAGGAATCTGGCTGGGTATAGGGTTAACACCAATAAAACAGAGGTGCTGGCGGTCTCTTACAACCCATCTGATACATTTAGAGCTGCCTTCCCTTTAAATGGGACAGAGGATCTCTCAGATACTTAGGAGTCTACTTGTCACTGGATAATTCTCAGATCTTTCAACTAATTGTATCCTATCCTAGAAAAATTAAAGGGAGATTTGGAGAGATGGGCCTTATATCCATCGCATTCATCAAAAAAATCGAAGCAGTCAAAATGGTCTTACTCCCCAAGTTCCTTTACCTGTCACAGACCCTTCCAATATATCCCAAGCACATATTTCAGTAGGATGAATGAGGAATTTCCTGCTTTATTTGGGGATCGGAGACCCAGAATCCGTCTCTCAGTGCTACGGACCCCAAGGGGGCTTTCCTATCTAACTTCAGTTGGTATCATAAAGCCTCTCAACTACTCACTGTATTTTATTGGTTATCCACTGAATACTTGGCCAAATGGAAAACACGGAAGTTGGTGGTTTCCCGAACGAACAGACTTATCCTGACTGGGAGGAGACCTCTTCTTGTGAGAGTAATAGGGAATCCATCGCATTATACGTTAAAAATTGGCAGGACTTGCTGAAGATAAATCCTTGAAGAAATGGATGCTCCTGTTAAAAGTATTTTATTATGAACAGGCCTTGACCCAGCTAGATGGGATTCGGGTTTTGCCAATGGGAAATAAGGGGTCTCTTCTTGGTCTGGCATTTTTAGGAGCGGGGGATACGTTCATTTCAAGAACTGGTGGCTCAATATGGACTTGTATGGCAGGACAGGTTCAGGTATTTTCAGGCCAGGGATTATATACAATCAATCACTTGGTCTGCCTTCTTGGAATGTAGATCCTCCTCCACAAATACTATCATTAATAAAAGAGGCACTAGAGAACAGGCGCCGCAGAAAAGATTATCTCATATTTGTATAATGCCCTCCTCGATTGTGGGGAGACTCCTTGCAGACAATCAGAAGGGCCTGGACACAGGACTTAGGTGCATAAATTCCTGAGAAGGTTTGGACCGGGGCCTTAAAGAGGATACACTAGGGGTAGTCGCTGGGAGTTGGAGAGAGTTCTCTTGGAAGGTGCTCTCTAGATACTTCAGGACTCCGTCAATAACTAGAAATATGGTGAGGACAGTCCTCATCCTGTTGGAGGGCTGTGGCCACTCCTAGCAGACTCTGGTACATATTTTTGTGGGGTGTGTCCCTTTTGGCCCTTTTCTCAGACAATTACAAATAGCTATTCATGCTGTCTTTGATCCAAATCTTGATTTAACCCTTACACTTTACTTCTTTTTGGATTTGCCACCTGGACACAGGGGTAAGGATACAGCCAAATTACTGAAAATCATGCTTTTAGCAGCACAAAAACGATTACGTAAATAATGGTTCACCAACACCAAAATCACCAGAGATCAATGGCATGATCTAATGATCAATTTGTATAAGATGGAGAGTCTTACGGCCACTCTCAATAAAAGACAGCCACAATTTGAACTTCTCTGGAGGAGATGGGTCATATACATCATGTCACAGAGACCTGAATTTATACCTTAGAGGAGGATCTGGTGGGGAGGGTTCATTAATGCTGTATATCAATTACTGAGATGATGATGCTGAGAAACCTCAGCTGGAGAGTACCTTCTATTTTGGGATATCAACTGGATGTATCGTGGTGCAACTGTTATTTGTTTATGTATCCAATTTGTTTTATTGATTATGGCTGATGCCACTTATGTCACGTATTGACCCCAGGAACAAAGGTTACGTGCATAGGCATGAAGTAGCATAATTTAATGGATTTGGATGAAATTATACGCTCCTTTTAAAGGGGCACTGTCAGCTTTGCCTTCGTTTTATGATTAAAACAAGCAGTGTGCCTCTTGGCACCCATCTATCGTAAATGCACCCCAGAATGCCCTACATGTGCCAATTTATAGCCTTTTGGCGGTTTTAAGATTTTGAAAGAATATGCTTACACTAGGTCGAGTAAAACTCACGCGTCCGGAGCTTCTAGTTGGTCAAAGCGTGCCTCTGGCATGGCGGTGTCCAAAACAGTGATTTTTTGATACGACCCGAGATAGAATAATAACCCTGCTCCGTGTGTAGAAAGAAGGCGTTGCTGGTATCTCCGTTGAAAACCGAGTGCTCTGTAGTGCACAATTTGTAATTTCCAGGAGTTGCGAAATCACGCATGCGCTTCAGAGGAAGGAACAGAGATCCCACACATGCGCAAGGCGTGCTTCTGAAGCGCAGGAGTGCGAGATTTGACAACTCTTAGAAATTACAAATTGTGCACTATAGAATGCTCGGTTTTCAGCGGAGATACCAACAACGTCTTCTTTCTACGCGCGGACAGGGTTATTATTCTATCTACGTCGTTATCAAAAAAAAAATCACTGTTTTGGACACCGCTCGTGCCAGGAGCGTTCTCGACCAAACTGTGCTTCCGGACGCAGTGAGTTTTACTTGACCGAGTGTAAACATATTCTTTCAAAAATCGTAAAAAGCAGTCAAAGGCTGTACATTTGCACATATAGGGGCATTCTGGGGTGCATTTATCGAAGATAGGTGCCAAGGACACACTGCTCGCTTTAATCATAAAGCGAAGAGCAAAGCTGACAGTGCCCTTAAACCATGTAAAAAAACAAGAAGGCACTGTCTGTATTAGTCTATGTTGTTAAATGTTTTGTCAGTGATTGTTTGCTAAAACTGAATAAATAAAGTTTAAAAACAATTATTATTTAATGCTTCAAAAACTAAGATCATGATAGTCTCTTTTAATGGTGACCCAGCCAGTAATGTCCCCCCAATCTTCTTATCCACTATACTGGAGGCAAGCTCAAGCTGGTGGTCAATTGTAAGTACCTGGGGCTATGGCTAAATAGCAAATTGTCCTCACTACTCACATCAACACTCAATGCAAAAACTCTGTTCTATATTGGGATTCTACCTGAATGATTCAATATGTCAGTTTGTGTCTGTAGCTTCACCCACAAAAAAAATAAACACAGCACTCTGCACAATCATTTTGATTTATTTTGGAGTGGTAAAATGCGTCTTTGCAATGTAGCTACAATCATTACAAACAATGGACTTTCGAGTCCTCAGCATTACCAATGGCTTCTTGTTGTTGCTGGCTGGCATAAAGTTAGCAGATGCTGTTGGCATAGTACACAAAGCATATTGCACACACACAAAAAAACAAACAAAAAAAACTGCATGCTGTTTAACTCAGTCCAACTCTTGTTACTACTGTCACAGCTGTTGAGCAAAAATTCTGTCACAGACCCGGTACAGAGAATTCAACATGCATTTACTGTATTTAAGCAGAGAAACAATAAAATTATATAGGCAATTATACCTGTTGTATAAGGACTAAATAGGGTATCAAGGATTGCCTTAGCAGGTATGTGACAACTTACACTTGAGGTCCTTGATGCTATTAAGGCCTCTTTACACACACACACACACACACACACACACTCTCTCTCTCTCTCTCTCTCTCCCCCCATTTCCACTAGTTTGAGCACATCTATAAGAATGACAGCTAATCAGTCAACTGGAATGCTGTGTTAGTCCTTGCACCTCCCTCAGCACACAAAGTGACAGACAAGAAAGACATCTGACCATTTATTTTTAATTTTTATTTAGTTTTACTTATTGATCATTTCTGCACCAGAATAGCCTCATTTAGGTGCAACACCTTATTTCTAAGAAGGCCCGGGGACAACACAACTTAAAAGCAACACGTTACATTAAAGGGACAGTGTCAACCCTTTTTGCATTATATTATCTCTAGTTAAAAACCCGCATTTCACGTGCCACACTTTCTCTAAACATCACTGATGCTGGTTGCTTTTCTGCCTCCTTGCTTAGTGGAACTGATGTATGCTAATATATAGTTATAACCAAACTTGCTTTGTTTCAAAGCCTTGATCTACTCTCACTGCATATTACCTGAACATTATACCCCCATACAGTGCAGCCACCCATGATGCAGCAGTCTCCTCTACTCACTGTGTTGGGGATGTTCCTGAGCCCAGGAAAGATGCAGTGGAAGCTGAATGAGGAATGTAAACAAACATGTTTTTGTGTGGACCAGTATGATGGGCAGTCTGCGTCTCAAGTCTTTCTTTCTTTTAAAGAGAAAAACAACCAACCAGCTACATCAGCAGTCTCTACAAAATGTGAACAATCATAACGTGTTTCTTAAACTATGGGCACGGTCATGCCTAAGGGGTTGCCCGTATCCCTTTAAATAAAGTAAATGTCAATTAGAAGTTAAATGATATTTTATCTAACAACTAGGAACATAAGCCAGTTTTCCATGCCATATTTTTAATCTTCTGCACATTATTTTTATGCTGATGTCTGATGAATTACTGTTTATCTCCTTATGCATGCACTCTCCCACACTCATTCAGCCTCTGTGCCTAACTCTCAAACTGGTCACCCAAACCACTCTTCCAGGCTCCACCCCACCACCAGCCCTCAGATGACCTAGATTCCTTACACACCATGTCACCAGCGTCATAAGCAGCTGCACCAATGAGCCAGCACTACACACTATTTTCTAACATTGTTTTCAATATTTATAACTCAATTTTACTTTTTTTTTTTTTTTACATTAACTATTTTGCTTTTAGGCTGGCTCACTGCCCAATAACAAAACAGATGATGTGAAACAGTATTAGAGCATCTCTAGGTAACATGAGAGCTTTCTAATATCATTACTAAAGTACATTTCTGGGCACTTGCCTTTATGTATCTCAGTTCTCTGCCATTTTGTTTACTGTTCAAGTACTCTAATAAGACTATCTGCAAGAAATTTCATACCACTGAAAATAAATATTGCACTTTTCTGCATCACGACAAAAATAAAACTGGATACATAAAAGTATGTGCTCCAAGAGATCAATACACAAATTCCACAGTGATGTGAATATATTATAGGTTTAGTGCAACAAGATAGGTCTGTCAGACTATAAGGTTAAGATAGGGTTCTTTTAGAAGGGTAGACACATTAGGCTAAGTAGGGACAGCTTTGTATCTGTGCGAAGCTGGGGAATAAAGGTTTTGTTTGCTGGTCAATAATTAATGGGGTAATCATGTTAAGTCTTGTGTGTTCCAGGCAGCTACAGCACTCAACGTTAGGAAACACACACTGGACACCTCAGGGGCCTTTCCTCCTCAATGAATATGAAACAGAAATGAAACCAGTAAGGTGCCATAGTTACAATATAGCTGTGAGTTTTCATTGTTCAAGACTTCAAATGATAGGACAGCCACTCCCATTCTCTCAGGTACTGAACCTATGTACTTAGCTTCCTTAAAATGCAGGACAAAAACAGTGTCTATACAAATACTATTTTATAGAGAGACACCTATGGTAAATCAGCCAGCCCTGAGTATTTCCTGGCTTTAAGGACCCTAACCACAAAACAGTTTCTCCCATTCTGTGTCTGTGGCAAAACTCTTTTGTAGATAAAGGCTTAAAGCACCCATATTCAAAGTGCCCAGAGCAGTCGTCAACCCAGCGGCGCAATCACACACTATCACTGCGTCTATGCAAATATGAGACCCCTCATGCATAAGGGGTGCAGAAGTATATTCTAAGTTTCGGCATCGCTAAACAGCCACCAGTGCAGCACTGTTTACCACTGCCAAACCATGGCCTTAAGCGGGTGCTATGGCTGCACCCCACTGAATACCAGGTGGGTGTACTGCAGACTGAAATCCCTGGTGGACTGGTGGTCCCACCTCCCTAAATGCCCATGTCCTACATCTGAATCCCAGTCCCTGGAGCCTACTGGACCCTCCTCCCTGATGATACATAGCGTTTTGTGAGTTACTTAAACTGGTTTTAGCCAATAACTGCATGGCTTACAGGAAATTTTGTAACTTGTGGAATCATCCCCACTTAGGCAATCCTGCAGACCATGAAACCACACAATGGCTGAAATGAACATAAGGATGCAAGTACTGTATTTCCCGTTAATGTAGCAGCTGCCCCGAACAAGTGACAACCCCCACCAGCTGAGCACCCCTGCTACACACAACCACCACCCTGGTCATCAGTACTGCTCCAAAATGATGGCAACTGGCAAAACCTTCAGTCACCTCCTCGGCCACCTGCTGTCTGACACTTTACAGAAGCATGATCATGAGTACTGTAAAATCAGCTGTTTCTACAGTACTCACGATCACACTCAAGTGCACCCACTACTACCTGGGACTCCTGCTGGTCCCAGCTCCATCCTCCCTCTCCCTCCTGCCCAACATCAAGCCAGCGGGGATCTACACAGAGCAGAGCCCGGAAGCTGATGATCATCATGAATGGCTCAAGGTATATATGTCTCTTTCTAGGTTTCTTCCTTTCCACAGTCTCCACTTCCCCCAACATCGAGTGGTGTCTTGACAGCCACAGTCACAGCACCACCTCTAAATAGTCACCACATCCCACAGGGAGCAGGCTCCCCAGCTCTTCACAAGGGGCAGCTACTGAGATGGAGCCCAGATGCCTCTCCTCGGGTCAACTTGTGCTGCAACTGACAGCATACCCCAATCCTGCCGCTCCAATCCTGGCTCCCATACTTGCTTTCCAAATCCAGGTCCCCGAATGGAAGTGTGACATGCTTCCACTGAACCATCGGGCAGCCCTTACATTTCCTTTATAGATACTCTTAAAGAGGCCATCATAGCTGAGCGTTGTTTCTAACTATTTTTCAGCATGCATTGAAGACACAGGTTCATTAATTACCAGTAACAGCGGATCTTGAACAGAATCCGCTCCATAGATCCCACATATTGGATGGTAAATCAGCGGCATCAAGACCCTGTAGGAGCTTTTCAGAGCTGGGGATGTCCACTTACCACATGACACTGAATGACACAGCGTCACCTATTTGACGTGAGTCGCCTTATCTGCTTTGGTTCCTGCCATCAATAAACAGTGTTCCAATATTTATCTAAAGCAGGAATGGGAATCCAACCCGACCAATCATTCTGGAGGGGCAGGAAAATTAGATTACTAGAGTTTGCCCTTTAAAACAAAAACAGGCCACTGGAAAGCAGATGCGTGCAGTGACCTACAATGAACGCATCAGTCTCCTTGCCAGGGTACAAAGTGATGGCAGTCTTATGGCTCCTGCATAGAAGATTCTCCTGAAGACCTACAGTTATTGGTAAATAGCAACCGAAGTTATTCAAGGATATCTCTTCCACAGTAGCATACAATGGACAAGTACAAAGCAGTAGAGCACCCCACACAGCGCCCCTATCAGGAAGCTCTCTGTCAACCTTTTAGTAACAGTGAAATGCAAAGGACATCCCCTGTAGAAAAGCTACCTACATATGTCAGTTTATACAGCATACAAGAGGCAAAGGACACAAACAGTTGAGGGGATTGCGGATAATTTTGGTGCTGTCCAGATAAAAGCGGTGTGCCTTAGGGCTGTCCAGGAAGTGCAAGAAATTAAAGTTACATATACTTACCAGAACTGTTCATCTTCCAGGATATCTTCATCACTGATTCCCACTTATGGGTCAGGATCAGAGCACTATGATCCCACAGGAGCAAAGCTTTGGCCAGTGGGCCAGTTATGTGCAGACTGCTTACACCCACGTGGTGTGTACGCTAGCCAATAACCGATGCTGGCTCCATCACCAACTTCAATTCTGTTCGCCAGAGAGAGAAACAAAAGTGGGGAAAATAAGAGAGGCTTAAGGAATTTCCTAGCCCAAAGAAACCAGGAAAGGATATAGGAAATAAACAACAAAATAAAAACAGGATTAACAACCTTTAGACAGAAAGAAGGGGCACCTGATGGCACAGACATGTAGCTGGGTACAGGCCCAGAGCCTCAACATCACTAGCCAGACAGCAGAGGGATAGCGATACTTACTCTCTCCGTAACTCAGGTTATCGCTCCTACTGCTCCCTCTCATAATCCCTTGCTAGTCAGAATGTCTTCTCTTTCTGCTTTCCTAATATCTGGAGCTTTCTTACCCTAACAATTCGCTCTGCCTCCTCCAAATGCTCTTCCACTCACTACTCCAAGCCCACACCCCTCCCTCCTGCAAATGCCCCTTACTAGTATCCTGCCTCCACCCTTTTTTTTTCCCTATCCACTACCTGTCCCCAAGCTCTTACACCTCTCTGCCCGCTCATTTCCCACTACTGAAGTATTCCAACCTCTACACTCATCTCCCCTCATCACAACCCTCCTTTCCTCTCACCCTTCCCTCCTCTCTCTACCCCTCCTCACTCCCCTCACCTGCTACCTG
Organism: Neoceratodus forsteri; assembly: GCA_016271365.2. Lineage (NCBI taxonomy): Eukaryota > Metazoa > Chordata > Ceratodontiformes > Ceratodontidae > Neoceratodus > Neoceratodus forsteri. The sequence continues at coordinate 964,476,400 of CM057458.1, read as the reverse complement.
AACACCATTCCCACTCTTTCCACATCCACTTCCTCCTCCTCCTCCTCTGCTACACCTTCCTCTCTCCTCTCCCTCCACTTATCCTATGCCCTTCTCTCTGTCCCACCACACCCTATACTTGCTATTTCTAACCCTTATCCATCTCCCCTTCTCTTTATCCTTCCCTTCCCCACTGTCTCTACCCCTTCTCGTTCCTCGCTCATATTCCACTCCATTTGCTCCTTCCTGTTGCCCTCCTGATTTATGACCACTTCCTTCCTGTCCTTTTCTTAACATTACAGCCTGCAATTGCCTGTTACCCCACAATCCTGATGTAATCAATCTGTACTGTAATTATGCCAATACAATGCTATGTATTCTATACGTTGCTGTGCCTTATTGCTGTATATTATTACTGCGCTTTTTACTTGTACTATTATGTACTTATCCACTCCCCCCCCATGAACACATTTGGAAACAAGGTTTATGGCTTAGTATGTCTTTCCTGGTAAATCTCTTTTAAATAAATAGGCAGCAGCCCTGTAAGCATGTGGCTCTGGCAGGTAAGCCAAAAGGGGTATACCAAAGTTGAGGCCCCTTTGTAACAGAGTTGGCACAAATGTGTCAAGAACAGGGTGCGAAATTCCTATACCTTAGGTGCCACAGGGCAGACACTTTTGTCTTGGGACACTGCAGCTCCCTGGTGCCTGCCCTCTGGGGCACCTAAGGTATCTGAGGTTTGCTTTGCTGACCTCGCAGCACTTTTCTAATACTGAACCTTTAAGGCGCAGCTCCCTATCCCAGACTAAACTTGGCCGATCAGCGTTGGCGACCCTCATATCGGCTTCAGGATTGTCAACATTTGGCGGCATGCGCAGAAGTGATGGGCCACCAGCAGTTGCAGTGGGAGCCCAGCAAGACTGATCGGAGTTCTGTGACTGTGGTTATGATTACCACATGATGGTGAAGGGCTCCCTCTTGCCGGACTACACAGAAAAATAGTGGAGACCAGTGTCTAATGTGGCGGTCGCGAGCGGCAGGTAAACTTAGGCACAGCACTGATAATGGGCAGCTGGGACTTTCAGCGAGTGTACTCGCCGACCAGTAAGTGTTGTTCTGCCATCTATGAGTGGAATGGTACTGCACTCTGAGCACAGAATGAATGGAAATACAAGGCTCCAAAAAGGCTGCTTTAATCATCTTCAACGATTTAACATGTTGTACACTCCAAAGATCACCTGGGAGATAGAAGCTCTGTACTTCCATTAATTTTGTGACTCAGAAGTGCAGTACTGTTCCTCTCAGCAGTATGTGCCAGACAAGTCAGTTTTGGTCTCTTTATAATTTTAAGAACAGTCACACTACTGTGGTGCTAAGAAACAAATATGTGGTATGGGTCTTTACTCTCCCCACAAACTTACTCATGCGGAATAGTCTAACCGGCTCCTTCCAGTTCTAAAAGTACAACTAACAGATTAACCACAAAGACAGCCTTATTAAAGCAAGTTTGTACCTGAGCTTTTTGAAGTGATTGTAGGTAGTGTGCCAGCCTCCTCTAACAGCAAAATTCAGTCCCAAAATAAAATTCTAATGTTACATAGATACATAGACAGTGTCGGCAGATAGGGCCTATGGCCCACCCAGTCTGCCCATTTAAGTTTGTAAATTCAGTTTATGTTTTCCAGGAAGTCTGTTGCCCTACCCTGACCTCCAGAATTCCTTTATGTCTATCCATGCATTCTTAAATCCGTGATTGTTTCAGCACCCACCACTTCCTCTGGCAGGGTGTTCCACTTGTCCACCACCCGTTCTGTGAAGAAATTCTTCCTCACGTTTCCTCTGAATCGTCCTCCCTCCAACTTCATCCCATGCCCTCTAGTCCTGGAACATCTTTTTCGCTTAAAAATAGTGCATTCCTGCACCTGTTCCTCCTGTAAGATACTTGTATGTCTCTATCATATCCCTCTTTCCTCCTCTCCTCCAGGAGTACATGTTCAGTGCCTTCAACCTGTCCTCATAGGACTTGTGATGCAATCCATGCACCATCTTTGTTGCCCTCCTCTGAACCTTCTCTACCCTGTCTATGTCCTTACGTGAGTATGGTCTCCAGAACTGCACAGTGTACTCCAGGTGCGGCCTCACTAGTGTCTTGTATAGCGGAATTATGACCTCCCTTTCCTGCTGGTGATGCCTGCCTATGCATCCCAGCAGCCTATTCTTTACCAGCTGCCTTGTCACACTGTTTCCCTGCCTTGAGGTCATCAGAGATGATAACCCAAGATCCCTTTCCTGCTTGGTGCATGCTATATTCTCACCCCCAACTGATATATTGTGCCAGGGTTTTTGTGCCCCATATGCATTATCTTGCACTTCCTTGCATTGAATTTCAACTGCCAAACCCCAAATGAATAAGTTCATTTGAGAGCATATAAGTAAAGAACTGGTTAAGAATTGGTGAGAACTGCAGAACCACATAGAAAAGAACCTATAGACTGGTGAGGCAGTTATTTACCAGTTCGTTTGGATTTGGTCCATTTTGTCCGGCGACAAGAATTCTGAATGACCATTTCAGTAACTCTTTTGTCCTTGCAACATAATGTCCACAACCAATTAACGCGACATTATGTTGGGGACCAACGTCCGTACATGGCTAAGAGGACTCCTATAGCAGTATTTGGTAGTCAAACACAGCTCAGCAGGCTGCCATCATTTGGGCTCTCTGCTCCACCATGAATTGCTAAAACTATCTGCCAACCTGCCCTCAACATCAACACTACAGAAGTAAATCACACAGTTTTTTTTTGGGGTTTTTGAGTTTATTGTGGAAAACAGCAATGTTGTAGACCAAACTTAATTCTAGTTTAGGTAGCCTCACTCTAATAATGAACAGTCCTTAGAAACTGACATTATGTAATGAAACAAACAAAAACATTGGGGCAGCATGTGAATAATTTATTGGACATGTATTTTTATTGCTTACATGCCTGAGTGGGCATGTACTTTTTTCCGCAATTTCATACCCTGGTAAAGAAGCAGGAAAAGCGAACATAACTCCTAAGCGGCACATAGCAAGGCACCAGAGGTTGAGACGGACTGTAAACTAGTTACGCTATGCCACCCCTCACCCTCCCGGGAGGAAAAAGCTGGTGAATGTTGAATTGCAGGATTGGACATCCTAATGGAATACAGATGTGTCCATCTCCCAGTTATTCCTGAGCCTCAGCTTAACAGCAAAGTCAGCAGAGGGAAAAACAACATGCCAAGCAAGATAAGAGGAAAAATCCAGGCATAACCAGAAGAAACTCATTACAGAAAAGCTGACCTGCCTCTTCTGCAGCAACAGGGAGGTTCCTGTGTGAAAGCTGGCATAGTTTGATCAAATGTAGTGCACAGCACCCATCCAAATACAGGGCTGCTGTAAAGTCGAAGTGAGTAGAGTCAGAACTAGATACTGCCCAGTGGCACAAGCTGGCAACTAACAGGATAAGAGAAGGAAGGAAGGAAGGAAGGACGGATAGACTGCCCTGAACTCACGTGCCAACTCTAGTCTCCGTTTACTCTGCCCCCCCTATATACACACACACACACACACACACACAGACACGTGACCTAAATCTGAACTGGTTGTCACCTGCCTTAGGCAAGACTCATTCTGCCATAGCTGTTCTTAATCTGTCCCAACTAATCACAGAACCTACTCCACTAAACCTCAAATCCCAAATCATACTCTCTTAGACTGGGCCCCAACCTCCCACCCTCCACAGGGTTGTCCAGTCTGGCCTATTACTTGATGCTCTTAGCGACTATCATATGATCTACTTGGTTAGGAAAGTTCACAGACCCAAGAGCCCTCACAAACTCCTTACTGTTTGTTCCTTCAAAACACTGGACCTTGCCCCTCTTCATCAGGACCTCACCGGACTGACTGGACCCCTATAGCCACTGCAAATACCATTGACCAAGCCCTCGAATATTTAAAAGCCAATTTCCTCACCATCTAGAACAAACAGGCTCACCTGAAGAAAGTTAGAGTGCAGGATACTCACCTCCCTGGATAACACCTGAATTCCTAGCCTGTCAACAAGCACGTGACTCAACATGGAAACCCCACAAATCCTCTAAACTCCCTTGTGATTTCTGTACCTACCGAACTCTCAAAATGCCTGTACTGAAGCTATCCATCTGGCCAAAGCTGAATACTCTGGTCAACCTTTAACACTAACATTAACAACCCAGCAAAGTTTTGGAAAGTTATTCACTCCTATTTTCACCCCAAACTCAACCCCCTCCCTGCTACTCAAAATAAATAATCGACTCATAGCTGATCATCCTACAGTTGCTGAGGAATTCAATTTGTACTTTACTTCCTGCACCTCCACCCTGTTAGCCTTCCTTCCATCCCATCCCTCTCCTACATATGCTACTCAATAACCCACTCCATCCCTGTACATTATCCTACAGCAAATGGCTAGTCTTCTGCTAGCCCCCACCACATGTCCCCATTGCCTGGACATTATGACTCTGGTTCCTTAAGGATCCTATGATATTGTATCCTGTCTTACCACTGGCACAGACTTTCTGTGCGACTCCTTTGATGTAATTCTGTATTATGAGCTAATTCTAAATCTATTTGGATAGTGTATTACTACACTGCAATTGTACAGTTTTGATACCTGTATATATATATATAGTCTCATTTATGATTACTCTGTATATTTTACTTTTCTTGACGTGGAGCCTTTACAAAGCGAGTCTATGATTCAAAGGATTGTAATTCGATTCTATTCGATAAACAATAAACATACAAGCCCAATGCTTCCTCCAAAACCATTGAACAGTGCAGAGTTTTGCCTTTGCACTATCTCTCATTGACACCTTAAAGGCACTTCTCTCTATTAAACCAACAAAAGGCAGCTCCTGCGAGACCTCGACCCTAAGCTTCTTTATTTATCTGCACCTGCTATTTCCATCCCTCTGGCTGATCTCCTTAACCTGTCCTTCTGCACTGCAACTATCCCTAAAACCTGGAAACATGTTACAATTCTTCCCTTACCTAGGCGGGATCTCTCATCTCCTGGAATTACTACTCTATCTCACTCCTCCCACTCTGGTTAAAACTTCAGGAACCCGTGTTCTCTCCCAACTCTCCACCTTTCTTGTGATTCCTCTTTCTGCACTCCCTTCCAATGTGGCTTTCGGAAGAATCACTCCACAGCTACTTCTCTACTCAAACTTACTAACTCTATCCATTCTGCCACGGATAGCGGTCCACGTTACCGCTGCCATCTTTGTCTACCTAGCTAAGGCCTTCAACACTGTCTCCTCACTCCTCCTTGCAACCTCTCGTCAGCTGGCCTGTCTCAGATGGCCTGCAACTAGTTCCAAGCCTACCTGGTAGGCAGAACTCAATCTGTCAAAATAGCTGATTCTATGTCCTCACCTGTACCAATCTCTAGTGGTGTGCCTCAAGGCTCTGTACTTGGCCCACTTATTCTCAAATCTTTATCAATGACCTTCTGTCAGTTTGCCTTGTCCTCTATCCACATGTATGCGGACAACATGGTCTTGTTCACCTCAGGCCACTCCCCTCTGATGTGTTTACCAGACTACAGATTGACTTCACCAATGTTCAACATTGGCTATGCTCACATCAACTCTTCCTCAATGCCAAAGACAGTGGCCATGACCTCTGGCATATGAGGCAGAGATTCTCTAGGCTACCCCCACTCTTGGCGGGACAATACTTGAGGACACCTCCTCATTCCAACACCTGCCCAACAAATGAACTTTTCTGAACATATTGACACCATCCTGAGAAAACTGTGCCCCAAGCTCAGTGCTCCTTTACAGGAACCGCAGTGCCCTGCCACTGCTGGTTATGCTGCGATCTTGTTCAGAAAATGATACTCCTATCTTCGACTATTGCGACATAGTGAAGTCTCCAGTGCTGCTCCAAGTCTTCCCTTGCCGGTTGGATACCCTTTTCAATGCTTTCTGTCGCTTTGTTCTTGACTCCCCGCCCACACTCACCACTGTCCTTGTATCACTCTCTAGCCTTCCCCTCCTGGAGGTAGCGCCTCTCTCACTGAGCCAAATTAACTTCAAAATTTGGCCTGGGCTTCCCCTTCTTACCTCTCCTTTTCACCCTCCCACCTCTCCGAGCCACTGACACATGTACCCTAGCTATCCTCGCTGCACCACCTCCATAGGACAGGCTTCTTTCTCCCACTATTCTCCCTAAGCCTGAACTTGCTTCCTTCACTATCAGATTTTCCTCATCCCCTTCTTCTACTCTCTCTGGCCCTACACAACCATACTATTCCCATAACTGTTCTTGTTTCTAGTCCCCTCACAACCCTCCTCTCCTCAGTCGCTGCCCTCCTCCCTCTCGCATAAATATCCTTTATCTAATATCCTGATCCTTCCCATGTCTCCTAAAACTGGTCCCTCCACTAAGTATGCCCGCACAGTGTTTTCACTTCTTCCCCCTTCTTCTCCCCCACCTCTCTACACATCGCCACGAAACACTACTGCATCCTCCTTCCATATTTCCCCACTGAAGCCCTTTCCTCCATTTCCTGATCCCTATTCTTTCCTGCTGCTCAATTTTCCTATCTCTTTCTCCACCCCTTTATCTGTTTCCCACCCTCTGCACACTCCCACCTCCAATCCTCCCCTCCCCTTTTCCACCTAATCCTGTGCCCTTGCAGGGGTTCTCAGCATCCTGCAGTGTGCTTTGCTCTTGGCTGCCTCCCTCTACCCCCTCCTGTTCTCTACCCCCTTTTGGCCAATTCCTGTCTCCTTGCCAGGTTCTCAGTATCCAGAAGGGGCTTGATTACGTGGCTCTCTCTCCTCACCCTTCCTCTACCTTGCTTGCCCCCCTTTTTCTTAACCTCTTCACCCCTTCATGCTCACATACTATGTCTTGAGCATGTATTGGCACTAAATTAACTTGTGCTCAGCCTCATCTTCTAGCACTTAAATTATGTTATCTGTGTTTACCTACCTAATGTACTACTCTGTTATGCAATAGGCCGTCAGTGTTATTGTAATAGTTATTGTACTTTATTTCACTTTGTATATGTTTTGTTTGCTCTCCCAACTCTTTAGCGCCCTCCCAGGACCTGATGAAACATTTTACAAATAAATAAATAAACACACACACACACACACACACACACACACGATGCAAGCTGCACTGGAGAGAGAGACAGCGCATGGGACAACTGTCATCAGCTTGAGCTGGGGAAGAAGTCTTGTCTCACTGTATGATAGGCGTGAGTACCATAGACTGTCAACAAGGCTGCTAAGCCACTAGCTCCAGAACACAACCTACTCCTGCGTTAGTGCAGGGAGAGAATGAAAGGATGACTTACCATGCTGCAGTAAGTGTCCACATGGCACCTTTGCATCACCACAACCCACAAGCTTGGGCTGCGTGGTGCAAAAGCTGCTATGCCAACACACCATTTGATTCACACAACTTGAGTCTTCTGGGCATTTAACACTAAATCTACTTCTAGGCAGGAACTGTAGAATGATATCAAACCCAGCCTAGAGGTTAATTCTGGTTGTGGCCAGATACTTTTGCTAAAATATTGGACAGTGTCATCAGCATAAAGGTGTTTTCAGGTGTAATAATTGTGGATTTAATTTATAAAACTAAAAAAAAAGGGCATAAGACTGAACCCTGTGTTACCCCTAACAACCGACAATGGGCTACATTTCACACCATTTAACAGCCACAAACCAAGAGTGATCTCACAAACAGTGAACCACTACACTAAGTTCTGATCCAAGCCAATAACACAAAGCGGACAGCTTATCATTGAGCGCTTATGATCTAAGGTGTCAATAGTGTTGGACAGGTCAATAAATATTACGCCCAACATACCACTGTACATGGCCATTTGTAGATCACTGTATTTATTTTTGTTGACCATAAAAGTGGGTTAGACGATATATCTTGCTTTTATAGAACATTGTGCCATGTATCTGGTTTTAAAACTGAGACACAGAGAACTGAATACGGTACTTTATACAAACAATGCATCTCAAAACAAACAAAGCAACAAGATAAATACTGATGTGTAGGATTATATGCAATTATGTGCGTGCTCCCATCCACACACAGGTAAGGCCAAGAAACATTACAGACTATTTGACAAATAGGGAAATCTTGGCCAGGACACTAGGGTTAGCTGAATTTGTCCAATGACATCATATGTACGATACAGGTGGAGGCACCAGAACAGTTATTTTAGATTGCCCTGTCACACAGCAATTTTATATTCTAGTGTCAGAACTGTAGAGTTTTCACCAGTTACAGCAATCTTCATACAAACGTTAAGTTTATTTTTTTGCATTACAAGAATACTGAATAATCCTGCAAAACATTTGCTTGCAGTTATATATTCTTTATTGAAATTCTTTCCATGGCAACCTAGCTGAGTGACAGGCTGCTATTAGACAAATACAGGTTACTCCTGAGGGCTGTGGTCCAGCAGTTTATAAGATATGCAAGATCAATATACATCACAGAATGACAAGACATGGAGACTGGTAGGCTAATAGTTTATGGAGAAATATGCATACTGTATGTACATGTACAAAATAAAAGGAGGAAAAAGGTTCAGTTCCAATTTCAATTTTGTGTGGTCTGTTTATTATGTAAGACCTGGTGTACATCAGAGAAACAGTTTCGTTGATATGTATTTTGTTTTGTCATTCTGTTATTTTCAGTAAAAGCTCTTAAATCATTTTTTGTATGTCTGAATATGTTTTGTCAATAGAATTTTCAATAAAATGCCACATCTTATTTCTTATGAAAAGGGCTTTGGGACCTTCTACTTACACCTAGTCTACCACCAGAGATGAACAGGCGGGACCTTGGTTCACTACCTCAACAGAAGGATGGCCCTTCTAACAAGGCAGCACCACCGCCCACCCCTGAACTGCACTAAACTAGTGTCACCATTAGACTGACAATAAAACGACATGGACTCTGCTACAATGCCATGTGTGAACCAACTTTATTACCAAGCTCATTTAAGTGGGCAGGCGAATACTGAAACAGAACAGCTGGAGAGTGTAAGATTTTAGGCATGTTCTATCCGTGCTAACCAGGCTTAAAAGGGTGGATGATAAGAACAGCGGTTGCACTATTATGCAACCAAGGCGAAGTACTTCAGCTCTGAATACCACCTCTCTAATTCAGAGATAAGAAGAACTTTAAACACAATTGATAGTAGCCTTTTACTGTTTTCCTCACATTCTATCCCTGTTGCCTTCCTACTTGCTTCTAAGTCTAAATGCCTACCACCCCATCCCATTGACTATAACAGCTGATTAAAGAGCTAGTGTACTGCCTAAAACTAAACTTTAGTTTTGAAAGCAGTCAACTATTATGTTTTATATCTGAGGTACTTTTTCTGTTCCCTTTGGTTAGTTAGAAGATTGTTTACCTGATGTTAGTAGGTGTGACGTGTGGAACAGCACTCTGCCTGGTAGCAGACTCATCTAGTTCTGTTCCACCCATTACATCATCAGCATTGTGATCTCACAGACTGTGACATCACCACTGCTTAGGACCAGCCACTCAGCAGCTGCCAGGTTATCCACCTGTGATGTCGCTGCCAGTGAGATCGCAATGCTGATGATGTAGTTGGGGAAATAGAGATAAATATGTCAGCAGCCAGGCTGAGAGGTATTCTATGCAACCAGCACAATATTACAAACAGAAAACTTTCTAATGAGAACAATGAAACAGTAAAATATTTCTGAAATAAAAGCTGCAACCGACTACTTCTTAAAATGTGTATCATCTTCCTGTCTGCATGTTTTGATTCCACTAGCTCTTTAATGTGGACACACCACTTCACGGAATGAACAACGGACATCCATAATTTGAAAACCCATGCAAATCTCTTTTAAACGACGCATGGAGCTTATCTGTAGCTGGCAGCAGTCCAAGAATATTTATACTGAAGTGTCACCACTTTGTGGAACCTTGTGATGCTACTGAGGATGAAGCTATGCTGAAACTAGGTACAGGTAAGCCCAATTACACTTTTAATTGAGCTTTCTGTGGTCTTTTAAACTATAACACTGTTCAGAAATGGTCCCCACTAAAACCATTCATGACTCATCTGCATGAGGGCGCCGATATATCACGTGAGCTCAGCCCTCCCTCCCTCCCTCCTGGGCATCGAGCACGCCACCTCTGTAAAACTACCAGGCTCCAATGGCCCACTAAGGAAGTGCAGAGACTGGGCTCATACCTGGGTCTCCCATGTGGCAACACAATGAGCTATATACAGTCTTCACCCACACCCAGGCAAGGACAATTTAGTATAAGGGAACAATTCACATGGAATTTGGAGATCTGTCATACAGCACATTACTGCATTCTGATTTGAGGGATGCACTCCTGTGATTTATAACAACAGCTGTAAAGTCATATTTGAAAAAGTCCAGTCTTGTTCTGACTAGTTACACACCTAAATACAAATCAGACAATTAAAATGCAAAACAGTACATACCACAAAACATTCAAGGCAAACACAAAAAGCAAGGAATCTAAACACACCTCCGTATGCCCATAAAAATAAACCTATCACATACATCTCCTCCAAGATGAGGTATTAGAACATTTACAAAATAAAAGTACATTTCCATTTTATTGAATCTCATTCAACAAAATGTATTTATTTAAAAAAAAAAATGGCTGGGAAAGGTACAGTGACAAAACCTTTTTGTTTAGGTATGACTTGGGGAGGGTTACATACTGTGGGAAAAACAAAAGTTGCACAGTATTACAGGGTGTGAATAAGCAAAACACTACACAATGCAACATTAAGCGCAGGACAAAATAATAAAGCCAAGTGTACAAAACACAATACACTGAAAACAATTAAGATACAGGGCTACATAAGGAATGTTACTTTTAACAAGAAATCTGAACACCTCCTTGGTCCTGGGATAAATTTTACACCTTTTCCCACCGCCTATCACAGAGCCTCTTCTCATCCACCTACTACTGTTTAACACTTCATTTGAGAACTTATTACAAGATCCTGGGAGCCTGCAGTCTGGGTCTGGATAATGTGGCTCAGACAGGCTCAATTCAGAATCTGTAAATTAGAACAACAGCATACATGTTGCCCAGCCTACTTATCAATCAGCAACAGGGTTTTCCGATTTCTCGTGAGTGGCACAAGAGATCCAGCCACCTCGCATACTGTAAAGTGGATCTTTGTAGTTAGGGTGTCGTCCAGTGTTACAGTAGGTGGTGCTAGAAGCTGTTCCTCAGACTGCTACAACTGTCTGGGATGGAAGGATATGGGACGAGAGAGCATCGCCAGGCCAATGCTGACCTGTAAGCTCACTAATGAACCAATGTTTCTGTATGTTAATTCTGGTGTCGTCCCACTAAATGAAATGAACTGTGGTTTATAAGACAGATGCACACTAGTAACCACATTCAATAGTGTACTCCTACAATGACTCACCACAGCATATATCTGCAACCCAAAATTCAACACTTGCCAGTGCCTGCAGTGCTGGGATACCACCTTGTGCTTCAGCCTACTGATTCTGATAGGTAAAGAATAGCAGTCTGTTTTCTCAGATTCTTCTGCACATGGACTGAAGATTAGCAATTCTAAACCATCTGGTTGCATAGCTTACTAAAGTACAGCAGCTGTTACTAGTAGACCCTGGCAGGACAGAAGGTTTTGGCTACCAGATTCTTACCACTCCCAGTTATGATAACACAGTTACCAGAATGGGGAAATCTAAGGAGAAACAAATTAATTACAGAGTAATTTTAATTTACCCAGTGTTTAAGAAGTCACTCACCAAGTCACATTTTGCTGTTCAATTCTGGATTTGGCTACTTTTCAGGATTCTGAATCATCAAACTGTGATACTGATGGATGCTGTGTGTATCTCACTAAATGAAATGTTTGAGTTTGGCTACAAATGTGGGATTTCACGGCAAAGTTTCAGTAGCAGTTTGCCAAATTAATGAGAAGTTTTAAATTTCCAGCTTATGCCGCTTAGTTATTTAGTTTGTAACTGTGTACCAGAAACAGCACACTGAGCAGCAAAAGCTTGTTTCCAGTCATGCCCTAGGGGTGGATTACATGAACCAGTTATACTGACAGGAAGAATGTTGGGCACGACACCAGGGAAATTCATCTTATCTTAAGACAAGAAAGAGAGTGTTTTTTTGATTAAAACTCTGTTGATTCCATAATTCCTTCATTTAAATTAGTTTCACAGTCAGGAGTGGTGGGGGACATATTATTTAGCTAGTTTTTCAAGTATCATGGGCTATAAATTGAACCCGTGAAACGAGAAGTCACATACAGGCCTGTAGACAAAGGCAGTGTAGCCATGGTACACCCAGTGGCTTTTTATTTTAGTTTTTGGCCAGCAATCTGGGACCAGCCCTTGACAGCGACTCCTATACTTGAACTGGTTCTATTAAGGAATGGATACTGCCTCAGATTCCTAAATGTGCATTGGGGGTCGTCTCAGATGTCCCAGGACAGGGAGAGGATCAACTCTTCTACCTATATCACACATACTCTGATCATTAGTTAGTTAGAATTTTATTTTTTGACAGGTTGAAACTTTAGGTCCTTAAAGGCCCATCTTCAAAGCTGGCCTGTGTACAAAACATATATTCAAGAACACTCATATCATACATGCAACTAAGACATTATAAAACAAACAATAGTTCCAACACTGATTACATAAAACAGACATTTGCTATAGTTAAGAACAAAATTCTTTGTGATAATGTGTATGAATTTTGATTTAAAATGGATAACTTGTGCAAATTTCTTACTAATGGGGAATTCCAGATTACCGCAGCAGAATACTGGAAGGTCATTTGATCATATCTGGTTCTAATTTTAGGACTTTAAAACCCCTATGGACCACTTCACTCCAGTTGATGTCACTGTCCGTCACACTCTTTCGGATGTTTAGATTTCCCTGATCAGTCCCTCCTTGACGTTGAATATCAATTTTGCCTATGTTTTTTCAAGCGAATAGCTAAACTATCCAAATTCAAGTTTTATACATCACTCAATGGTGAGTCAGGAAGGGCAGTTCAAGACAAATCTGGCAAGCTGATTATAAGATTTATTAACCCTTTCCAGATTTTTTGTCCAGCAAAACCGTAAACTAAGTTGCCATACTCCAGGACTGGTATGATTAATTGTGTTGTTATTGTATTATGCATTTGCTATGTCACAATTAATGCTGACCATCACAATGCACCTATCCTTGCATTCACTTTTTTAGTTATGTATTCGCTATGATTTTCAAATGTCAATGAACTATCTAAGATAACTCCTAGATATTTGTATTGATTTGTGATAGACAATGTTTGTCCACTCTGGTGATAATTTCGGTAAATCGAGGTTTACTTTTCTTGTTTTGAAAGAACATTACCTGCATTTTCCCCACTCAATACTAACTTTGATTCAAAGAACCAGCCCTGGAGTATGTCAAAATCAGTTTGGAGCTTTCTTAACATCAGGTCTTGTGTTTTGCTGAAGCTAACAACAGTGCCATCTGTGTAAAGTCTTGTATGTATATTTTGAATGTTCTCAGGCAGCTCATTTACATAAACCAGGAGTAACAGCAGCTCCAGGATTGATCCCTGGGGCACACGACTAGTCAAATATCTTAAGTTGGATAACAGGCTATCTATTTCTACCCACTGATTTCTTTGCCCCAAATAGGATTTAAACCAATTTAATGGACCAGGGGCCATTCTGATCCTTTCCAGTCTCTCAAACAGGATACAGTGGTCCACTAAGTTAAAGGCTTTGGACTAATCAATGAACACGCACCGTGCACTCTCCAGCATCCTGAGCACTCACTACTTTATCCACAAAGTCCACAAGTGCAGTGCCAGTCGAATGCCCAGCCCTAAAGCCATGTTGGAATTTAGTTAGCTTTGAGTATTTTTCAAGTATTGATTGATTATTAATCAAAGCATGATAATGGAAACTTTGCCTGGACCATTTGTTTCCTCAAGGAAAATCATATATGACACAGCAGTGCTAGAGTCCATATGAACATACATTGCAGTGTAAATAAGTCTTGTGGTTGATTTGTACAACTGTGTTTGTCATAATCTCAATAAAGTATATTTTGTTCAAAAATAAATAACAGAGGTCAAATATGCAGAAGTGGTATTATGTCGAGAATCACAACCTTTTTCATGTTTAAAGATCATATGCCAAATGTCTACATACATTTCAGTTTGCTGCCGTTTGTGATTTAATAACAGGCTACTGATGGGTACTCTATGGTGTTCTCTGATCTTTGCAGGTTTACTGCCCTCACACATACTGCAGCTTACATTCTGGCTCAGGTTTCTATTTCCCGCTGCACTGCCTAAAGGACGTCAAGAGTGTTGATATCATTTGGTGTGCAAGCAGGACTTGGGGGGTACTGTTTCCTACTGTATTATCTGCCTTTGTAAGTGTATTGATTACGTGAAACTCATGATGGCAGTCTAGTTTCAGCCCCTTCCTCATTTTACCTTACTGTATGTCTATCCCATATAGATTTGAAGTACAACTTGCACAAAACAGAGTATTCCTTAGCCCTTGCTTGCTGCTCTGTAGCTGTCTTTGCACTCATGCTCTGAGGATGCACCTCTAATGTGACCAGAGTAGCCTGAGGGCTAAATGCACAGAATTATGTATATTGTGAGGACAATAAGACAAATATGTATTCAGTACAATGATGCAGCTGAACTACGCCAAAGTAATCCTTTAGTTGGAAAGAGCACTACTACCAATAAAATCAGCAGTTGAAATATTGAAGCCAGGGCTCTCTGCATATGCACCAGGTTGACGCCGGTGCGAATGCGCAGAGCCACGGCTCCAGTATTTCAACTGCTGATTTTAATGGTAGTAGGGCTCTTTTCAACTAAAAGGATTACTTTGGTGAGTTCAGCATTCATCATTGTACTGTAATACATATTTGTCTTATTGTGCTCGCAATATGCATAATTCTGTGCATGAGTCTTCAGGCTGCTCTGGGTCGACGGCTGAGATGTGTCCTTAGAGGTGACAGCAAGGGCAGTCATGAAGTGGCAAACAGGGGCTAATGGATACTCCATTTTATGCAAGTTATACTACATCTAAAGGGATACAACACACAGTAAGATGGAATGAGGAAGGGGGCTGAAATTTATACAGCAAGAAACAGTACGTCAATCCTCACAGTTCCTCTTGCACACCAAATAACGCCAACTCACTACTGACGCCTTCTGTACTATGTGTGCGCGTGGATCAGGGACAGCACAACCCAAACAAGGGAACAATCTGGAGTGCAATAAAGGCAACACATTTAGAGATGCTACAAAGCAATGACAGGACATGGCTTAGAAATGCATTTTATACTTATTAAGTTTGAAGCACAATGCAGAGTGCTGCACATGATCTTTAATACATCTGTGCCTCATATTAATTCTGCATGAGCAAAGCTGGGTTTACTCACTTACTAATTGCCTAAATAAACAAACATCAGACAAGGGATTTCTACCTGGTCCAATGTGTAGATATGTTAAATATGTTCAGACTGCCCCCACCCCACCCCGGTGGGAAGATGGACAGGTAACAAAGGAGATTGTGGGCTATCATCAGGCTGTAATTTGGGATTACCAAACTGTTTGAAACAGTAGCCTACAGGGCCACCAAATGACTGGAAATTGGATTGGTTTACTCTTTTGAAAGAGTTCATTCTCAATTATTTACAGCAACATGAATCCTCTGGTAGCAGTACACTCATTAACTGCCACAGGAGGGAATCTAACTTCATCACTAAACCCATGCAGCAGTTGATTTACCCTGCTCTGCACGACAAAACACACAGTAAAATCCAGCAACCACAAGACATAATTCCTTTTGAATCACAGAAGCTGCCAAACAGGGGCCCTGTGGTAATTTTTGAGATAAGTTTCAGGCAGTATCTTCATTTAAATGATTGTAATGTCAGTCAAAGACTAGGCTTGGACTGATGCCACTCCTCACCATCTTCTAAACCAAGTCTCAAGCCCACAGAGTGCCTGCAGCCACTGGCGTTCTTTGTTCAATACTGCTATGGAATCCTGAAATCATTCCCACTTCTATGTATTGCTGTGAGTCTATTTTAACATTTTACCAGGCTGCTACAGCCATTCTGGCTAGCCAGTACACAACTGACCGACACTGTCTCTTGCAACAAACAATAGATACTGATGCTCTTTATGAGCGCCACCCCTACTACTTTCACTCTATTAGTGTGGGGTGCCATGGCTGCTAGCATTGCATGGCACTACCAACTGTGTGCATGTGTACTAAGATACTGTAAATGTGCAAGGTAGGGAACCAATTCTTAAAACCAGAAAGTACAGGGGTTGAAAGTAGCACAGGTCCACGAGCCAATTGCTGGTAATTTTACACCGGGCTAGTTAAGATTTTAACTAGCCTGCAGGCTTGCAGTGGAGAAGGTAACATTTCTATAAGTACACTAGCTGGGCCAGTGGAAAAGTCTTTGAGGATAGTTAATTTTCCCCAGACACTAGCCCTGCTGTCTAAGCGGCCATAAAACATAATTTCAACCCTCAAGTATGCCAGCCTGTCAGCACGGCAGTAGCACTCTCAGCACTGGTGACCAGAGCTCAGGAATAAGCTTGAGTCATCACAGGACCAGCAGGGGAGGCAGGTGGAACATCCCACTGCAGGATCCCTCATCATCCAGAGAGGAAGGAGAGTAGACCCACTGTGTTACCATCTCCTGGGTGACCACAGATGAAGTGCAGCCTTGACCTCTAGATTTAAGGGAAGATGCCACCGACATTGATGTGCCTGCACAAAATGCACTGTGCATCACAACATCCTCGACTTGCTGTATTCTCAAAGGGTTGGGAAAATAGAACAAGGAAAGTCCCCACCTGAAGCTGAATGAATGACTTTGCCCTCATCCACAGGCTCCACACCCAACGACTCCAGAAGCTTTCCAATGATGGGACTTGGGCCAAACCGGAGGGCTCTACCATGGG
Source organism: Neoceratodus forsteri (assembly GCA_016271365.2). Lineage (NCBI taxonomy): Eukaryota > Metazoa > Chordata > Ceratodontiformes > Ceratodontidae > Neoceratodus > Neoceratodus forsteri. The sequence goes on along the minus strand of CM057458.1, from coordinate 964,459,344 downwards.
AGGCAAGCCACAGTAGTCTGCTAAAGGAGGTAAGCCCTGGGAGATGGTGGGGTGAGTGAGCTAGGTGCTGTGGCTTGAGGTCTGGAGCAGAGTAGTATTAGAAGTAAAAAAAAGAAAAACACTCCTTTACTCCCTTATCTGTTGCCCTACAATCTAACACTCCCTCCCACACACACACACACACACTTTCTAGGCCTTGGCTCGAAAGGTTGACCAGCATTCAAGTGCAGCAGCAAGAAGCCAGTGAGCTGCTAGTCAGGCAAAAGTGTTACGCTCACAACTGTTCACTAAACTGTGGTGCCATCTTGCAAGCACTCTATTAGTTGCCACTGTACTAAGCGAAAACTGGGACTCGAGGGCAGAAAATGTATCCTCGAGTACTGCGTGCAGTTTTGGAGGCCACACTTAAAGAGGGACATTAAACTCCTGGAGAAGGTCCAGAGGAGGGCAACCAAAATGATTTGGGGCTTAGGGGACAGGACTTATGGAGAGGCTTGAAGAGCTAAATATGTACACACTGGAAGAGAGAAGGGACCGGGGACATGATAGAGGTCTTCAGGTACATGAAGGGGGTAAATAGGGGAGGAGCAGTCAGGGTGCTTCAAGGAAGAAGGAGGGGCAACTAGAGGGCATGGGTGGAAGCTGGAGGGGAAGATTCAGGGAGAAAGGAGGAGGTGCTACTTCACTGAGGGGTGGTGGAGCCATGAAATGCACTGCCCAGGGGCTGGTGGAAACAGAGACGGTGGAGGGGTTCAAGAGGGGTGGGACAGGTACAGGGAAAGGTTCTGGAAGCAAAATCCAGTGCAGCGAGAATATCTGGAACTGGGAAGGGAGAAGCCAGAGAGAGGCGGGGGGCAGTAAAGTCAGCTCCCAGGGTAGATGCTGACCAAGCGAGCGAACCACGAAGACCATTAGGCCTATTCTGCTGGCATTTTAGTATGTTAGTAAATTAACTTTAGGGGAACAGTCAGAACCAACAGCCCCACAGCCATGTGTGTGGTTGGTTCCAAATTGCACTTTGTGTGCAAAATTTTTTTTTTTTTTACCGCTATAGCAGTATAGTACATTGTATCCAACTGGTTCTACTAACTTCCAAGCTGACACTGCAAATCCCAGAATTGCCTACAGTTGACATCACAGTAGGGCTGCAGCAGCGGGAAATTCAACAGCCTGCAGTGCATGTTAGAGTTTTATAAGCTCTGGAGCCCGATATTTAAACATTTGTGTGGGCGCCAACGGGTCTTTGCCAGTGCAAACTGGTATTTGTCCTAGATTTTCATATTCAAAGGGGCCTTTGCGTGGCAAAGAGGGTTAGTGCCCGTGCAAAACATAATGTAAGCAGGTGAGCAAGGAGAGGGGCGCGGCAATGAATAGCCGCGCTACCCCATATTCAGTGGTTTTGCGCTGCACAAAGGGTTTGGCGCAGCCCTTCTGCACAGAATAAATTCAGCCGAATGCAACTCCCTGTTACTCCGGGCAACTCTAGCAGCTGCTGGAGATACTGCTGCCACCTAATCTGTTGTCTGCTGGGGAGCACATCCACCCTCTGGTCTGTGGCACCCCCAGCTGCCAGCCTACACTGATGTTAAAAACATCCTGGTGCTAAGAGATCCCCCACCAATTGCCAGCCCGCACCAATATTCCAACATCCAGTGCCCCCTCAACTGTGATCGCCAGCCCATATGAACAAAACGCTTCCTGGTGCTAGTGGGCCCCTCCTCCGATTGCCAGCACATATGAACAAAACACTTTTCCTGGTCCTAGTGCCCCCACACACTGATTGCCAGCCCATATTTAATAAAACCCTTCCTGGTGCTAGTGCCCCACCTCCGATTGCCAGCCTATGGTATAACTAAACTCCCAACCCGGCTTCAGTGATTCCCCCCCCCCACACCGAACCATGGTACCTCCGGTCACACATCCCCAGCATCTAGCGCCTCCCCCACTGCAGCACTGAGCACTCCCCAGTCACCTTATCCATATCCTCAGTGCTGCAGGGAGAGGCATATATGGCCACCGGCACTGCCCTCCCTCACACTCCATAGCCCCGCCACATATCCAGGCAGGAGCTTGTATCTTATTTATAGGGCAAGGTATGCGCACCCAACTGGTAACTGTTACAAAGGCATTTTGTGATGTTATGAAAAATCAAGACCCATAATCGGATTTGATACTTCAGTGTGGTGTGATTACTGAGAGACTGGGTGACAGAAAATAATCCGATGTGCCATACTGCTGTTTTTTAAAAATTTATTTTACGACAGAAACCCTACATGTTTTAAAGGGAAGAATCCAATTTACCATCTAGAAACTGACACCTGCAGTACAAAGCAGGGTTATAGTGTGTATTCTGTATACTGTAGGCAGGGACTGGGGCTGCAATAGCGAGGCATGTGACCCTTGGGATCAGAGCAAGCAAGGGCAAAAGCACAGGAACCCAAAGCCATTAAGGGTTCAGACCTACACAGTAGGCAGTGAAGAATGGGTTTAACCACAATATACTGCTTAATAACTCAAAAAGTGATAGTTTGGAGAAAGCCAGATGTCAGCAAAGCTCACTTCTGCCCCCAAACAGATAAAAGTCGACACCTAAGCAAGTGGCTTCTTGTGTGCTGAGAGACTGGGTGGGAGAAAATAATCCAATTTGTCAGACTGCCGGGGTTTTTTATTGCTTTTTTGGTTTGTTTGTTTTTATGTATTTTATGACAGAAACCCTAGATGTCTTCAAGGAGGAATCCAATTTATCACATAGAAACTGACACCTGCAGTATAAAACAGGGTGCAGTGTGTTCTCTATATACTGTAGGCAGGGACAGGAGCTGCAGTAGTGAGGCACATGACCCTTGGGATCAGAGCGAGCAAGGGCAAAAGCACAGGAACCCAGAGCCATTAAAGGGTTCAGACCAACACAGCAGGCACCAAGGCTCAAGATAAGTTTTTGGGATGAGTATTGTACCCTCATTTTGAAAGTGAGGTGGGTAAAACCAAATTCAGATGTGTACAAATGTCTGGACAGAGTGGAGTGAGGAATACATTTAAATGTAGTTTTTCCTAGATAAAACTGATCAAGTGCCAGCAATGCTCCAGATAATGTTGGCAGGTAGGAGAATTTACTCACCAGTTTTAAAATATAGTGAATAAAACAAAACTGAGATGATTGTAAGTGCTGTAAATCTGGAAAAAACTGCTCCTTTTGAATCACCAGTTATTTTATGAAGCACTATTCTCTGAAGTGTGGAGTATTTACAAATGTTAGTAGTACTGGTACTCATTAAAAAAATGTCTGAAGAGTATTTCCTAAAATGAGATGGGTTAAACAGGTCGGTACTCCCTTTATCTGGAGCCCTGACCTTCCAAACAAGGGCAATCACCCAACCAGTCTGAAACACTGATAGCTCTACAGGTGAGGAATGGAATCTTTGGACCAGGGCACAGGGCGGCTGTTGCTTGTGGACTGATACTAATGGTGATGCTTTACATCCACAGAAACAAAATGGCTGTCCAGCCTTGCAAGACAGGGGCAAAATCTACTCTGGTTGGGATGTGAAAGATAAGACATGCTCAACTCCATAAACAAAGGAAGAAATTGAAGCCTGCTAAGCAGGTTCTCAGTTTCTTGGGGTAATAGTGATGAAACCACTGATGTAACCATTCACGAAAAGCTGAACATTTATGTGAAGTGCGACACGTCACAGGCCAAAATTCATTTAATTGTCTGAATTGCAATACCTGATTGGAGGGCAGACGCAACTGTGGGAGAACAGTTAAGTGTGTGTTCTGCTAATGCAGTTGACCCTATCAAGATCATCACACTAGCAAGTGATGGTGCCAGCGCCATGACTAGAATGCACAATGGGTGGGTGCAAAGTTAACACAGCAAGTTGCCAAGGCTGATTCACATCCACTGTGTTGCCCACAGACTGGCACTTGGCAGCAGGCCAAGCATGACGGACAACCACATATTCAATGACTATCAAGTAACCATCAAAATGTGTACAGACTACAGCAACACTGCAGTATGGTACGAATGCCTTGCGCTTCATCCAGGAAACGCCAATGACAATATCAGATATCTGTCCCTAAAAGAACCTGCAAGTTTCGGTGGCTGTCACTGCATGCTGCAGTTCACAATTCACAGATCATACCCTGCACTTTACAAGCCCTAGAGCATGATGCTGCAAAGGTACGGCAGAAGCAAAGGGCCTTCACACAAAACTGAAACCAGTCTGTTTTATCTTGTGCACTTCTTTTTTCATGGACGTCTTAGATGTGGTGAATAAACTGTCTTTAGTCATGCAATGGGACAGTGTTGACATTTCAGTGGCCAGCAGCATGATAGAAGCCACAGTTACTAGACTGCAACAGTTTAAAGAGCAGAATGGGGTAGAGCTCAGGGTTTAAATAATTGATTAGCAGTTTTTTTTTTCCTGGGGCAATACTAACTGTACAGAAAGTATTTATATAGGTTTTCTAGAAGTGTTAGGTTTGTTAACACAATGAGGCAAGTGCTACATTTTACAATGTTTTAGCACTTCTATGAGCAAAATGCTAATCAATTTTTAGAGTTAAATAAAACCCTGGAGCTATAGAAAACATTTCCGAACTTGACCAACGTCCTGGCATGTGGCAGGATCAAATGGTGAATGACAAGCCAGCACTGCGAATGCAGTTCCAGGCGGTGTCTCAGGAATACCTGATGCAACTCCACTGAAAACATTCACACAAGATTTGAGACAACTTCAGTGCCGCTGCTGCAGAACTGTTCTTCTAAATAAACAGCTTCTCCCACATGACTCCAACATAATGGACCATGGACTGCAGAAACTCAAGGATGTTCGTACTTTTTCCAAGAAACAACCTTCAAAGAAGAAATACTGCTAGCACTTATTGACCAAGACAGGGCTGAGAAAGATTACGGACAATTCAAACTTGTTCTGAAATCTAAAAAGAACTGACTTTGCTCAGTAATGTCTGCCAAGACTTGAGAACTATTGAGATGTATTCCCAGATTTTGTCACAATGGCCAAGATTTTACTTGTGTCACCTGTTACATCAGTGGCATGTGAAAGAGGGTTTTCTGTACAAAACAAAATAAAAACAAAGGCCTACACAGTGAGCAAACTCACGTGGACGGCCCAAGAAGGAGGTGAACTTGAAAACTATGACCTCATACAATACTTAAGAAATTTAAGGCCATAAGACTCTGCAGAATTTTAAACGCTTTAATAATTGTCTTTGTGTTTTCAGTTTCAGACAATTCTCAGATGACTGACATGACCCAGAGACAGGACGATTGAGGCACTTTGGGCACAGAAGCAAAATAAGATAAGTATCAAAATGTTTTGTTCCAACAAGGGTGGTGGGTAATACAATTTCCAGCCCCAATGTAAGGCCAATGCTACTTTTGGTGGGGTCCTGTCCGGGGAATGGATCAAGATTTCAATTTCCAGGGGTTGGGGGGTGGTGGTGGCTGGCCATTAATATCACCATTCTGCTAAATTTAATATCAGGTTTTGTTTTTGGTGCGGAGGATCACAGTCGAACAAGTTCAGATGATCGGGTGGAGTGTGTGTAAACTACAGAAATGGTCCCAATGCAGTGCGGTGTTTTCTTTTTAGTGGGGACAGCTGAGATTATTGTCAATATAGTTACCTAACCCAATCTGTCTGCAACAGTGGCTTCTACTGTCATCAATAGTACACACACAAAACAGTTAAGAAATGTGCAGGAGAGAGCCTGGATATTAAGTTATGGGAGAAGTATGAGTGGGAGGTGTTAGGAGAAGTTATGGGCTGGAGGGTGTTAGGAGAAGATATTGCCACAGAAACATGGCATGCCACTAAAAAAGAAGTTCAAACAGAAAAGCAGACTGGCAGTGGTGCAGATAATTCATGCCAAGGCACCACCAGATTGTGCCACACACACACACCAGATAGATTTGGGAGACCTCTTTTAGCTGCCACACACAAATTACAAAATGTCAGGCGAGGTTAGGAGAGAGGGCAGGAGGGAGGGTGTTGGGAGAAGTTATGGGCAGAGGGTGTTAGGAAATTGCCACATAATCACATGCCAATGAAAAGAGAAGTTCAGAGAAAGCAGACTATGCAAATTTCATGCCACCAACCAGATTAGACTGTGCCACTGTCTTAAACTGGACAGATCTGGGAGACCTGCTAAGCCAAGGTAGGTTGTGGGTGGGGTGGGTAAGAAATGTGCAGGCGGAGAGTTGGAGAAGTTATGGGTAGGAGAGTTGGAGAAGTTATGGGCAGGAGAGGTGTTAGGAGAAATTGCCAGCATAGAAGTATGCCATGAGAAGTGCACACAGAAAGCAGAGGCATTGCAGACTGAGTTGTTCCATATCCACCAGACTGTGCCACTATCTTCTTAACAGCAGACTGTGACAGCTGACAAGCCTAAAAAGGGTATGGGTGGGATGGTGGGGAACTTCTTAGTCACCCCAGTCAAATCCATGTCTCTGGTACAGCCAGGTATTCTTACAATTTATGAAGATTTTGTGCAGAAGAGTAGCAGGGAGAAGTTTTGGGCGAGGGTGTTTGAGAGACGCTAGGGCAGGAGGATGTAGGAGAAGAAATAATCACTTTTGTGTCAGGTCAAGACACAAAACAGCAATTATGATCATTTGCCACAAAGATTGCACCACCACCAGACTGTGCTAGGAATGAATGTAACAAGTTTGGGTAGGAGGTGATGTAAGGAGCCAGTCTGGTGTAGCCAGGTTAAAAAGACAACTTAAGCAAATTGCACTAATGGGCAGCAACCACACAATCATGTTAGATTGTGACACCTTTCTAAGCCTGAGTCCTCACTGGTGGGTGGGAGCTGGGAGGAGGTTTCGCAATGTTTTATTAGAGTTGGGAGGAGGGGGGCACTGGGAGTCTGAAACGGGTCCGCTTTAGATTATAAGTACTGCAACTTTTATTTATTGAAATGTTTCACCAGGAAGGCACACTGAGCAACACGTCACTCATGTCCCGCACGACCTGGGGAAAGGAGTACAACAGGATTGAGACACTAAACATTCAAGTTACAAGATCAACATTAGCATACGGTTGTAAGGCAGGTGTTACAAACAGTATTACAGTGTTGTGCATAACATGCAGAAAGAGTGGACAATAATAAGTGCTGGTTAATAGCAAACAAGTGATTACATGAAAGTAAAGGGAGGGAAGGGTGAGGTGGGGACAGGGGAAGAGTTGTTTCCTGGAGACCCCTTAGGGTGCGAGGAACCCTGCAAGGGACTGGTGGGACCAGAGAAGGGTATAATGCAGTGTCCTAGAGAGACTCTTTAGGATGGTGGGGGAAGGGAGTAGGTCAAGATACAAGACCCTTGGGGTGGTAGGTGAGGGTAGAGAGGTAGGGTTTGTCCAGGGCTTAGAGGAGGGAATTAGGGAGGACATGGCAGGAGCAGCTAGGTGCAAGGTAATTACTGAGGGCAGACTGATGGAGTAGGCGGAGGATGAGTGCCGGATTTGAGATGGGAGGGAATTCCAAATTTTGGGAGGCGGTAAGAGTTACTGGATTAGCCGATGGGTTAATCTGTGGAGACAACCAGGTATGGGAACTGATTGATCTAAGGGAATGAAAGGGTGGGGGATGGTGTTATAAAGGAGGAGGTGAGTTAGAAGGGAGCTCACCCAATCAGTGCTTGGAGGTGAATTTAGAACAGTGGGAGAGTTGCCTATTTGTAAGAGACGGAAGGACAGGGCATGATAAAGATCGCTCGTGATGGGTGCAGGGTGGCATCCAGGGCAAAGCGGCAGAAGGAACTGAAGAGGGTGTCCAGTCTGGCCAGGGATGACTTAGTGGCAGCACCACAGACTACATCATAGTAGTCAAAAATGGGCAGTATCATCTTCTGAACAACAAGTTCACACCTAGCCATAGGAGGGATGCAACTATGGTTCCTGAACAAGGCACCAAGCTTGGGACGCAGTTTTTCTGGATGGTGTCAATATGTCCAGAGAAGTTTAGGTGTTGGTCCAACCAAACACCTAAGTACCCTGAAGGAGGATGTGTCCTCAAGTAAAGTCCCATCAAGGGTGTGGAAAGGGGTAGGAGGAAAGCTCTAGAGAATTCTGCCTTATGCTGCCGCCATGGAGACAGTCTTTTCAGCACTGAGGAAAGGTTGATTGGTTAGCAAACCAGAGCTGAACCTTGTCAAAGTCTTGCTGTAAGCTGGTTGTAACCTCATCAGGACAGGAGTCAGATGCATACAGGACTATCATCGGCATATATATGTATAGCGGAGGATGGGGAGCAAACAGAGGGAAGGTCATTAAAGAAGATGGAGAACAGGAGGAGCTCCTAATACTGAGCCCTGAGGGACTCCAGTGCTAATCGGGAGGGAGGGAAGTGGCATCCAAGATCTTAACTGATTGGGTTCTGACAATAAGGTAGGCCTTGAACCAGTTTGTGGTGGAGGGAGACAGGCCAGCTGCCATGAGTGAGTCGAGGAGAAGGGGAGAGATGGTGTCAAGACCTTGGTCAGGTCAACAAAATGGCAGAGGTAATTTGTCCAGTGTCCATCCTGGTTGGGATGGAGTCTGTGAGCTGTAGGAGAGAGGTGGTGGTTGAGTGTTTTCCTGAAACCAGACTGGAAAGGGGTGAAAAGGACATGTCGGAGAGAAAAGAAGTGAGTTGGGAGAGAACAATGTGTTCTTGAAGCTTGGCAAGGGTAGGGAGGATAGAAATGGGATGATAGTTGCCAGGGATGAGGGGTCACCCTTTGGGTAGAGGGAGGACCACAGCATGTTTCCATGAAGAGGGACGAGGCAGTAGAGAATGAGAGATTTAAGATTATTGAGAGGGGTAGGCAATGACTGGAGAGGAAGAGGAGTTTTGGGTGATGGCCATCAGGGGAGGTACCTTTAGAGGGGTTGATAGTGAGGAGGGCACTTAGGGCATCATTTGGGGTTACAGCAGCAAAACAGAAGGGAAGGTGGAAGGGTGGTGGAGGGGCACACTGGTGAGGGGTGGGAGGGGAAGGGTAGGGGAGGAGGGATTTCAGGAGCCCAGTGGGCAGGAGGCATAGTAAGAGTTAAATTCTGCAGCTACAGCTGATGGGTCTGACACTAGTGAGCTATTTACTTTAAGTACCAGGGCGGTGGGCTAGATGAGGGGGTAAATAGGGTGTGACCACCTTCCAGAACTTTGAAAGGGAATTTATGTTGGTAATGAAAACATATTTGAAATATTAGGAACTGGCTAACCGGGAGTCATGTGATGCTCAGCTCTGGCTAGCAGCTCCAGGACCCAGCTCCCACTTCACCCAGTAATTTCTACTAAAATCAGCATTTTCTCTACATTTTCTTCCCCAGAGTGGTTGGACACCTAACTGAACTCACAGAGGACATGATCGCTGATTTGTGGAGGAAAAGAGTCTGATTCCACGTAATATGGAGGAAGAAATGCTGCAAGCACCTCTGTGCCATACACCTCTACAAACTCCTGAAAAGATGCCAAAGCGCACTCAAAGGCCAGGCACCAATGACCGAAAAAACCTCTACTACCACACTGTGTTGCTCTACTACCTTTCTCACAAAAAGAAGTTCTTGGAAGAGTTCACCCCATTTAAAAATCGGTCCTTCAAGACCTGGTCACTGACCTGAAGTCTCTTCATTCAGACCTGGGAGAAGCTATGATGGCTTATTATGACGCAGGTCCGACCTCCTCCCTAGAAACCTGGCGACCAAAATGGACCCGAAGTTATTCATGTGAAGCAGAAACTCACCAGGATTAAAAATAAGCTGGAAGATCTGGAAGGCCAAAGTCGCCGGAACAATAGTCAGTCTTCAGCCTTCCAGAAGGAGAGAAGGTGCATCTTGGTTGCTTTTGCCCAAACGCCTGACAAAAATCAGCTGTCTGTCCCTCAACAACCTGGTCTACATCCTAGAAAGAGTATACCGCTCTCTTAAGCCCAAGCCGATGTACAGTGCTCCACCAAGGCCTTTATTCTCAAGTTATTAAACTATTTGGACAAACAGCACATTTTGAGTAAAGCAAGAGACCTCAGGAAATCCTATGGAGACCAGCAAACTCCTCAGACGCCCAGGACCTGCCTACCATTACATGGCAAAACTAGCACCTACCACCCGCTTGTTACCAAACTGATAGCTGCCAGTATCCAATTTAAAGTAGCTTACCCAGCCCAATTATCAATCCTCCATCACGGATCCTGGATTAGCTACAAGTCTGCTGACCAGGCCGTGGCCGGCCCTGAAGGCCTTATTACCCACGTTATTTCAGAAGCATTGAGTTCGCCACCACAGGAGACAGTCACTCCTAGTTAACCTGCACGAACGTGCCATTAATGTGTACGACATGACCTCACTCAACGTGTGGATCCTGCTACTTGATCTACAGCTCACAGGCTAACTCCATGAGACGTCCCTTGTGTGTCCATAAGGCCCACTTTACCTGACTGAACTGACCTTGCTACTGCAGATGATGGGACTTTCAGACTCTTCTAGGATCCCATATATACTTATGTTTACTTATCTTTCTTTCTATGGTCAATCGCTCATGCTAGTGGTTCTGCTTCACTTAGGCTCATTATTTCTTTCTTATTGGTTGGGTATTCCGACAGAGGTCTCCCCAAGCTTGATGGATACAGTAAGAGGCCTGCACAATGCTTTGCCTACACGAAAGCTGCTTAATTTTTTTATATATATATATATGTATTTTTTTACATATTTGGGTGGGGGTGGGGAGAAATGGATGCCACTGCTCCACAGTTTGACCATTACTTAAGAGTTTTGATGGGGACTTTATCCAGCAGGTTTTAAGCAATTCACTTTTCTACAAATTATTTTCATTATGTACACCAGTTATGGACTATAATCACACTGGACTTTTTAGTTAGCTGGGTACCGACTTTATTTCACTCATCTCGCTACTGTAGGATTCAGGGAGGATGGGAGAATGTTATTCAAGTTCTACTTCTATTTCTGTATATGACTTTTGTCCTTCTTGTTTTTGGGTGTTTGGGGATAACGGTTTTGGGGTGGGAAGGGGCAGGATTGGTATGGGGTTTTTCTCTTTACTAAAACTATTAGCTTAATTGTACAGGAGTTTGTTGGGTAGGGGAGGGCTACCACAGGCAGGGAGAGCTGCCACAGGCAGGGGTCCAGATAAGATTTTTGGGGATAAGTGCTGTACTCCTCATTTTTAAAGTTAGGTGAGTAAAACCAAATTCAGGTATGTACAAATGTCTGGACAGAGTGGAGCGAGGAGTACATTTTTAAAAACAATGTAGGTTTTTTTTCCAAAATAAGAACTGATCAGGTGCCAGCAATGCTGCAGATAATATTGGCAGGTAGAATAATTAACTCACCAGTTTAAATATAGTGAGTAAAACTAAACTGTGATGGGTACAAGTGCTGTAAACTGGAAAAATTATTCTTCTGAATCACAAATTATGTTATGAAGCACTATTCTTTGTAGTGTAGAGTATTTACAAATGTTGGGTGAGTATCAGTACTCATTAAAAAATTTCTGAAGAGTATTTCCTAAATGAGGTGAAGTGAGTAAAATAGCTCGGTACTCACCTTATCTGGAGCCCTGGCAGGACTATAGTTTGGTTTTAATCATGACATCAAACAGTGATAGTTTGGAGACAGAAAACAGGACGTTAGCAAAGCTTACTTCCAGTCCCTCCCCGATAAAAGCTGAATCTCATGAGCATTGACGAACGAGTGAGGAGGATGCGAGGAGGGACAAGCGATCTGCTGGCATTAGCTGGGAAGTCGGGAAGAGACCATGAACTCTACAACTTTAATTAAAAATTAACCGGTATTCTGGCACATTACATAAGGAAACTAAATATCATGGACCCAACAGGAGATTTATTGAAACGCTGTAGAGAGGGGCAATAGTTTGATGCATAAAATGCAGAATGTATGCAGAAAAGTATGCACTCACAAATGTTGATGTTTATAACTGCATTAATTGTCTAGCCTAGGAAGAACTGCAGTTAAAACTGAACAGCACACAAAATGAATTAAGGAATACATCGGAAATAAAACGTGGAACATTTTGTAAAAACACTAGAAACCAAATCTTTGATACTGCAGAGTACAAACAACAGTAAGAAAAGAACAACAGATGATGAAGGTGATAGTAGCTGGATAAGCACACAAGAGAGGAGAAACAAGAGGATAGGGAAGAAAGAGAAAACTGAAGATGAGGAATGGTGAATAGTAAAACACAGTAAAACAAAGAAAAAGGTAGAACGGCAGATATTAGAAATCAGTTACTGTTAGCAAATAGATATAGTATTTTACCTAGTGAAGACGATAATGAACAGCTTGAACTAAGAAAACAGAGGGAAATAAACAAACCAAGGCATATGGCGGTTTTGGGTGATCCAATTATAAGGAAAAGTGACTCAGAGATTTGTGGGCCTGACAAACAAAACAGAATGCTATCATTCTTCCCAGCGACTACAGTAAGAGCTATAAGCATCAGAACACCAGATATATAAAACAAAAGTGGAAGAAACCCAATAGCTACCATTCATGTTGGAATGAATAATATACATATATCACAAAAAAGATACGCCATGAGATCACTGAAATGGGCAAAGACATTAGAAAACTGGTGTCACTGTGCTCACTTCAGGATATTGTCAATTCCACAGGCTGTTCCCAAAAGAATAAAACTATAATATAGGAAATAAGGTTAAAATTGGTGTTACCAAGAAGGCTCAATATTTATTGACACCTAGAATCATGTTAGTATAATAAACCATCTGTATAACAAAGATGGGCTACACCTGCAATCACTGGGCACAGATACCAGGATATCTGATTAAGGATCACGTGGAAAATGTTCACAAACTGATTATAAAGGGAAGGGTAGTCATTAGCGTTGATGGCACCAGCAGCAATGAGAATAGTTCAAAGGTCCAAGTTCATAAAATGTTTGCTATGTAATGCAACAAGTGTAAATAAAAGATGGGCTAATTATTAAAACAATCCTAAACTCTGAACAAAAATATATATAGTCGTAATAACAAACTTGGTGTACAGCAGCTGTTGAATGGGGTAAGAGTATTTCAGGATTCTACCTAACGAGGTTGGATAGGGAAGGGAAAAAGGAGGAGGTGTTGCAGTACATATCTCTAATAATATCACAGCAACAAACGCTTGGGAAAGAATCAAAATTCTAATATAGAAACCATTTGGCTAAAGGTTAAAACAAGAACCTCAGAAGTTATTATTGTAGGGTTATGCTACAGACCACCAAATACAGATGATGCAAGTTATCACGAAATTATACAAGAACTGTAAAGGTATGCGATATTGGAAAGACTGTTTTGCAGGGATTTAAATTACAGTGACTTAGACTGAATAATCAAACTGCTACCACCAGCCATAGTGTGTAGTTTCACAATATATGTCAGGAATTAAATTTAGTGTAACACAACTGGCAGCCACCAGGGCAGCCACATACTGAACTTATCTAAGTACAGAATCTACTGGAACAAACGTAGTTATTGAGCCATTTGGTAACAGTGCCACTTTGCTAAGTTTCAATATACAAAGCACATGCAGTAGATTAAAAGGTTGTACAGAAATGTATTTATATAAAAGCAGATAATAAGGACGCCTATAGCAGAGATATTTCCGGACTGACTACAATACCCTGTTTATAGGCAAAACAACATAGAGAGAGTTGGGAATGTTTAAAACAAATTACTGAGGGTGCTAATAACTGTACTAGGCAACAAACAAGTTAAAAAATACAACAATAAAGGGATAAACCTCAAATGGTTAAATAAGAAAATATTGACGCTAATAAATGAAAACAACATTTATGCAAACTATAAACAAAATAAAACAAGACTGGCTTGGGAAAATTTTAAAAAGCGCAAAAACACATGTAAGAACTCCATTAAAGCAAAAAGAAATATGGAAATCAAGACAGCATCAATTGCAACTAGAAAGAACAGCAAACAAGTTTATAGTTATATAAAATTTCCAAAAAAAAAAAAATAAATAAAAAATACTCAACTCATACAGTTATACAAAATAATACTTATTTCGGACGCTGTTTGATATAGCCAATGCATTTAATGATTATGTTTGCTCTGTTTATTCAAAGGCCAGTAAAAGTCATTACCAGAATCTGCTTGGAAATTATAAACAGCCTCAAAATAGAAGTTGATGAAATAAATAAGAAAATAGATTACCTTAAATTATTCAGTGCTCGGCCTAGACAACATGACTCCACTAATGCTTAAATTAATGAAAGTATCATCATCATCCCATTAAAATATTATTTGAAAAATTATTAAGTGAAGGAAGAGTTCCAAAGGACTGGAGAACAGCCAAAATTAGTCCTATTCACAAAAAAGGAACAGACAAATACATGTAATTACCATCTCATAAGCTGTGCTGGGAAAAATTTAGAATCAATAATTAAGGACAGAATTCTGACTCATTAAAATAATAATTTAGACTGGGAACACCATGGTTTCACCACTGGATATTCTTGCACAACAAATCTTTGTTTTATGAAAAAACAATAATATACTAGATCAGGGCGGTACAGTAGATGTGGCCTTACCCGACTTCTGTAAGACCTCTAATACAGTGCCACATTGGGCAGTGGTTGAAAACTGATTATTTTATTTATTTAGTTTTTGTTAACCGCTATGCACTAGCCATAAAATGACTATTTTCAGGCACAACCCAGGAGAGTACAACAAAGTATAAACAGACAGGTATCATTTCATGAGTGCAGGACAATTGCATGTAGGGTAGGTCATGAGAGTCAATGACTAATAACACAAGCATTCAAAATAACACTACATAATGAAAGGATTCCAAGAACAGTTTTGTACATAATAGAACAAAGAACAATTTGTATAGTGATAAGATACAGCAAGAGATTAACAGCATGATGTAACAAAGTAAGAGGAAGTCAGTGTAGGGAGAACAGGTAAGGGCAAGCACTTCACACAGTACAACAGGGGAGAGAAGAATATGAATAATAAGAACAATACTGGCCTTAGAGGGAGAATTGGACTGGGCTAAGGAGTAATTGGAAAGGGCTGGTGGGAGTAGGGGTGGGGGAGGTAAAGTAAGTGGTAGATAGCAGTAGTGGGAGTCAGGAGGTACTCTGAGAAATGAGAACTCAAAGACGAGTGGCATAAAGTGGGATCAAAGCCAGTGTATGAGTCAGCAAGAGATAATATCGGCGCAGCTTCTTTTTGAAGCTGAGATGGGACTTTGACTGCCTAGGGACTAGGGAAGAGAGTTCCATTGCTGAGGGGCAACATATTGGAAAGCACCAGAACCTTTAGACGGTGACATCTCGATACATTGAGTAAAGATTTATCTGTTTAGGCTCAACACTGATAAAAGTGTAGTATGATGGGTTGCTAACTGGTTCATTGATCGACGCAGAGGGTAACTGTGATTGGCTACCTCTAGGGAGGGCCAGGTGACAAGTAGGGTACCCAGGGATCGGTACTAGGCCCCATTACATTTCAACTACTCATATCTGATTTAAACAATAACATACAGAATTGGATTACAAAATATGCAGATGATGTAAAACTAGGACACCAAGTCATAAACTTTAAAGCAAATAAAAGGAATTTAAGCAGATTTGGACTCTATAACTAACTGGGCTTACAAATGGGGCATGACATTCAACCTAGACAAGTGTTGTGCTCTTCATTTAGGCAAAAATATTTTTCCACACCAGTATGTACTAAAGTGCAGCTGACACGAAAATGTCACTAGGTAAGGGCTCATCTTATGGTGCTACCTGCCAGAGGAGCTCATAGAGAACTAAATGTTAATTTTTTTTTTTTTATGTGGGTATTCAGAAATTAACTTTAGTATCTTTACAATATCACTTTCAAGATCGCTGAGTTCTACAGTAGCGCTGCAGCCCTGCCTAAATGTGTTTTGATGACACAAATTAAGGAACAGGGATGCATAGCACTTAATGAACAAGCTATGCTAGTGGAGGCAGCGCTTCTTTGCAGACATATTTGTAACTTTAGGAGCAAGTGTTGTGAGGGGTATACTAGTAACACTGCCTTTCTTAACATGTCCACTTGTCCCCAAAGTTACAAATATGCCAGCAAAGAGAGGTGCTGCCTCAGAAAGTGTTGCCTGTTTATTAAATGCTATGCAGCCCCATTCCTTACTGTGCCATCAAAACACTGATTTTGGGGTGGGACAGCAGCACTACTGTAGAGCTCGGCACGATCTCGGAGGTGAGATCATTACGGTACTAGGATTAATTTCAAATAATGTCACCATTTATTTATTAGCTTTGTAACCGGTAACTGCACTAGGCAACAGTCCTGCCTATTTTCAGACACAACCCGGGAGAGCACAGGACACTGGTTACAGAGTACAGTAGCACATAAAACATAATACTGATGTACATAAAACAATCTGGGTATTCATAAGACAGCAGAGTAAATTAATAACATCAAGGTACATAGCCACCTAGTCAGGTACATTGCATTAGGAAAACATTTAATACACTAGTCAGGGGTCAGACCCAAGGCCTGCAGTGGGAAGCAGCAGATCAAGAGCTATATCATTTAGCCCACTATAAACTCCTCGGGTAGACAGCTCCTTGAAACAAGCTGCCAGTGGCTTTTAATTTAATCCTGAAGGCAACTAACAAAAGAAAAGATCTGGGAATACTTAAAATAATAACTTGGACTTTATGACCGATGTACCAATGCTGTGTCAAGAGCAAACAGGTACTGGGTGCCTTCAAAAGAAACATAAAAAGACAGAGGAGAAGTTGTAATGCCCTGTATAGATCTTATTTAAGACCATTTTTGGATTACCAGAATCAACTGTGGTGCCCATAAAGAAGGTCGATGTTGATAAAGTTGGAGGGTGCAGCACAGAATGACCAAAATTATATTGGAAATTAAGGACAAACTATATAAAGAAAGATTAGGAAAACTAAACTCTATAAATTGAGGAACGAGAGAAAGAGGTGATGCATTACTATTTTATGATACAATTAAATGACCCCTCTCATGAATGAATTAAACATTACATTTAAAGATACAAATTCAAAAACCAAGAAGCATGCACTACAGGTCATGACAAGAAAGTTTAGAACAGATAAAAAAATTATGTATTTTTATACAGACAGTGATAAATCTTTGGAACTGCTTACTTAAGAACACAATAAGTGATACTAAAGAGATTCTCAAGAGAAAATTGGATGAATATATAATAGAGGTAAACTAAGATACTACACCTGATCTGCTTTTTGGGCTACAAGTCTTATCAGCTCCTTACGCATTAGCTTAACATTAGTGAACGCTCAGGTTGACAAGAGGTCGGCACACCACAGGGTAATGCACCCAGATTCCAGTGGGGTCATGGCAAGCCACAGCACCATCTCCTGTGTGGGACAAGTAAGATAGCCAGGTGGCCAATGGCCATTAAAAAAATAAATAAATAAAATAACTTGTATGGCTGCTAAACACCTGTCCACAAAGTTATTTTCCCAGTGAAGTAATACTGAAAAGAAACTCAAAATTCAAATTGATGGCCACTAAAATGTGGCTTGCTGCCAGATTTTGAAAGCTGTTGGCCAACCAGCCACCAGTCCACAAACTAATTTGTCACACCCTACCCCATTCTCTACTAGCCGCTTTGTTATTATTTGTTTTGTCCAATTTTGTCTCTTCGCTCCCATGCCTCCCTCCTCTGAAAACTGGGGTTGCTATGACTGTTTCCTTCCTCTGGTAGGAAAATGGCTGCTAACCCAGCCAGCACCATTTGCTGATCAGCTGACAGGAGCAGCGTGAATGCCTGTGATGTGCCCCATCCCCAGCCAATCCTCGTAGATTACAGGGCTCACAAATAACCCCTGTCTTTGAACTGGCAGCAGACAGCACTGTTGCTATACCAATGGGCTGGCCTACTGCCTGCTGCTTAAAGAATCGGCTAACATGGACTCATGGGGAAGATGTCAGCTACATCTCCAGCCAAAGGTTGAGAATGGAGTGGCTTCTAAAGGAACGCATGTTGGGCAGCTCAGTAAGACGCACCCCTGGAACCACAGTGAAGGCCATCACACAGAATCTTGGGACATCATCCCACACTGGTCTGGTTAGACTAGAGCCCACTGGCCCCACATACAGCAGGCTGGCTGTTCCTCTACTGATAGCAGTGGCAGCTTGGGGAAAGTGTGGGAGTATACTGAAATAGGAAAAAAAGGACAGAAAATGATAAAAACTAAAATCTATGTTAGCTTTATTCATATTTGCATCTAGGACATGGTTTATAAATGCCAACAACAGATGTTTACCATGACTAAGAGAGATTCTGGTAATGGTGTCTGATGAATTATATGAAAACTGAATACGCTTTAAAAATGCATTTTTAAAAACCAAAAACAGCCACTCTGAAACTTGACAGAAAATCAGAAATCTTTTTTCAGTAACAATGGAGAAAGTAACTGACTTGCTAACACACTGCAACTTTGCCACTAGGGGAACCAAATGCTTGCCTTTTACCTGAGCTAGTATTTCCTTTTGCAGAGTGCATTTTACCCATGCAGGAGCAGACTACTCTCTGTCTTTTTTCTCCTAGAAACCAGAAATGACCATTGGTCCATCCAGTCTGCCCTGTTACAGCCCATCCTATCCTGAGACCTACTGTCTAGACGGGGTTTTGCTCTCACCTCCCCTCTTGCCCCTGCCTTACTGCTATTACCCTGAATAACTACTATGCCTTTAAAGTGTCCCAGCTGTGCTTGAATCTGTTAATGTGTTCTACAGCTCAGCCAGTGAGCTGTTCCATGGCTCAACCACCCTCTCTGTAAAGTAGAACTTTCTCACATTCTTCCTGAAACTCTCCCTGCCAGTTTCAGTCTTGTTCCCATGTTTTCGACTCCCCATTCCTCCTGAACAGTTCTGCCCTAGTGTGCAGAATCTTTCTGGTTACCCCCTCGCTGCACAGTCCACAGCCTCGTGTCTTTCCTTTCCTCTTACAGCAGCCTGTGCTGGATCTCTTCCATTTTTAGAAAGTATGGCAGCACAGAAAGTGAGGCACAAAGCAGGAACTGCTACCTCCACCTCAACAAGCTGAGCTGCTATACAAAGCTCAAGCCCCCCATTCTCGAGGTACTGTAGACCTAATCTCTCAAGGGCAGGACTAAAGATTAGTGAGGCCAAGTTCCAAGGCACAGTATAAAGTACAGCACTATGCTAATACAGGGACCTACACATATAAGAGTATAGAGGTGAGCCTTTTTCTGGTAGAGCCCATATGACAAAGATATTTTGTTCTGGGAGGGGGTACAAATCACTGTTGGTTAAAATTAATTTCTATCACTGGGCTCAGTTTGTTTGGACTAAGGGAGCAGCACTCTCGCTCAGACTGTGGGTGGGCTGGGGAATGAAGGGTGTGGGTTCTGTGCAACACTCAGTATGTATTGTGGGCTGGCTAGCTGTGTACTGTGGTTGGTTGGTCAGAGAGCCACTGGTTGTACCTCTTTCTATGGTATAACTGCTTGCCATAAGACTGTGATAGGCAGTCACCACTCTATGTATGCATCTAGCCCAAGACACAGAATCATGGGTGCCACCCAGAGCTGCACGCTGCTGGTGCTTTTGAAATTTGTCTGCTTGCCGCAGGAAAGTGTCACAGATGCTGCTTGCTGTATGTATGTGAGTGCATTACTGGACACAGAACTACATGTTCTACCCAGAACCTGTGTCCAGCTGGTGATTTAAGAATAGTTGCAGGACAGTGCCATGGGCAAGCACAACTGTATGGATGGCTTCTGTATGCCACAGGACATGGAAATGTGAGCACCATCCTGAACCAGTACATGATCATTTATGAAAATCATCTGTCTGCCAAGGGACAGCATTATGGGAGAGTGCCACTATAAGAATGCAGATATGCACTGCAAGACTCTCAACTGCACACTCTAGCCTGAACCGAAAAAGACTGATTGTCTGGCAGGATTCTCCCAAATTTATGTGTAGTAGAGACTGCTAAACAAAATGCATTTTGTGTAACATAATGCGACCTTTGTGTAGCACTTTAGTTTGGATAGGTATTTTTATTTTTAGGATCAAAAGAGACAGCGAGAATCTAGCACTCAGCCCAGTAAAGAACACATGTGCCACTCAATGTGTGTCTGCAAAACTTGATAATTCAAAAGTGCAAATACAAGATGCAGTTAGAGAATACAGTTACACAGGAGGACTCAAGTGGAGCCCCTGTTTCCACACCTGCTGCTCCTGACAGTTTATCAAGGTGCATGGCCCCTGTCTTTACAGGAGGTATTTAAAGACACAAGGTGCATAAAAGTATAAAGTGATCACTAAAAAGAGAACGCAAAATATTTAAAATTACATGGAAGCTATGAAGACTATTGTTTCTATACACTTGAATATTACAGAATCTATATTCAGAAATGATATAATCTGAACTTTTCTGATATTCAGAGAGTGTTCTCATTTACTCTGTTAACCAACATCCAGCAGGGAGGAACCTGTAAGAAATAAGCAGACAAATTCACAATTACTCCAACTGATCTCAAATATAAACCCCAGTACCAGCATCTCTAAATATTTCTGAACCGAAGAGTTCTTTTTCTGACCCTCGTCACACCATAATGCAGTCATCTATAAGATGCAGGTTCCAGGGAATTAAATTTGGGATCAGTTGGCGAAACATGAGATTACATTTCTTGATCTATAAGAAAGGGAGGATGGTGGCATCAGCACCACTCTGTTTAGAAAGCTCACTGATTGCAACACTCTGCCACAGGGTAGTAGTTTCCACCCCCCAACAACACCATAGTGAATATACCCAAGGCCATTGCTGCATATCACTTTTAGTGATTTTTCTTTTTTTAAATGACGCTCTGTGGCTCAGCAGGTTGCACACTCGCCTCTGAGGCCAAAGATCGAAAGGCTGCGGGTTCCAGCCCCACACCAGGCACTTAGGGTAATCCCATACTGACACTATAGTGCATCATGAGGGGTGCTGTCCTGAGGTGCTGTCTTCAGATGAGACACTAAACCAAGATCCCGTCTGGTTGTTCTGGTGGATGTTAAAGATCCCATGGCACTTCTCAAAAGAGTAAGGAATTTCCCGGTGTCCTGGCCAAATTTCACCCAATTCACTAAAAATACCACCAACGGCTTAATCTGGTTCAATTTCAGCTGGTTACCATCTATCCCAAAAAAAAAAAAAACTGGGTCACCCTGGGGGAAGGGGAGGACTTCCTGTCTCAGTGGGCCTACCGGTCACGCATTCAAAGTTGGTGTGTGTTCTTCAGTGAGCTGAGTGGTAGATCCTTACTGGAGTTTTTTTTTTTTTTTTAATATCTAGTGGATCTGTTATCACCAATGTTGAGCTAATGGTCCTTTGTGTACTTTGAATTTTGTTTTGGTAAAGCATCCCCATAGTGCGCATGCACACGACACACACACACCACAGTTCTATTGGTTTCCTCTGCACCCTGGATGGTCAACCATCATTTTCCTGTAGTGTTTCTTTCTAGCGCTTTGTTAAGAGGGAGACTACTGGGCTACCAGATTTCAAAATCCAGAGTGGCAATGAAAATCAGCCACAAAAAAAAATTCTGGCCACTAGATTTTAATTTAAGCTGGCCAGGCTAACCACAAAAACAAAAAGTGATCTGCCCACCCTGTTGCTACAGACCTGAGGTAGGGGTCCTGCACACTGGCACTTCCTTCCTTCCTAGTTTGTTAAATATTAAGTGATGGGCAGACCAAAACAGCAAGGGACTACCTAGATATCAAACTTGAGAAAATAAGGACACTCTCCACTGGATCAAAGTTAAGACACCTTTCTACACATCTCCCAGAACTGAAAGTGAATAACAGGGCTGGAAAGGAAGGACGAGGGTTGGAATGGGGTACAGAGGGCCCACCTGGAAAGAAGATACAAGGCCCACCTGGAAAATCAATAGAGGAGGGCCCAGGTTGACACACTCATATTAATATTCCACTTCAATCTGATACACTAGCTCTGTGTTGGCATCTTACATTTTTATTTATTTATTTTTTATTTAAATCTAGGATTACATTTATCAACAGTGTCCCAGAAACCCCATTTAATTAGGAAAAGACGATAAATGCAAAAGTTTTCAGAGTTCAGAAGGTAATCACTTAGTCAATTGAGGGGCCCACCAGGAAATTTCCAAGTATCCAGGTGGGCCAGTCCAACCCTGAAGGGACGCTTTATCTATTTCTGTTTGTTCTCACAAGTGTTTAACCAGTGTTTGTCCCTCCCCAGGAATAATAAAAGGGAGGCTGGCTGTTGTGAATAAGAAGTTTGAGGTGAGGGGTCAGAGAGGAAAAGAATCTTTCCTTTACCTGGCTACTTGCAGTGCAGGCAGAAGAAGTGACAGGATCTCGCAGCACAGACAGTAATAAGGGGTGGCAGCTCGGTAGGTGCAGGGTCAGGGTACAGCAGGTACACAGTTGCCCAGCAGCCACATCGAAATCAGGTATACACTGGGTTCAAATTCCATGAAGTGGTTACAAGTTAAGTAGTACTGCTGACACTCAAAAGGCTGGAAATTTCTGTACAGCACTACAAAAGATTCAAAATGGTAGGTTTGCTGTGGAAATTGCTGGACAGGGAAGATGAAAATCAGACACAAAACAAGAAAAATATGACCAAAAATGACAAGTTTAAATGGCCAACAAATAATGAAGCACAATTAAAAATAAAGTGGACTATTTCAACCTTGAACACATTCCTCAGTAGTCACGCCCCAGGAACCCAACTGGACACAGAGTAACAAAATTCAAGTGGCTAGATGGGGAGGTACAGCCTCCTCCTCTTATGCACACCATCACAGAAGACGGTAACCATTTTGATCTGCAAGTGACATGCCTATACATACCATGAACGTGTACAAAGATCCAGACGGTCATGCGTGACAAAGGCACATACAGAGAAATACCCTAGAACTGTCAAATATATATGCACCCTAATTACGACCCTGAAAAAGAAATATTACTAGAGACTGCTTCTTAACAGGGGAACATGTATCTCATCAGAGGATATTTTAACTGTACTTTGCAACCCAATTCCCCATGATCCGCACTTGTACAACTTCTGGGCTTTCGATATGTTTTTGTAATCATCTTCCTAGTACTTCTACATGTAGCTGTTTTTCCAAGAGGAGACAGACATTTGTGAACACTATTTTGTTTCCTTGTGGATTATCTCATTACATGTAGCATCTATTGCTGTACTCTGATTGATGACACTTGTGTGTTAACTGTTGTAATTCTTACCCTTGTAAACATTGTACAATCTCATATTTTGTGATATGTATGCTCTTCCCTTTGTTGTAATATCCCGGTCGTGCCTGAAAAAACGGTTCTGTCTAGTGCACCTACCCCAAACACTGAATATATACAGCTATAAGAGATGGAAAGGTGGCAAATAGACTGGTCATGTGCCAGATGGCTGGTGCATGTGTTAACCCATATGAGAAGGATTTCATATACAGTATTATTCCCATACTCACAATCTGTACAAGAGAATAGATTTTTTCTTACAACCCACAAAATGGTTACACAAAGTGTCAGTGGTGCAGTAGTTAGCACACCCCTCTGGGGCCAGAAAATCGGAAGGTTGTGGGATCTAGCCCCACACTAAGTACTTGGGGTAATACCCATAGCTGACACTGTATTGCAGTACAAAGGGGTGCTGCACTGGTGAGGTGCTGTGCTTCAATGACACATTAAACTGAGGTCCCTTCTGCCCATCTCTGGTCACAGTCCAGGTGGAAGTAAAAGATCTCTTGGCACTTATGGAAGGAAGAGCAGGGAGTTTCCTGGTGTCATGGCCAACATTCCCAGTCAATAAAACAGGTCCACGAACCCACCCCAGAATTCACCTGGAAACAAACTGTAATAGTTTAGTGTGCCTTTCCTGGTTTAAAAAAAAAAAAAAATTCAGAAATTATGTAGTACAAGACAGTGTACTGTACCGTCAATAAAAAATGAATCTTTCGGATGAGACATTAAACCGAGGTCCCATCTGCCTGTTTTGGTGGTAGTTCAGGTGGATGTTAAAGATCCCATGGCATTTATCGAAAAGAGTAGGGAATTTTATTGGTAATAAAGTGGGCTTCATTACAAAAAAACAAACAACTCAATAAACAGAAACAATCCAAACAAGGCAAAAATCAGTTAACAGAAGAAAGTATCACAATGTTTCCAAAACAATACAGCTTAAGTAGTAGAAAAAGTAAGAAGTCAGACTTTTTACAGAACACAAAGCAGCCCTAATATTACAAAATACTTCATGAATGGAAATAGTTTTTTGTGTAACACTAGCAAACATCTGGCTTGCCATAAATAATAAACTAATAATAGCAAAATTATATATAAACTGTCAACATGATACTTTCTATTAAGCAGGTCATTCGCAAAACATAACATGTTCATAAGAAAGAGAGGCAACAAGGGTTCTGCCCAGTTAGCAGATAGGGTAGACCAGACTTCCAAAGAAAAGGGGCATTCACAAAATAAATGCTGCTGAGTTTCACAAACATTGAGGCAAGAGGATCTAGGACAATATCTCAAAGACAAGGCTTTATGCTTATGATTGTTGTTAACTCCTAGTCTATCATAGTTGCATAACCATACCATATCCCATAAATACGATGGCAGCCGCTGATTTAGCAGTTGGTGGAGTACCCAGGGAGACGCCCAGAGGGGCAGAACGGAAAAACAATCTCCTCCCGAGCTCCAACCTCCAAAGTCGCTCATATAGTTGGGGTCTAGATAAGATACAAAAGCCCTGAGGATGAAGACACCAGGTCAAGGCCATCTTAAACTCTCTTCCCATAAGAGGGATCAGTTGGGATTTGGAATAACCCTTTATAACGGGCTTGCCAGTTATCAAGGCAGAGGGAGAACCATGCTAAAAACAGGGCTTCCAAAAAAAGTCCCTGGTTTCAGCACTTCCATAATTATAATGAAGAAAAGCTGTAAAAACAACGGGTGGATCATAACCAAGTCCACCTTCCTGAGCGGGTTCAGTAATATGTCTTTAATGGGGTTTAGCCTGGATCCCCACAATCCTTTGAAAAAATCCCGTTAATCTGGAAAATAGGAAATGGGCGGGGAACACATAACAAAGATGCAGGAAAATCGGTATAACCAGAGTTTTAAGGAGCACAACCTGCTTCTTCTTCCCAATTAAACGCTTTTTCCACCCATTAATCACATTATCTGCCTTTGTAGGGCAAGATTCCAATTATAGATATGGATCATCACAACCAAAAAATACCTAAATACTAAAAAACAGTAGTGGATACAGAAACACCAGCATAAAGGCTCGTACTAGGGAGGGAAGTATGCCCTAGTGGTACACAAATACTTTTGTAAAATTTATCTTAGAACCTGAAACAGAAGAAAATGCCTGTAAAACCTGAACAATATCCTCTTGTTTCGGTGGAAGAATCCACAGCCAAAATTAAATCATCCGCATAAGCTAATATTTTAAGTGGTAAAGAGGAGGGAGTACAGAGCAACCCAATAATCTGTGGGCAAAGAAAAAGGCTCTCAAAAGAGTATCAATAAAAAGGTATATAATAAGGGACTTAACGGCACTCCTGACGCACTCCCACGGGCCAGAATAGTAGGACGGCCTATCCAGCCGCTCTCATTAGGACGATTACAACATTCCTATATAATAAACGGAGCCAGGAAAGGAAGCATACTGGAACCCAAAAGCCTTCAGGGCTAGAAAAGAACTCATGAGAGACTGTATCAAATGCTTTTTCCTGGTCTAAACTTATAATCCATCCTGTTACAGCATTTTGTTGTCCCAGAGTAAACAATTCTCTCAATAAAATCAAATTGTCAGAAAGATGCCTGCCTGGGATACCACAGGTTTGAGTTGGCTAATCATGTGTGATGCCAAAGTAATCATTCTAGATAAAAGAATTTTGGCAAGGATCTTATAATCCACATTAAGCAGACTGATTGGTCTCCAATTTGTAATGTCAAAGGATCCCTTTTTCTTAAACAGTAAAATCAGTAAAGCGCCTTTCAGAAGTAGCAAGGCATCAGAATGTAACATCTCATTATAGAGAATAGTTAGAACCGGAACAAGATCAGCAGAGAAAGTCTTGAAAATGTAGGTTAGCATCAGACCCCGGAACAGAATGTGATTTTAAACTAGTAATGGCCGCCAAGACCTCTGGTTCAGTAATGACCGAAGAAAGCTTGTTTCGATCAGAGTCCCGAAGCTGAGGTAAGGACAGTGAGTAAGAAAATGATCCGCATTGTCAAGGTCAGCTTTAGTGTTAAAACATGTTGAAAACATAATTTTCAACACAGTGAAGCAAACTCAGTTTTCTTAAGTAACTCCCGATGGAGACAATAGAGAGGTAATTAATTTAGCTTCAACTCTATCTTTACAGGCCTTAAACGGGTCTAAACAACCTTTAGTAAGATGAGTGCCAAACGCGCCCCTGACCCAAAGAGTCAGCACGATTATACTGGGATAACCTCATTTAGCTGACCTCACTAATCTGAGAGCTAAAATCATGAGTAGTAGAGCTAGCTAAAGAGAATAGGTGCTGTAGCTGATGCCGAGTGACAGATAAGACAAATATTTAGTATTCTGTTTTTTTGCCGCTACCTTCTGAAAACTGTTTCCAGCTTAGCTTAGATTCCTCCCACCAATCCATCCCAGTATCATAAAAATCAACCGAGCTGTAAACTCTTTGTGCCAAAGTTTAAGAAAAGAGGGTCAGTAGAGAATCATTAAGACGCCAACTGGCTTTCTTACATCTAGGAGCAGAGTCCCAGAAAAGTGGCACATAGGGCAACGTGATCTGAAAATTCGCAGACACAGTTGTACAGGAAAGTAAAATCAAAATCTTAGATGAAAAAGAAAATCTATCCTAGTATGTAAGGACCCTTTAAAAAAGTGGACCCACCTGTTTTATGGAAATGTCTATAAACATCCACAAGCTTGGCCATAGAGCACTACACTATTTAAAGCCACAGAGTCACAAAATAACTTGGAAGTCTTTAGGCCTCGATCTGTTTGATGTAGGTCAGAATTGAAATCTCCACCATAGGAGTAATCTGGATGAAAAAGGTAGGGCTTAATTTGGTGAAAAGGGAAGCCCTCTGAGCCTTGGTTTGAGGCGCTGAGGTCCCAATCATACGAAATCTCTCAGATTTATATGAGAAATCTAATAACAAAGCTGTACCAGGGGAAATATCTACAAGTCTAGAGACTGTAAAATTAGAGCTGGAGAACAATATCCCGACCCCATCACAAGTATCAGGTCCAACAGACCAAAAGAAGGCTTGCAGTCCATGCCTTAGAGGCCTGGAATAATTCCCCATGGGTCTTTAATCTAGTGTCAACAAGGCAGATAATGTCACACTGTAAATCAGAAAGGGTTAAAAATCCCTCTAATTTTCTCTTCCCTTTAATGCTGTTCACATTTAAAGAGCAGATTTAAGGAAGACAGGATTTAAGTTAATAGGTGGTGACTTACCCTTCGTCACAAGTTTCAGTACGCGGTAATGGATCCGTGATTGGCCCATCACCTATCCGAAAGAAAGGAGAGAGGAGGAATCAGTATCCTCACCCCCGAGTCTTTGTCTGAAAAATCTGTGGCTAAAACCGCAAATTTGTTAGAGGTTTGCCAGTTGCGCAGGGGTTCTTACTACGAGTAGCAACAGCTAAAACCCTTCCTAGTCCGCTTATGGGTAACAGTAGTAAACTAAAATTATCTCCCTTGACCCGAGGGGGGAGGCAATCCATATCTGGAATAACGGGTGTAGTATCAGGGAAACCACAATGGCAGTAGGAGTAGGTATAACAGGAAAAGAGGGTTGGAAACTGGAACAGAAGAGACATCTCCAACTACCAGAGGAGGGGTAACCTCTGAATTAGAGGAAGCTAGACTATGGGCAAGTGACTGTTGAGCAATAGTAATAATGCCATCATGAGAGGGACAATCTCTCTGTTATGAGAGGCCCAGGGCACCTGCCTGTCTGCGTAGCCAGTCCCATCACATAAGTTACACTTAAATGAATTAGTACATTTAGCGCTGCAATACGTGCGTATTCAAAGCAGTGGCTACATTTAAGGGTATCACAAGCCGAACTTAAAATGGGTACGTGACCCACATTTAAAACAGGACTTGGGTTGTCCGGGCAAAATGAAGCCCTTGTCTTTACCTAGAAAGAAAAAATTAGGCAAATGTCGTGGCCAGTGTTAGTGGAAAAAGCTTAATATGGACCTTCCAACTGCCATCCCAAATCTGTTCAGAGTCTAGATTAGGGGTAGGCCTATTCAAGACTTCACAGTTTGTTTAACCAAAATAAAATGTCTTCAATGTGAACTCCTCATTTTTAAAACAACAGTAATGTTATGAATGGCAGGTTTGGTGAGAGGGATGGCCTGAAGGGGACCAAATGGGTGTAGTCTGAAGTTTGTCATATTGGGCCCAGAATCTATCAAGCCCAGACATTTGTTTAAAACTAACATCAAAATTGGAATTACCTATATTAATCAGGGCAAAATCTCAGAAGAAAACTTCATGGAACCCTTAAGGAGGGTTTTAGCTATACAAACGATCTGGTGGGAGTTCTAATCCACCCTTATAAAGCAACGATTGCATTCCTCCTAGTGCAGGTTCTTTGGAGGAAATAAATCAGTAAGTTTAAATGTTAAACTTTAAGGTGCAGCAACAGTAGGTAACAAAGTAGGTCCTGAGAAAACAGTAGTGGGTTCAGGTACAGTAGAAATAGACTTAGAAACAACAATAGTGTCACTAGTAACAGTAGAAGAAGAAAGAGTCACACCCGGGTTCGTTGGAGCTCAGGTCATTATTCTTAGCAGAGTTTTGAAGCATATTAATGTAGACAGGGTCCTGAGAATCAGGAGTCCAAGTCCTTCAATATCTCTTTCCCAGCCAGCATGTAATAAAGCTGACTCTGGTGACCAGTCTAAATCAGTATTTTGGCCAGATTTAATTTTTTGGGGAATAAGGAACCCCTCGCTTGGACCAGCCAGGTTCCTGTGTAGCTGAGAAAAAATA
Organism: Neoceratodus forsteri; assembly: GCA_016271365.2. NCBI lineage: Eukaryota > Metazoa > Chordata > Ceratodontiformes > Ceratodontidae > Neoceratodus > Neoceratodus forsteri. Next base: position 964,430,235 of record CM057458.1, on the reverse strand, counting down.
CTGTGGGTTTCTCGGAAAACGAAACGGAAGCAGTTGTAGCGCTAAAGTCACTTACAGAGCAGGGAATAGCTGCAGAGATTTCAGAATCTGGCTTTTCCGACGCCGGTAGTCGGCGGGTCATTTGAAGTAGTCTGAGAAACAGCAGTAGCAGGGGCTGAAGAGAATTCTCCACAGCAGGAACAGAAGCCGAATCCATCGGTAGGCCATCGACTGGGGAGCTTTCCAATGCCCGACGTCGCGAAGGAGAACAGAAAGTGGCGTCCAGTGATGCCTGTAAGCCTACTAATGCGAATCTAAAAGCTGCAATTGCAGGACTAGCCTCGCGCTGCTCCTGAAGACTGGAACTGAACGCGGAGCCACTTTGCACATCAGGTAGACTGGAACAACTTCTTTAGGTCGCTTCAAGAACGGAGTCAAATTCAAAATAGTCGACATTAACATCAGCAACAGCAAGACATGCATCTGGGGCCTCTTGAGAAGGTAGCACAGAGGAGGAGGCCGACTTCTGAGCTAACAGCGCCCATCTCCTCCAGGGGATCATGCGAACTGGCCATCTTGCAGCCAGCAGCAAAGGCTCCACCTACTCAGAGTAGGGAATTTCCCGGTGTCCTGGCCAAATTTCCCATTCACTCAAAATATCACCAACAGATTAATCTGCTTCAAGGTCAGTCGGCATTCATCTGTGTGGGGGTAACAGGGGAGGGCAGCTGCAGAAAGTGGGGTGCTAGTTGCACACTTGAGCAGACCTGATATTACTTGCCAGCAGAAACAGGCCACATGATGTAAGTAAACCTGCTAAATTAATTAAATCGCTTAAGGTTATTACTGCTGTACAACTAACTCATCACATTTTGTACTGCTATTCGTCAGTTTCCGATCTCCTAACTGCATTGTGACTTCCGAACCTGCACTAAAGCTGTATTTACTTCTTGTTCTTTTTGTTATTCCTGGTCGTCCCTGAAAAAGGGAAATTGAATTAATAAATAAATAAATAAATAAATAAATAATAACCATGGACCACGCCTGATGGCAATGGAGATTAACATACTCCTACCATGCAAGAATCCTACATAAAAACTAAACGCATCCCTGCTAAATGACCTGGCATTCATGGAACGGATGGCTTCCAGATAAAGGAACACTTTCTGCTAAACTGAAAGTGTTATACCAGGATGGCTGCCAGGTTGGAGGACCGAAGACTATAACAACTGGGAAATTACTAATATTTGTTGCCAGGAATAAAAAACAAAAAAGCATGGCACAAAGAGTTGTGCTGGGAAATAAACTCTTCAACATTTTGAGGCAGAAAACAAACCTGCCTTAGACATAAGCCTCAGGCCAGAAATGCAAGAATATAATGAAACGATACAAATGCTAATAGAACAGAAAATAGTGGAAACATAAGGTACCCAATAGGATGTTACTATGAATCAGGCAACAAGGCAGGAAAATTGCTTGCCTGGCACATCAGAAAGCTAGCCGGCCAGTCAACGAAGCTGTAGCATGTCGCTTGTGACACCAGTAATCCGGTTTGGGAACAAGCTTGGGTCATTGGGAGCTGGACATAGGAGGACCGAAGGTCCCAATGGATGCTCTCCTCCTCTGGGAGTGACACAGTCCTCACTTTGATAGGGCCACCTGAGGGGCCACAGGTGACAGTGCAGTTGAGGACGCTAAATGGGAGGGGAGGCATAGGCATCGGGACCGTGCAGAGCATGCGATGATTGGTCTCTCATGGATGCCTACATGCTCTGGGGAGCTGAAAAACAGGGATAAAAGCTTGGTCCTAGCATCGCCTTGTAGGACCCTGTACATCCAGGATGGTCCCAGTTACCTATTCAGTCACGCAAATGTGATGTGCAGTTAGGGGTCATCCCCAACCACAGTACTCTGCTCAGGGGTAAACCACAGGTGCATGGGGGCAGGCAGACAAAAGGTAAGCAGGGACCAGGCGGAGGCACTGGGGAACTTTATGGGAGCCAGCCAGAGACACAGGGTTGTAAATAATAAAAGGAAAACAGGTAGCCCAAGAACAGTTTTAAAAGTGAGGGATTTGAAAACATAATGTCTTTATTAGTAACCCAAAATAGCCCAAACCTTTGCAAGGTACTATAAAATCTATATGCAGAGTTGAGTGTTCCACAACACTTGGACAGAATCCACAATTACTTTCACACAGTCCAAATAAAGGAACTGTACAGACAGAGAAAGATACACTGGAAGCCCTGATGACAAGGAAGGAGATTACTTGAAACAATTAAAAAAAAAAATCTCAGAAAGGAAAGCACACCACTACACCAGTGACATGGGTTGGGAAACAGATTCAAGATGCTCGGGAGGGTCCAGCTAGAGAGGAAGGGAGGATCAAGAGTCCCAATAACAGTTCCACAGGGAACGGACACTGGACCGCTGCTCAACTGCCAGCTGATGCAGGCCAAGTGGCAGCACAACAGGGGGGCAGAAGGGCAGCCACTGGATGTCAGGCATGCATGCATTCTGTCACGCATATATGTGCATGACACTGCATGCCAGCACCCTGGGAGAAAACTAGAAGTTGGAGAAAAGCCCTGCTTCACCATTGCACCAGCTCCCCGACAGGCCCACACAGTACCAACATGACAGGCCGTCCATCGTGATCATGGTCTTGAGTAAGCAGTGCATAACCAGCAAGTCCATATGAAAAGGTCAATGACGGGGCTGGATGTGCAGTCAGGTGAGCAGATGAGGTGAGAAAAGCTGAATTTAAAAAAAAACAATTACATACATACACACACACACATACACAGACACACATATAATAAAAAGGTAAAGCACCAGGTGTGGATGGTCTTCCTTCTGAATTATAAACATATTTTAAAGAACAGTTTGTTCCAGAATTAAAGGTACTCTTTCATGGGGTGATGGAGGAGAGGGAGGGTACAAATTTCAGTTATTACTAAACAGGGCAAGGACCAGACACAATGCAAGTCATATAGACTCATATCCCTGCTTAATGTAGAACTAAAAGCTTTACATTAATATTGGCAAAGAAATATGGTAGCAGTGTTAGTCCAGTAAATGATGTACTGTAGAAGTAAAAACAGCAAATACACTGCAGGTGATACCTTTGACAGGACCAAAAAACTGTCTGAGACTAGCTTGCAAGAGTTATACTCTCTCAGATCTAAAAAGATGGTATAACTCTCAAAACCAATGTTGTTAGTCTAATAAAACCAATGTTGTTAGTCTAACAAAAGCTATCACCTGTGACACATTTATTTTCCTTCTACATCAATATTGGCAAAGAGTTTAGAGCAGGAGTGGGCATCCTAGTCCACCCAGATCATACAGGATTCTTAAGCTGGCATTTGCAGGATAATATAAAGTGCCTTCTTAATATTTTGACCACGCAATGAACATCTACCCATCTGAAGGCAGTAATCGATGGATGTAGAAAGCCTCTGACCAGGAGGACTGGGCATTCCTAAAACACCTTTAGAGAAATGAAGTAGAGTACAAAATTCCAAATGTGTATAGAAGCACTATGTGTTCAATAGAGCAGTGGCAAGGTTTAATGACATGAATTCTGGAAGATTTTGACTAGCCAGGTGGATGAGGCTTGGGTGCCTCTCTCCCATTTCGTTTTGCTATTTGTGCAGATTAAGAACCTCTGGCAGCAGCAGTCAGGACAAATAATGATACTGGAAGGTATCAGAGTGTGGGGAGTTTGAACAAAAACCTTTTCACATAAGGGTGATTGTGAAAACCCAGAAACATCACTTCAGCACTCCAGAGGAACTAAAGCTCTTCAGGAAATTTTGAATATATGTCTCATGAAAAGCTACGTGGACATCATAACCCACCCAAAAAGACTACCGCCATCCTTGATCCTAGTCTCACTAGCTCTATTCCAAGTTGTCTTACACACTGATCTTCTGCATAACAGCTTTATTAAATAAATCATTAGATATGGAGACTTCACCCTGTTTCTATGAATGTTGCTGCTGTTAGTCTTCTCAAAATAAAAAAATAAATAAAAATAAAAACTCTGAACTATGATGACCACTTTAATTACTAGTCCATGATCTCTAAACCTCCAGTCTTCGCAAAGTATTGGAAAAGTAGCTTGTGACCAACACAATACTCTCCTTTCTAGTGACAATCTCTTGGACAGGTTTCAGTCCAGTTTTGTTCAGGTCACAGCATGAAGATTGCATAGTCTGTGTAGTAAATAATCTAATCAGGGCTAGTGACACAGGCTCCTTTCTATACTAGTACTCCTTCATTTCAGCTCAGCATTTGACACCACCATTCATTACATTCTAATTGACCACCATCATGAAAAATGTGTTGGTCTCACTGTGATTGTCCTGGTTGTTCAGGACCTGTCTGGCCAGCTTTCTTCGTCTCTGGTGATGGTTTCTCCCCACTGTCAAACATCTCTTGTGCAATGGATCCCTCAGGGTTCTGTTCTTGGCCCCATCTCCTTCACCATCTATCTTCTTCCTCTTGAACATGTACTCTTGCATTGCAATACTGGATACCATTTTATGTTTATTATAATTAACTGTGCATCTCCTTTGACCATGCCTCTCAACCTCTGGCATTAAATGCATAGCACTGACCTTCAAAATTGAGAGCAAATCCAGAATGTGTAACATTTTCTTATTTTAAAGAATATGTCTAAGAATAATGGGCCCACATGGTTCGTGGTAAGGAAAGTTATATTATGTAGTTTGTAGTTTGAATAGCTTGGGTGTCTAGAAATAGCTAATATTATAAGGAACATCAGTAGACCTTTGGAGAGCAAGGGTAAATCAGAGTGTAAAATGCCATCACTCTGCAAACTTCAAAGCAGTTGAGATATGCCTTTGACTCTTTTCAGGCTACTACACCCTCTCTTTCTCTACCAGTCCCTCCCTTATCAGTGTTTGGCTCACAACTAGTTTCCTTCAGTTAAACATCCAAAATTTGAAGTTGTCCTCTTAGGCAAGAATTCTGTCCTCCAAAGAAATTCCCTTTTATTTTCCCTGCTAGGGTTCAAACGATGACTGGAATAAACTGCCAAAACTCTTTGGTATACCTTGGCCCCAGAGCTACCCTTTAAGGTCCACATTAACCAAACCTGCAAAACAGCTTATCACCCGAGTAATATTTTCCACATTAGATCCTACCTTGACCTCTCCTCAGCACAGTCACACATGTATTTGTTACATCTTGTATTGGACTATAGCAAGAAGATCCAATGTGTTGATAATGCAGCAGCTTGTCATGGTAAGGAAACGCAGCAAGATCACGTTACACCCATCCTTCAAGATTTACACTGGCTTCCTGTCAAGCAACACCTTCATTACAAATATGCTCTCCAGACATTCAAAGCTCTTCATGGCCAGTTGGCCAGGCTCCAGCCTATCTCGTTGACCTGATTCTACCCTAGGCACACAAATGTACACTTCACTCTGCAAAAGTAACATCCTCTTCATTCCTGTTGCAAATCTAGTCAGGGGTGTAGCCAGGATTTCAGATCTGCACACCAAGTGGACTCACTGCTGCTCCTCTCCTCCTTGTTAGGGTGAACTACCCCCGGTGTAGCCAGACAATATAGAAATGTACACCAGGACTGTGTTTGTTGCCTCTTGTGGCACAATAAATACAACTTTTGTATCTCATGACAATGATTGTTGCCATGCATGGGTAAATACAAATGTCATGCATTGCTCCCTAAGACACCCACATAGCCCAAAGCCTGTAAAGTTGTATTGTCCTTGGGATGCAAAGACAGTGTTAGTGACCAGTCCTTCTAGTTTCGACTCCTATGAAAAAATTACATAAAGTTTCAGCATTTTCTTTGTTAGTTTTCATGGAAAAAGGAAGCAGTTCAGAGCCTATTTGCTACCCCTTAAATAAAATTGCACACCATGGAGTGCTTGGAGTATGCCTGCCTACACCCATGAATCTAGTTCCAGTTGATAGTTCTGTTGTTTTTTCTGCACTACACTGCCTACATTGATTGGACTTCCTGATGTTTATTCAGCTGACTCAGTTTCCCATTTTAAGTCTTTAATAAAAGACTTTCTTTAATGCATGGCTTATGACTGCTGACATGAGTAATATATCATACTTGTGTACATCCTATAGAATAATAATTAAACTGCAAATTGTAACTTATTTGTATTACATATGATTTGTCTATTACTCCATTTGTTTTTGTTCTCATTTTACCATTTATAAAACATTTTGTGATGCACTGTATGAAATATGACATACAAAATAAAAGCAAACTGATACAAGATAAATTATACATAATCAGAAGCAATAAAAGTTTGGGGACTTGGACAGCAGAATTTTAGCATAATTTCCTTTTAGATGGGTTCCCCATAATATCATCAAACACTTGGGGCATGGGTTACTCCTAGAATCTTTCCGCTATAAACACAACCATGAGAGGCTCTACAAAGATATAGCAGGGCACTTGAAAACTGGTCTATGCCACCTACTAATGCTGGGGGACAGATGTTGATGATCTGTGTCCTACCCGACTTCTGTTCTTATTCTAGTCACTTCATATCTCCATTCCAAAGAAAGTCTGACCTAAATTGCATAAACTCACCTCGAACTTCTTATGGTGGGGGAAAGAATACAGGTGGGTTTTAATACTCTTACTCTACCCAAAGCAAAAGGAGGCATGGGCCTCTCGGATTACAAGTCCTACTGTCTGGCAGACAATTATTCCAACTTATAACTTGGGTCAAACAGAACATGGACTTCAGCTGATATGCTTTGGAAAGCAGGCAATCATTACCACATCCTTTTATGCACTACTATATGTTGGGCTAACACCCCATATATGGAGAAAAATAGACAACCCCTGGACAAAGCAATTCTCCATATACTGAAACAGCCAGAGCCGGAAGGTCACTCCACCTGAAATAGGCCCCTAACTATAATTATAGGAGAGCTAGACTTTGCCCCACTCAAATCTGATACTATATTAACTTTTGATAAAAACAAAATACACGGATGAAGTTCAGCCAGCTTAGTGAGGATAACAGCTGTTTAGATTTTGGGACCCTAAAAGAGATTCAATCTAACGCCATATAAATCAGGATATATTTTGAGTTTTACGTGTTACACACTATGTTTAATTAGGACCAATTTAAGTAACGTCACAAGAGAATTTGCAAAACTGGAGGATTTTCTGTACTGGGTGGTAAGTCTAAATAATCATACATATTCAGTATTTATTTATTTAGTTTTATTGATCAGGAAAGAACACTAGACAAATACCTGCCAATTTTCAGAGGCAACCCAGAATGTTACCAAGCAGAGAAAAACAAAGCAGCTCCACCATTTACAGAGCAGGATCAGAATATACAAAAATTATACAAAGGAAGTAAGGTAACATGAAGAGACTAAAAGATTACAGAAAAAGGAGCGCATCATAAAATGGAGCTTCATGAAGACAGCCCATTATCAACGTTAACAGCTCTTCAGGAAGAAATCACCAGAGATAACTGGACTAGGTGGTATTATGCCGCATAACAAATGTCAAGTTCAGTGGCATTTTGAGTCGCCATCAGATGTTGCCACAAGGAGCTTGGGGCTCTGGACCCATAATGGTATAGGTTTCCAAAGCCTGGGTGCACATGATGCAGAAAGCCTGGTCTCCCATAAGTGTGTAGTTTGGGGACCAAGTAGGGACTGTTCACTAGACCAAGGAAAACACCTGACTGGGGCATTTTAACATCTCTGCCAGGACAGGGTGTGGCAAATCTCATAATTTTGTTGGTGAAACAGCCCAGGACAAACTGGCAATTATTTTCAGCAGCCAGCCTAACTTACTGTGGCGGTCGCATTGGTGGGTAAGAAGGGTTGCAGACAGGTGAACCTACATACTGTATATTATTATAGTTTACAGTATCTCATCTGGCCAGTAGTATATCTCCACGGTATACAAAACATGGACAGATGCCAAGCGATCATACCTTGGAAGGGTGACAAATAAATGAAGTGATGGAATTGGGCTAGACATAACAGAGGAGGAGTGGAGTAGGGTATTTGAAGTGTGGTGGAAAGTGACAGACTCACAAACTTGGAGGAAATGTAGATGGAAGGTGGTGATCTGCCTTTTAGTTTTTCTACTTTTCTTTATTATATAGTCCTCCATCATAATCCAATTTGGCAATGGTAACACAGATGCTGGAGGGTTGTAGGAAACAGGGTGACCATCATCATATTTTTGGAGCAGACACCTGGTTCAGGGATATTGGCAACAAAATTTGAGTAGACCTGGAAAGATATGGAACATGCCAATGCCACTCAATTTCAAATAATTACTTCTGGGCCTTCCACTGTGAGGCATTAGAACTGCAAAATCCAGAAATCCATTCTGCTCTATGTGCATTGTGGCATTTAAAGGGAAAAAAAAAAAGCACAATAGCTTTGTGTGGTACTTTCCACAGTCCAAGAGCAGGATGGAATGCAAATTGATCAAATGGAAAGAATTACAGCTGATCTGTGCTTACTCAGAGAGAAGTCCCAGGATAAGCAAGAAAGATGTAGAGACTACAGTGCGTAATGGGCATAGACAGGGACACCTCCCCCATACCTATGGGATAAGCATACTTTCTCCCTCCCTAAACTAGGGAATCTAGCAAAGTTAAAAAAAGAAAAAAAAAACCACAACGGTGAGAGAGTGAGAAAACAGAAACACATGGATACAGTTTATTGTTAAATATATTTTTCTTCCTAAAACAGTTCAAGTAATGGATGAATGGTTTCATTTTCCTTTGATAAAACAAGGTTGTTTATTTATTTAGTTATTCGATCTCATATTACAACACCTTTGAGCTGAAAGCTCTTTACAAAGGTTCCATGTCTGGGCAAAACAGTAGACATACCATAATGACATGATGGGACAAAATGGCAAGATACATTGAGAGCTAAAAATATTACAATTAATTTAAGGTAATAGTTCTACAACAGAATTTAGCAAATTTAACTAAGCTATAAGCAGCCTGGGGGCTTTGTCTGTGGTTGGGGGTGGGAGGGTCAGAGAAGCATGGGGGCAGGAAGGGGTGAGGAGAGGCGGTGGGGAGGGCAGGGTCATATGAAGCAAGCAGAGTGGTATTAGTAACTAGCGACTAGCGGACGTAGTTCTAGGAGTGCAGTCACAACCACCAAGAGCTGCGAGGTGTTGCACACTTACATTCAAACATAATGTAAAAAGGTTGAATCGATTACAGTACCTTAGGCATGATATGTTACAATGGCTATTAATGTTTTTGCATCTTGCTTCAATAAACTCTAGCTTCAAAAATTTTTTTAAACAACTGAGCTATGACTACACTCGAAACAGTACAATCCGGAAATCATATTACAATATAAATTATTGAGCATAACACTCAGTGCAGGGCTTCCTTAAAAGGAATGCATACAACATGCAGCAAAACTATTAGTTATAAATCTGGAAGCTTTACATTGTCTTAAAAATTATTTGCCATTTGAAGCAAGACAAAGAACTGTCCTACCAGTACTACAGCCAACTCCTGAATAGATCAATAGTATTCCTTCAAGGAATAGGTGAAACAAAGATGATTAGGATGAGAACTATTTCTGTAATATTTGAACATTTGAGTTATGATGCCAAGGGCAGCTTTAACCTACACCTCACAAAGGTCAGATCGTGAACAGTTCGTCCTTTAAATAATATTAGTGCAGTAGTGCAACTATAGTTAGGGTTGAGATGGCACTTTTATGTTAAAACCACAATTTAACAAAGAATGATTATGAGATGCAGCACTGGCGCCGACCCACTTCAGCACCCTCTCTCCAAGCACTGGTGTGTGACTATTTTCTGTACCTAGACACACCATGACAAAGTTAGGACAACATCAATACTGCATCGCGTGACCATTCAAGCCTCGCCTACTTTTTACACTTTACACTAAAACCCCAACTGTTGCTGTAGCTCTATAATACTCATTAAGCAGTCCATCTTAGTTGTTTGAGTAAGAATAACAAGACTAATCAAGCAGCAGAAATGTGCCAGTGTGTGAAATGGGTTCACACTCATGGTGGCATTCCATAATGCGTAATTGGCGCTCTGTTTAAAACTGAGCTTAAATAAATCACTACATTTGAGCTCATGCTGTTGAACTAGTCTAAAACAGTTAGCCTGTATTTTTCTGTTGCAATTAATATTTAGTATAAAAAAAAAAAAAGTACACCAGCCAGCTCTGGCGGTACTAATCGATGGGCATACATTGTTTGGCACAATGGCAACCTAGTTTACATGCCCGGAGTCTAGGGATGTCAGAAGTTGGGCTGGCAGGAAGGGCCTCCTCCAGTGGAGGGGTGCTCACTGCACCACTCTTAACTGGCTCCTGGTGGTGGAGTAGCCATGGACAGTGTGGGTGACCACTGCGCCAATGGGCACCCCTGGCCAGCCACAGCATTGCACACAGCGGGAGGAGAGGTGGGAGAAAAGCTGTGGAAATGCTGCACCAGTGCGCTACATGACAGCCCTCCTCACCACAGCCATCCTCACCACCATGCCAGCAGCCTTCCAACATGCAGTCGGAACCCATCCAGTCCACATCAAGGTTCATAGGCGCTCCTCCTCCAGGCCATGGAATATCCCTTGGCAGGGACATGCTGGCTCTGGAGGACACCCAGTGAGGTGCCTTGTGTGTAATGCCTAAATAAAGCACTCAACCTTCAGTCTTATGATTTATGTGGTATCCCACACCTTGGTGTGTAACCAAACAAAAACAAAATCATTACACACTGTTGCCCATACATTATTTCCTATTTTATACTGGACCCAGTGGCAGTATGTTGTACCACCACTTGAAAGACCTGGGTTGCACTCTGAATCAGACTCCACACCAGGCCAGTAGGAGTCTATGGAGCACAGGGGAGGCAGAACACTCAGACTCCAGGGAAAAGGGAATAACTTGTCCTCTGCATGAGAGCTTCCTTCGGGCAAGGAGCTGCAATGCCACTGACATCATGGGAGACCCTCCCCATGTTCCAGCGGTCTGAAGTAAATTCGGAGAGTCCTTGCCCACACACTAGATCCTGGGAAGCATCACTGTCATAGAGACCATCATGAGCAGCAACTGAAGGGTGGGGGCGAGTCAGTCAGAACTGCCAGGGCAGGAGGGAGTGTGAGCCAGGCTACCAGGGAGAAAAAACATATTTGAGTTGAGTTATCACACCCATTAGCAGCACTAAAACTGATAAAATCATGCCTTCAAAAGCTTTGTATTATCCAGACAAAATAACTGCAGAAGTTGCATCTGCTGCAAATCCAGATGTCATCCTTCACAGACTACCTCAGCACAACATTTATTAGTCTACGCATGCAGTTTTTTCAGCTCACAGTCACTGACCTTAAACTGTTGCAATCAGATACAAGTAATGATGGAAAATCTAATGAAATACATAATACATTTTCAAACAATTACTAGGAAAAGGTTAATAATATACTACAAATCAAAAGCCACAAAACAATGGTTTACCAAATTATGGCAGCCCACCGTTAAAGGGACACCGTCGACTTTTTTGCAACACATTATTTCTACTTAATAACCCACATTTTAGGATTGCTCACCCCTCTAAAATTCACTGATGCTGCTGGCAGTTTCATCTGCCTCCTTGCTTACAACTGAACTACATGGTAATGCATATATATACCCAATCTGGTTTTGTTTCAAATCCTTGAGCTACTCTCACTGCATATTTCTGAACATCAGAAACACCCCAAACAGTGCAGTCACCATGATGCAACAGTCTTCTCTACTACCACTGCATCATGAGCGGCTAGTGCTAGGGGTGTTCCTAAGTCCAGGAATGATGCAGTGGAGTTGATCGGCAAATGTAAACAAACATGTTTTTGTGTGGTAACACCAGTATGGTGAATAGTCTGGTTTTCACTTTTAAAGAAAAAAGAATCAGAATCAAACTACCAGTTACATCAGCAATCTCACAGAATGTGAGCAATCATAAAATGTGTTTTTAAACTGAGGACACGTTGAGGCCTAAGGGAGTTGACAGTGGCCCTTTAAACTAGTTATAGTGGCTGCAACTATTTATGTCCTTATTTAAATTGTTTTTAATTCAAGGGTTTGCTATTCAGCCAAGTCCACATAGCCAACTCATGCAAACATCCTGAAATCATCCACCAATATGCACATTTCTTTTAATCATGAAAGAATCAGATGCTTACAGTCAAGTAATGTTAGGCTTGTTTTCTTCTGGATGAATTCATTTATTAGTGCTTAAACTGACAGGCTCCTGCTGTGAAATGTCACTTCTAGCTTTGAAATATTAAGTCTCAACACTTCGAGGCCTTCTTGCTAGTAACGCCAAAGCCCACTGCTGTACACCCGGTGACTGACAGCTGCCCAGTTGTGCATTTAATTCCAGTGGGCACTGGGAGAAAGGCTCGCTCAACATGCTGTGAGGTGAGCTATAACAGTTTTAATTAATAACACATTAAAGCTCTGGGCCTTTCCACTAATGACAGCAACACAGTGGGATTACATCACTGGCAGATTACGTTCCTACTATACACGTACATGTTGAAATGGTGCATTTCTCTGCCTCTACTCACATGTTACGATGGGTTTGTTCTCCATAGTGTAGATGACAGGCTTGTCCTCAGGCGGTTCCATGGATTTTCCGTGTCGGGTTAGGAACTCTCCATTGACATGCAGCTTAGACCCGCAGCCTCTGCAACCACTGCCGGGGAGGACTCACTGTTTGGAAGCTCCGGCCACAGCTCTTGCAATGGCTCTCCCACAGCTGACTCCACTTCCTCTCCTCGGACGCATTACAGCTTCCGGGCGTGCCTGGCCTTCACAAAGATGGAGCCATTCAGGCCGAGGGGAACGAGTTGTGTGTGGGGTTGCAAGGAAGAGAAATGGTTTACAAAGTGAAAAGGGCAGCTGGGGAAGCGAATAGCAGCTATTCGTAGACAATCCCCGAGCTGGGAACATACGAGCATTATGAACAACCGATTGTCCGTGCATTCTACGGTTGCTACATGGTCTGCGCTGATCAGATGAGGACAGCTACTTGAACTTCCGTGCGTCCCAATCGGACGTTTACGAGAATGGAACCTGTTCTGATAGAAAACTATAAAAAACGTGTTTTTCCTTGCACGAAGTGGAGAAGACGGCAAATGAAATATGTCACGGATCATACAGCCCAACCTTTTGCCTCACAAATCGGGGACAAAGGCTTAAAAATCGGTTACAAGTTGCAACTACTGTCCCAGCAGATTTCCGTTGTAGATTCTGTAGCAAACACTAAGCACACCGACTCAGGACCCTTCATCACAGGCAATAGTGTCCAGCAGATGCTGCCAGCGTTCCATTACCACAGGCAGTAGTGTACCAGCAGCAGATACTCATCTGCCGGAACACTTTACCTAGCACAGACTGTTGTCGGGACACTTCACCACTGGCACTAGTGCCCCAGCAGATGCTGGAAGATTTCCATTACCATAGGCACTAGTGTCACAGCAGATGCAGATCTGCTGTGATGCTTTACTTGGCACAGACATTGTGCTGCAGATGCTGGGTCACTTAAAGGCATTAGTGTCCCAGCAGATGCTGACAGAGTTCCGTTACCATGGGCGCTGGTGTCCCAACACATGCTGGCAGAGTTCAGTTACCGTTGGCATTTACTGTCCCAGTATATCCACATCTGCTGGGACACTTTACCTAGCGCACACACAACTGTCTGGCAGATGCTGGTATGCTTCACTTCCCTACAGGTAATAGTGTCCCAACAGATGCTGGCACCGTTCTGCTACTACAGGCATCTACGGGCTACTTACTTTGCCTCAAATATTGCTCTGACAGAACATGCTGTGAGAGTTCAGTTAACCTCAGATGCCAGTTCTCATCACTTTTTCTTTTTGCTCCGTGGCCACCTGCTTGGACCTCCTTTACTGATGCAGTGCCACCTCTGGTCCTAGAACTGCACTTCTTCAGGACTGTCTTGGACTCAGGCAGCCCCTGACACACCGTGATTTGCCTCTGTTTAACCCATAATGTATGGTCCCAGCAGTAATACCCTCCATATCTGCTTTCCATTGCAGAGGACTTCTCAGATGCTTCCTGAGATACAAGATGAAAGCCCAGAGTGGTTGAGGTGGGCTTCTTCCACCAAACATTCACCCATTTTCTCTACTTTATTTTGTCCTTCCACTTTAAAGTGCACAACATCTATTACTGGCCTGCCTGATGCAATGACCCACTCACTCTCCTCCCTAGCATTCAAAGGCACAAGGCTGCCACCACCTGTGGTCACGCAAATGGTAGTACTGAAGCAAGCTGAACCCCTGCCTCACCAGACAAAATCGTATTATGCAAGGAATGTCTTGGTGAGGAGATAGGAATAAAACTATGCCAAAATATTTGGTAGGTAACCCAGAATAATAATTTATTTTCCGTACAAGTATTTGCCTCTTTAATTGTGAATGTTTTATAAACTATTGCAGTAGAGACACATTTGCATTAATGCAAATTTTTAATTTATCACGGCCTCTGCTGATGTTTTACCTCGTACTGTACTTACTGTAGCCTGAATGCTATCAGTGTGCAATCTCTAGTGCAGGTTGCTGCCTCCTTACTGCATATGCACAGCTGATGGGAGGGGATTAAAGAGACCACTTGCCCAGCCTAGTGGCACCAGCAGAGTGCATTAAAGTCATATGTGGGTCACCTTGATTCGCTATGCAAACTTACCCACTCCCTTGGATCAATGAAGTCATGGGATTTCCATTCCACAGTGGGGATTATGGCATTGCTGACGCCATGAGGGGTGGGATGACTTTTTTTTTTTTTTTAACTTTAATTGCTTTCAAGACAATACAGTATTTTGTCAGCATAGGCATTTGAATGGATAAAATGCAGTGCGTTTTAACAGACTGCAGCCTCTTTCTGTAGCGCTCACGTTGTCAGTGGCTATTCATAACAACTGGGTATTGTGCACACCTACCAGGGGAAATGGCATGCCTAAGCTTTAGAATGTTGGGCACATACATCTCAAGCAGCAGCAACTCCCAGTTAAGCTGTGCCATTTGAAGTGGACACAGCTACTTTTATCTTCTCTCAAGATTTTCAAGATTTCTTTGGGGCTGCATTCTGCATTGCAGGTTGGGGCTGACTGTTTTCAGGAACACCCCTAAATTAAACTTGTGCCTGTTAAGCTGTGGCTTTCAAATTAAATAACCTGCCTTTTCCCATTTCCCTGTGGATTGGGAGCCATTTCAGCCTTGTTAGAGTGATTTTTAATGGTCTCCATTTAAAAAAAAAAAAGCATTTGTCAATGCGAATGTTTGCTTGCTGGCGTTGGCATTGGTAATGCAGGAGTTACAGAGCTGCATAATAGGAATGGCAGTATTGAACTGAAGCCAACCCCACCACCACCCTGCAGATAGTGACAGGCATTGGGTGTGCCTTTGGGTCGCCAGGCATAACGCCACGCTATTTCACCACACCCTACCCTGCAGACACTGACAAATGTCACGGTGTGCCTTGGGGTCTTTGGCCTTTATGTTCACCCCATTCCATCAGGAAATACGGTAAGATGGGTGTGGTATAGGAGAATGGGGTGAACTTTGGGGCTGAAGAGTCCAAGGCACACCTCAATTCCTCTCAGTGGCTGCAGGGTGTGGGTGGGGTGGAATGGTATGGAGTATTGCAGGCTATAATCCAACTCACAGCCCTGATGCCTGTCATTCTCTCACAGGGTGGGATGTTATGGTCGGAAACCCTAACGCCTCAGGCATTCATTGGTATTTTCACTCCAAATTTTCAACATGTTTTTTTTTGTGACCCCCACCTCATGAACAGTGACAATATCAGTTTGTTAGCCGAAAGCTGCTTTTGCACAGCGACTCAGCATTTGTCAGCACAGGTGCAAAACACATTCTGAACAGAATGTGAAAAATGGCAGCTGTACTGTTCATGGAGAGATGTAAAATGGCAATGTTGAAAATCTGCAGTGAAAAATATTAAAAACTGGTGAAGTCAATGCAGCGTGGGAGAAACTGCAACGCGTTAATTTAATGTAATTAGTTTGAGATTTTACAGCAGATTGTCAACACAGGAATTTTGGGACCTCCAGTCATGAATAGTGTCACTGTGATTTTCTTTATCTGTCCCAACAATGATTTCCCACAGCGACCACATAGATTTCTGTACTGAAAGTGTGAAAACACATTTCAGCCATGTTGTGAAAAATGACAGCTGTACTGTTCATAACGGGTGGAAAAATGCCACTGGTGAAAATCTGGACTGAAAATATTACAAATTCATGAACTTACGAGGTGCGTGGAATGGCGCAATGCTCACTGTTAACACAGTCATTTTATGGACTTTGTCACCAAATTTTCAACATAGCCATTTTAAGACCTCTGCTCATGAACAGTGTCACTGTGATTTTCTTAATGTGTCCAAACATTGATTTACGCACACCCGACTGTACCGTTGTAGCGCTACATGCGTGGAAACCATTTTGGCTTAGATGTGAAAATGACAGCTGTACTGCTCATAAGGGTGTGTGGTAAAATGGCAATGTTGAAAACCGAGTGCAAATATTAAAAATTCAAGAACTTATGAGCGCAGTATAGGACTCAAAAATGCACATCAGAAACAGAGTCATTTTTAGATTTTCACTAAATTTGAAACATAGACTTTTGAGAGCCCACCTTATGAACACTGGCACTGTTGTTTCTTTAATCGTCCTGAAAGGTGATTTCACGACAGTGATCAGAAATCATTCTTTCGCCCAATTAACGCCATGACAGTTCAAGAACTCATGAGGAGGGTCCCAAAACCCCATGTTGAAAATTTGGTGCTAAAATTCAAAAAATGCCTGAGATATGCATCAAAGTTGAAAAACCCTATTTATTACATTATACAGCTTATCGGCATTTCTCTCAGTTCGCAGTCAGCTTTGAAGAGTGCAGACATGATTCTGGTCCACCAAGATCGCCACACCAGACTCCAGAGGTAAGGCAAGGGGTAGGGGGTGGGGAGGCAGGGTGCGCAGGGTGGGTGCGGGTGAGGGCAGGAGACTACGAGACCGTTTTCTTGTTTACAGGTTTTTTCCAAGATGGCCGGGGCGTTTGCCATGCTGGGTGAGCTCCCAGCGTGGCATCTAAAACTGTTTTTGGGGGGCCTGGAGCCGAAGGAGGATTGGGTTGCCACGCTGGGGTGGGCTCCCAGCATGGCAGCTGGAAAGCTTTTGAGGCCGTGGAAGCCAGCGAGGTTGGCACCCCGTCAGCCATCAGTGCGCAGGCGTGGGGGGGGCGCATGAGCACGCAATGAGACAAGGCAGGTGGGGAGGGGAGCGCTGTTTTCACCAAGCGGTGCTCTCCTTCAACTGTACGGCACTGCATTTCGATCATCACACTATGTTTCTTGCATGCGCAAGCAAACATAACAAACAAACAAAAGGTGCCACAGGTAGGTGCAATTTTGTTTATTTCTGAGAGTGTAGAATCTCTGGGTAGGGTGCTTTGGCATTGGTCCTCCCCAGCTTCAGGTTTTGTATTTCTTGTTTGTTTCCTCCGTTAATATGAATTTATTGTGTTCCTCAGAGGTTTTGTGGTTTTGCTCCACAGCCCTCTATTTTCCCGTTTGTGTGGCGCCAGTGCGTCTGGGCGCTCCTCCTTCAATCCATTTTCTTGCCTTTGTTTTCATGGCGTGCTCGTGATATGCGCATTGCTCAGTCATGGCACATTAGTGGAACACAATAGTCTAATTGTACATTGTGCTATTGCGCTTGCACACCTGCTAGTGCACGCTTGTCCGTCAAGCACGCTTAATATCCTGTGCGTGACTCCGCTAGTGAGCGTGCATGCCTGTTTAGCATCGTGTGGTGCTCTAATTATTGCCTACAGCTCAGTGAAGAGTTTGTTTAGCCTAGCAAAGCTATATCCAGATGTTGGGGCTAGTTATTATATATTTTACCTCACAATTGTTACGTGACACATAATTATATCTCTCTGGCACCATGATTTAATGGAGGCCATTAATCATAAACGATGTTAGACCTGCAAAAGGCTGATGAGGCCCTTCCCATGGGTTCTCTTTGCCCTCATTGTGTTGCTCAGCACCCTCCAGACGATCCTTCGCCTGGGAGGGGAGCACCTGGTTCTTCAGTTGGCAGTCTCAAACAGAATTGCGAAAAATCACCTTTGTGGCTCCGGAGAGAGCTTGGGTCGGATATCCACAGGACATCCAGCAGACACACCCGACTCCAGTCGGGCCCCCCAGGTCAAGGGGCCCAAACAGGCACGCCCAGGTGCGGCGCGATCGAGCTTAGGGCTGCGATAACTGGGTACTGGTAAACCGCCTGGATCATGTACACCAAGCAGGCATCTTGGCAGATTTGCTTACTGATCATTCCCCTGTCTTTTGCATCTGGAATAATGAGGCTGTTCCATCCCTCCACCATGCTATGTCACCTTTACAAATTTCACCAACCTGGATATTGAGGCTTTTTGTCATGATATCTCGAGGATAAACTGGTCTGGTATTTACATTTCCCATAATGTTGAGTCTGCACTAAGTATCTTCCTTAATGAATTCTTGGCCCTCCAGAACAAGCATGCCCTAAGGTGACACAGAGGGTGAGGGCTAAACAAACAAGATGGCTTCACAAAGGCTTGCTGAAAAATCTACGCTTAGGGACAAATGCTGGAAAAGTACAAAGCCTCGGCTACAATCTGACTATGCTACCTAGAGAACTCTATGTAACTTCTGTAAAAAAACAGGTCAGAACAGTTAAGAGTGCCTATTGTAAAGAATTGCTGCTAAGCTCTGCTGGGGACCCTAGGAATTTCTGGGCCAATGTCAAGACCTTTCTTGGTGCGTCCCAGTCAACTAGCACCAGTGACATGGTATTAAATGGAGTACATTGCAGTGACTCCAACACCATTGCTAATTCCTTCAATCAAATGTTCTCGGACCTGTCTCAGTATACTGCTGCCTTCCCATCTCCCCAGGCAGCTTCTCTGCTTGCAACATCAGCACAGTCCACTACCCCAGCTATCCTTCCCAACAAATGTCTAAAAATCTCCATTCTACTTTAAGGCAATCTCAAGGACTGAGGTCTTAAAACTATTATGGACTGTCTCTGACAACACTAGCTCTGGATCAGATACACTTGAGCCTCAGCTCCCAAACTAGCAGCACCATACATAGCCTCCTCTGGCTAGAATTTTCACCTTGTCTCTCTAATAGCCAAGTTCCTGACCTCTGGAAGATTGCTCGTAACACCGGTCCTTAAAAAGGTGATACCAAGGAGATTATTAACTACAGGCCTATAGCCATCCTATCGGTCCTAAGTAAAATTCTGGAAAAACTTGTTGCAAATCAAACTGTTGAGTACCTCACAAGTACAGCCTTCTCTCTGACACACAACATGGCTTCAGTAGAGGTCACAGTACCTCTAGAGCGCTTCTCAGATTCATTACCAATGTGTTTACCAGGATGGACGCTGACCAGCTGACGAGCAGTTTTATAGACCTTACAAAGGCCTTTGATCTTGTTGATCACCACCTGCACCTCCCCACTCTTTGCAGTCTGAGCTTTTCACCACTAGTTGTCACCTGGTATGGAAGCTATCTATCAAATAGAACTCAAAATTGTGAAATTCAATTCCTCTTTATCTAATGGTGCTACCATTAATAATGGGGTTCCCAGGGCTCTAGTCTGGGACCTCTTCTTTTCTCACTTTTTATCAATAAGGTAGATGAGGTTTTTCTTTCATGCTCATCTGTTCTTTATGCAGATGATCTTATACTCTATTCAAGCTTTGATAAGGTCGCCAGCATAAATGCATCCCTTTCTTCAGATTTCGTGATATATCTAAAATTGGTTCTGCACATAAGCTTGTACTTAATGCTAAGAAAACCCAAGCAATGTTACTTGGATCTGCCCCTAAACTTAGGACATGTCAAACTCCTCTACTGGTGTAAGACCGCAGTGGCACACAAATAGAATGCGTTACATCTTTTAAGTACCTTGGAATTCTTCTGAACCAATCCCTGGACTTCAGCCTGCATATACAATCTGCCTGCAAGGCAGTGAATGCTAAACTGGGGTTGCTTACAAGTCCAGTTTCTTGTTCACTCCTCTGCTAAACTTGCTATTGCCAGAGGCATATTACTCCCTGCCCTCACCCACGGCATGCCAACCTTGCTGCCACACACAAACCATCCTTCATAAGTGGGATGTCACTTATAATAATATCTGTCGATATGCCTCGTCACCACGGCTTAAGCACCACTGCCAGCTGTATAGGGACCTGGGCTGGTTATCCCCCTCAGCTTGCCGTCAGCACTGTCTGGGCTCCTGATTGACTCTGTGTTCAGAAACCAGACCCTTCAGTGCTTGCAACATTGCTGGTACCTCAAATGTCCTCCTGTAGACTGCGATCGGTAGATAAATCCTGCTGAATGTACCTAGATGTAAAACAAAAGGCTCTGTTGCCTTCACTCACTCTGCTCCTAAGCTTTGGAATTCTCTCCCCAAGCACTTCAATATCTGGATCCCATGACAGCTTCAAAAGGAGCTGCTTCCATCTATCCCTTGCTGATCCCTGCACTTGTTTTAATCCCCCAATCCACTCACCCGCCAGATGCTGCCTGGCCTAACTTTAACCTTCCTACCTAATAGCACTTCTTACCCTTACTATCTCCTTGACAGCTAATCTAACTCAACTCCCCCCCCACACACACACACCTGAGCCTTGTTTCAGAGGCCGTGATAATGTATCCTACCCAGTCAGTAATTTGCTCTTGCCTTGTTTCACTGCCTATTTGAATCTTCACCGGTGTGACTAATTTTAATAATATTTCTTTCTGCTATGTTGTGGTATCTCTTCCTAGACTGTGTAGGTTTTCTCTGCCTAAAATGCTATGTGAATTGTATTGATTGTTATTGTTCTGGCTGCATGTATTCATTACTACTAACTGTTTTGACCTATGCTGTTGTAATTTCATTGTACTCATGCTATGTACCTGTCTTTGATTGTTGCACTGTCCCGGTCGTGCCTGAAAATAGTCATTTCATGGCTAGTGTACTTACCAGTTAACAAAACTAAATAAAAAAAAAATAACAAGATGTGCAGGCAGACCCTGAACCTGCCTTCTTAGAAAGCCAGGCTGAGGATTACAGGGATCTTGAAGTTCTTAACCTCAAATTAAATTAATAAAAAAAAAAATGGTCTCAGACGAGGAGGACGTTCGCCTCACTGTGGAGGAGGAAGAGGAAAGGAGTGAGTGAGTCCAAGTCAGGGATTCTTTTTCTCTCCTGTTTGATAATAAGTCCTTGTCTTTTTGGATAGCTGAGGGATGTAGTTCCTTACAGTTCAGGAGGTACAGTCCATGGAGACAGTGGATATCAATCTGACTCTGCATCCTTTTCGCTACTATGTGATCAGAATTGTTGAGCAACAAGGGGCAGTTGTGAATCAGAGAAAGTATCTTCCAACAGAAGTCACAGATCTTCCATTTTTAAGGAAAAGGTCTCGCAGGTGGGAAGCTCCTCTGCTGAAAGACAATGCCATTTGTATTTCTGTAAAAAAAAACCACCCTGCCTATCAAAGGCTCTCTGGCCTAGCAGACTCTGATATCAAGCAGGTGGACACTGCATGCAGGAGGAGTTTCGCCTATCAGCACAAACCTTTGTATGTCTTATGCTTCTTTATTGTTGCTAGAGCCTTAAACATATGGGTCACTACTCTGGCAGTTCGCTCCACCTGACTGAAGGTGTGAGCCTTGCAATTGATGGCCATGGCTTCTACCTTTCTGGGTGGTTATACACTGAGAATTAGTATAATGCCCATCTGGCCTACTTCATTGTTTTCGGCCATGAGGGCTGTGTGGCTTAGTCACTGGGTCACTGATCAAGCTTCATAAGCTAAGCTGTTTAACCTCCCATTGAGGGAGGCTTATGGTGTGATTCCAACGGACACTATTTTAAAGGATATGCGTACAAGGGCTATCTCCGGTGTCAAATAACAGCACAAGACTACACGTAACCCAAAAGGGTCAAAGTAACGCCTGGCACAGACAGTTCTGAGGGGATTTCAGTTCCTTCGAATTTTGGTTCCAGAGAATAGAGAAGCCTACTCTGGTAACAAAGCTTACAGTATCAGAAGAGCCCTGGCCAGGTGCTGTGCAGGAGGCCCTACACCAAAGGCCTGGTGCCTCTCAGGAAGGCGCACGGCCCATCGCTGACACCTTTTCTTTAGCAGAAGACTACAGGAGTTTTTCTCAAGATGGGCCAAAACAATGTCAGATGCCTTATTACTGGATGCTTTCTTCCGCCCGGTTTCAAGGACGTTGTAGAGACCAGGTGTTCACAGAGACCCTGACCCCTCATTCATTCAGAGCCATTGTACAGGTCCCGCTAAGCAAACAAGGTCAGGGGTCCTATTGGATCTTTTCATAGTTCCCAGGAAGTTTTTGTGGGGTTCAGGCCCATTCTGGATTCAAGCACCTGAACATGGTTGTGCACCAGAAACCTTCAAGATGGAATCCCTGAGGTGAATCACCTGGGCTGCTCAGCCAGGGGTCTCCTTAAGTCTCAATATATCTGACGATTCCTACCTCCACATTCCATCCGCCAGTCCTACCTGAGTATCTCAGGTTCTTGTTACTGGTCCAGCTTTTCCAGTACAGGGCTTCTATTCGCCTGTGCATCAGCCCCGAGTTCCTTGAAGGTGTTTAGGTCCTGGTGGTTCATGTTCATCAGCAAAGGTATCATGTCTATCCTTCTTGAATGACCTGCTTAGTCATGCACCAATGTTGTCCCTGGCAAGAGGTTGGTATTCAGGACTCTAGAGATGCTAGAGTCACATGGCTAGGTGGTGAACTGGGAGAAGAGTGCTCTTGAGCCATCTCAGACCGTAGAATACTTAGTGGTAAAATGTTTGACACGAAACCAGGGAAGGTTTTTTGCCTTCCCGGAAGGAGACCTTATTGACAGAAGTCCAGTGGCGCAGGACGCAGTCATCGGCATCTGCCATTGGTCTGCTGCGTTTCTTGGCCTCATGACAGGCAACGATAGATTTAATCCTGTGGGTTTGCTTCCATGTGCAGCCTATTCAAATGGGTTTGCTGACAGCCTGGGATCCCTCATCTGGGGATTATCGAGACGAGTTTTCCTTCACCCCTCAACCCGTCACTCCCGAGTTGGTGAGTGGATGTGCGGGATCTGACCAAGGGTTCCACTAGAGCTTCCCAGAGTTAATTCTCACAACAGATGTCAGCTGCACGGATGGGGCAGGCCGGGCCAACTTCCCACTCTGAGAACTTGGTCAGCCTAGGTCCAGCATCTCCACATCTGTGTTCGGAGATGTCGGTAGTACACCGTGCAGGGAAGTTGGAACCTTAAGGCGAACTGACCTCAGTAGCACAAATGTTCACCCTGAGAGTGGAGTTTGAACCCAGAGGTTTTCTAACTCCTGTGCAACTGGTTTAGTCAACCTCAGATCGATCTGTTTGCATCCAGCCACAATGCTCAGATCTGAAAAGATTCTTCATTCATTTTGGGTGTCCACAAATTGAGGCAGTGGTTGCTCTGCCTCAAGAGTGGACCTTCAGCAGAGCGTATGCTTTCTCCACTAACTGTTCTTCCAAAATCATATTAAAAAGAAGGAATAATAAATAATTTTATAACATGAGTATGGGAAACTCAGGAGAAACGTCCAACCTCATGTGGTGACATTATAAAACTTTCAAATACTACAAAGGCACAAACAAGGTGAAAGGGGACAACATATTCCAGTTTAAAACTAGTGCCAGAACAAGAAAACATGACATAAGACTGATGGGTAGCCACATAAGGGAAATGTCAGGAAGTCTGCTTAATGAAGAGGGTGGTGGATGATGGAATAACCTGCCCAGCAAGTGGTGGCCTCCTGTACAGTGACGGGCTTCAAACATGCATGGGACAGGAATATTAGAGATAGGAAGAAAAACTAAAGACAATGACCAGATAGCGTCACTGGCTGCTTTGTCAGAGTAGCATAAACAGGCAGACTGGATGGGCCTGGTGGCCCTTATCTGATGACAGTATTTTATGTATTGGTGGAGTCCTCTGCGTGGCCATGCATTAAATTCTCTTTTAATGCATGGTTCTGTGGAGGACTCTGTGAAAGTCCTGTTGGAACCTGTTGCCTCCTGAAACAAGAGAGCAGCACAGCAGCGCTTGCAGCTTGTCGGGAAGTGAGAGTGTCCAGCTGTCAAAATTGTGAGTCATTGTTCATTGTGCTGGTGTTGTCAGTCAGCTGTGGCTCTCTGTCCCGACTTTGGTATCAAGTGCACAAGTCAGTAAAGGCCCTGTCGTGGGGATTCCCACCCAACCGCCTCACAGATCTCCGCTCAGTGAGTTGCACACTAAACCCACACTGTGTCGCCACCCACCCACCCCATGGATCTGTGGTGACGTGACACACAGTTCAACCCCCATTGCATTGTTACCACGCACCTGCTCCCTGGATCCAAATATCCCCAATGTTGTGGCTGTCTCCGCGCCTTATGGCTGTGACCATTGCCCAGACCCAGTCAAATTGCTCTGAGTGGTGGACAGGACAGTCGGGTTCTGCGCTGTGAACTCCTGCATTGTCTGAGGACTGGGACTGCGAGAAAAGTGGGGAGGCGCTGCTCATGAATGCAGAACTGAAAGTGAAGTGACACAGTGCCCCCCACATCACTGAGAGAGAGTGACAGTGGTACTGTGGGTGGTTCCTGTCATGTTCTGCATTGCCACATCTGTGTGAGGTTCTCTGCACCACTCTATGGCTCCCCACCCATCTGCCCCATGGATCTCTGGGGACCTTCTGTGGTTCCCAAGGCAGTTTACCAGGAGGGAGAGAGAGAGAGTTAGTGTGGTCCTGTACTGTCCCCAGCAGTAGTGACAGTGTAAACTGCCACCCGCTGTGACGATCTGTGCTTCCCATCCTGCAGTCACTGTCAGCTGGAGTCTGTGTTAACAGGCTTCTTGTGAATACCGCGGTTCCCCAGGCATAAAATCTATGGGCAGCATGCGAGATAGGTAGCAGAGAGCGATCAGGAAAGACACAACAACATAGAGGAGGGAGGAGTGAGTCACATGGTGGCAGGGAGCAGTGTAAAAAACAGGATTGTTGTATCACCCTGGTGCCGCCTCTCCATGTGTGTCGGTGAGAACACTGTACCTCGTCGTGTGGTAAATGTAGTGCTGCTTGATCGGCCCAGTCCTGTGACAGTGATCTTCTCGCTTCCCTCCATGTCTGTGTTGGTATCCCAGTGGGTGCAGTAGCTGCATCCCTCTGGCGAGGAACCAGTAAGTAGTTCTGTAACACCTCCCTAGCACAGTGTGTGACATTTTTGTTTGGGGGAGTGGGGGGGACGGAGGAGTCTATCTCTGTCCCCAGTGCTGTTGTGTGTGAGAGATAGAGGCAGAGCAGGCAGCTGGTGATGAGAAGGCATGTAGGAGGTGAGACAGAGCAGGAGGGCAATACACTGTTTTCAGTTATTTGTCAGAAATCCCATGTGTGACAGTGAGACACAAAAGACAGCAAGTGAGACGGAGAGAGAAAGACTGCAGTGTGGAAGTTCTGCAGTGTCTTGCATTCATGTAAGAGTCATCCTGTCGGTTCCCATCCTCTCTGTCTGTCTACTACTGCTAGAGTGTCCGTTCCATCCCTGTCTCTGTGTCTTCCACTGCTACAGTCCCACAAGCACTGGCCTACATGATGCAGTCACACCTGACAGCAAGACACAGGACGGAAAGAGTGACAGGGAGTGAGAGAGTGTTGTGGAAGGTGTGCAGTGCCTGCATCTCTCCCTCCCCATGTGTGCATCCTGTCAGTTCCCCTCTTTGTCTCTGTGTCTCCTACTGCTTGTGTTTCTGCATTCCTTGTGCATGTAAGTTGTTGCGGGGGGGTCATGGGATCGATGTGTCCCTGATAGCTGTGTGACAGAGCTAAACAGAGAGTGACAGTGAAAGGCAAAGCCAACAGAGTGAGATAGCACATAGTGTTTTGAGTTTTCTGTGTGCTGTGGCAAGAAAATCTTCTAAGTATGCTAAGAGATAGACACGTAAGTGCTACAAATGAAATATTGTCGGAATGGTAGTAGAGGATGTTATGCACAAGAAAATGTCGCAGATCATGTCAGTACTGTGTGAGTGAAATTTCTATGTATAACT
The DNA here is from genome assembly GCA_016271365.2 of Neoceratodus forsteri. Lineage (NCBI taxonomy): Eukaryota > Metazoa > Chordata > Ceratodontiformes > Ceratodontidae > Neoceratodus > Neoceratodus forsteri. The sequence continues at coordinate 964,404,025 of CM057458.1, read as the reverse complement.
AGCAGGAAATTGGATATTTTCATAGGGACTGTTTTGCAAGGTGGCAGGATACAGTAGCTTTTTTGAGTTTAAAACAGTGGAAAAAGCAGGGATTTTTTGTTCATTTGTGTTTTTGCTCCTCCAGTTCCCCAGCCCGCCTCCTTTGGGCCAGCCTATGCCCTCCAACACTCACACGTCCCCTCCACCTTTATATCGCAGCCGCATTTGGGGTAGTCCGTGTCACCCTTCACCGGATGGGTCCCTCTTCTCTGAGGGGAAGGCATCAGGGGACAACCAGTGCACTCTCAGTCTGTCCCTGGATGCTGCTGAAGTATAACTTAGAGCAGAGCTTAGTGGTGGCGAGGGCCGACAGCCATCATCCAGTCGGTCGGGAAGCAACTTTCAGCTTTTTCTCCCGGGGCATGGGTTGCCACAGGCGTTGAGGTGAGCAGCCGATGTCCACCACACCCCTTGTGTTCTGCGAGCTTTGTGGTGCTGCATTCCTGGCCTCGCTTAGAAATCGGCATACAGCAAGCCGATCTCCACCCTCCCATCAGGAGATGAGCAGTCATCAGACACCTCGGCCTTCTTCCCGATGCTAGCCTCCAGTGACCCGGTCTGTTCCGAACCCAGGTCCCGGCGTCTCAAGCTGAAATCCAACCGTTGCTCTGATGGGCCGTGAAAAAGCAGTTTTGATGGTTTCTCTAGTTTTATAATAACTCATAAATTGCAATAACCCACGAGGGTGTGGGTTTATATGCATTAATGCATGCCCGGGTGCTGTGAGGACACTGGGCATGCATTAAATGCCTATAAACCCACACCCTGTTGTGGATTATTGCATACATAAAGACACTCTAGAGGAATCTGCCTCTTATTAGTTGCAGAGGGCCGAAGACTGTAGTCTCCCAGACTTGATGAATGTAGCTCAGCAAGCACCCTTCCGCCTTCTGGTGGGAAGAAACCTGCTGTCGGTGCCATTCTTTACCAAAATCCAGGAGTGATGCAGCTCACAGCCTGACTCCTGAAAGGAGGCCCCTCCATTAAAAAAAAAAAAAAATTAGGTTTCTCTGAGAAACTAGTTAATGCTGCCAGAAAAACCTCTAGGTCCACAGACTTATGTTTCAGTATGGGCCTATCTTTTTATCTTGGGCCAGAAGGGAAAAATTTTAAGCCTTCAATGGCCTCTATTCCACAAATTTTGAATTTCTACAGGAAGGCATGGCAAGGGTTGGAACTGAGTACGCTTGAGAGGCTAGGTTTCTGCTTTCGCAGCACCCTGGATTTTTACCTTGAACTGATAGGAGCCCTCTGTACCTGTCTTGTTTATTCAAGGGACTGAGGACTTATATGAGAGGAGGGTGTGGAGTTGAACATGTACCGCTGGAGGAGAGGAGGAGACGGGGATGTGATTTAAACTTTTAAGTACATGAAAGGAATAAACAAGACTGGTACAGAGGGCTGTTTAAAGTGTGTGTGGGGCACCAGGGCCATGATATGAGACTGGAGGGAGGAAGGTTCAGGAGGGAGATGAGACACTTTTACAGAGAAGGTGGTAGCTGGATGGAATGCGTTACCTGCAGAAGTATCCAGAACAGTGGACTGCTTCAAAAGGGATGGGACAGGACAAGTGGGAGGGTCAGTGGAGGGAAAGGTGGATGGAGCGGCAGCTGCAGAATAAGGGATGCTAGCTGCACATTGAGCAGACTTGATAGACCTCTAGGCCTTTATCTGCTGGCAAATTTCGTATGTTTAGTAGGAGTCATCAGGTGTCCTGATCTTCGCTTCTTCCATGGGATCTGGATTGGGTCCTGAATGCTCTCTGCAAGGAATTTTGCAAACCACTCTCATCCATATTGCTGGATGTGTTGTTTTACAGGTTTTCCTCATAACGAGCCATACCTTATTTGGCTTAAGGACAAGGTGGTACTCAGATAAGTTCAGGTTTTTGTTCCCAAAGTGCTCATGGCCTTCCAGGAGTTTCAGGAAATAGGCCTTTCATCCTCCTGTCACAGCCTTCTCACCCCAAAGAGAAGGAATGCACAAGTTGGATTTATCACACACCGTTGGGATCTATCTTAAATGGACAGCTGCGTTCAAAAGTCTGATAGTCTGTTTGTTTTCTTGACTAGACAAGCAGGGTCAAGAGGCCTTTAGGCCACCCTAGCTAAGATGGTGTGGGCCTGCAATGCTCAGGCCAGTGTTGCTGGAAAGAAGAGGCCTGTGTCTCTCATCAAGGCTTATTCCGCCAGGGCTAGGCGACGCCTGGACAAAGACAGATGGAGCATTGGTTTTAGGGTTATGAAGGCAACTACATGGTCTTCCATCCACAATTCCCAAAACATCCAGATTGGATGTTCGGAGCTCTGCTGATGCAGTTTTTGGTTGCAGAGTGCTACAGACAGCAGTTAGCAAGTAATTTCTCAAGCGCTTGCTTCTGGCATGTGGGATAATATAAAATGGGCAAAAGAAATCCTTGTGTCCTGATTGGCTGAGACTTGGTTCTAGCCATTGCGTTAGAGAGTGCCACCACTGGCTAAAACAAGTCCCTGCCAACCAGGGCAACTCACAGAATTCATAAGCCACCTATTTCCTAGTCTCCATCACAAACATGGATGCAGCCTTTACTCGTATATAAAAACTTCACTAGGCCCTAAAAATAAAAATCCATTAAATTAAGTATGTTATTTACACTCATGCCCCCACACACACACACATATACAAATTTAAAAATCAAGTACTATTCAGAGTTTCCATTGCTGGAGTTTCTTTGACCATGAAAATCCCCTCCTATCCCTACCACTTTGTTAGAGAACTCCCTGCTCCTTACCTGGCAACTGATAAAATTGAGATTCTGGCTCCACTTCAGGCCTGTGTGTGTGTGTTTGTTTGTATGCCAGTTGAGTTCTGAAGAATGTTGAATTCATGTATTCCATGTTACCATTCTGTATGTATGTGTGTTGGGGGAGAGCTTCTACTGCTGGAATAATGCAGAGCTTTGAATTCTTCTATTCCATGTTAGAAAATGGGATCGGAAATAAATTAATCTCTTTGGTTGAAACATCTGATGAGATTCATTTATTTTCGATACATCCCTTTTAAAAAGAGCCTCTCAGGTGCCCCATTTCTAAAGTAAATCTTGGGCACCGAGCGTTAAGAAACGTATCCACCATTTTCCCTGCTCACCAAGATAGCCTAAAAATAGCGGCAGGCCATCATGCTCCCCTGACTCAAAACCAAACAAAACATGCCTTACTTGGGCAGATAAAATATTGTCCAGCCACAGCAACTTATCAATCCCAAACTGGAGACAGTGACACCTGTAGCAGCATATTATCAGTAGCGCTGCAACCTGAAAGATGAGCAGCATTTTCTATTTCCATACCGCAGATGGACGCCCATCTGTAGTATGAAAATTCAAGAAAATACCGCCCTTTCATGCTGCAGTATCAGCTGCTGTGTAACGCTACCTGACTGAAACCACCTAGCCACAACTGGACCCAAACTACAGCACAAAACTAGTTGTTAGTCTTTGTTACGCTAAAAGACACAGCCCCATCACTCAAATACAGCCTAAGTTGTTATTACAGTCCATTAAAGAGGAAAAATGCCAAGCTTAAACCGGTGGTTCCTCGAGCCGTCTGCACGCTCGCAGACCTACCACTATTCCCCATTCCTCCACTCAGTTTTCCAGAACAACAGAAGGTTTGCTTTCTTAGTTATTTCTTTTACTTTAATTCACTCCCGGAATTCACTAAAGCAAATTTTCCAGCACAGTCTACTCTGCTGCTCACAGCAGTTGTCTGTGCCTCCCTTTCTCTAGCTGCTTTTCATGCTGACAAGCAGAAAGAAAGGCATAAGAAAACACAGTGTCTACACCTTTTTCTTAAAATTGAAAAGGTACCTCATTCTATACGGTTGCATTTAATCTCTTTGTTGCATTGCCGGCATTTCAAAGAAATGGGGGGACCGATGCCAATAAGAAAATCACAACCTGCATGTCTTGGGGTGGGGGGCGGCAGACACTCAACTTTCTCAACCCAAGCAAGTATGACTGATGATTTCTGCTGCTGTATGTGTGTGGTAAAGGGAGTAACCATGACAAGCAGCTTCTTTCAGAACTATGGAGGCTGCTCATAGACAAAAATCCCTAGCACAAAAACACACACACACACATCATTATGATACAGGTGAGGAACTATTTTATTATGAAACTTCATTTTAAACTAATTTTGTATTAACTTTTTTATTAAATTATTTTTTTACAGTGCCCATTTTCTAAGTGCAATAATACCCTCCAGGATGGGCGGTATTGGGAAATACGGACCTTCCAGGGCTACAAGGCCCCTGTACTCGCGCGCTGGCCTCATTACACTCCTGGGCGGTCTGGTATTTCCCAATACCGCCCACTATCTAGTATTATTGCTTACGTAAACCAATCACACAATGTATTGTGTGAAGAAAGACAGATGACTGACCAGGTGAAAACATCCGTGGAAGGACTATTTTACATTATTTAGCAACATTTTAGTATATTTTTTGTGACTTTGAAAACTTTTAGAATGTTCTTTTTCAAAGTTGCCTATGGACCCATTTTATATAAACAATGCAATTTAAGACATGGCTGGGTGTTGGTAGTACTGTGATACCTGCACACCCAGAGCTGAAGGCACTCGCCCTGTGGTCTCGTGCTAACCTATGCCTCTGGTGTGCAGCTATTCTCAGTACTACCAACACCCAGCCGTCTCTTATTGCTTACATATTCTCCCTCCTAATATTTTTGGGTAATCGCTTTTAGAACCCAGTTGTTATGATTACCCATTGACAATGTTGACTGCTACAGAAGAAAAAATTTCTTCATAATTTCCTTTTCTGTTAGTGCCAACATTGTCAATGGGACTCACCCAGAGCCTGGCTCAGGGGTCGATTTTAACATTGTTTTACTAGTCGAAACACTAGTGCAAATTGACCAGGGCTAGTGCAGCCAACTCTCTACTTGCCTGTCTTGACTAGTGCAGATTTTCATGGCTGTTAATGAAATTAAAAGTCTCTACTTTAGCATTCTCTAATCCTCATGCTAATCTCTCTCAGTGTTCCAGATGGCCAGGTGTGATTAACAGCTCATTAAGAGCTGCAATTATCTGGCAGTTCAAGAGAGTGGTCCCACAAAAGACTCAATGTGAGCCATTATCACTCCACTGCTAAGACTTTCAGTTAGTGTCCAGGGTGTGATCAAGTGTAGAGTGCTGTTAAGTCACTAGGTTCCAGTTTTCTGATCTCTAACAATCTATGTCTAACAATTTGTTCAATGTTATTAAGACCAGTGCCTTCATTTCTTACATTTTGAGTGTATGTATCCAACATTTCAGTGACAAAATGCAGAGGCATGCAGGATCGGCCCTGCAGGTGGTGGTTTTATTCCAGCCTCACCATAACTTCTATCTTCCTCCAAATCCTTTAACTCTGTTCTTTTCCTGGACACCACTACAGACCAGACTCTGAAGTGACCATCCATAGATGTCATTACTGGCAAGTGTAGGGGGTCCCCAGCTCTTCTAAATGGACCATGCCAGCCATCACCATCCATACAGTTCCACCCTTATCCCACTCAACATGTCCTTTCAGCCTAAAACAAAGCTTTGGATCATGTATGGTACAAAAATAAACCTTGATAAAATACATAATTTGAAACCTTAAAATAGGCATTCCTGGGGTGCATAGATCATCCTATATGGAAACAAGATAGTATAGTGTTATGCCTGTGCACTGTTTCCCCTGGGCTGATGAAAGGACAATGTTAAAGAAAAATATGTTATTGTTGAGGCAGAGCATATTAAAATCAATGCTTTTACAAATAAAAATGGCATAGTTTTCTATTTCAAGCCCTTAGGGTTGTCTAGCCCCACCCCAAAGAAACCTTAGATGTGCTCCTGGCTCACTTGAGACTGTACAAAAACTTTCAGAAGTGCAGATTTCCAGTTGACTATAAGATGGGGGCTGAGAGTGTCTTTTCTGCCTGACTCTGTTCATTGCCCTGTGAGTGGTAGTAACAGTGTGGTGAGGTGCATGATGATGTCAGTTTTTGTGCACAGAGCTAGGACTGCTTGATGGAACATTTGCTGTTGTGATGTCCTCTCTCTGTTTGGTGTGGGTGGGGCAGAAAGAAGAAGAGAGGAGGCCATGGTACAAAACAATGGGGGCTCACAGTCTGTGATGGCATTGTAGTCTTTTTTTTTCCTGCTGTGGAGCTGGAAGTAATGTGGGATCAGGATAAATGTGCAATAATCTGAGTATTTCTTGACTTTGCTTTCATTGTTTCCTGTATAGTGGTCAAAATTTATCATTGTAATAAAGGGCTAGTGCAATTTTGAATCAACTTGCCCTGCTGGCTAATGCAAAAAGGTTAAGTTTGACCCCTGCCTGGCTCCTGTGGGAGAATCGTATCTGGTATGCTTGGAGGATGTCCTGTTAGTTAAAACGTGTGCAGTGGCACAGTAGGTAGCACACTGCCTCTGAGGCCGGGCGATCAGGAGGGCTGTGGGTTCAGTTCCCACATCTGGCACTTGGGTTAATATCCCAGTACTGACACTGTAGTGTGGCATGAGAGGGTGCTGCACTTCTGAGGTGCCGTCTTTCGGATGAGATGTTAAACCGGGTCCCATCTGCCTGTTCTGGTGGTAGTTCAGGTGGATGTTAAAGATCCATGGCACTTATCAAAACAAGTAGGGAATTTCCCGATGCTTTAGCCAAATTTCCCTCATTCACTAAAAAATACCACCAACAGCTTAATCTGGTTCAAGGTCAGTTGGCATTCATCTGTATCCCCTCCTGGGTCGTGGCCTGAAAATAGGCAGGATTTGTCTAGTGCACTTACCCAGTCAACAAAAACTAAATAAAATTCTCTACTGTGTTTTGGACTCCTCTTTTGTTTTACTGTGTTTACTTATGCTTGACTGCAGTGTTTGGGGTTGAACAGGAAGCAGTATGGCAGACTAGATTACCGTGGGCGGGCAGTGACACGGTCAGTGCTGTGGATGATGGGACCGCCTGTTTACTCACGTGGGAAACTGTAAGACTGATGGCTGGAGGTGGTGCAGCAGACCTGCCACAATGGCCTAGAGGTTAGAGTAACAAGCAGTGAGTGAGCATGGTACATCCAGTTGCCCTGGGTTCGATTCCCACAACCTCCACTTGTACACCACCACATTCACCTGATCGGGCATCATTTCGCAACCTCCGCTTGCATAGTGTGTCAAATATGCAAGGCGTGGAGGTGATTATATACATTTTTGGGTGGTGGCTGGTGAAACCCCCTCATGGGCGGTGTGGGGAGGGTGAAGTCCCCACAAAAGCGATCATCCAGAGTGGTGCGCTGACTTAGTATACTTATCTATTCTTGTTGTCTCAGGTTTTCCTTTGTGACTGGGCACTGACAGTGTCTCATGAGCCACGGTATATTCTCATCCGCCATACTGCTTCCTGTCCACCATACTTCTGACCTAAACACTGCAGTCCTTGCATACTCATAGATAAACTATAAAAAAAAGTTATTTTTCCGTCAGTCTGCGACTGCAGGTTAACAGCTTTGCTGATAACATTTAAGGTGTTTTCCTTGTTGCAGGTAGTCTCATTGCATTCAGTTGTTGCCCTAAAGTTATGCCTTATTGTGTGGTCAAATGTAGTTTTCTCAGACGAGCAACTTATGTGAAGCTTTCCTTGTTGCCTGATTGTTCTTCCCTGTGGAGAGGACCGAATCATCAAACCTTGAGTCCAATGGAAGCATTTTCTTCCTCGGATGTCTGTCAGGAAGGTAAGGCAGCATTTGTTTACGGTATTAAGGAATGTTGCATACAGGTAATTGATTAGAATATAGGAAAATGTGTGGCTCGTTATGGCACTGCAAGGTCACTAGTGACTGGGGAGTTGCTGCTGCTTGAATCCTCATATGCCCAACATTCTAAAGCTTGGACTGTGCCATTTCCCTGTAGGGGTGCACAATACCCAGTTGTTACGATTATCCATTGACAATATTGTAGCTAACAGAAAAGGAAATTATGGTAAGTATGAAGACATTTTTTCTACGCCTTTACAACAAGGCTGTAGGATCCTCTTAAAATAAACAGATTGCTATACATTTTTATAAAACTAACCTCAGGACATGAGCCCTTTTGACTCATTGGTGGTGTTGGGGAGGGGGTAGCAGACTACCTCAATTGTTAGGACTTCTTATACTGTTCCATCTTTCAGCAAGTTTAACAGTCTGGCAGCCCATCTGCGGGCTTCCCAAGCTGCTGCTGGCTAGCCTTCACCCGAGCCGGCCGCAGCTAACAGATCGCCCGACTGACCCCTGAACAGATTCAGGTATGCACGGACCCTCACGAAACTAATGGTTTTGAATGCTGCTGTTTTGACTGGATGCCCAGTGGAGGAGCCAGGCACTGATTGGCAGTTTCTGCCGTCGGCTGATTTTCCAACTCCTGGCGCTTCCTGATCTCGGGAAATCTCTTTCTGTGCTGTGTTCTAGACTGAATGTTTGTAAATGTAATTACTTATGTTATGCATCAATTGATCTTACTTTACCTGCCAGTTTAGCTAGTCTGTTACAAGCCTCTAGTCTAGCCTCTCGGTGTTATTTGCTGCTGTGAGACTAGTGCTGGACAAACTGTATTGTATAGTAGCTGATGTTTGACTGCTTAGACCTAGCTACTGAGTAAGATTGTTGCAGTTTTCCATTTCTGCCTCTACTGCAAACCATGTCTCCTGTCTCACACTGGTCCCCTGCTAATTATTATTTTCTCCTCCCCACTTGCAATGCTGTCTCTCTAAACAGCTTAATTTTTTCTCTGCCTTACCTACAAACCCTTCCCTTCCCTTACACCCCCCTCCTGCTGCTACTGTTGTCCTCGCAGGCGTCCCAGCGCCAAACCACAGAACCCCTCCCTGTTAACTCCTTTTCTATCTCTAAATAATTGCCCTGCATTTGCCACCTCTTTACCTCATGCTTTGTCTTTCCCCATTGCCTGCCCCCAACTGAGCTTGCTGTTGTACTCTAGCTGTATTTAATCCTCTGTCTATCCTGCCTTGTTCCACAGACAGCCCATTCATGGCTTCCTAAGTTGCTTCTGTGGTCCCCGCACTCTCCGAGCCGGACGCAGCTAACAGACTGACCCCTGACAGATTCAGGTAAGCATCAGACCTCTGAAATTCATGGTTTTGAATGCCGCTGTTTTGACTAGACTCCAGTGGAGGAACCAGGCAGTGATTGGCAGTTTCTGCTCCTCGCTGAGTTTCCAACTCCTAACGCTTCCTGATCTTGGGAAATCTCTTTCTGTGCTGTGTTCTGGACTGAAGTTTTCGCCCCCCCCACCCCACCTCCTCACACTGTTAAATAGACCCTTATTCCACCTCTTCCTCAACCTAGCAGCTGATTGGTCACTCCACTTCTGCACATACTTATGGCTATTAGCCCCCTGTCTTCAATACCTAACTTGACCCACTTTCTTACGCCACTTTTAAAGCAGTCTCACTCACAGGGTTGCACAGTTGCTCTCAAGTTTTTCTCCAGCCACTCCAGTTAACTCCTCTCAATTACTGCTGTAACCTGCCGTATTGTTAAGGACCTCACCCTAATTCGAATCTATATACCCTTTCATTTTTTACACTTCCACTGCTTATGGTGACATACCCAGTCGCAGCCAAACCATCCCAGTAGCTGGCACCTTTGCCTTAACTGAATTTTCAATGATATCACTAAATTAGAACTAGTGCCATTGCCACCCCCACAGTAAAGCAATATTACAGTGACTGTTTTCAGGCGCTTTCATGAAATGCCCTGTGCTTCAGCTAATTTCACAGCTGGCACAGTTTTACCTCCAGCTACCTACTACATAACAATGGGCACCATCGCTGTTCTACTAGGCCTGCTCACTGCCACCTTCTGGCTCAGACCACCCCCGTCCTGTATCCTTGCCTCCACCCTAAGCATTTCTCCCAAAGCCACTCCCAAACAGCCCGCCCCCTCCCACCTTGGACACCCCCAACTCCTCTGCATCCACCACCTACCACCACCCCCGCCTCCCTCTGCCTCCCGGCCCATCCTGGACCCACCTCTTCCTTGCCATACCTACTCCCTCCATGCCTACCCATCCCCTGCACCCCTACTATCAGGACCTCGATCGGCACACACTAAGGGTCCTTGTCACCACCGCCCCTAATTAGATTAATTACTTTGCTCTTACTGCTGTCTGGGAATATACACCCAAACCATGGACCTATAACAACTAGCCCTCCAATACCCCACACTGGAGCCGGTCTTGCTGCATCACTGAACATATACAGCCTTCTAAAGAAATCACACACTCCTCTGCTGGGTTGTACAACGCCAATCCGATATCATTGTGTTAGTAGAGACCTGGCTCTCCAAACAACCCCTGACTCCGTTATTTCCCTCTGAATACACCCTGTTCAGGGAAGACCGAGTTGGTAACAGGCGGTGGGTGTGCAGTCTACATGCGGGACACCTTATAAGCCATGCGCTCCCTGTCCCCAAGCTTGACTATGGGCTCCAAGCCCTCACTCTAAAATTACCCCTGACCCAGCTAGGGGCCCACCTCCTCATGGTCTCCTACATACCCCCGAGAACCAGAACCCAGCAGTCCAATCTCTCATCGACTGCCTCACCTCCCTACCACAGAAAGCTGAGCAACTCATCCTAGGTGACCTTAACGTCCATTGGCTTGGTAGCACTGCCTCCCATACCAGGGACTCCTTCGCTGCCCTGGACATGTCCCAGTTAGTCACCCAGCCCACTAGATCCAACCGGACAAGTGGCTCCAGCACCTCCTAGACATAATACTATTGAACCGCCCTCATAAAATCCCGGATATCAACGTCCTCCCGACTCACTTAGTGATCACTCACCTGTCCTCTGTCTCTGGTCATCCTCCATAATGAAACCTTTGTCCCAGGCCACCTGCGCCAGCGCCTACACCCCGGGTTCTCGGAAAACTAAAATTGCATCTAGCACAGCTGGACTGGTCCCCATCCGTCACATCCCTGATACTGACTCTGCCCTCACCTCTTCAGCAAGGCCTGTGACCTTTTTCGCCCACACCAGAATTCGTACTGAAAACTAAATGCCGCATGGATCTCCCCATCCCATATCCAAAACTTGAGCATAGGGATGATCTCTGTCACATTACTATTGAATCAGGCAAGTTGGCTGATAGACAAGCCTACAATGCGGTATGTAATCAGTGCACCTGGGCCATTAGACGGGCCAAGGCAGACCACTATCAGACCACCGCATCCACCTGTGGTTCCACCGGACTTTCTGGGACAGCATGAAAGAGCTTAATGGAAGACCCGCCTCCCCCACTGTCCCAGCTCTCCATCGATGGCACGTCTACTACAGACCCAACTCGCATAGCTGATTGCCTCAATACTATCTTCTCTGTTCTAAGCTCTGTCCTTCCAATCAACTTTTTGACCCAATCCCGCCTCTGTCCCCCTGCCTTAGATCGCCCTCCTTTCTACCTGCACACTATATCCCCCACGTGGCCAGGCTGCACCTGCTAAAAGCCCTTGGTTGCAACAACCCCAGCTGTGACCCGCTAGACTCCAGGATCCTCTGCCTGGTCTTGGATGTCATCCTAGTCCCCTTACAGACCTACTAAATTGGTCTCTATGCCTCGTCACTTTCCCAGTGCTTGGAAATCAGCAGAAATCACTCCTGTATAAGAGTGGAGATTGGTCCGCACCTAACAACTATGAGCCAATCTATCCTCCCCCACTCTCTAAAGCCCTAGAGAAAATAGTGTCTATTCAACTCTCTGAGTACCTGGCCAAATATGACATAATGTGCCCAGAACAACATGGTTTCCACCCAGGACACAGTACCACTATTGCTCTCCTGGAGTGCTCTCAATATCTGCACTCTGCTTTGACTCTGGCAACCTTGCTGCACAGTGTTCATAAACGTCTCCAAGGCTTTTGACACTGTTTGTCACCCCTCCTGCTCGACTGCCTCCATCAACTCGGGCTTTTCCACTGGTCCCTTTGCCTGATTCTTCAGCTGCCTCTCGCTAGATGCCAGCGCGTGAAGATAATTGGCTCCTGTCAGTACCTGGCCCATTCATTCCAGGGTACCCCAGGGCTTCATTCTGGGCCCTGTACTTTTCAGCCTCTACCGCAACACTCTCCCAGCTCCTACACAGGAAAAATGCTCTTCTGTGCCAACAATGCGGTTCTCTGCATCCCACCGATCCCTCTTCTCTTGAAGTATTCCTCCAGCACACCTGCAACCAAGCTGAAAAGTGGTTCCTTGACCACCGACTTGTCATTAACCTAAAGAAGACTAAGTCAGTGCTCTTCTCCCATCACCAAAACAGGGCCAAGAATGCCCCTTCTTCATTCTCCCAGCACTCTGCACCCACTGGAGCAAGTGACCTCTTACAAATATCTAGGCATCACTTTTAACTCTGCTCTCACTTTCCACACCCACATCAATGCCCTGTCCTCCACCATAAATTCTCAGATAGGCCTACTATACCATCCTAGAGATTGCCTCCCCAAGTTGCCCTCAAGCTGGCCATCACCTCTTCCATCCTGTTGCTAGTGGACAATGGCTTGCCCATTTATGCTGTGGTGACAATTCCGCCTTTGACCAAAATCCAGCTCTTAGTCAATAAGGCCTGCAGGCTCCTGACCGGAGCCCCTAGCCGCTTACAGCTGCCTGCTCACTCCGCTGCCAACCTGCTCGCCTTTGAGGAATATCTGCCCCACCATATCTGCCTACCGCCAAAAAATCCTTCTAGGCTCCCCAGGGTGTCTGCTTCCTCACGGCAGCGCCTCTTCTGTTGCCACCTGTAGCTCTGTCAAGGCCACCTTTTGGTGCCCAGAACCAAGACCTCGCTTAGCCCAGAGGTCCTTCCATTACCGAGCCCTGCTTGGTTCAGCTCCCTCCACCCTGCATTACAGACATTGCCAAAATTGGTCCCTTCAAAATCACCCTCGAGACAATATCTCTTTGGCGCTCATTGCTGTAGATGTACCTAATTAATCCCACTGTGGGATCCTCCTGTTAGGCCTCCTGACTTGACAATGTCCTCTGGACAGCCTGTCCTCCCCTCCCTCCCACCCCACTCCCCATCCTACCTCCACCCTCCAGGTATTATCTAGGTATGTCCAGGGCTGTACCCCAATGTAGCCCTTGGTACCTTTATTTGATTGTAACCTATTATAAGTAACATTATTATTATGTAACCTATTGTACTCTGTTTAATTTTCTGCACCTGTACTGTTCTCACTGTTGTAACCACACTATGTAACTCTACCCCCCTTGACGAGGTGCCTTTGTAAATGAGTCCATGACGCAAACATAGAAACATAGAATTTGACGGCAGATAAGGACCGCTTGGCCCACCCAGTCTGCCCATTTCCACCTAATGGATGAGCTATGATCCTCAGCAACCAGCAGCCTACTTCTTCCTACCCCAACTCTACAATTGCCTTATGACTGTCCCATGCATGCTTGAATTCCACCACTGTTTTTGACTCCACAACCTCCTCAGGAAGGCGTTCCATGCATCCACAACCCTCGCTGTGAAAAAATACTTCCTTAAATTACCTCTGACACTCCCCCCCATCTTCAAATTGTGCCTCCTTGTTCTTGCACCATTCTTTTTTGAAAGATGTTACCCTCTTGACTTTGTTGATTCCTTGAGGCACTTTAAAATTTCTATCATGTCCCCTCTCCTCCTTTCCTCGAGGCTATACATATTAAGCTCCTAAGTCTCTTCATATGTCTTCCGATGCAGACCCTGCACCATTTAGTTTCCTCCTCTGGACGGCTTCCATCCTGTCTATGTCTTTGTGGAGATTGGTTCTCCAGAACTGCATGCAGTACTCCAGATGGGGTCTCACCAGCTGTCTGTACAGAGGATAATACTTCCTGTTTTCTACTGGTGATGCCTCTCCTGCATCCAGTATCCCCCAGCCTTCTTGCTGCCCTCTCACATTGCTTGCCACCTTTAGGTCATCTGATATGACTCCCCAGGTCCCTTTCCATTTTTGTTGTTGTCAGTATCTTACCCCCATTGTGTACTCTTCCCTGGGTTTTGTTTCCCAGGTGCATTACCTTCGTAGCATTGAATCTAAGCTGCCATACATTTGACGCTTCCTCTAACTTGCCAGTCCCTTCTCATCCTTTCCACCCACCTTGTGCATCAACTCTGTTGCAGATCTTTGTGTCATCTGCAAAGAGACATACTTTTCTTCCAGTCCCTCTGCAATGTCGCTTATAAAGACATTGAAGAGGACCGGTCCTAATACTGAACCCTGCGGTACCCACTAGTAACCCCTTTCTTCAGAGTGGACTCCATTTACTATTACTCTGTGTCCTATTCTCCAGCCAATCCTTACCCAGGCTGTCGCCTTGGGACCCACTCCCAGGCTGGCTAACTTGTATATTAATCTTTTGTGGGACTGTGTCAAATGCCTTGCTAAAGTCTAGGTAGGCTATGTCCACAGCCCCTCCCTGATCTACTACTTTGGTCACCCAGTCAAAGAAATCTATCAGATTTGTCTGGCATGACCTTCCGCTGTGAATCCATGCTGCCTTGGGTCCAGTGCCCTCTGGCCTCTAGATACCCGACAGTTCTTTCCTTCAGAAGTGATTCCATCATTTTCCCTACCACTGAGGTTAAACTAACAGGTCTGTAGTTTCCTGCTTCTGCCTTGCTCCCACTTTTGTGAAGGGGAATCACATCTGCCCTCCTCCAGTCCTCGGTACCACCCCATCCTCCATGATTTGTTAAAGAGGTGATCAGTGGTGTCACTAGTTCTAGCCTTAGTTCTTTTAGAATTCTGGGATGAATCCCATCAGGCCCCATTGCTTTGTTCACCTTCAGTTTTAAGAGTTCTTTCAGAACCCTTTCTTCTGTAAATGGGCTGGTATCAACTTCTGTATCCAGAGTGTTTCTACTGTTTGTTTTAGGTACCTCCCCTCTTCCTTTGTAAATACTGAGCAAAAATATTTGTTTAGTATCTCTGCCTTTTCACAGTCACCCTCTGCCCACCCTCCTTCCTTGCTGTCTTCTTTACTCCCTGATGTACCTATAAAGGTTTATCCCCCTTCTTAACTGAGTTGGCTGTCTTTTCCTCGGTTTGGGCTTTGCTGTTCTGACTGCCTTCCCAGCATCCTTTGCTTTAACTGATACAGTTCTCTGTCCTGCTCCTTCTGTGATTCCTTGTACTTCCTGAATGCTTTTTTTTTCTTGAACCTTCACTGCCAGTTCCTTTGAGAACCATAGTGGTTTCTTACATTGTTTCGCTTTGTTTATTTGCTTCACACAAAGGCTTGTACCTCTTTGATTGCAGTTTTATTATTCTCTATTGTTCTTCCACCCTCCTTCCTGCCCATTTGCTACTGCATTCTTTAGGCACTTACCCATTTTGGCAAAGTCAGCCCTCCTAAAGTTCAGTACTTTTTGCCTTTGTATGGCTTGACTCTATTGCTGTGTTTATTGTGAACCATACTGCTCGATGGTCGCTAGTTCCCAGATGGCTACCCACTTCTACATCTGTGATCCTCTCTCATCTCCATTTGAGAGAACCAGGTCTAAGATTGCTCCCTCTCGAGTGGGCTCCAATACTAGTTGTCTGAGGCATGCCCCATGTAGGGCATCTAGAATAACCCACTCTTGAAGTGGCTGCTGCAACTGCACTCCAGTTAACATCTGGCATATTCAGATCACCCATCAGCAATATCTCCCTTTTCTGCCATTCTAAGTATACTTTCTATCATTCCTTGTCCATTTCTCCCTCTGAGAAAGGGGGTTCTGTATACAACCCCCTGTGCGGATAGTGGTGCCATTGCCGGTCTCCAGATTTACCCACAGTGCTTCTTCTTCTCCCTGTTTTCCTTTCGTTCTGTTGCTTTGATTCCTTCCCTTGTGTAAAGAGCTACTTCTCCTCCTTTTACCCTCCCTGTCCATCCTGTAGATAATGTATCCTGGTATGTTTATGTCCCAGTCATGGTTTTGTGAACCATGTTTCTGTGACTGCCACGATATCCAGATGTTCCTCCTCCATCAAGGCCACTAATTCAGGAAGCTTGTTACTCAGACTACAGGCATTGGTACTCATTGCTCTGCATTTGTGATGGCTTTACCTTCTGTTGCAGCATCCCCCACTGACCTTTCTACCTCGGTCTTTTTTCTCATTTAGTACCCTGTTTTGTAGGGAGGCTGGGATTTTCCTGCTGCTTATCAGCAAAGGTTATAAATCTGACTTTTCTAATTAATTAATAAATAAATAAATGTCCCTATTTAGATCCCAGCTGATATTGTAGCTTCATCATGGAAGAGTATGCTAGCAGTCTGCCGAATTAAATAGTATTGATTTTTCGCTGCAGCAAGGCAGTAATGTTATTTCTTTTGCATCACCGACCATTTCTTATGCCAAGCGGTATGGATACTACGGTTCAATGTGTGAGCCAATACAGAATATTTGTTTTTAATTGAAGTGGTGAGATGTCAAATAGTGTTGTCCTGTGACTACTTTTCTACTCTAATCTTGCACCACATGGTGAATAGAAAGGTTACCCGTGAATCGCCTGGATAGTATTCTTCCGCTTTTTCCACAGCAATAATCTTTCTTCCAACAATTTCTGGTGGATATGAGGTAGTGCATGTGTCCCACAACAGATGGTAAAATGGGTATTGCAGCTCTACGGAGCTGTGGTTCCACTTACTTCCACTTTTCAATGAGTCCCCACCTTAGGCTGACACATGCTGTGATGTCAGAGTGTTGAAGAGTGCTACAGAGCTAGCCACAGAATTCTTGATATGGGCAGATTCACTCATTAGTTAAGAAGTGTATTTGATTTAAAACAAAAGGCACAGTAAAATATATTTAGAAATGATTAAAACTACCCAGTTTGATGAGAGCTATTTAGCATTCTCTAAAGTCACAAGAGGGCAGACTAGATGGACCAGTGTTGTTTCTATGACATCACAAAACATCTGGATATAGGGACAGGTGCAATATCAGCTACTACATAAAAGAAAATAAGCGCTCTTGCTGCTGGCTTCAGAGACAAACTGATCACATCTCTTCCATTACAGAAAGCAGGTAAAGTCTGAAAACACCTACACTGCTTTACCTGTAAGTCACCGGTTTACATACCACTTCATATAACTACTTCACATTTTAGAAAGCTTTCAGGCCTTAAGCTGTTACAGTCTAAGCATTGTACCTGTGTGGAGTTTGAATGGGACCTCCAGACAGTTACAACCAAGACCATTTTCCCATCTAAAAAATATAGTACTGTATACGTTTTGATATTTAATGTATATTTTATTGCATTTAAATATATTACATTCATTGCAATACAATGACATCCTGAGGGTGAGAACTATATGGAACACAGTACATAAAACCTCATGGTGGCATTGTCACCACCCTCCAGTTGATAACATCCCTGATGGGTACAACTATAAATAATAAAACAGTAAAGGTAACATTGAGTCTTTATTAAAGGGACAGTGTCAGCTTTTACTATTTATTTTCTGTCCTATGGGACCAGTGTGCCTGTTGGTGACTATGTTCTTGCTGACTTAGCTCAGGTGCCCATGTTGTCTTATTTGTTAGTTTATTGGTGTTTTACAATACAAATGTGATTTTATTCGGTCTGAGCTTCTTACCTTGTAGCTTGTCCAAGTTCAGCCACCCAGTTCTCCACATGTTCCTGAGAACGAGAATGCACATCCAAGAGAGATGGCCCCTAAAGTGATGGAAACTCATGCATGCATGCATGAGTTTTACATATTTCAAGCAACCTGAGATTAGGAAATGGCCTAAAAGTGGGCTTTCTTCCTAGTGTGGCAGTATGAGTTAAACTGAAAAACAAGCATGGGAAGAATGAAACTATTGCTCTGAAAATCGGAACTCTGATTTAGGCATGTGCACCAGCATTGGGGCTGGTGCACATGCAGTGAATCATAGTTCGATTTTCAGAACAATAGTTTTCAGTCTATCCATGATCATTTTCAGTTTAATTGTATTGCCATACAAGAGAGAAAGCCTGCTTTCAGGCCATTTCCAAATCGTGATAGTGCTTCAAATGTGTATAACTCTAGCAGGCCTGGTAGTGCAAAGTGCTGAGGTGCCATCAGTCCCCTTACCTTGTGACAGCCTGGGCTAAGTAATGAGCTTGGGTCATCGGGGCTGGCAGAGGGAGGGCTAGAAGGAGTGAGCAACTGGCAGCAGTTTCCCTCTTGGCAGGGGTGGGCGCCTTCCTGACTCTATTAAAACTAACACAGTCCTTTTCCATGAGGTTTAGGATACATAGTACACAAAGACAAATTTAGCATGTGCAATGGAAATTTGTCAGTATTGATTTGATTTTTCAGGTTTTTTTATTTTGATTAGTAGAAGAAGTTCATTTGTCCACCTTTTGTACAAGGCAATGCAAATTTTTATTTATATAGTGCCCTATCTAAGGCTAAGAGCACTTAATAAACATAATAAAGTGCAGTAAACATTCCAGTAATTAAAATCACATTATCAAAGAAAATTAATAGCTTTTCAAACAAATATGTTTTAAAGAGGCTTTAAAGGTCTCCATCGCTGCCTGCTTGAATATACAGAAGAGGTTTAATTTTTATATTTTTCAAACTGATATTGAAAATCAGCATGAGAGGAAATCACACTCCTTTCTCCATTAGTACCACCTTCTCTCTACCTCCTTGGAAGTGTAGCAAGGCAGTATTCTCTGATTGGCTGCTACAGTGAAGTAATTCCATATAGTTTTTTATTGAGATTTGGTTACTGAGGAACTAAAATTAGAAGTCTAGGAGTGTCCCACCGCTGGCATGACGTACTACAACTGTGTATGTAATGTTCACATGCTGGATCAATGGTGACTGTGGCAAAAGAACTGTGCCATTATCTGCTGGGCTACTAGTGATTCAAACTCTGTCAGCATCTGCTGAGACACTAGTGCCTGTGGTGAAGTCAGGTGTCCCAACATGTGCTGGGACAGTAGTCTCTGTGCTAGGTAAAGCAGCCCAGTAGATGTTAGGGTTACCACCTATCCCTATTTTAGCAGGACAGTCCTGATTTGGGCAGCTGTGTCCTGCAGAAAACATGAAAAATACTAAATGTCATGACATTGTAGTAGAAATAATATTTTCTGATTTTCCTCTAAGTGTTGCAAAAACTATAATACCTTAACTAAAATACCTTAAAATAATAAAAAAAACACAAGAAACAACTAAAAACTACAACACTTAGTCTTAATTCTGATTATTTAGAAAACATGTCTGTTGTATTGGTCAAGATGACATATTGTCCTCACGAAAAATCAATTTTCAGTAAGAAATTTCCCACTTTGGGCTTCTAAAAGGTGGTAATCCTAGTAGATGTGGATCTGCTGGGACACTAGTGCCTGTGGTAATGGAACTCTGCCAGCATCTGCTGGGACACTAGTGCCTGTGGTAACAGAACTGTGCCAGCATCTGTTGGGTCACTGGTGCCTGTGGCAATGGAACTCTGCCAGCATCTGCTGGGACACAAGTGTGCCCGTGGTAATGGAACTCTACCAGCATCTGTTGGGACACTAGTGACTGTGATAATGGAACTCTGTCAGCATCTGCTGGGACACTAGTTCCTGTGGTAATGGAATTCTGCCAGCATCTGCTGGGACACTGAGTGCCTGTGGTAATGGAAGTCTGCCAGCATCTGCTGGGACACCAGTGTCTGTGATAACAGAACTCTGTCAGCATCTGCTGGGACACTAGTGTCTGTGGTAATGGAACTCTGCCAGCATCTGCTGGGACACTGTGTCTGTGGTAATGGAACTCTGCCAGCATCTGCTGGAATACTAGTGCCTGTGGTAATGGAACTGTGCCAACATCTGCTGGGACACCAGTGCCTGTAATAACAGAACTCTGTCAGCATCTGCTGGGACACTAGTGCCTGTGGTAATGGAACTCTGCCAGCATCTGCTGGGACACTAGTGTCTGTGATAACAGAACTCTGTCAGCATCTGCTTGGACACTAGTGCCTGTGGTAATGGAATTCTGCCAGCATCTGCTGGGACACTAGTGCCTGTGGTAGCGGAACTCTGTCAACATCTGCTTGGACACTAGTACCTCTGGTAATGGAACTCTGCCAGCATCTGCTGGGACACTAGTGCCTGTGTAGCGGAACTGTGCCAGCATCTGTTGGGTCACTGGTGCCTGTGGCAATGGAACTCTGCCAGCATCTGCTGGGACACAAGTGTGCCCGTGGTAATGGAACTCTACCAGCATCTGTTGGGACACTAGTGCCTGTGATAATGGAACTCTGTCAGCATCTGCTGGGACACTAGTTCCTGTGGTAATGGAATTCTGCCAGCATCTGCTGGGACACTAGTGCCTGTGGTATGGAACTCTGTCAGCATCTGCTGGGATACTAGTGCTGTGGTAATGGAACTCTGCCAGCATCTGCTGGGACACCAGTGTCTGTGATAACAGAACTCTGTCAGCATCTGCTGGGACACTAGTGTCTGTGGTAATGGAACTCTGCCAGCATCTGCTGGGACACTGTGTCTGTGGTATGGAACTCTGCCAGCATCTGCTGGAATACTAGTGCCTGTGGTAATGGAACTGTGCCAACATCTGCTGGGACACCAGTGCCTGTAATAACAGAACTCTGTCAGCATCTGCTGGGACACTAGTGCCTGTGGTAATGGAACTCTGCCAGCATCTGCTGGGACACTAGTGTCTGTGATAACAGAACTCTGTCAGCATCTGCTTGGACACTAGTGCCTGTGGTAATGGAATTCTGCCAGCATCTGCTGGGACACTAGTGCCTGTGGTACGGAACTCTGTCAACATCTGCTTGGACACTAGTACCTCTGGTAATGGAACTCTGCCAGCATCTGCTGGGACACTAGTGCCTGTGGTAACGGAACTGTGCCAGCATCTGCGGGACACAGGTGTGCCCATGGTAATGGAACTCTACCAGCATCTGCTGGGACACTAGTGCCTGTGATAATGGAACTCTGTCAGCATCTGCTGGGACACTAGTGTCTGTGATAACAGAACTCTGTCAGCATCTGCTTGGACACTAGTGCCTGTGGTAATGGAATTCTGCCAGCATCTGCTGGGACACTAGTGCCTGTGTGTGAACTCTGTCAACATCTGCTGGGACACTAGTGCCTGTGGTAATGGAACTCTGCCAGCATCTGCTGGGACACTAGCCTCTGGTAACGGAACTGTGCCAGCATCTGCTGGGACACTGGTGCCTGTGGTAATGGAACTCTGTCAGCATCTGCTGGGACACAAGTGTGCCCATGGTAATGGAACTCTGCCAGCATCTGCTGGGATACTAGTGCCTGTGATAATGGAACTCTGTCAGCATCTGCTGGGACAGAAGTGCCTGTGCTAGATAAAGTGGCCCAGCAGATGTGGATCTGCTTGGACACTAGTGCCTATGGTAACGGAACTCTGCCAGCATCTGCTGGGACACTAGTGCCTGTGGTAACAGAACTCTGTCAGCATCTGCTGGGACAGAAGTGTCTGTGCTAGATAAAGTGTCCCAGCAGATGCGGATATGAATGGCCACTAGTGCCTGTGGTAACGGACCTGTGCCTGCATCTGCTGGGACACTAGTGCTTGTGGTGAAGTGAAGTATCCCAGCATCTTCTGGGACAGAAGTGTCAGTGCTAGATAAAGTGCCCAAATAGATGTGGATCTACAGGGACACTATTGCCTGTGGTAATGGAACTGTGCCAGCATCTGCTGGGACAGAAGTGTCTGTGCTAGATAAAGTGTCCCAGCAGATATGGATCTGCTGGGACACTAGCTCCACTGGTAATGGAACTCTGCCAGCATCTACTGGGACACGTAGTGCCCATGTGGTAATGGAACTCTGCCAGCATCTGCTGGGACACTAGTGCCTGTGGTAATGGAACTCTTCCAGCATCTGCTGGGACAGTATTGTCTGTGCTAAGTAAAGTGTCCCAGCAAAGGCAGATGTGCTGGGACAGTAGATGCCTGGGGTATCAGAACTCTGCCAGCATCTGCTGGGACACTTGTGCCTGTGATGAAGTGAAGTGTTCCAGCATCTCCTGGGACAGAAGTGTCTGTGCTAGGTAAGTGTGCCAGCAGATGTGGATCTGCTGGGACACTAGCACCTGTGGTAATGGACCTCTGCTAGCATCTCTGGGACACTAGTGCCTGTGATGAAGTGAAGTGTCCTAACATCTCCTGGGACAGAAGTGTCTGTGCTAGGTAAGTGTGCCAGCAGATGTGGATCTGCTGGGACACTAGCATCTGCTGGGACACTAGTGCCTGTGATGAAGTGAAGTGTCCTAACATCTGCTGGGACAGAAGTGTCTGTGCTAGGTAAAGTGTCCCAGCAGGTGCAGATCTCCTGGGACACTAGTGCCTGCGGTAACAGAACTGTGCCAGCATCTGCTGGGACAGAAGTGTCTGTGCTTGGTAAAGTATCCCAGCCTCTTTTCAGGCACTCTGTGCCTGAGCGGTGCCCACAAGCAGAGGCGGAGCAGGCCACTGCCCGCCAGGAATTTCACAAGCCACAGACTGCCCACCTGGTCCCCAAGCACAGATTCTCCTACATGCACTCTCCACTGGAGTGGGACAGTAGTCTCTGTGCTAAGTAAAGCATCCCAGTAGATGTTAGGTTACCACCTGTCCCTATTTTCGTAGGACAGTCCTGATTCGGGCAGCTATGTCCTGCAGAAAAACATGAAAAATACTAAATGTCATGACATTGTAGTAGAAATAATATTTTCTGATTTTCCTCTTAAGTGTTGCAAAAACTATAATACCTTAACTAAAATACCTTAAAATAATAAAAACACAAGAAACAACTAAAAACTAAAACACTTAGTCTTAATTCTGATTATTTAGAGAAACATGTCTGTTGTATTAGTCAAGATGACATATTGTCTTGCGAAAAATCCATTTTCAGTAAGAAATTTACCACTTTGGGCTTCTTAAAAGGTGGTAATCCTAGTAGATGTGGATCTGCTGGGACACAAGTGTGCCTGTGATGATGGAACTCTGCCAGCATCTGCTGGGACACTAGTGCCTGTGGTAATGGAACTCTGCCAGCATCTGCTGGGACACTAGTGCCTGTGGTAATGGAACTCTGCCAGCATCTGCTGGGACACTAGTGCCTGTGGTATGGAACTCTGCCAGCATCTGCTGGGACACTAGTGCCTGTGGTAATGGAACTCTGCCAGCATCTGCTGGGACACTAGTGTCTGTGGTAATGGAACTCTGCCAGCATCTGCTGGGACACTAGTTTCTGTGATAACAGAACTCTGTCAGCATCTGCTGGGACACTAGTGCCTGTGGTAATGGAACTCTGCCAGCATCTGCTGGGACACTAGTGCCTGTGGTAATGGAACTCTGCCAGCATCTGCTGGGACACTAGTGCCTGTGGTAATGGAACTCTGCCAGCATCTGCTGGGACACTAGTGTCTGTGGTACTGGAACTCTGTCAGCATCTGCTTGGACACTAGTGTCTGTGGTAATGGAACTCTGCCAGCATCTGCTGGGACACTAGTGTCTGTGGTAATGGAACGCTGCCTGCATCTGCTGGGACACTAGTGTCTGTGGTAATGGACCTGTGCCAGCATCTGCTGGGACACTAGTGCCTGTGATAACAGAATTCTGCCAGCATCTGCTGGGACACTAGTGTCTGTGGTAATGGAACGCCGCCAGCATCTGCTGGGACACTAGTGCCTGTGGTAATGGAACTGTGCCAGCATCTGCTGGGACACTAGTGCCTGTGGTAATGGAACTCTGCCAGCATCTGCTGGGACACTAGTCTCTGTGGTAATGGAACTCTGCCAGCATCTGCTGGGACACTAGTGCCTGTGGTAATGGAACTCTGCCAGCATCTGCTGAGACACTAGTTCCTGTGGTAATAGAACTCTGCCAGCATCTGCTGGGACACTAGTGTCTGTGATAACAGAACTCTGTCAGCATCTGCTGAGACACTAGTGCCTGTGGTAATGAACTCTGCCAGCATCTGCTGGGACACTAGTGTCTGTGGTAATGGAACGCTGCCAGCATCTGCTGGGACACTAGTGCCTGTGGTAATGGAACTCTGCCAGCATCTGCTGGGACACTCGTGCCTGTGGTAATGGAACGCTGGCAGCATCTGCTGGGACACTAGTGCCTGTGGTAATGGAGCTCTGCCAGCATCTGCTGGGAAACTAGTGCCTGTGGTTGCGGAATTCTGCTAGCATCTGCTGGGACACTAGTGTCTGTGTAGTGGAACTCTGCCAGCATCTGCTGGGACACTAGTGCCTGTGGTAATGGAACTCTGCCAGCATCTGCTGGAGACCAGTGCCTGTGGTAATGGAACTCTGCCAGCATCTGCTGGGACACTAGTGTCTGTGGTACTGGAACTCTGTCAGCATCTGCTTGGACACTAGTGCCTGTGGTAATGGAACTCTGCCAGCATCTGCTGGGACACTAGTGTCTGTGGTACATGAACTCTGCCAGCATCTGCTGGGACACTAGTGTCTGTGGTAATGGACTGTGCCAGCATCTGCTGGGACACTAGTGCCTGTGATAACAGAATTCTGCCAGCATCTGCTGGGACACTAGTGTCTGTGGTAATGGAACGCCGCCAGCATCTGCTGGGACACTAGTGCCTGTGGTAATGGAACTGTGCCAGCATCTGCTGGGACACTAGTGCCTGTGGTAATGGAACTCTGCCAGCATCTGCTGGGACACTAGTCTCTGTGGTAATGGAACTCTGCCAGCATCTGCTGGGACACTAGTGCCTGTGGTAATGGAACTCTGCCAGCATCTGCTGGGACACTATTTCCTGTGGTAATAGAACTCTGCCAGCATCTGCTGGGACACTAGTGTCTGTGATAACAGAACTCTGTCAGCATCTGCTGAGACACTAGTGCCTGTGGTAATGGAACTCTGCCAGCATCTGCTGGGACACTAGTGTCTGTGGTAATGGGCGCTGCCAGCATCTGCTGGGACACTAGTGCCTGTGGTAATGGAACTCTGCCAGCATCTGCTGGGACACTCGTGCCTGTGGTAATGGGCGCTGGCAGCATCTGCTGGGACACTAGTGCCTGTGGTAATGGAGCTCTGCCAGCATCTGCTGGGAAACTAGTGCCTGTGGTTATGGAATTCTGCTAGCATCTGCTGGGACACTAGTGTCTGTGGTAATGGAACTCTGCCAGCATCTGCTGGGACACTGAGTGCCTGTGGTAATGGAATTCTGCTAGCATCTGCTGGGAGACTAGTGCCTGTGGTGAAGTGAAGTGTCTCAACAATTGCTGTGACAGAAGTGTCTGTGCTAGGTAAAGTGTCCCAGCAGGTACAGATCTCCTGGGACACTAGTGCCTGCGGTAACAGAACTGTGCCAGCATCTGCTGGGACAGAAGCATCTATGCTTGGTAAAGTATCCCAGCCTCTTTTAGGCACTCTCTGTCTGAGCGGTGCCCCACAAGCAGAGGCAGACAGGCCACTGCCCACCAGGAATTTCACAAGCCACAGACTGCCCACCTGGTCCCCAAGCCCAGATTATCCTACATGCACTCTCCACTTGGTGGCGCCCACAAGCAGAGGTGGGCAGGTCGGCTGTCACGCCAGCCACTCCCACCAGGAGTTTCACCAGCCACAAACCACCCACCTGGTCCCCAAGCCCAGATTCTCCTACAGGCACTCTCCACCTGAGTGGCATCCCACAAGCAGAGGCAGAGCAAGACAGCCATCACACCCGGCCGCTGCCGCCAGGAATTTGCCAGCCGTGAACCGCCTGCCTGATCTCCAAGCCAGATTCTCCTACAGGTGCCTGCTACCACTTGCTTCCTTACGTTCTCCACTGGAGCTTTTCCGATTGATGTGACTCCTCTGTGCTGAGCGCTGATTGGTCTGCCGGCTGTGGACTGCCCTGCTGATTGGTGTGCTTTTCCTTTTCGGCTGGATGTAGACTGTAGCGCTTTTCAGTGCCTTTTGTATTCAAACTGAATCTTAGCTTTAGCTACCTTTACTGCTCAGTTTTTTTTTTTTTTGAGGTATATTTGCCAGTCATAGCTAATTTGTGTACCTTTTCATTATCTAGGGTAAAAGTAGTTGTAATTGTGAATTGCTAGCCTGACTTGTCTGCTCAAACTTACTCCCTAAATGAACTGTAACTGCTTATTTGTTAGCTATATACTTTTTCCTCTGTCTGTCTCCTTTCTGCTAACACTACCTGCCTACACCCTTCTCAAAGCTGCCTGTTCCTGCTTCTCTCTAAACTCACATGCAGATCTTTTCAGACAACTTTCCTATCTGTGAACTCTAACTGATTTTCCCTCCCCCTTGTCCTGTTGCTGCAAATCACCTGCTCCTTTCTTTTGTCTCTAAGACCCCACTCCTGGCTAGCTTAAATGCCTGCCCTTTGTTTAACCCTGATCACCTCCACCCCTAGCTGACGGTCTGCCTCCTGCCCCGCCTCCCGATCCCAAATCTCTCTGATTACAGCACTTTAAGTGTTTATATTTTCTGTCTCCTTCTCTTTTCAGGCACTTTCCGCCTGAGTGGCACCACAAGCAGAGGCGAAGCAGGATGGCCGGCAGCTGCAGAATGCCCTCCTGGTCCCCAAGCCCAGATTCTCCTTCAGGTACTTGCCACTACCACTTGCTTCATACGCTTCTTCACTGGGCTTTTCTGATTGATGCGGTCCTCTGTGATGAACGCTGATTTGTCTGCCAGCCGTGGGCTGCCCTGCTGATTGGTGTGCTTTTCCTTTTCAGCTTCTGGATATAGACTGTAGCGCTTTTCAGTGCCCTTTTTTTTTTCAAACCGAATTTTAGCTTTAGCTACATTTACTGCTCAGTTTTTCCACCCCCAGGCCCGGTTAAATACACAGTAGCTCTCCCTCCTCGGTCCCCATTGCCTCATTGACTTATCTCTAACTCTGCTCTGAGCTGACAGTTAACTTAGAGGTGTAAGTGGTCCCACATTAGCAAGTTTGTACTGCTCTTCTGGCTTGACCTAATTACCTGCTGCTTAAGCTCTCAGTATTAACTAGGTTACTTGCCCTGCCAGCTTTTATTCACACGCCTATTTCCGCTTTCGCTATATACGCTTACTTCCCAGTGAGACTGCTATTTTCACTCCAGCTCCTTTGCTTTATCCCCACTGCCCAGGTGGGCCGTGTAAACCTCTGCCTGTTCAATACCTTATGTAATCTTGATTTACACCCTCAGCTGAATACTCTTGTGGACTTTTGGCCTGACCCCTACTAAGTATACCTTTTTGGCTGTCAAGCCACCTTATTGGGACCTTGAGCTTTAATGATACAGTGCCCTGTATTTCCATTAGCCTGCTGCTAGGGGTACCAGTCCTCTCTTTCTGTCTTTAAAGACAACTAAAAAAAATGACCCTACAGTTGATACTGCATCTTGCGGTCACACTACCACTACTCCACTTGTCCATGCCTACGGCACCCAAAAATAAAGCACCCCCGACTTTTTATCACAAGATTGCTACTACTCTAATCTCTTGCTACTTCCTACCCCTGCTGTGACCCCTCCCCAGTGCTACTAAATAGGATCTGGATCCACATGGTTGCCCATGTGCATAGAAATGCCACCTGCACATACATGCCATGGTTCCTTCTTGTCGCAAGCTCTGGTATTTTCTCCTACTTGCTATCCTGCTCTCAGGTGAAGTTCAACTAAATCCAGGACTGACTAATGCTCTACCTGCCACTGTTAGTAATGCTAAAGGTCTTGTTATAACGCGACACAATATCAGAGCCTTGCACACAGTCTAGCTGAGCTTGAATACTGGACCACCTCTACAAGCCTGATATTATATGCCTAACTGAAACATGGCTAAAACCATCCACACCTGATTCTCTATGTCCCTTCCCCCACTATAACCTATTGAGACTTGACAGCACTGCACTCAAAGAGGGGTGGGACAGCAGTCTACTTAGGGATCATCTTGATGTCTCTACCGTAAAATCATCTATTCTATGGTGTGCTTCATGTCCTGCTCACTCTTGGTACCAAAAACTACACATTGTGTGTGCCTACAATCC
Source organism: Neoceratodus forsteri (assembly GCA_016271365.2). NCBI lineage: Eukaryota > Metazoa > Chordata > Ceratodontiformes > Ceratodontidae > Neoceratodus > Neoceratodus forsteri. The sequence goes on along the minus strand of CM057458.1, from coordinate 964,375,960 downwards.
CTAAACCAATGGGCTAATAGGACTGGAAGAGTTAGTGGAACAAACCTCATGCCTTGCTGGGAGAAATCAGATCCTTATACTTGGGGACCTAAACATTAATTGGCTGGGCAGTAACAAACCACAATAGTGACCAAATTGCAGAGTTAGAACCGGCACCAGCTTATATGTGATCCTACCAGAAACACCCTTCACTCAAACACGAACACGCTTCTAGACTGGATAATGACCAATCACCTGAAAATGTAATTACCTCTGGTGTTCTACCAGATGCCATCACTGATCACTCCCCAACATACTGTATCTGGGGCAAAAGCAGGCCTACCCAGACTGGGCCTCGTTTCATTACCTTCGCAACTATGCTAATTTTAACTCTGTTTTCCTGCACGACATTGCACTACTGATTGGTCCTCCATTCTTATATCCAGTGATGCTCAGACTGCCCTTCATTTGTTCCTGAAACACTTCCTAGCGCTCCATGATAAGAACTGCAAACTTGTAACCCGTTGGGTAAGAAATAGGCAAACCCACTGGTTGAAATCTGACCTACTAGTTAGACTTAAGCTAAGGGACAAAAGCTGGCTCCATTATAAGAACTCGGGCTAGCCTCTGACCTTACTACCTACAGGGCTCTGTGAAATGCATGCAAAAGGACCTCAAAAAGCCAAGAGCTCCTACAAGGACCTGCTAACCAACTCCTATGGTGACCCCAAAAGATTTGGTCCCATATTAAATTCTTTCTTGGTTCACATCTGGCATCCACCCCTAATGACATGTCACTTGATGGGGTACACTGTAATAATCCCAGAACCATTGCCAACTTTTCAACAATAAATTCTCAGACTTAACCAACTACACCTTTTCCCTGTCCAAACGAGTGTATCCACCCACTAATTGCAAGCGGTCCTCATTTCTTTTTCAAATCAGTCACAAGACGTGAAGTGCTGGATTGCTAAACAGTATCTTGGACTGCACATGGCAGGCTCTGACAATCTAGAACCCAAACTCCTGAAGATTGCAGCCCTTTCATTGTTGCTCCCTAGCCAGGATTTTCATGCTTTTCCTGTGCCAGGGCTACGTCCCTGGCATATGGAAAGTAGCTAGGATTACCCCTGTTTCCAAAAAGGAGATCATAAAGATCCTCAAACTATAGGCCCATTGCCATCCTGTCTGTCCTAAATAAAATTCTTGATTACTTGTAGCTGCCCAAACAATTGACTTCCTACAGAAACAAGATCCTCTTACCTCTGCCCAGCATGATTTTCAAAGGTCATAGCACCACTACCACCCTTCTCAAATTCTCGTCAGATACACTAGTGGCTATTGACTGCAGTCTTCTCACTGGAGCAGTTTTCATTGACATGACTACGATGATTGACTTGGTTGATCACTCCATCCTTCTAGCCACCCTTGGATCACTAAACTTCTTGCCTAACATTCTAAGGTGGTTTGGGAACTAACTGTCTCAAAGGTCCCAAATTGTGAAATACAACTCTACCCTCTTGGACAAAACCACTATAAACATTGGGGTGCCATAAGGCTCCATCCTTGGGCTCCTGCTTTCTCTCTTTTCATAAATAACATCTCCACCGACCTCCAGGACAGCCTCCTGCTATATGCAGATGACATTGTTCTGTATGCTAGTGCAAAAAGGATTGATGACATAAACAATCTACTCTCTCTTGACTTCCAGCTAATACAGGAGTGGCTATTTACTCACAAACTTGCACTAAATGAGTCTAAAACCAAGCTGTGCTCTTTGGATCAATCGAGAAACTCAAACATGCTCATACTAAATTTAAAGTCACCTCTTAAATGGCTCATTAGTTGGCGTAGTAAATTTGTTTAAATATCTAGGTGTCACCCTTGATCCATCACTAAATTTCAACTTAAACATCCATCAGAGCTGCAAACTGGTCAACTCCAACCTGGAATAGCCTAAACCAGCTATGTGCTCACTTCTCAGCAAGGCTTACCATTGCCCATGGCATACTCCCACCATCACTCACCTATGGTGCTACAACATATGCCTGTGCATGCAAATCAATCCTTCAGAAATGGGATGTCACAAATAACATCTGTCGCTATCGTCCTCCTCACACTGGCTGGAACACCACTGTCTCTCTATTCTGACCTGTGATGGCTTCCTCCTACAGAACTAAGGCTTCATGCTTATGGCTCTATCATTGACAATATGGACTGCCTACAAATACTTAAATCCCTGGCAGACCTCTTCCAAAACCTGACACCTTACTGTGGGTTGTGGTCTGCTGACCAAGCCCCATCTTCATCCCCAGACACATCACTAAAGGCGCTAGTGCTTTCGCCTGCCATGCCCCAAATACTGAACTCCCTTCCACTAGCTTTACACCAGTCACCATCTCATGCGTCTTTTAAAAAGGGTTGCATTATTATCTTGATACTTCCCACAGGTGCTCCTGTTCAAACCTCCCTAGCTCTTACTTTCCTGCTTCAGCACTCCTTGACATTTTACTGATCTGCCCCTCTATCGCAGTGCACTTCTCCTCTACCTATCTGTCCCACCTCCCACCTTACTTCCTCTCTTCCCTTTTCTTGTCTCTCTACTTCTGTCACTTACTATTATCCCTCTCCTAAGTTAACTATTTTCAATTCCTGATTAACACTAAAATGTTCAATCTGTCATGTTTTCTTAAACAAATTATGGCACAGTTTTTGGTTATTGTACTGTTCCTGTTTCATTTCTTCCTACACTGGTATTGCAACCTCCTTTTCTATAGCTTTTTTGAAATTGCTTGTATGATGATGTCAGCTATTTTTGTACTTGCATTTGAATGTCTTCCCTGTTTTGTTGTACTGTACCCTCCAGGTCGTGCCTGAAAATAGTCATTGCTATGGCTAGTGTACTTACCGGTAAACAAAAACGAAATAAATAAAAATAAATAAAAGATGCGGATCTGCTGGGACACTAGCGCATGTGGTAATGGAACTCTGCCAGCATCTGCGTGGACACTAGTGCCTGTGGTGAAGGAAGTGCCCCAGCAGATGCTGTGACAGTAGTGTCTGTGGTAATGGAACTCTGCCAGTATCTGCTGGGACACTAGTGCCAGTTCTGAAGGAAGTACAGTATCCTAGCACTCTGGTCAAACGGAGTGTCTGTGCAGTGGCAACTGCAACCAAATCTGCTGGGACATTAGACACTTCCTAAAAAACAGGAACAAATTACCAAAATCAGGGTGGGACACAGCTGAAAAAAGTTAATATTGGCTCAGGAAACTGTTAATATGCTTTTCAGTGTAACATGCATTTTCCTAATGGGAACTAGATGGTAACCTGAATAGCTAATGTTATTTTATAGTTCTTTCATATTCTTTTGTTACAGATGATAAATTTAGGAGGGACAGAAGGAATTTCTGAGGTAAAATAGGAGACATTTGAGAAGTATGGTCAAAGTTTGTTAATGAAGAGCAATAAAATAAATTAAAACAGCTCTGAGGAGCTTGGGATTGGTGGAGTAAATACATGCAATCCCTCTACACAGCTCCTCCTTCACTGCCCTGGAATGTGTGTGGTTGGGGGAGGAAATTTTCCAGGGAACCTCCTGTGTCTAGGGGTATCTTTTGCTTGCTGTGAATTGCCCTGCATTCCTTATGGTCGGTTTACTTTCTAAGCCTTGAAAGTCCTGAGTCACCTAAAACCCTCTCTGGTGTTCCTACAAAAGCCAAACACTCAGAATGCTTCTAAGCACCTGCTGTTTACCAGGAATAGCTGTGAAATTTCATTTGTACACATGGTTCCAAGGATCCCAATTCATTTGCAGAATTCATTCACACTATTCAGTATTATGTCTGGATCCTGTATACATTTCCTTGCTCATATCCGACCTGGCAGTCCGATCTTTCCCAGGGTGCTGGTCTTTGTCTCAGTCCTGTGGCCGAGCTGCTTTACTGCACAGCCTCCTGCTAGGATGCATGGTAACCCTGTCTTGTCCTGAGCATCTCACTGTTTGTCTAATATGATGTGAGATAAGTTTAACACCTCAGTCCTTTCTTCACATGAATTTGCTAAAATGCTAAATCAAGAGAGGTGAGCAGAGCGATTAGGGTGCAAGGTTACAAGGATCTGCTACTAGTCCAGGGTGAAAAACTGGGCAGGGGCCTTTTATATTATATAAGGGAAAAATGAATATAAAGGATGAAATAGATTAAAATGGAGGGCTGGCCCGGTGGTGCTGAGGGTTAAGATGCTGGACGCCACACCTCGCATCAGCACCGGCAACCCGGGTTGAGCGGCAGCCTTGGGTCAACGGGGTCGGCCAGGAGGGAGAAGGATTGAGCGCCCAATGGCTGCTCTTCTCCGGGAGGGGGAACAATGTCCGCCACAATACTGCCACCTGTTGGGGACGCCGGGTGGTCGGTACAGTTGAGGAGCACCTGACTCAAGGGATAGATGCTGGCAGAATACTGGCTTCAACGTGCGTCTCCACGCATGCCGGCAGCCTTGCTCCTCCTTGCCGCCAGCGTCGGGAAAATACATCTCAGAAAAAAGCCCTCGGCCTACCTAGATGATGTCCTCCAGAGCCAGTCTCAGCACCTGCTGACCAAACAGGGCAGACCTCACTGTACAGCTCGCTGCAGGGAAAGAGGGAGGTAAGGTGGATCTCTCCTCGCTACCGGGGTGTAATCTGGGACATCATGTGCCCGATGGCTGTGAATGTGGTACTCTAGGGGCAGACCCTGAGTGTCGGTAGGGTTGGGAGGGTGATACTCCTTGGGACTGAAGGAGTGGAGGTTGAGGAAAGCAGCCGTGAAAAATAAGTTAAAAAAAATGGAGGGGGTGTTGACAGAAGGTAGTGAAAAGAAAGTAGAGGTACTTCAATACTTCTGTTCAGTCTTCGCTAGAGGAGAAGAAGATGGACCAGTGCCACAAGGGAACAGGGGAGTGGAGACCCAGGGGCATCACAGCATCATTCAAGCTGACGGGTGCCTAAGAGTCCTGAAGGTGGATAAATCCCCAGGGCCAGATGGTGTGCACCCAAAGGTTCTATGGGAACTAGCAGAGGCTCTGGCAGATCCCTGGCAGACCTGTTTAACACCTCTCTGGAGTCAGGGATCATTCTGTGGAAGTGGAGGACTGCACATGTGGTGCCTCTCCATTAAAGTGGGCTGAAGGATGAACCAGGGTACTACAGGCCAGTCAGCCTGGCCTCAGTAGTGGGCAGGCAGATGGAGGCCATTCTGAAAGAGATAGGTGAGATTTCAGAGGATATTGGGCTCCAGAATGTGAGGCATCATGGGTTTATTTGGGGAGGTCCTGCCAAGTTAACCTAATTGACTTCTACGACTGGCTCACCAGATCAGTGGACAAGGGCCAAGTGGTTGATGTCCTGTATCTGGACATCAGCAAGGCCTTTGACTCTACATCACAGGAGACTAATCAGGAAGCTAGAAGACCTGGGGTGGTAGCTAAGTTTGTCAGGTGGGTCATAAGTTAGCTGCAGAACAGAAGCCAAAAGGTGGTACTTGGGAGGGAATTCTCAGAAGCTTGACCCGTGACCAGTGGGTCCCACAGGGCTCTATGCTCAGTCCAGTGTTGTTTAACATAATCATAAGTGACATTGCAGATGGGAGCAAGGGTAAGATACACCTGTACAGACGATACAAAGCTCTCTGGGAGGGTGGACACAAAGCAAGGAGACAGAAACTCGGGGAAGACCTGGCTAGGTGAGAGAAGTCTGGCATTTTGCAGCTGGGGTTCAATGCTAAAAAGTGTGAAGTTATGCACTTGGGGCGAAAAACTTGGGGACCAAATACTGATTGGGTGGTGCGTAGGTAATCGGATCAGAGGAAGAAAAGGACCTGGGTGTAATTGTCACACATGACCTGAGACAGGTGGTACACTGCAGGACAGCTGCAGTCAAAGCAAATCAGATGCTGGGCTGCCCTGGTCAGGAGATGTACTCAGCGGTAAGGCGGTAGTCATTCTGCTGCAGTACAGGTCTAGTGAGACCGAATCCACGGTACACTGTGCAATATTAGTACCTGATCTTAAGAAGGATATCAACTTGCTGGAGAACAGTCCAGGGAAGGGCAATCAAGATGATTCGGGGCCAGCAAGGCAACACATACAAGGAGGGGCTCGGGGGATCAATATGTACTCTCCAGGGACAGAAGGGAGAGGGGACATGATTGACATCTTCAAGTACTCTAAAGGTATGAAGTGGGTGGGCACCAAGGGCCTCTTCAGCCTTAGTGGAAACAAGACCACTAGGGATAGCAGCCTAAAACTGAGGGGGGATTCAGGAAGGAAATGAGGAATGTTTTCACCAAGAGGATGGTGGCAAAGTTTAATGAGGTGAAGGAGGTGGTATCCCTAAATATGGTGGACAGCTTCAAGAGAGGTTGGGGAGGGGACGTTGTAGGTAGAGGAGGTAGGGGTAGGAGATATATGAGAGAGTCAAGGGAGATGGGGAGGTTCCCTCTGTAAATACAGTGGGAACTGCATACTCAAGCAGACTAGAAAGACCGTAAGGCCTTTATCTGCTGGCTCATTCATGTGTTCATATGTAACTGTGTCACATGGATGGGCCTTTCTGTGTTGCCAGAGCTTAGTTCTGCCAGGATTCCTGTTCCCCACTGCTTTGCCAAGTGGTAAGCATTGATAGGTATCCTGAATATCCCTGAAGCATCCTTTGCTTCAGTGGCCATCACAGTTTTCTGTGATTGCCTTTTTGATTTATGGGCAGCATATCCTCCGCTCCACCTGAAGTCTATTGTACCATTTTCAGCCATGCTAAAGACCGTATATCCCACTACTTAGCCCACTTCCTGCCCAGGGGAGACCATTGGGGTCAGTGCCTTCTCCTGCATGGAATCCTTTCACTCTCCACCTGGCCTGATACACCCAAGGTGGCCCGCTGGGTGAGATCCATGCTCAGTAATGTGGTTTACCTGGTGACTGCTGACCCTCCCACACAGGTGCCTTCCCTGGAGGGTCAGGCTGACAATGCCACTGTTGAAGGAATTGGCTTCCTTTGTCCTCCTTATTCCCTGAAGCCTAAGCTCCTACCATATCTTGCTGCTTTATATTCTGCTGCAGCCTCGCCTGCTATCTTCCAGTGCAATTACGTTGTGCAGGACAGTCTTCATGGTCATCCCTCACTAGGCTGTCCATTGATGTCTTCAGGGGAACCCTCCACAGGCCTAGATACCAACTCTGCCTGCAGCTGTGAGATGATAATGGCATGAGTACAACTGTGTTCTCACTACCCCAAGCTCTTTTAGATGACAACCTCCTTTAGCACTGCAGCGGTGCCTGAACTCTGCCAGCTCTCCCACTGGCAATACCCATTACTCCTTCCTCGAGCACCAAGGATACCTTAAGTGTCTCTCATGGCCCCATGAAAGCAGTCTATTTTATTTGCTTTATCAACTCTGCCACCTCATTTGAACCCTTAGGGATGATGACAGAATGTCGGTAGCCACTGGCTCATTCTGATGAACAGCTACCGCCCTCCTGAAGGGAGCAGGTTGTTGCACAAAGACTTTCGGACTAGGTCCAATTACAACTTGTTTTGGAGAAAACACAATTTAGCTATGAAATATCTTAATAGAGGCTTCATGAAAAGTGGTGACACTAGTATAGACAAACTTCTCGGTGGAATGTTTCACATTTCCTAAAACTCAAAACTCAGTAATTTCTCATGGTAGTCCTTAAGAGCTAGTACACCACCTCTAGGTTTGTTTTTATGAGGGGTGGTTATGTTTGCTATCAAACAACAAAGTATGTTGCTGTTTTTTTTTTTTCCATTGTCGCCATTAACCAGATACCATTGTCCTCAGCATTTTGCATTTAGCTACAAATACCATTGCTCAAGTAGTCATAAACTGCTGTCATAGTTCAACAAGCTGTGGGTAACACTTCATAGTTTGGCAACAGTTTCTGTCATTTGGCTGAATACTTTTGATGTGGTATCAGAGGAATGGAAAGTGGCCATTGTGGTCTTAGTTTCAAGAAGGGGACAAGGTTAGTCCCAGGCAACTACAAGCCAGTTAACCTGACATTAGTGCTGGGCAAAGTTCTAGAAGCCATTATCAAGGAAATGATAATGACGCACTTTTTGTTTTACTTTTCACAGATTATTACCCTGACTTTATAGATTATTTACCATGACTTTTACAAAGTATTTACCCATGGTAGCCCAGCTGAGATGCAGCATCTTGCATCCAGCGGTGATCTTCTTCCATCCATTTTCACAGATGGATGGATGGACTAGAAACACTGAGAGGTTGTGTCTTGCCTGCAGTCTCACAAGTATTTGGCTCTAGTGGGATTTGAACCTGCAGTCTACCAGTTCCCAGGCTGTTGCCCACACCACTAGGCACATTGTCTTCCACTTTATTGAGGCCAAGGTTCTGTCCCCTCTCAGCATGGCTTTATAGTGGCAGTGCCACACTGAACTGATCACTTCCTCGAGTGGGTGACTGGGGAGCTGGATGAGGCAGGGCTGTGGATGTAGCCTCACGGGGACTTCAGGAAGGCCCTGATACTGTGACATGACAAGCTTCTGGGCAAAGCCAACTAATGTGCTATAAATGTGATATATTCAGGATGGACTGATGACTGGTTTGGGGGCAGAAACAAAGGGTGTTGGTGCATAAGCTCTACTACGAGTGGAGAGAAGCACTCAGTGGCATTCCTTCTCGGGATTAGTTCTGGGATCACCGCATTTTAACATTTTCAGTAATGATATGGATTTTCCACAAGGCTGCTTAAGTTTGTTGATGAAACTAAGCTGGCCAGGATGTTGGACTCCCTTTAAAAGGGTGGGGACAAATTAAACAAGCTGGGTGATTGGTCAAACTCCTGGAGCCTCAATTCAGTACATCCTAATGTATGTACTACACTTGTGGAGACTAAACTGAGGTGCTATAGGAATTAAAGTTCACATTGTGTTGCACTCCTCTTGCTGCAGTTGGAAAAGGACCTTGAGGTCATAAAAGACATGGGTCTGAAGTATGGCAAGCAGTTTGCAGCTCCTGTCAAGAGTCCCATCAAATTCTGAGGCGTCAAAGAAGGGTGACTAGTAGATCGGAAGTAATCTCTGCTAGGTTTATGAGGCTCCACCAAAGTACGATGTGCAGCTCATTTCCTCAGTGCAAAAGAACATTGAAGCAGTCGAGAAAGTGCAGTGCAGGCCACCAAAATGATTAGCAGTGTGAGGACAACAGCTATGGGAGGAACTAGAAGTCCTTAACATGATCACCCTCTAGAAAAGGAAGTTGAGACAGGGCGATAAGCAGTCATCTGCATACACAAGGGTACCAACAAAATTAAGTATACAGAGATGTTTGATCTGGTGTCCTCCAACTGGATGCAGGACCCACCCTAAAGCTCATAAGTGATGCATTTATTTTATGCGTAACATTAGGAGGCATTTTTTTATTCAGAGGATAGTGAACCTGGGAGCAGCCTACCAATGGAGACTGTAGATATGAAGACAGTAAGGTCTTCAAGGTATGCGTGACAGATTTCTGCTCACCAAGGAATTGGCTGGTACCCTGCAAAGTAGAATGCCTGAATCCCTATGAATTAATAAATGTTTGCAGAGAATACTTTTTATTTCATCACCACTTACTGTATGAAGCAAGAGGATGTACTTGATGGACCTAGTGTCCCTTTCGATCTTAAATCACTTTGTTGCTATGACCCAGGTTTGGGAGCAAGCCCTGGATGCCCTCAGTAGGGAATCTGTTTTCTGGATGTGCTGCCAGTGGCACTGTTTCCCCGATCAAGGGGGTGTAGCTCTATAGTCACAGCGACTCCTGCATAGCAGGCCAGAGGGTTACCTCCTTCATAGGCTAAAGTGCAGTCTAACAAAGCCAGTCACTGGCACCATACAAGGCTTGGGAAGGTAGGATGACACTTGAGAAATGGGGTGGGCCACACCAAGCCATATGAATGAATGCCACAGGCACTCTTGATTCACGCCACACATATGTGGCTTTGCAAGAGAAGTAGGGCTGAGAGGTTGTTGGTACACCTGACGAGGGTGATGCACACAGAGCATAAAAACTTTAATTAAAAAAAATGCATAGCAAAGTTCATTGCTTTCCACAGTGCATCAGTTTGGTTTTTCTATTTGATTTCAGAATGCAAATCAAACATATTGGTATAGCATTGTGGAAATAAGTAGGGTCTGGAGGTATGTGAGGCTGAGCCAGTGAGATGTCTAGAACTGGACTTCAGCCAGTGGTGATGTTCCTGGCCGATGATTTACTTGTCTACTGGAAAGTCTACTTTTCAAAAGAGTCTCACTGCTTTAATGAATGTACTGAGTCTTGCCATTTTGATGATGCTGTGCAGCCAATGTCCCCTGCCTTATTCCCCTGCCCTCCACCACATCACGACCTTTCCCATTACTGTGTATTATTCCTTGGAGTGCTGCCTACTCTGCTCCAAGGAATCCAGCTGGCCAAGCAGCTCCACAAGTGCCTACCAAGTGGGCTTTCCGCATGCTGTCAGTAGCACTACACTCTCAGAGTCCTCTGTGTGGTTTCCCACCCCACCATAGGTTACAAGCCCCTGGTCCTCCTGTGGTCTACTGAGCAGGTTCTTTCAGTTTTCATTCATGGGGGCTCTTTTTTTTTTTTTTTTTTTTTATCATTTAACAATTTTTACCTGCAGCCATAGTCCTGCCCTATATCCAGCCACCACTCCTCCTTTCCACTGCCGACCCTGAAGCTTGACATGCCCAGCTGGCATACACAACTACACCTGTGAAAGGGGCCTCAGCCCCCAAGCTCGGGCGAGGATCCATTACCGCACATGCTTTTCAGGCATCGCCGGTCGGGTGAAACTGCGCCATCAAGCTGCCGACTTGTACTGCCTTTTTCCCCATTTATTTCCTGATGGAAGCATGGGCATGCAATGACGCCCACGCACTGACTTGCAGACGCCTGCCATGCTTTCCCCAACTAAGCAACTGCAGTAACTCCGCGTCCCCAGGGACCAGCAGAGTGCAGCGTACATCCACCCTTCTCCCCAGGACTAGGAGGCTGTCAGCCGGATGCTCAATCCTAGTCCTCCCCTCGACCCCGATGACCAGGGCTCATTCCAAACCCAGGTCACCGGCGTGGAGCAGTGTGGCGTCCAGTGACTCAACCCTCAGCGCCACCTAGCCAGCTGCATGGGGCTCTTCTGATGGCCAGTGGGCTCTTTCAATGGCTGCTGGACAAGGCTCAGCTGTCGGTCTCCATGTGAGCTGCAGCTCATTCAAGCACCAGGGACAAGTGGAGTAGGTGTTTCTTTTAGAGATTGTGGCAATAGCTTCAGCAGGTGAGAGACAGAACACTTAAGGCAAGACGGGCACATTATATATTGTTTTTAACACCCCTGTTGTGCAGTGGATTAATTGCTTATGAACTGAAGCTCATAAGATGCCTGGTAATGCACAGGTGATCAGTAATTGTCAATTTGGGGCCTTGATCACATTACTGTGTTTTGCATCTGCACAAGAGAGAGAGAGACAGAGAGATGGGTTGGTGCAGCAGATGGTTCCAGGGTGAGAGATTCTGACATAAATTCACAATTTCCTATAGTCTTAATTAGGGGATAGATAGGGTGAACAAAGCAAAACTGCTGTTGGCAGAAAAAAAGTAAGCAGCAAAAAACTGAAAACATTTAAAAATACTATAATTTATGTATGTGGAGTTTCAGTGTATTTCTTATTTTGATTTTATTAATTGACTCTCATATAAGATGCCCAGTAATGCACAGGTGATCACTTCAGTAATTGTCAGTTTTGGCCCTAAGCATGTTTATGTGTTTTGTACCTGCGTGGTGAAAAAGAGACACAAGGCTGGGCTGTTGCTGCAGATGGTTCCAGTGGTGACGGGTTCCTACTCTGACAACAAATGTACAATTTCCTGTAGTCTAAATTGGGGCAGATAGGGTGAGTGAAGAAACTGCTGCTGGCAAGAAAAAGAAAAAAATACAGGTAGCAAAAACGTAAAGGCTTATTTAAAAAAAATACTGTAATTTACATAGTGAAGTTTGGTGTGTTTCTTATTTTAAATTCAGTATACTTTATTTGATTTTCAAACAGATAAAATATATACAAATACAACAGGAACATACAAAATACAGAACAGAACAACATCCACCCTATGTACAAAGGAGCAAATTAATGCAATGTGATATATGAGTAAGTGCCACAGAACTTAACATGCCTGAGTACACTAGTACAATGTTATAAGTTCCAAACATACAAACGTAGACAGTGGCAGCAGATATGGACCTCTTGGCCCATCTAGTCTGTCCATTTCTCCCTACCTACACTATTACCAAGAGACTGCTTGATCTACAGCTCCCCCACTTCTTTTCCACTATGGTTCCCTTGTGCTTATCCCATTTATTCCTGAACCCCACCACTGTTTTCACCCACCAACTCTGCTAGAGGCTGTTCCAGGAATCCACCACTCTTTCTGCGAAGAAGTGCTTCTCACATCTCTCCTGTAAATCCTCAGCTTCATAGCATGTCCCTTTGTTCTTGAGCACGTTTCTTCTGAAAAATACTCACTCCTGTACCTTATTTACCCCCATGAAGTATTTAAAGGTCTCTGTAATATTCCACCCCCCATTCCATGGTGTTTCTTATTGAGGTCCTTTAGTCTCTTCTCATTGGACTTTTGATGCAGACCCTAAACCATTTTAGTTGCCTTTCTCTCGACTGCATCCACTGGTGTCCTTCCGGAGATGTGGGCTCCAGAACTGGACACAGTACTCTAGGTGGGTCTTGCCAGCAAACTATACAGAGGCAGCACCACCTCCCTCTTTCTGCTGATGATACCCTTCCCTATGCATCCCTGCATCCCACTCACCTTCCCTGCTGCCTTGTCACACTGGCCACCCTTTAGGTCAAATTATATGATTACCCCAGGTCTGTTTCCTGCTTGGCGGTCGTCAGTACCACTCCACCAATTTTGTACTACACCCCTGGGTTTCTGTGCCCTAAGTGCATTATTTTGCACTTTTTGTATTGAAACCCAGCTGCCATATCCATGACCATTCCTCTACTTTTCTCAGGTCTCTGCTCATCCTTTCCACACACACCCCTGGAGTGTCCAATCCTATTGCAGATTTTGGTGTCATCCACAGAGGCAGACCTTCCTCCAGCTCCTCTGCAATGTCACTTATAAAGACATTAAAGGGACAGGTCCAGCACTGATCCCTGAGGCACCCTGCTGGTCACCCTCCCTTCCTTGGGTGAACTCCATTTACCACCACCATCTGTCACTCCCTTAACCAATTTCTTATCCAGTTTGCCACCTTTGGACCCACTCTAAGATACTCAGCTTGCTTACTAGCCTCCTGTGAGGAACATTGTCAGATACCTTACTGAAATTTATGTAGGCCACGTCCACTGCTCCACCTTGATCTAGTTCCTTGGTCACCCAGTCAAAGAAATTTATCAGATTCGCTTGACATGACCTTCCGATGAACCCATGCTGCCTTGCATCTTGTAACTCACTAGATTCGAGATATTCCACAATCCTTTCCTTCAGCAGTGATTCCATTAACCTTTCCCACCACTGATATCAGATTGAGTGGCCTATAATTGCCTGCTTCCTCCTGCCACCACTTTTGTGTAGTGAGACTACATCTGCCGTCCTCCAGTCCTTCAGAACCACTCCTGTTTCCAATGAGCTGTCAAATAGAACTGTAGAAAGTGTAGTCAGTACTTCCTGAACTCCCTCAATACCCTTGGATGCAACCCACCTGGCCCCATTGCTTTTCCAATTAGCAGTCCCTTCAAGACTCTGTCCTCCCAAAATGACTAGTGTCCACCTCCCTCCCTCCCAAGTTTTTATAAAATTTTTATGGCCCTCCCTTCTTCTTCTGTGAACCCTGAACAAAAGTATTTGTCAGGATATCTGCCCTTTCCTGGTCCCCCTCTGCACAGCCCTCACCTTCCCTTTTAACCTTATAGTCCCACCCTGGGTCTTCCTCTTTTCAGTTACATACCTAAAAACTGTCTTGTTCAACTCACTGGTGCAGCAGTAGTGTCTCCACTCATGACACCCTGGGTTCAGGAACAGATTGGGAGAGTTGGAGGGCCAGCCAGCTGGGAAGCATGCTGGACGTCAGGCATCTATGCCCTATACATCATTGCATGCCACACCTTCCAGGGGACAGAATTTCAAAATGCTAGCCCTCAGAATGATGCCCTGCCTCCTTGGTAAGCCCCGGACCACCGACTGTGGCACTCTGCTGGGGACCGAGCCTGTAACACAGTTGGGAACGGCCCAGCCCCATGACCCCACCGTGTGGGGCAAGCCAGGGAGGAACACCAGCAGAGGTGTCTGCTGAGAACAGTTCAGCTCCATTGGGGACACACCTACTCAGCGGCCCCCACCCTGAGAGCAAGCCAGGGAGGAACACAGTCGAGGTAAGTCCCACGGCAGTGAGTGCTGGGCTGGGGCAGGGCTGAACCAAGGATGAGACCAGACCAAAAAAGCAAACTGTCTTATCCCTTTCGTTATCTCCTGGGCTATTCTCTCTTCAGTCTGTGCCTTTGCACTCCTTATTGTTTCCCTATACCCCTCTCTATCCTTCTCCCTCTGCATCTCCTTATACCGCCTGAATGTTACCCTATTAGCTTTTATTTTTTCAGCCACCTTTTTCGAGAACCATGAGCGGTCTCATTTTCCTGTTGCTTTTGCTCACTTGTTTGATGCAGAGGTTTTTGCCTTTACTATGCTCCCTTATATCTTTGCCCACTGTTCCTCCATCCCACCTCGTCCACCCCTGCTAGGTCATCCCTGAAGCGTTCACCGATCTTTATAAAATCTGCATTCCTGAGTCCAGGACCCTCATCCTTGTGTGGTTCATTTCCGCAGCTGTCCTTATATTGAACCACACTGTATGGTGATCACTGGTCCCCAAGTGGCCTCCAACCTTGGCGTCTGCAATGTTGTCCCTGTTACTGAGTACCAGGTCCAGTACTGCCCCATCATGAGTGGGTTCATTGACTATTTGCCTGAGGAACACCCCTGCAGAAAGGTCAGGATATCCCCGCTTCTAGCTAAAGGCACTGCTGGGAGGCTCCAGTCCACTTCTGGGAGGTTGAAGTCCAACATCAGCAGCAGTTTTTCTGCCATCTTGCCATTGGCTTCCACCAGTACCTTATTTAATTCCTCCCCCGTGCTAGATGTCTGTAGATCACTGCAGTGCAAATAGTGGCTCCATTCCATCTCCAGGGTGACCAGTGTGCCTCTGCCTCCCCTGTAGTCCCTGTATCTCTGTTGCTTTTATGCTTTCCCTCACATAAGCATCACAACCCTCCTTTCCTTCCACCCAGTCCTTACTGAACAGAGTATAGCTTGGTGTGGCTGATGTCCCAGTGATGCTTTTCAGTGCACCATGACTCGTGGCTACAGTATTCAGGTCGGCCTCTGCCATGATGGCTTCTGGGTCCAGAATCTTATTTCCTAAACTTCTAGCATTCACGTACATGGCCTTCCAGACTTTGTTTCCACTCTGCTTGTTGCTCCCATTTGTCCTTTTTGCCCTCCCTCCTTTCTTTTTAATGCTGCCATTCCTTTCCGCTTTATCTCCCACCCTGCTTCCATTATTAATTTGCACACTCAAGATTCCTCTCCCTCGGGTTCTCCTTACTCTACTCCAGCCTGTTGTGGGGGCAATTTCTGACTCCACAATTCCTTCTGCCACCCCTTGTCTAGTTTGAATGGTTATTGAGGTAACATTTAAACTGTCCACTGAGGACTGCAGTTCCCTTGCCAGATGAATGCAGGCCATCACCCATGTATAGGCCCTTATCCTCCCAGGTGGGTCCCCAGTATGACCAAACCCTCACTCTCTGCACCATTCCTTCAGCCATGAGTTGAAGCTCTTGGTGCAGAGATCTCTCTCCTGTCCCCCATTGTAGACAGGCAGCACTTCAGTGAAAGCCACTAAGCAAGCTACTTGTCTATGACCCTCCCCAGCTCCTAAACTCCGCTGCAGTATCCCTGCCCCATCCCTAGCCAGGTCATTAGTCCCCAGGTGGACAATGACATTTAGCTCTCCCTCCACATCCTGTTGCCCTAGCGATCCTCAGGATCCAGTTCTAAATTTCCCCAACTCTGACTGACCATCTAATTTCAGAGGATTAAATATGAAAGTGGAGGTTGACAGGGTCCTTTATCACATAAGTGAAAATAAGACATGCAGTTTCCCCATCTGTGGACATAAGAGTTATACCTGTGGTGGATATTTGCTGTAATTTTTCAGCATTTAATACATTCAGGATTTTCCTGTGCCTCCACCCTAGATAGTACCTCCTCATCCATCAAGTGTCTTAATATGACTACAGCTTAGCAGCTGCAGCAATCAAGACAGTATGTCCTTTTCGTGGCCTATTGTGTTTTCCTGGTACCTTCCCAGTATACAAATTTCTGGAGTGAAGGACTCCTGAATCCCTAACAAAGGGATATGTGATCTCTTAATGTTGTCCCATAAGGGCTTTGCTTTCATGGAGTGGGTGCCATAGTGTATGTAAAAGTGAGCCTTCCTCCTGACTGCATCTAGTACACATAAATAAAACTATATGCCCATTTTAAACAATTTGGAAGGTGTGTGTACACATTTTGTAAATGTTTTAATTGCATTAATCTGCATCTCTCATGTTAAATATATTTATGTCAGTCCAAATTATTAGCCATTCCTCCTTTGTTAGATACAGTAGCCTATGAGTTTGTTGGGGTCCAACATTTGTAGGGTAGAATATAATTTTGAATTAACATTGGGTTGCTATGCCATTCAATGGTGCATCAAGTTGTTACCCATTCTCTAAGGTCCACGGTGGAGTACCCAGTACCTTCACTAGCACATGTGCAACTTGAAGAAAGAAACAGGCTGAATTGTTACTGTGTACATATTTTTCAGTGTGACATATGTAATCCGTATACCCCCAAAGGTGAGGTAGTCCACCAGACACATTCATTTTTTCTAGCAATTGGAGTTAAAGAGCCTGTCTCCTATTTGCAAGTTGGGATTTCATAACAGGTGCTGTTGGGGTCTCGAACTAGTAACTAGTAGCCACAAAAATCACACTGAACTCTGAAATTTACACTACAAAATCAGGTTTATTATGCTAAGGTATATCCTACATTATCATCGGCAGTCTAGCATATAGAGTACAGTAATGATCAATTACCTTCCTCTGGGAGTGCACACAGGACAAATGTGGAGGCTTCAGCAACTCATATTAGGGTTCAATGCTACTCACTGTCCACCTCTAACAGTAAATTTTGTATGCACTCTCCACTAACTTATCTTACAAAATTTAGCATATGTCCTATAAGGTAATCCTTTCCTGTATACAGTACTGTATTGCACTGCCTTATACCATCTTTCTGGTACAAAACTGCACATCTATACATATTGTAGCTCTTGGTGTCTCTAATTTTGTGTATATTCAGCAGTTTTGTAAAGTCAGGCCTTACCAAAACATTTGTCAATGCATTCCTATCGTAGTACCAAGCTGTGCCAAGTGTGCCAAACTAGCAAGTCTATTGCTCAAAAGCACTGCAGCTAAAAGGACAAGAAAGGCAATATTAGTACAGAAAATATTCTCATTAACCTTTTGCCAGCTAGCACTTTACAGTGTTTCCATCATATCAAACTGTCATATTCTTACATAGTCCTCACCTTGATGCCTGCAAAGCAAGGCATCACTATCGATTATGATAATCCAGTATGGGCTTCAAATGGTCCAGTTGCCTCTGCCACCTCTGCCAATGAGTCCATAAGTAGCACAGTAAATATAAATTGTCAGTGTTAAATATGATAGTATAGGGTGCGATGCACCCCTATAGTTAAGGTTGTAAAGGTGGTTCTGTGTTAAAAGTTGAAATGTTGTACCTTAATAACGTTGGCATTTTTGGACAAAATAGCCCAAAACTTGGCATGCACAGTTACTCTGCCAGTATCTCAAGATGTGAAAAGTTTTGTGATGGCATCTTGTATGGTTTTTGAGATTTGGAGTGGTAAAAATGGAAAAACACTTTTCCCCATTGGTAAACATGAGACTTTTTACCTTATCTACAGCCCAGGCAGAATGAACATTTTCTTGAAATTTTCAGGGATGATGGGGTCTGTGCCAAGGGTGTGCTTTTGGGTAATGTGATTAGAAGATATCTCACCATTTTTGAATTACAACATTTTCTGTGATACCTGCTAGACAGGCAGGTAAATGAAAATCATTGAAGAAATACTATTTGTGCTTCTGCTGTCTTGTTTTTTTCCTTTTAAAATGTGATTTATAAAGAAATTGTACTTGGTTATGAATTAGCAAGACCTGTATTTAGGTCTTAGTAACATGCTTAGCAACATTATTGCATTATATTTAAAAAATGTTTAGGTGAAGTACCACATGTGTTTTGGGGCAAGAATCATATAAGCCCATCACTCACTTTGCTGAGGATCAATCGATCAGAAAATAGCCGTTCAAAGATTTTTTACAGCTCAGGCTTTACTGTTCAAACTGTAAAGACTTTGAACAGTACAGGTCCATGACAGTTCAGGCTGTTGTATCTTCCTGGTGTCTGGTTGTACCCCTACCAAATTCTCAGTGCAATCAAGCAGCACCCACAAACCACAAGATAACAGTTTGTCAATTTACACTGCAGAGCTCTGAGCCCTACTGTTCTCTGTGCATGCAGCACCTCACTGGTGAAGTTAACATCAAATATGGGGCTTTAAATCACTTCCTTCCCTTGCAAGGTTGAGAATGTCTGTTTACTGACTGCATGCCCAGCCATACATATCTGAGCCCATGTTTTACCCTTTGGACAAGAGGAACTGCAGAATCCATCAGCATTAAAGAGGTAGTACAAAAAGTAAAAAGAAAAAAAAAAATAAGAGTTTTAGTCTCTCTCCTGCTCTGCAGAACTTGTGTGCATTAAAGAGATAGAAGAATGTGAAAGTTACTAACTTTCACATTCTCTGTTGTATCATGGTGCCTAGTATCAGATATTGTTTCTTTTTATATTGCTAGATATTAAAGTGTGACCACTTGTGGGTGGCATGCCAATGACATGATGGGGAAATGCTACTAGTCACTGACAGCAGAGCTGCTGTAAGACTGGTGCTGCAAATCAAAACTGACTTCCTTCTACACTATCTGATGAAGTGTGAAACCTTTCTCTGTCTCACCAGATAGCAGTTTAACTGTTCAGGTAAAAGAAATTGCCGCACTGAATCATAAAAATGTGAATTCTTTTAATCTGCATACATGTCAGCAAAGTGTTAGGTTTTGATAATTATTTCAAGAAACAAAATCAAAGTAGCTGCAATCCAAAGAAACACTTGCTCAAACTTCACATAAGAAGAACCTTCTTTATTAAGATAAAGTAACAAAACAACTCCATGTGATTGGTTGCTGAAAGGAAGACAGTCTGAAGTGCTGGCTCTTTACCTTGGGCTTTAAACTTATAAAATTGTTTTTCTTAAAGGGCTCTGTTACCTGTCTCTCACTGAATTTAGTTTCTCTTTGTTCTACTGAAATTAAAATATTAACTAACAGATTTGTGAAAATATTTCTCACAGAAACGTTTACTACTTCATGTTCGGGGATGAGTGATGTGACTGGTTTGAGCAAACCACTGGCTCAGCGGTGAATGACTTGAAACCATAATATATTCGAATGATGCTTTCCCCTCCCCTAATGTCCTTTCGCTGTCCCGTAGCAAAACATTACTTCTCTGATAGTCCAGTGGTCCCTCCTCCCCAGTTTTCCGATCACAGTCCCTATATAACATGTATATCATTGGTAGTCCAGTGGTCCCTTCCCCATTCTACGATCACCGTCCCCATGCTGCTGTTTATGTCCCTGATGTCTAGTGGCATCTCCCCCAGTCCCTTCCTGCAAAAAGAAAATTGTCCTTGATGGTTTTTTGTGTGCCCAAAAACAGTCCCTCACCTATCAGCACCCCCACCCCTACTTCTCACTCAGCACCCATTACCTCACGCACCCCCAGTACACCCCACATCCTCACTCACCTGAACAGGTCCCAGGCTCAAGATCCACTCTCCTGATCAAAGACACATCTTACTGCTGGAACCAGCGACTGCGATATGAGAAACTAAGGTAAATGCTGTTCGATGTATTTCAATGGGAGGGTTCAACTTTAATGCATAAGTCAGCCATTTTTGAACATTTTGCCCCAAATTTTCAACATGGCCTTTTTAGAACCCACCTTATGACCAATGTGACTGTCATTATGTAACTCCTGCCCGAAAGGTGATTTCGCGGTTGGTTGGCGAATTCACCTTTTGGGCTGAGATCTGACAATTTTTCCTGACCTTGTTCTTGAGGTGGTGTCATATTAAGGCTATGTTGAAAATTTGGGGTCAAAACATGTTAAATTGGCAGCATTATGACCATTTGTTCTGATTTAAGCTCACGCACACTCCACTTGTAACCGGAAATATTAAATATTTTGACCCCAAATTTTCAACATGGACTTATTTTCCCACCTCGTGTATGTTACAGCTGTCATTTTTCACATCCTGGTCAAAATGTCTTTTCAAACCTGTGGCACGAAATGGTGTTGCAGTTGTGCAGAATTACGTTTTGGTGGGATTGAAAATTTTCAGTACCGTGTACATGAGTTGGGGTAATAAGATGTCTGTGCTGACAATTTGGTCACTGTTGTCCTATAAATGGAAGTGCAGGGCCCTTCCACAGCTACATACATATATGCATTAATGGAAGGATGGGGTGCTCCCTCAGGCAAATAAGGATACAATTACTCTATCTCAAAACTATACATGAGTAGAGAGCAGGACCCTTTGGGCACCGTGCTCCCACAGGCAAATAAGCTAAATTACAGTGTCTCATTGCAAAAACTGTGTTAATGCATCAGTTAGGGTTGCTATTAAAGCGAAAAAGTATGGAAATCAGATGTTAGGGCTTTCAATCCTAACTCTGCATTCCCCTCCCCAAGCAGCCAAAGAGGAAGAGGCAACACAAGCAACCCCAGACATACAGACATACAAAGAAGCCAGCAGAAGAAGGTGATTTTGTTTATCAAATCTGCTCATATTGCAGGGTCCACAGCTTGAGCTACTGTCTTTGCTTGCCCTCCCACTCCTCCCATTCTCCCTACCCATGATCCTAACTTTCCCCTGTGCCTATCCCAGCTTCTCTTAAAACTGCCCACTAGCTCCAATGAGATGCTCTCTTCTGGCAGCGCATTCTCTGTGAAGAAGTGCTTCCTGACCTGCCTCTTAAACCTCCCACCCTCCAACTCTAACACTGTGCCCCTCATGTTATGGTTGCCACTCAGCTTAAAGAGACTCTCCTTATCAACCTTATTTATCCCTTTCAAGTACTTGAAGGTCCCAATCATGTCCCTCTCTCTCTCTCTCCTGTCTTCCAGGGAGTACATGTTCAGTGCCCTCAACCTCTCCTCATATGCTTTACCCTGCTAAGCCGCTGTCATCTTTTTAGCCCTCTTTTGGACCTTTTTCCAGCAGGTTAATGTTCTTTTGAGGTGTGGGCACTAGTACTGAACTCCATACTCTAGATATGGCCTTACCAGTGACCTATACAAGGGCAGTATAACCTCCTCTCTCCTACTACTGATCCTCCTAGATATGCATCCCAGCATCTTGTTTGCCTTTGCTGCTGCTTTCTTGCACTGTGTGGAGTGCTTCAGGTCACTAGTGATCATTACTCTCAGGTCCTTCTCTCTCCTCTGATGCAGATACTCAGACTCCACCCAGGTAGTACTCTGTCCTGGATTTTTGGCTCCAGTATGCATAACCTTTCATTTCTTGGCATTGAAGCCAAGATGCCAGATCCTGGACAACCTCCCAGCTTTTCCAGATCTTCCTGTAGGTCCTGTATCCCTTCAGCTGTGTCCACTCTCCTGCAGAGCTTGGTGTCATCTGGGAATAGGCACATTTTGCCCTTAATGCCATCCCCAGTGTCATTGATGAAGACATTGAACAACACTGGCCCCAACAGCAGAGCCCTGGGACCCCACTTGTTACTTCTCTGGTGCCAGATAACTCTCCCCACAACCACCCTCTGGGTTCTGTCACTCAGCCAGTTTTCCACCCATCTGGCCATCTTTTCCCCAACCCCAAGATTCACCAACTCCATGATCAACCTTTGTGGGGCACAGAGTCAAAGGCCTTGCTGAAATCAAGATAGAGGATGTCTACCGCTTGGCCCTGTTTACTGTCTTAGTGACACAGTCAAAGAAGTCAATCAGATTCGCTTGACATGATCTCTCCTCCCCATGAACCCATGCTACCTTCCATACTGGAGATCATGCTCTAGATATTCTACCAACCTTTCCTTTAGTGTGGTCTCCATGAACTTGACCACAATGGTGGTCATACTGACTGGTCTGTAATTCCTGGGTCATTCTTGGGACCACTTTTGTGGAGGGGCACTACATGTACTGTTCTCCAGTCCTGCGGTACCACACCTGACTCTAATGAACTATTAAATAAGCCTGCCAGTGACCCTGCCAGCTCCTCAGCCAATTCCTTTAGTACCCCATGATGTACTCTGTCCAGGCCTGGTGATTTGTCCACCTTCAATGCCAGCAGCCCCTCCCTCACTCTGTCCTCTGCTATCACTACATCTGTGTTCCCCCTCCTCCCTCCTCTTTTCCCTCTTGAAGGCACTGGTCCCTTCTCCCTGGTGAAGATTGAACAAAGTATTCATTTAGTATCTCTGCTTCTCCCTCATTATCTTCCACCCACTCCACCTCTTTCTTAAGCCTAACAATCCCTTCTTTCTTGTCCCTTTTCTCACTTACTGTGTATAGCAAAATAAAGCCTTCTTCACCTTCTTAATTCCTTCAGCTATCTGCAACTCCTTCTGTGCCTTTGCTTCCCAGACTTTCTTACTTGCCTCACTAGCCAACCTTAGGTAATTTTCCCTATCCACCTCTCTCTTGGTCTTCCTGAGTTTTCTATAGGCCAACCTCTTTTCCCTTACTGCCGAGGCAACCCCAGAACTGAACCAGCTGGGTGCTTTGGCCCTTGTGCTCTTCCCCTGAGCCTAATGCATTCATCTGTGGCAGCCAGTATTCCTTTCTTAATGATGGACTACCTTTGGTCCACCCCCATATCTGCTCTGATGTCTGCCAGATGGTTCCTTAGCACTTCGTCCATTTTTCTGAAGTCTGCCCTCCTGAAATACAAGATTTTGGTCTTAGTTGGGATGCTTTCCCTGCCCATCATCAGGTAAGACAAACAACATACAGCTCTTTTCACATGACACAAGAGACATCTGTCATCATGGTCCAGCACTTCTGTGGCCATGGATGGACATGCCACAGGTGGCTGAAGGCACTCAGCACCTGCATGCAGTCATCCATGTGGGCACGGGAGTGCAGAGCCCCAGACCCCTGCACCTCCATAGCAGCATAGGTGCCTTCAGCACCTGGTGAAGACATCTGCACTTTCCTAGTGGTTGTGGCACCTGTGTGTGCCTTATGCATCACAAGCCAGCTAGGTCATGCAGTAATTTAGCATTACTGCATAACCTGTTTGTATTTTATTGCTTACTTACAATTTACATTGTGATACAATGGGAATATTATATTGCACTTCCTAGGGGTTGAAGGCAATCGGCTGCACCTCATACCTCACATCCCACCTGGGGCATGCAGCAATTTAGCATTGCCACACCCTGCTATTAGTATTGATAACAAAATCTATAATGTGATCTTATGCAAATTGTATACTGCACTTCAAAGATAGTTGAAAGCACCCACAGCAGTGCCTAATGCATCACAACCCACCTGGGGCATGCAGCATTTTAGTATTGCCGCACACCCTGCCATGTGTTATTGCTTACTTACAATTTACAGTGTGATCCTATGGTAATTTATGTTGCAGTGTCCAGGTGGTTGAAGGCACCTGGCTGCTTCTCATGCCTCACAACCCATGTAGGGCATGCAGTGATTTAGCACTGCTGCACACCCCACTGTGTGGCATTGCTTGTAAGTAATTATTTATTTATATGATGCTCAATCCCAGGGCTCTGGACACCTTACAGAAAATACATAGAGTAAGCAGGGTTAAAAAACAGACATACAGGGTATAAAATACAATAAATTAATATGTAAAATAATAAGTCATAGTTAAAACCACCATCAGTTTTCAGGATATGCTTTCTTAAACAGGTGAGTTTTCAGACCCCTCTTAAATGCCTCCATCAACGATCCTCCTTCAGTAATCTGTGGGCGAGTTCCAGAGGACCAGGTCAGCCACCTCAAATGGGCAGTCACCAGAGCTTTTCAGTCTGGCCCTTGAAACTGCCAGGAGGCCTCTGGAGGAATGGAGGGAGCATACCAGGATGGCAGTCAGTAAAAGATTTTTTTGTTGTTGCTTTTTCTAACTCTGTTTTATAGCTCGCTGGTGGGGAACTCTTTCTGGCATCCACTGACCACTAGAGGTCTACCTCCTGAAGCACCCTTCTCCTCACCTGAACCACTCTGGAGCCCCAGCTCTGCACCCTCCGAGGTAGGGCCACCTATCCTCCCAGGGTGTTCTAGCTATAATCTAATTTGCCAGGTGATCTGGAGGTGCCCAGCATTGGAGTGTGGCTGTCCGGGGTCCATGGTGCCGTCTATCCTCATCGGTGGGATTTTCTGCCAGTTACTCCCTCCCTCTCCCTGCGGAGCGTGACTTTTACAAGGCAATGTCGTGTCACAGCTCACCCTCTAGCATATGCTGTGCCACCACATCAGTGCCCCTGCCCACTGTCAGAGGTAGTTTCATGAGCAGGCGCTGCCTGAACCCTCCCAGGAAGAAAGAGCAGTCCATCGGACCTCTATCTCTTCCTGACCCCTACCACCAGGGCTCTTTCCCAAACCCGTGGCGAGGTGTGGCGTCCAGCACCTCAACCCTCAGTGCCATGGGGCTGACAAATTTATTGTTTAACAAGTTATGTTGTTACAATTAGAAACACATATGTATTGCATTAACAAAACATAACATGCATAATTCAGTATATTTCCCATATTGCACTCGTTAACATTTTCCTTATTTAATTACACTTTGCTAATTAATAATATGTCATGTTTCAATTTTTGTTCTAAATTTCTTTATAATCATTTAGTATCTCAATTTATGTTCACCATTTCTCTAAACTTTAACTATATTTAATCAGATTTCTCTTTAATATGTAATCTTTGTAAATCGATAATCTTTTAAAAGATATTACTTTTCTAGAATTTTTGTTGACTCTGCATTCAGCAGATTAACTGTCAGTACCTGGGGGTTACCTTCCATTTGACCCAGAATTTGCCCCAATATTTTTTGTTCTCATCCTCTGATAGGGGGACGTACAATTAATAAATGCACTATACTGTCCATATCTAAATGCACTTGCATTTTCCATTGGAATCTGGTTCTTTATTAATAATGTGTTTTAATCTCTCACTTTTATGATATTCAAATCTGTATCTTACAAATAGATTCCTTCTAGAAGGATTTTTAATTTTAACTAAATACTTTTCTAGGCCAAAACCCTGCTTGTTTAGAGCTAGCCATTTACTAATTTTATAATTGGAGCATCTTTCCATGTCCTTCTGCTTAAATATGTCCCTTATCCTGGTTTTAGTATCCCTATACATTTCTTCCAGGGTTTTCTACCGGTATCTCGATATTTGCTATAAGCCTATGTGGTTTAATCCACTTTTCTAATACTTCTATTACAGGAAATATGAATTACAGGAAATCATGATAGGCTATGGCCTCATCCAGGCGTTGTCATGGTAATCAATATTCTGGCATCCTATATACTTTTAAAAGTATAAAATGATTCTTTCCTGTACCAGGCATTCGTCAGGACCTGACCCAATTCGGCTCTTATTAATGTTGCGGAGCCCCCAGTGCCAGGCCCTTCACTTTCCTGTAAAATATATTTATAGTCTTTCTATTTTACTGTTTATTTTCTGACCTGATTTCTGCTCCATATAATATCTGTGACCTTATTTTGGCGTTTATTTTATTAGTCCTCTTACTGAGCTACCTCCAAATGTATAATCGAAGCTTGATATGGCGGTAACATTTTTTTAATTTTTATTTCAATGTCTTTTACGTGCTTATTCCACAGAACATTTTAGTTCATATTGATACCTAAATATTCAAATCTCTTGCTTGTTCTAATGTGCAATTACCAAATCTTTTATTATATTTGTTTCCTCCTTATTTCCAATACATAGAAACATAGACTTTGTGGCAGATAAGGACCACTTCGTCCACCTAGTCTGCCCATTTCCTACCTACCTACTGGATAAGCTGCAGATCCTAGTTAACCAACAGCCTGTTTCTCCTACTCCCCACAAGAATTGCTTTATGTCTGTCCCATGAATTCTTGAATTCCCCATTGTTTTTGACCCCACAACCTCCTCAGGAAGGCTGTTCCATGTGTCCACCACCTTCTCTGTGAAAAATACTTTCCACATTGCCTCTGAGCCGTCCCCCTCTGTCTTCAAGTTGTCTCCTCTTGTTCTTGCACATCTCTTTTCTGAAAGATGCTACCCTCTTGGACTTTGTTGATTCCCATGAGGTACCTAAAAGTTTCTATCATGTCCCCCTCTCCCTCCTTTCCTCAAGGGTATACATATTAAGCTCATTTAGTCTCTCCTTGTATGGCTTCTGTTGCAGACCCTGCACCATTTTAGTTGCCCTGCTCTGGACTGCCTCCATCCTGTCTATGTCCTTGCAGAGATGGGGTCTCAGAATGGACACAGTACTCAGATGGGGTCTCACCAACTGTCTGTACAGAGGGATAACAACTTCTTGTTTTCTACTGGTGATGCCTCTCCCTATACATCCCAGTATCCCCCAGCCATCCCTACTGCCTTCTCACATTGCTTGCTAACCTTTAGGTTATCTTATATGATTACCCCCAGGTCCCTTTCCATTTTTTGTTGTTACTGCCTCCCCAATTGTGTACTCTTCCCTGGGTTTTGTTTCCCAGGTGCATTGCTTGCACTTCTTTGCATTGAATCAAAGCTGCCATACTTCCAACCATTCCTCCAACCTTACCAAGTCAGTTTTAATCCTTTCCACCCCCACTTGTGTATCAGCCTTATTGCAGATCTTTGCGTCACCAGCAAAGAGGTACTTTTCCTTTCAGTCCCTCTGCAATTTCACTTATAAAGACATTAAAAGGACTGAACCATGCAGTACCCACTAGTAACCCCCCTTTCTTCAGAGTGGACTCCGTTTATTACCTTCTGTGTCCTGTTGTCCAGCCAATGTTTTACCAGGCTGCCACCCTGGGACCCACTTCCAGGCTGGCTAATTTGTAGTTTTGGTCTTCTCTGAATTGATTGTCAGTTGTGCCTTTTACATTCTTGTTGGAGTGTTTCAAATAATCTTTTGCTCCCAAATTACTTGTCGAAATTAATGCAATATTGTCTGCAAAGCCAAATAAGTACAATATTGTTCTCAATTTTAGGCATATGGGCCCAGATATTCAAAAGAGTTGAGCCATGCGCCAATAGGGAGTTGCACCTGCGCCAAGTCGAAAATCGCCATTCTGCGATATTCAGCGGGAGGCAGTTAAGCCCCAAATCATCCTGAGCAACAGCGCAATGATAATGAATGCATGTGCAACTGAAGGGGAGGACCCATGCATAAATGGCGCAATATATATTCAACAACATGCGCTATGCGTAATAGGACGCGGAAGTTGCGCATAACGGAAATGAGCAAAATAAAGGGGAGGAGAGAGGCACAAGAACGCTACAGGGAAGCCACATGAGGTCAAAGTCTAGCAGGAAAACTGGGCAGCAGGGACACACAGGGTAGGCCAGGAAAGGGCACCTGGAATCAACAGGCACAGGGAAGGTGTGGGAGCCACAGTGCAGAAGGGGAAGTACACCACACAGCAGTGAGGCCAGCACAGGCAGGTGTTCCCGTTGCAGGGAAGTAGCAGTCAGGACAGCGGGGAATACAGAAACAGCTGCCAGGGGGTGAACACGAGCCAGGGACATGGCCAGTGCCACCATCCAGATGGAGGCAGTAATGGGGGTGAGAAGGTGGGCAGCAGGGGCATGGCCTTGGAGGGGCCCGTCGGTGGTATGCCCCCAACAGGCAGTACTGAGCCCCACCAGCTTCGAGCTGTACAGTGATACTGAGATTGTGGGCGGTACCATCTAAATCAGGCAATTCTGAGGCAGCTCTGTGAGCTGTGCAGTGATGTGATGCAGGCACCCACACGATGGAGCCATGCCCTGTCAGTGGAGATGAAAGTGACAGCTTGCATGTGGTTGCTTGCCACGGGTACCTTCCAGAGACCAACTGGGGACACCACAGGCATAACCAGTTGGCCACATCACGCCACCTCACCCAATTCCTCAGTGCACTGCTGCCACATGCTGTGGAGTACATCCATTTCCCCATCACACTGGTGGAGCGCAAGCAAACATACAGGAGTTCCACAGGGTAGCATGTATGCCTGGTGTGCTGGGGCAATAGACTGTACCCATGTGGCCATCCGCACACCACCTGGCACCGAGGGGCTGCATATATAAATCACAAGGCTATGCCAGCATCAACTGCCAGGTGCTGTGCGATGCCAGGGGCACATAATGTCTGTGCCACGCACCCTGGGGAGCACATGATGCCTTCATCTGGCACCAGTTGGCACTGTGCCACAGATTCGAGTGGGGATATCCCCACTGGCCACCTAGTGGGTGAGTATGCAAACCACATGGAAAATCATAGGGCCTGGGGGCATGGTCAGAGGTGACATGGGTAGTGGCCTACATGGCCCGGGGCAGGGCGATGCTGATCACTGAACTAACCTCCACCCTCTACACACAGGTGACAGTGGATACCCACCCGTCCCTGGCTGCTCACACCCTACTGGCGGCCCCTGACACCATTGCAGCAATGCTACAATGAGGCACACACCACCACACACAATGTCATTGAGCAGGTGTTTGGGATGCTGAAGGCACATTTCCGTTGCCTGGACACCTCCGCGGTGCCCTACCGGCAGTGCCCTACAGTACAGCTCCTCAAAGGCCTGTGGGCTATTCCTGGCCTGTTGCATCCTGCACAACATGGCCAACGATGTGGATAGCCATACAGGTCAAAGAGGGACAGCGATGGGGATGATGAGGGCGCCAGCAACAATGGTGATGGGCAGCCCCCTTGGCCGACAGGACCCCGACTGCTCGGCTGGCACAGCTGCACTGGGACACCATCATGGAGGAGCACTTCAGCCAACCCAGGTAAGTCATGGGGCCATGTGCAACCAACAGTGGCTAAGGCACAACCCACAAACATGCATGGACACACACCAGGGTGCATTCCATCAAGGAAGTGGCCGGGCATGGAACCACACACACAACCAGGGATGGGTGAGGTCTAACATGCCATGCGGACGGGGACACACACACACACACACACACACACACACACACACACACACACACACAAAAGCACCAGACATGCACTAAGGGTAGGAGGCACACCAACCGAGAATGCCACCTAGCTGCACACATGTCCACAGACCACCACGCCCACTGCCTGTCCTTGTCGTGTATCAGATGCTGAGCACCATTGCACATTGGTGTACAGCACAATGCGAGGCATCATCATGCAACGCACTGCGGACAGCAGCTGGGATGGTGTGCAGATGGACTGTGTGTCTGCGTGCAGGGCGGGTACCCACCCGTGCAATCCCGCTGAATGACACAATGCACAGGGCAGCACCAGACAGTAGCCGCATTGGGAGACAGGTCAGTCATGCGCCACAGTGCCCCGGCTGCCACGGATGTGTGGGCGGCCCGCCCGAGACCCACCAGCACCGACAGACTGACCACTGGCCTCATGGGTGGCACCGATGGTCCCCAGGGGTTCCACTGTGTGAACGTGACCGCGCTTTCGTGCTGGGGTCTGCAGCACACAAACATGCCTGCACCAGATGTGCTCGGGATGCCCACAGCTGAACCCGGTGTCGACAAGGAGGGTGTCGCATGACGCCAGGAATGGGGATGGACAGTGCACTGCGTAGTGTTCTGCGACGCATGGGCAAATGACTGTGTGCCCATTGTGGCCATGACAGCAGTGAATGCCTGTGTCTGCCTGTCAGTGGCAGTAGTCACATCCTCCGCAACTGGTCCATCCCTGCCAGGATCAGAGCGGTGTTTCTGCCGCGACGCTTCTCTGCCCACTCCAGAGCCGCACACAGTGCATCCACCGCGCGCAAGCTGCATCTGCTGGTTGACTGATGCTTGCAGTATGCGGGTGTGCTCATCTGCCTCCTCGGCATCCTGTTCCTCAGGGTGCACGGCCCTGATGCCCAGCACCCTTGAGGGTGGGCGCTGCACACCAGGACCAGGTCTGGGTTGTCCACAGGTGGTGCACTGACGCCGCCCCTGACCCTGTACCCCAAGCCCATTGGCCAACTGCTGATGCTGCCCCTCCAGCTGCTGCTGACCAGGGCTCACTGGTGCCGCTGCAGTGGCATAGACAGTCCCACTGTCCTGTACACACACCAGTGCTACCCCACTGGTACTGACAGGCACAGGCTGGGACTGTGATGACACGCAGGCCTCCACGGTGTCACCACCCACAGCCATGGCTGCAATGTTACCTGCTGTGTGGCCATCCTGTGGCACACACATGTCACTGCCCATGCCGTTAGCGACATCATCATCGGTGACGGACCCGCACCAGCCCGAGTCACAGCATGCTGGCATCCGTGGACACTGGCACGCTGGGACACGGGCAGGGCCTCCTCCGCACCTGTTCCAACAACATCAGTCTGGACAGCCAGGCAGGCCCACTGTCGCACTGAGCCACGTATACCTGTGGAGGTGGATGGGCCCTCCTCCATCTCCATCTGACTGTCCTCAGTGGACAGGCCCACCACCGCTGACCCATGCAGATGCTCAGGATCTGTAAGGGAAAACAAGTCAGCGTTACTGCATGTGACCTACCCTGCCCCCAATAGACAGACCATGACCTACCATGCAGTGACGGGCTACTGCCTGTCTGGAAGCCACCACCTGGAACCCCTCAATGGCACAACGCTGCATGCTTCCAGCAACCCTCTCCTCCTGTGAGGTCAGGTGTAACACCTCCAGCTGTCCCCCACCTGTCACAGCTCATGATGCCCTGATGGCAGCCACCTTCTCCTTTATCCTCCTCCTGTCTGTGCCCATCTTCTTCTTGCACTCCTGCATGAAGTGCTGGTGGCTGCCTTGCAGGTTCACTGCATGTGCCACCTCCTCCCATGCAGCAGCATGGGCCTGTGGTGTTCCCTGCCATCCACCGAGAAGCGGCTCCTGATCCAGGTAGGCCTCA
This sequence comes from Neoceratodus forsteri, assembly GCA_016271365.2. Lineage (NCBI taxonomy): Eukaryota > Metazoa > Chordata > Ceratodontiformes > Ceratodontidae > Neoceratodus > Neoceratodus forsteri. The sequence goes on along the minus strand of CM057458.1, from coordinate 964,344,616 downwards.
AACAGGGCATCCATCTCGGCCTTGGTGAAATTAGGCCTCCTCCTCCTCCCACCACTGTGTTCCTCCTCTCCCACAACTTGCATGGTCATTATTTAGCCTGTGAGAATGAAAGTTGTTACCTGTGACTGTGCAGTCCCATGCATGTCCCAAAATCCACTGTCCACCTCCCAAACAGCATGCAACTCACCAATAGACTGCAGTAACCAACTATGGCCAGTGCAGCCCAATGTCGCACTTTATAGAGCAGCCATGCAAATGAGGCGAGGCGCAACTTTAAGTGGATGCAAATTGCAGTGCTGCGCCATTGAGCGGCTGATTAGCTGATTTGCATATGATGACTGAATATCACGCTGTTGCACTGCGCAATTGTGTTGAGTGAGCTGAGCCAATGGCGCGAGTTCTGTGACATGTGCAGTACACACCTCAGTGCGCATGCCAGTGTTGCTGATGCAGGTGTCTGCCACGCTGCTGACGTGCTGTGTGTGGGAGGCAATGCAGGCCACGGCCACCATTGCGCCAGTGGTGCTACAGCGATGTTCACTTATATGGCACTGTGGCACTGGGGCATCATAGGCACACTGAGGTAATAGCGCGTTAGCCACTACTGGAGGTAGCACACAGGCACCCAATCATGCTACACGCATTGGGTTCCAGTGGCGCTGTGCCTGTCCGTGTGCCAGAGACCCTTGACCCTGTGCCCGACCTTTGCCCCCAGGCGCCATGCATTAGGCATGGGTGAACCACTATCGCTGTTCGGTGACAGCGCAATAGAGAATAGCGGCGCTGTACCACACAGCATCTGCGTGGTGGAGCCACACTGCAGAGTGCCATTTTGAACCCGATTGAGCAAGTGAGATGGCACAGAGGAGGGCTGCCCAGTGGACCCAAACTGAACTGGCCAACCTGGTAGCCATTGTTGAGTCACTTTATGACCCATTGTTTGGGAGGTACCCTGGACAGGTCCAGGAGCCAGATGTGGGAGGAGGTGGCCGATGCCCTGGAGGGAGCCACAGGAAGGGGGCGGATGGTGGAGCAGTGCGCCACAGGTATGGCGACCTGAGGAGGAGGAACTGGACCTGCTTGCCCATGCCAGGAGGGGCACGGTGCCACGGGTTAGGTAGGTGTTACGTCCACACACTTTTATCTTCCATATGGGTATCACAGTTGTATGTGTCCCGAACATGGGGGAGGACTGTTCGGTGTTGGCTGTGGTGGTGTTATCAGGGTGTGGGGTGGGTGGGTCTGACTGGGTGGGATTGCACACACATGGGGGCAGGGTGACTTTGCTACAGGATTGTACTGATGTTCCTCTCTCCATGTTTGCACCACAGGGCGGAAGAGGCATCTGGCCAGGGACCTGAGGCACCAGCAGGACGACAGGGCGGTAGGAGGGTGACAGTCCACAGCGCCAGAGGGACCGGCCTGATGGTGGTGAGTGCCCTACCTCCATGATTACTATTGCATGCTGTGTAACTGGGTGGGCAGCAGGGCATGGCCACCATCCATTGACACCACTGCCATGCATGCAACTTGTTACAGTCAGCACTGTCCAGTGGCACTGCATGTCTGGGAGTGCGTCGATGGTGTTCCATGCGTGCACTGGGTACATGGCTGTGCCACTGCCTCTGACCACATAGACATGTCACTACACAGCCATGGTGGTGCTGTGCATGACTTGGCCAGTGGGTGTGTGCAGTGGTCTGCATGGCTGTATGCGCCTGGGTGGGCAGGTCTTATGGACGTGATCACTGTGGGTGGTCACACACCATCACAGAGGCATGTCCCACGGCCGTATGCCATGCACAGTGGGTGGGCCGTATGGGGCTGTGCATTCACACCTATTGACTGTGCTCCCTTATCCTAGGTGTCTGCCAGCTGCAGGATATATGGAGGCACTACAGGAAATACTCAATGTGGCATGGGCATCATTTGAGATCCTGCAAAGGACTGACCAGCTTGGGGTCGGAGAAGACACAGGAGGCAGAGCAGCGGGCGGGGAGGCGGGCTCCCATTGATCATCCTTATGTCCCTGATTTCCTACTCCCTGGACCCACCCTCGCACCCCTCCTTTCCTGTCCCATTTGTTCACCCTGCCCCTTACCCACCCCACCTTGTTTGTGGCCCTCCCCACACATTTGTACATAGTTTTGTAAATAGTTCTTTTGATATTTTGATTACAAATCTTTTGATATGAATACTGTGGTGGTTCTCTGATTTGCAGCGGGCTATAGGTGCTCAGCTTCAGTGGTGTGCATGGTGTCAGAGGTGGTGCAGTCATGGGTATGTGTGTGTGTCTGCAGGGAAGTGATTATGGTGTGGGTGTAGTTATCAGTCAGTGTCTGTGGTGTGTGTGTTGTGCCTGTGCACTGGATGACTGTGTGCAGTGGTCCATGGTGCATGCTCTGTGTCCATGGCACCCTGTCAGCCCATCCATGGCCTGTGCAGCTGACACCCTTGCATGTCTGTGACCTGCACGGTCTGCTGGCATGTCAGTGGTGGCTGTCCATGCAGGGCAGCCACTGTACCCATCACAGTGCTGGGTTGCCTCCTGTCACTGGTGTGGTGCATGTCTGCCTCGGGTGACACTGTGGCCTCCGTGGTTATTGTCCCACCTCCATGCTGTGGCTTGTGTGTGTTGCAGGGGATGTGCACCACTATCTGTGACTTGTGCTCTGGGCAAATGATGGTGGCGTACAGGTCCACAGTGCCTGCGCGGGTGGCTGACACACCTGTGCCATGGAGGACTCCAGGCTGTGTGTACCACGGTTTCCATGGGCCCAGCTGGGGCTTGGTTGCCCTCTACTCGTCCCTGTTTTGTTGTGCCCTTGGGTATGGGTGGGTGTTTGTCCATGCACTGTGTTGCATCTGGTGTGGTGCATGCTTCCATGCACCACTGTGGGTGTCTCGCTGGCTGTTGTGGCCAGTACTGGGTCAAGGTGTGTCCTTGGGAGGGTGTGCAGGGTGCTGTAACACTGGTGGTGGTGTCAGGGCATGCCCTGTCGTATGTGGGGTACCTCGTGTGCTGGCCTTGTGGTCGGTCTCTCAGCTGTACCTCAGGGGGGCTGTGCATGGTGGCACTAGGTATGCTGTTGTTGCATCACTGTTTGCTGCCACCTGCTGATGGATGCTCATGGTGGGGCTGCCTTGCATGGTTCTGTGGTGCACAGGGTTGTATTGTCACAGTGGGGTGGTGGCATGCATGGGGTTTCCTGCAGTGGTGGGCGCTGTTCCTGGGCAGGGTGTTGGGGGTCATGGTGCAGGGTGTGCTCTGCATTGGGGGATGGTGTGGCATGGGGTGGTTGGCCCTCCTTGTGTGCGGTCACAGCTTTCCAGGGGTGTGATGGGCGCCATGGCCCGGCTGTGGGTTGGTTGCTTGTCTCCATGGGCCAGTGGTTATTCAGCCCTCCCCAGTTGTGCAGTGCATGGGGTGTAGGGGACAATGTCTGTTCTGCTGTGTGTTCCTCTGCCTATATGTGGCATGGGTGGTGGGCCCTACATCCCTGGTTGTGCAATGGCATTGCTGCACTGCTGCTGGGGCGTCCCTGGTTAGCTATGGTGCCTCTGGACTGCTCAGCTGGACATCCCTTGTTGTGCTATGGCGCATCAGATCTGCTCAGCTTCCCTCCCTAGTTGCGCTATGGTGCAGGTGGTGTGATATTCAATGTCGTTGGCTGTAGGCGCATCTTGGCGGCTCAGTTTTTGAATATCGTGCCTCAAGTGATGGGCGCAATGGACTTGGCGCTTGCTCCTCATATTAAGCACTTTTTGGGTGCAGTTTGAATATCTGGGCCATGGTATTCTGGATTATATAGTTTGACCAAAATTCTGTGTATGAATAAATTGAATAATATTGGCAACAACACAACCCTGCCTTCTCCCTATTTTCATTGAATTCTTCAGTATGTTCAACTTATTGTACCTAATTTTAAATAAGTTGTCTTTATAGAGGGTCCTTAATGAGTTTAGCATTGCTGTATCCATTCCCAGTTCTTCTAAGCTCATCCAAAGTAAATTTCTGTTAATACTATCACGCCATTTTTAAATCTATATATGTGCAAAATAACTTCTGTGTTTTAATTACTGTGTATTTGTATACTAAATGGTTCAATATGAAACATTGGTCTATTGAGTGTTTTTCTATTAATCCAGCCTGAGCTTCTGCTATTAAATTATTTTCTTTTATCCAATCTATTATTCTATTATTTAAGACTTGTAAACATTTTCTGTGTATTGTCCAGTAAACTTATGGGCCTATAACAAGCTGGGTCCTTTTTTCTCCTCTTTTAAAAATAAGGACTAGTACTGAGCTAACCCATGTTTTTGGTAGTTTGCCTGTTTCCCCTGTATAATTAAATAGCTTTTCCAGAATCGGTATCCATAAATCTGGATGGTTAATTATAACATCAATAGGTATGCCATCTGGTCCGGGGCCTTCGTCTTTTAAATTTCTTAATTGAGTAATATATTTCAAATTCGTCTTTTTATTGAGTGGAACCCATTTACTAATTGTTTGCTCTTGGGCATTTGTATTGTCTTTATCATAAACAATTACCTTAAAATTTTGTATCCATTCTGATGGTTCTATAAATGCTTCTACTTCTCCTCTTTTATCCCTAAACCTTTAGCCACTAATGTCCAAAACTTTCTATTATCTTTTTATAGACAGTATTCTCTAGCTGTTGCCACAACTCTTGTCTATGTTTTTCCTATGTATCTTAATTATTTTATTATATTCATTTCTGATTTTATTCAGTTCTTTTCAGTTCTCAATAACTGGACACTTTTTAGTTCTTCTTGTTTGTATGTTCAATTTTCTTTTGGCCACAGTACATTCTTCCTTGAACCTTCCTGCCTCATGTTTCTTTATCTATATATTAATTTCTTTATGCACCAAACAATGCAATTGCTGGACTATCTTTACATTGCTGGCTATACACTCATTTTCTTCTGAGTCTATAAACGTGTTCATTTCATATATTATTCCTCTCATTTCCAATATTGTTTGAAAGTTTCTATGATTTATTTCTTCCCAACACTCTCCTTTCCTAGTTTGTATCATTTTTGAATCAAGTCAAGGTGGTTAGTTGTTATATTGCTATGTTGCTGCCCCAAATTTACTTGTTACATACAGTAGGTTATTTCAGAGCGAAAAAGACCTAAAGTCCATACAGCTTGCAAGTTGATTTAATCATACCCTTGATCTTGTTCAACATTAAATGTTCATCAATTTATGTTTCAATTCCCCATACTGTTGCTTGCCACCGCTTCTACCAGTAGGACATCCCAAATCTTCTGCACTCATATAAAAAACAGTGTTTTCTTTTGTTGATCTGGAATCTCTCACTGGTTATTTGTAAGGGATGTGATCTTGTGCAGTACTTCTGCTCCCTGAATTTTAGTCCCAGATGATCCCATAGGTCCACATCTGAAAGTGCTTTGTAGCTCATGCACATGTCCCCCTTAATCTACGGACCTTAGATGAGAACATTCCCAGTTCACTCAACCTCTCTTCATATTCCATATTTTTTACTTTATTAACTAGTTTTGTTACCTTTCTCTGTATTTTCTTGAGTGCTTTAATTTCAGTTTTACCCTCAGGGACCAGAACAGAGCATAATACTCCACGTGGGGTCTCACCAAGAAGCCACACATTGGAATTATCACTGCACTATCCCTACTCTTAATATGTCTTTTGATACAACGTAATATACAGCTAGCTTTTTTACCATTTGGTTACAATATAACTTGAAAGTAAGGTAATTTGTTATTCTAATTCAAGTCCCTCTAGTCTGTAACCTCCCTCAAGGAAATCCCATTTAGTCTGTAGTTATATTTCATGTTTTACCTCCAAGATGCATCACAGTGCACTTATCAGTGTTGAATGCCATTATTTAACTGCCCACTTCTCCAATTAGTATAGTGCTGCCTGTAATATTTTGCATTGTTGATGTAGTTAACTGATAGACCTATCTGGGTATCATCTGCAAATTTGGATTCCCAAACTTTCACATTAGTCTTCATGGAGGTTATGTAAATGTTGAATGAACAAGGCCCAGGGCGGATCGGTGGCACTCGCGGTAGCCTCAGACCATGCAGAGTAGCGACCCCTGATTGAGACCCTCTGCTTCCTATTCGACAGCCAGGAAGCTATCCATTTAGAAATGTCACACTGTACTCAATGATCAATTAAAGCATCTATGAGTTCTCCATGCGGACCTTGTCAAATGCTTGAAAAATCCAAAAATATAACATCCACTGAGTCCCCATATCCAGAGCTTACTGACCCTGCCATAAAACTCCAGAGGTTAGTCTGGCAGGATTGTCCCTTTATTGAAGCCGTGCTGCGTGAGATCAATATCTCCCTGTTGCTGCATATAGAGTAATATAGTCCTTACTAATTCCTTCCAGGACTTTTCCCAGTATGGCTATCAAACTGACAGGCCTGTAGTTCCCCACACCCTGTTTTGAGCCCTTCTTGTGTATGGGCATCACATCTGTCCGTCTCCAAATCTCCAGCATCTCTCCTTGATCCAGGGATTTTTGGAATATTGCTGTAAGTAGACCTGTAATTCCATATGCAAGCTCCTTGATGACTCGTGGATGTAGCTTATCTGGGCCCTGTGCCTTATTCTGGTCCAGTTTTAGTAGTCTTTCTCTGCTATTAAGAGTATCTAGTACCAGGTGGTTATCTCTTGCAATGAGTAAATGGTTCTTAGTACCCTGGGTCTTGGAATTAAATAACGATGTGAAAAATTTGTTGTATAGAGTTCAGCCATTTGGCTGTTATCAGTGACTAGTGTCCCTCCCTATTTTTAAGTGGCCCTATGGATTTTGCTCCTCCATTTTTCTTATTTATGTATGAGTAGAAGGACTTGTAGTTGTTCTTAATTTTGACTGTCAGTCTGTTCATGGGATTTTCAAGCCTGAGCTATAGTTCTTTTTGAAACTTTTAGGGCTTTCCGATATAAAGCTCACATGTATGGCCCACTTCTCCTGGCCCTAGCATAGGCTTTATTTTTCTTATTTATTATTTTTGACTTTTGCTGTCATCCATGCCAGTGAAATCTCAGCTCTATTATATTTTTTCCTGCTTGGCACATACTTCTGCACTAGGGTGGTGATTATTTTCTCAGACATATCCCACATATGGTGTAATGTCTGTTGCTTAAAGGCATCCTTCCGTTCCCACTCAGCCAGCTCCTTTCTCATGTTGTTAAAATCCACTCTGTCATAGTTCATGATAATGGTGTTCCCTATAATATCGCTCTTACCTCCTGTTAAAAGAAAATCCACCATACAATGGTCGCTGGATCCTAGTGGTGTCAATACTTGACACTCCTGTATAGTACTAGTCATGTTACAGAGAACTAGGTCCAATACATGTTCCCCAGTAAAATCCTCTACATACTGTTCCAACACAGCAAAGTTGAAGGTCTCTATATATTGCAATTCAACAGCAGTATTTGACTTTTGGTTTATCCAATTAATGCCTGGCAGGTTGCAGTCACCTAGGAGTATACAATTAGTGACTGATGTTAATGTATTTAAACTATCCAAAAGTGTCATGTCTTCTGAGATTGCATATGAGGGGGCCTATATACACACAGTATCAATTTTGGCCCCATGTAGGGGTGTAAGTTTAACCAGACCAATTCCAAATCCTCCCAGTGTGATGTATCTGTCTGTTCTGAAACAATCACATCTGGTACAAAAGGCTACTCTACCACCTCTTGCCCCCATCCTGTCCCAACAATACATCATATGCCCAGGAATCTGCCTATTCCATGAATCCTCACTGTTCCACCATGTTTCTGTGATGGCACAGATTTGAATGCTATCCTCACATAGAATATATCTAGCTCATCAAATTTGTTTGTTAGGCTCCTGGCGTTAAGTAGTGAGCACTTCCATTGGGAAGTGTTCTTGAGTCTGATGGGTGCAATGCTAATGATATGACCCCTCTTGAGGTCAGTTCCCCCATATGAGGTGTAAATGTTTTCTAGCTCTCTCCTTAGCTTATGTGCCAGGATTCTTTTGCCCTTTTATTTGTATGCAACTCATCCAATGCAGATAGATCACTGTTCTGGAATTTGTCCCAATGCTGAATAAAAGTATGCCCCTCTCTGACACCATCTTCTTAGTCAACCATTTAATTGTAGTATGTCCCTAGTTCTTGTTACAGTTGCTCTAGTGACGGGAGTATTTCAGAGATTAGTATGTCACAACCTTTAGCCTTTAATGCTCCACCCACCTGCTCAAAATCCTCTGAATATCCACCTTGTTCTTTTCTCTCATCATTTACTCCTACATGTAGTAAAGTAACTGGCCTCTCAGTATTTGCCAACAGCTCAGGAGAAGTTGTCTAACATCACCAACCCCTGCCCTGGAAGAACACTTGTTGTGGTATATTCATTTCAGTTTTGCACAAGACTTGATCTGTGTACCTTAACATTGAATAGCCAACTACTAAAACATCTCATGAGCCTAGCTGTATTTCATTATCCTCCCCATGTTTCTCTTCCCACAATTATCCCTGTCCTCTGTGTTGGTGTTGGATACTATGGGGACTGCTGATCCTACATTCATTATTTGGTGAATCACGGTAATTGCAATGGAAAATGTTTGCTTTCCCGCTATCTCCTATATTTATATTAATGAAATCTTCCACCATATTTATTCTTATACAGATCATATCAATTATTGAGGCACTTCTGCTGTTCATGAAAGTAATAGCCACCCTTACAATCTGAAATAGATCACCCATTGACTAAACATATTACATATCATTTTTCCCATTTCATTACAGTTATTGTCCATGGAACATCAGTCTCTCACTGTTACAGATCATTATAACCTCTGTGACATTTTTGTAATCATTGGTAAATTGCCCACTCTAGCATTGAAATCTCCTAGGACAATTATTCTCACTAACGGGTTACTTACTATTTCTTTATCTATTATATCTTCTAAATGATCAATAATTCTGTATCTTGCACTATTGTGTTTTGAAGGAAGTATATAAATATTCAACAATATAGTTTCTTTATCTTGGTTCTTAACTCTTACCCCATAGTATTATCATTATTCATATGCAGTTCTGTAGATTAATAGTTCTTGCTTAATCCACTCAAGATTACTAATCCTCCACTATTTCTTCCCCATTTCTTATTCCTTGTGGCATTTTTAGAGTAGGATTTATAGCCATTCAAAGTTGGCTCCTTGCTTGCCTGTGTTTCTTGTATACAAATTAAATCAAAATTGCTGAGATATTTAATCATCTCCTTATCCACCAGTTTATTTTTAACACCAAATTTGTTCCAGGACAGTACTTTCAAGAACTTACTTTCCAGTTTCGTTGTTTCCTATTCAACCACTTTCTATCTGGTCAAGCTTCAATAGAGGTTTCCAATACTGGAGATCTATTGATATTTTCCAACAGTTTTACCCATTCAGGTTTTTTAATACTTGTTTTATTAAGTTAAAACATAATTCCACATTTTATGCGTGTACATACATATTTCACATTAGATATGCACTCATGTTTCTTATCCAGTTAATTAGCAAATCACTACTAATTGGCTTTTAAAACACATTTACAATCTACAAAACATAGAAAACTTAAAGAACATGAGCTATATAGTAGTAGAGGTGAAATAATAAGGAAAATAATTACAGTAGTCAAGGAACAATATCAAGTAGAACTTGTACATTTTAAAGAGTTGTGTGAGGTAGAGAATTTCATATCCTCACATCTGTTTATCTAAATGAACCCATTCAGGTTTTACACTCCATGATTCTCTCTTACCTACCAGTTCTTTATCTTCACACATAAATATCTCCAGATGGTCTTGCTTCAGATCTTTTACACTAATGGTTTACATGATTTCCTCTTCTATCCAAATAGTTATCTGACCCCTTTCTTCCCATCTTATAACCCTTTTAATGTTATTTCTTAACCCTGATATTTTCAATAGTGGTTCCAATAAATCTCCTATTTTTGTTTTAGGTTTTATTGGATTCAGTAATGAAATGTTTTGAGAAATGGACAGTGAGTTATTAAATTCACTGTATTTGAAGATTTCTTCACTTTTCATAATATTCTGGAAATAATTGTCAAGTGTTAACATATTTCCACACTGTATACCTACATGTTGGAGTCTTGCCTTATTAAATGCTATAGTTTTTAGAATAAAGGAATTATTTATCCATAAACCCATTCTTTGTCTGTCAATGGTCTTATTACACTTAAACTGAGCGTCAATGCCTGGTCATTTCTCAAAATGGGTAAGACTAAGCTCTTGACATTCTCATCCAGTGTTTCCTCATTTTCATTGGGCAAACTTCATCATCAAAAGGGATAAAACTTAATCTGTCTCCTTCGTTTTCTCCATAAAACCCATAAATTCATTTCCCAGGTTAACATTTTTCTCAAATAGCCCCTGGGCTTCCCTAGACTCTTTTTACAGCTCTCTGCTGATACTTTCTGTCTATCCTTGGTTTCACCATTAGTATTTTGTTTAATCTCTGTTTGCTTATCTTGTTCCTTTTATTCAATTATATTTACTTCACTTTCTTGGTTGCAAAGTCCTTTCTTGCTGGAATCTTTTTGTTGTTGTTTCCTTTATGTTTTGTCCCCTTCTTCTTATTTATTTCCTTGACTCCTCAAGTGGTTCACTGATTGATGGTTGTTTTCAAGTGCTATCTTGGGCCACTAAATCTTGTTCCATGTTAATGTTTACATTTGTTTTAATTTTCTCCCTCACCTCTCTCTTTGGCCATTGTTTATTTAATTTCTGCATGACCCACTTTTGGTTTACTATATTCCTTATTTTTCCTCTCTTCTCCTTTTTGCCATACTATTTTGTTTCTTTACTTTAATTCCTCACATATGCTATCATTCCTAACCCCTGGTGTAGGTAAAATTATTAGTTCCATTGTAAATCTTGACTCAAGGTTTCATGTCTCACATTCTGGCCAGATATATCCAAAGTTTCTTCCTTCTGATTATGAGTTTGCAGATCCTGTATTGCTTTTATTTTCTATTGTAATTTCTTGTATGAAATTCAAATCCTGTACTATTTTAACTAATTGCTCAAACATTTGAATGTTAGCCATATATGGGTCTTTCAAAGAAATGGCTAAGTCTTTTTGTTATCCTTTGTGTAACTGGGATAAAAGTCTCATCCTGACTCATAAATATTGTGTTCTCCTCTTCCCTATTTTCTCCACTTATGTAAGATTCATATGGATCTTTACTAAACAAGTTTCCTTGCCCTCTTCTCTCTGTTTACTATCTATTAGTTTAAGTCCTTGTGTTATTTGCTAGAGATGATTCCTTACCTTACAGATTTTTTGGCAGTTTACTTTTTAATCTCACAGTCTGTTTCCTTTCTTTCCTTTTCTTTTCTTGTTTGTCTCCTTGAATTTCTGTAGCAATGAACTTGTCTCATTTCCTTTTCTAACCTATGTTTACCCTTTTTAAGGCTTTCAATCTCTAACTCTAACTTATCCTTATATTTGTTTATTTCCACATTTGGAGTAGATGTTTGAAACATAATACCACTTTCTTGTTCTATCGACCCCTCATGAATGTCAATCACATAAGCTTTTGTTTTAGAAATAAAAGCAGTGATCTTGGGCTGTTGCAGACCGCCTCTAACCTCTCCTCCCTCCCTTTCCCCTTTCTTGTCTCTAATCTCCATAGTTTTTCCCTTTATTTTGATGTTTATGCTGTGGTAGCTGTTCCTTTTATTCTCCTTGTTCTATTATGTCCACCAGATCTCTTTGGTCCTTCTTATTTATTTTTGTGAAGCTGAATAACTTCTTGTCTTCACTGGCATTTTACCAATACTGTAATATTGTAATACCCTGCTTATTTGATGTTACTTATAGGACTGCAGAAACTTTTTCTCATATGTAGTATGTTAGTCAAGATATAGCAATATAGCAACATATAACAGTACTTCTCACTTGGTTATCTGAATTCCTCAGATCCTTGCTCAAAGTTATTTGTCAAAATAAACAAAAAACCTGCTAGCAGCTAAATTTTGAATATAATGTACTGATTTTGTACAATCAAAATTTTAATCGGACGATCAGGTTTATTACTGTATAACTACTCCCAGCCAACTTCTGCCAAAAGTCATATAAGTCCACATCAACTATATCTTAATTAAATATAAAATGGTGAAGTGATCTCAAAATGTCCTTCTGGTTTTGCTACTTGCATCTTGCCAGTCTACTGGATCTGCAGGGCTTGGACTACCACTCTGTGCAGTCTGTCCTTTTGGTCTGCACTCCTGATCTGATGCCTTCCACAAGAGCTGTTAATATACCAATGTCTTCTAAGTGGCTATCATGTACATCAAACAAGAGTCCCAAATGCCCTGTCGTTCAATAAATTCTGGATATTTTGTATCTCCCCAGTAGATGCAGGTTAAGGTCTTCCAGCATTTAGAACCTTCAGATAAATAAACCAAATCCGCTGGAACATTACTACTGCCAGTGTTAGCTTATCGTCTACCCCTCGAAGTACTTGTGCTTGCTAACCAAAATCAAAATAGCACATGCTCTCAAAATACCATACAACCATATGGCTAGCTCTTTAAAAATAGCTACAGTGGCTGCAATAGTAGATACAGTGTTTGTGTTGATTCGAATCTTAAAGTTTGCATCCTTGCAACAGAACAGTATTATCAAACTTTACATGTGCAAAGAAATTCTATTTCGATTTAGCTTCAACTGCTAATATGCTAAAGATATACTAGAAGTAGGATAGACAAGTTCAGTAGCTGCTGAATAAATTGTAAAAACAGCCCATCTGGCTTTCAGTGTACACAACCAACTCAAAATGTCTCATACCGGGATGGCAGGAGTAAGGGGTTAGGCAGATAGCCAGGGGTCCAAACTGTATAGGATCTTATAGGTAAGCAAGCCCACCTTGAAGATGATCCTCCACCTGACAGGCAGCCAATGCAGACCTTGCAGGACTGAGGTCACATGATAAGACCTAGGCAAACTCCTCATCAACCTGGCTGCTGCATTCTGCACTAGTTGCAGTCAGTGGTAGATCCTTCATTGAACTGAAAGTATATAAGGGTTACAGCAGTCCAGCCTGGATGTCACAAGGCATGCACCCAGTGAGAGCAGGTCTTTGGGTGGAATTAGGGGTTTAATGTAGGTGACATTCCTTAAGTGGTAAAATCACTTTTGACAACAGGCGACACCTGAGCATCAAGTGTCAGCCTGTCATCAAGGATGATGCCAGATTTCACACCCTAGAGGATGCTATCAATGGGGTGGACCCCAGGACCAACCATGTTGCCACCCTGGAGCACCCCCATCATGCCCACAACCAGGCTGAGTCACCAGTACCTCCGTCTTGCCAGGGTTAGCCTCAGCCAGTTAGAGGACATCTAACCCTGGATCTCAGCCAGGCACTTGTTTAGAACTTCAACAGTGTTATTCATTCCTTGGGCAAATTATATATACAGCTGGGTATCATCTGCATAACAGTAAAACCCAGACTGTAATGTCTAATAGAGCTCTCCAGGGCAGGATGTACACCACAAACAATATCAGTAATAGGATCAAACCCTGAGGTACTCCACATGACAGGGGCTTCAGAGGAGGACACATTCCCCATCACCATCCATTGCCTCCTGTCCGAGACATAGGACTCAAACCAGTTCCTGACAGGTCCAGCAAGTCCACAGTACTCTCTAAGTCAATCCAATGGCACAATGTGGTCCACGGTGTCAGATGCTGATGAGAGATCGAGGAGAATGAGAATTGACTGGTCTCCTCTATCCCTTGCCCTGAGGAGGCCATTTTTCACCTGAACCAACATTGTCTCAGTGCTATGCCTAGCCCTAAATCCAGACTGCAATGGCTCATAGATGTCAAAGTTCGTGAGGTGTACCTTGAGCTACAGTGCCACCACTTTCTCTAAAAATGGGAAGATGGAGATAGGTCTATAATTCACCAGGATGTCAGGGTTGGCGATGTTTTTCAAGAGGGACCTCACCAATGCCTCCTTCAAGGCATTGAGGAAGGATTCTTTGAAAGTGAACACCAGACTGTCCTGGTGAGCGCTAGACCAATAGTCTCAGGGCATCCTACTGAAAGATGCATTTGACCAGTTTCCAGCTCACAAAAGGTGAGCCACAGCTTTAAAATCACCTCAATGACCTTAGCTATGTCTACTGGCCTAAAATCCTCCCAGATAATAGGGTGCTCTCATTCCTACCAGGCCCCATACTGCGGGGCTGACTGTGCCCCACTGGGGAGATCCCAGACTGACTAGAGGACACCCTGTCAGAGAAGAACAGAGCAAACTCTTCACATAATGTGGTTGAAAATGCTCTTTTCTGCTGTAGACAGACTGGATGAAGTAGTCTGTCCACAGTCCAAAGAGCTGAGCTGGTCTGTTCTTCCCTGCAGCAATCTCCCTGGACAGGAACTCTGCCTTTGTATGGTCAATTGCCCTTTGGTAATCACCATAGTGATTTCTCAAAGCCAGTTTGTCCTCCTTTGCCAGCAGTGCTCCAACTTCTGACCCATGGTCTTCGTCTCTTGACAGCCCCATCAAGCCATGGGGGTCTCAAGTGAGAAGACCTGGGTCATATATGAATCAGTGCGATGGTATGGAGCACCCAGAGACAGCCCTATTATGAGCCGCCACCACCTCACCCATGCCACTTGCACATGCAGCACTCAGAAAAGTCAACTACTGCCAAAGTTCCTCTGGGGACAATCCCTTAGTGGGTGACAGCGGGCCATGTCGATGGGGATGGACTATTAGGGGGCCCCCAAATGAGAACTCCATGGTGCAATGATCAGACCACATGACCCACTCAGTCTTGGGGTCTGTGATCTCAAACCACAGCGAGAATACCAAGTTCAAGGTATGGCCGTGGGTGATAAGTCAAGAAGCAAAAGCTTGTGCTAGGCCCAGTGATGTCATCAGCTGGAGGAGGTCATTCCCAAAAAGTGAGGATTCATTGTCAATCCAGGCATTGAAGTCACCCAGAATCAACCATCTAGGGTGACTCCAACACCCTGTCAGTGACGAAGTCCACAACCTCCTGTTGGAATTCTTCCCCATCCCAGAATATGGTAAACAGGGACTCGCTACTTGCAAGATCTTTGCCCTTACCACACCTCCACTCCTCCGTTCCTCAGTGAGAAATTGCTAAGATTTCCCAATGTCTAATTGAAGACCTCTGGGGCCCAGCTCTTTTGTTTTGTGGCCCCTACTCTGTGAACTCTCTACCTCGTCAGTTAGAGAGTGCCTGATCATCAAGAGTTGTTTCAAAGCTGCCTTTAAAACCCATTTGTTTTATTTAGCTTCTCCTGATTCTAATACTAGTTAGCTTATTGCTGTTCATCTCTGATTATTTTTAACTGTTTGCCTTGGATATTTATTTATCTTTATTTGCATATTTTTTGCTTATTGTATAGCACTGTGATCTTTCGAACAAGCGTTTTTAAATAAAGTTGATCTGATTTGATTAAACAAGGAGAATCCTACATCCATGAACCTGGACTCCCATGCACTGCCACACATTCAAATTGCTTACACTTTACAATATGATCCTATGGGATTAATAAACCACACTTCCCAGGTGGTTGAAGACACTCATTAACCTAATGCCTCATAACTCACCTGGGCCATGCGGTAATATAACCTTACTGCACACGTGTCATGTGTTATTCCTTACTTACAATTTATAATGTGATCCAATGGGAATTTTTAGTGCACTTCCCAGGTGGTGTGCAAGTCTGCATGTCTATCCATGGCTACAGAAGTGCTGGACCATGATGATGGAACTGATGCATTAACATAGTTTTTGCAATGCAATATGTAATTATTTTGCAAAAACATTGTTAATGGATTAGTTAGGAGTTAATGCAACAAAAGCAGGGAAATGTGGTGTTAGGGTTTCCAACTCTAATACTCCATCCTCACCCTGCAGGCAGCAGCAGGCTTGGGTGTGCCTTGCCATTGTCAGCCCTAAGCTCACCCTATTCCATGAGTAAGTAAGCTGAGATTGTTACACCTGGGTTATGTCCCTATCGTCCCACATACACCTCATACTGTATTCCTGGTCTATTATACTGTAATACTGCTATTTTGTACTATGCTAATACTGATCATGCATGATTTATTATCTCACTATAATACATTTATCTAGATTATGTGTGTCTTTTATAGATATTCCATATATTAGCTACCTAATTACTGATAAGATGACTCAGAGGGATCATCAGTGATTATTGTATACTTATATTCACATATAATTATATATAGTGTATTTTACACTCAGATATGCCATGTAATAGGCCTGTCAGCAGTTCTCTTTGTCTCTAAGCAAGCTGACAGAGACAGAAGGCCTTTGTTATGTCTAATATTTTATATTGTATGTAAGTAAGAAATGTGCATGTAGTTTTAAACTGTCAGGATTTCTTTTGTCTAAGCTATAATGCTAGTGGAAGCATATTCTGTCTCATACTGTATGATACTCACTAGTAATTCTGTCTCCTAAGTCATTCTCCAATGGAGAATGACTTAGGATCTATATGTTTCTCATATCTGTAACTATGTTGTAATCTTTGTTGCTATGCTGTTATCTGTAGTATTTAGCTGTCCACAACCCATTGTTGTGCTCTCGAGACACTACTGTAGCTGCTCTAGAAGGGCAGAGAGCTGGAGCATGGGTAGAGATAGAATAAGATCTTAGAGAACCTAAGAGCTACAATTCTGGTGATTATGTACATTCTTCAGGAATGGTGAGAAACCTATCTCCTTGTGATTTTCTCTGTCACATGCTTGGCGTAAGTAGCATAATAAACTTTATTAGTACTCCGTGCTTGTTCATGAATGTTTCTTGGCAGACTCGAGACACAAGAATCTGTATTATTATTATTATTATTTTTATTGTTTACCCTACACACCAAGAGTATTTAGACTACATAATGGTGACCGTGAAATGGAGTCTGGATGTTTTCACAAGTTTCATTTAATTTCCTCTGTAAATTAAAATACTGGGTGAAGATCCCCAGTAAAAACAAGCTGAAAGTGTCTAATGTTTAACATTTTTCAGTCAGTTGTGTGTTCTACAGTGCAGACAAAACAATCTCTTGGCAGATATTCAATTTCTGTGTAATGAGTTGTTTTATTTTTGATTTTTTCCTGTTCTTTCTCTGTGGGAACACAGCTATAAGGATCTGAAACAAACAGTTAGACAGCTTTCTTGTGGATTCAAATCCTAATGGGCATTTACTCATCTAGGTGTCCACATACACCAAAGGCTGTTTGTTTCCTGTCATGAACTTTGGTTGCAAACAAAGTTTTTTGATCCACAGACAGCTAAGGGTTTCTTATCAGTATATGACATGTCTAAATATATCAGTACTGAGTTGAGGCTGGATGCCTTAACAAGCCAAACTGCTAATAGTAGTTGGCTTGATTTTGCTAAAAAGCGGAATCAATGGCAGTCAGTTAATGGACATCATTGCCCATAATGAGGAATTGAAAATGGTACCAGTGATCCTGAAGGATTATTAATTGCAATGTTGTTTAATTGTTTTGATGCTGTTCTAAATAAATATCTGTTTTGAAATCTAAGCATATTGATTGCAAAATGGAGAATGCTGCTTTAATGCAGATGATTTGTCTGAAACAGGCTTCTAACACGGAAAGAATAATTGGACTACAGTCTGAGCTGGAGTCTGTCCGTCTAGTAAATGAGTCTCTCTTTAATGAGAGAAGCAGCAATGACCATGCCTTAAGAGATAACACTGAAAATGCAACTAATGGTGTTCTGGCTAGTAACACTAATTCCTTACGTTTTGAAAACAAGGAACTTAGAGGTGATAAGTCTGAAGTAATTACTGAAAAAGTTAACGAGCTGGTATTTCAACACCAGACCTTGATGGTACAGCATGAGTCAGTATGTTTTAATTACAGCAGTCTTGAAATGAAGGTTTTGAATCTAAATCATGCGCAGTTTCTGTTGATAAAAAGCAAGTTTTACAAGATGTGATTGTCTTGAAATCTGAAAACAAAGCACTTAATAGCATGCTAACTCCTGTATCTGAGTTACAGTGTAGGAGTAAAAATCAGATATGGCGAACTTGTGCCATCAGCCAGAGGTATTGGCAGGCATACTAACTTAATGTCCAAAGACCTTGCCTCTTCTGATGTTGAAGAGTTTGATTCTGAACACTCACAGTATGCTGTGGGTGGACTACAACAAAGGCTAGCCACTTGTTTTTCTGTGATTCACAAAATGGAGAATTGTTAGAGTCTCAAAATGGTGGACACACATGTCGTCAGGTTGCATCCCATACCATTCCCAAGATGGCCACTTGTGGTCATGTGATGATAGTCATGACACAGTAACCCATGATGCCCATGAGGTAATCCAAAATGGCCGACCACCATCTCACGGAGATTCGATCCTGCAGTCACAGGGACCTGTGATTGCTGCCACAACAAACAAAACATACGGAGTTTTTGTCTTGATTAATAATGTTATCAGTAACACTAGAGTTTCTGAGGAACAGAAGATTCTCATTAAAAATGATGTTGGCGTACTTTTGAATAAGGCTGATATGCAATCTGTCATGAAGTCAGCGTCTGATGCTGAAGAACAGCTGATGCTGTTAACAATGTTTGCTTTATTAGCATGGCCTTGGTTAAAGAACACAATGAAGTTAATTACATGAAATGTTTTATTTCCTGTGCAAGGATACATCAGCTTTCCCGAAGACTGAGCGTACTGCTTTTCCTATGGGTGCATTAATACCTTAAGCTGCAACATTAAAAACAATGTTGCTACCATACAACAACATTCGGTGGGACACTCACTTTACATTTGATGGGAGGGAACAACCCTGATTCTGAAAGCCCGTGGCTGCGATATTTTTAGCATCACAGGCCATGTGGGGAGGATACAGGTTTGATTTCTGAAACTGAGCTGACAGATGTCTCAGTACTACTTTCTCCACCCCTGATGGCTACTGAACCACAATCCATAGCTGGAGAACTATGTGCAGCTTACACCACTTTCTCCCACTGTGTAGGCACCCTTGATAGTGACAGCACTGCTTGCATGTGATGCAGAACCACCTCCATCAGTGACACCTGGATCATCCCATACTATGGCTGCAATGGCAGGCACTACAAGGTAAGAAGGTACAAGATATCATAATACTGATATTGTTGTCTTTTCTTTTGGGATCACTGACCATGGCCCCAGCATTGGTTAATCCTAACACAGCTTTAGGGCATTATTTTGAAACTGCCACATCAGATAAAGCAAGCTCAGCAGCAGGGCTTGACAAATTTTAAAATTAGGTACTTGTCCACGGACAAGTGGCTTCAAAAGTAGTTGTCCCAGTGCTTGAGTTGGTAGTCCTGGTATAAGATGGCATATTTTTAATGGAAAGTATCAAACTACAGAAAACTCAATGGATTTATTGTAGTAGTTATTTAGTGTTGAAATAGACAATAAGGAGAATAAATAATATGATTTTATTTTTGTCAGCAGCATGGCGAGGCTGCGAGCATAGACAGAATTAGCATTAGCAGCGAGAACTGACAGCAAGTGTGGTTGCAGCAGCAGCACAGGTGCCAGCCTGCAGCACAGTGAGAACATCATTACAGCAGAGTAGCAGACAGTACAGCATCAGCATTGGGAAAAGTTACAGGAAGCCTGAGCTTGCTCCAGCCAGAGCATCATATTCAGTCATGTCGTCATCAAGACTAGTGACCGCCTCAGGGACATTTTGCGTGAATCAGCAGAACTAGTAGTTGAACTAGCATGACCATGATGACCATGAATGTGGCGTGTGCCAGGACCAGATAGTAGCCAGTGGTTGATAGCTGATCCGGATCAAAGCTGTCTAATGCAGGGCCTTCAACTGCTGTATGCAGAAGTGACTGGGCGTGTCATCACCAAACTTGTTCTTATTTTTGTTTTATAAGATTCTGAATGGAGAATACTCTCTCATTTAGCAGTAGACACCTCATAGCCAGTAACATTTCTATTAGGTTAAGGATGTGAGCAAGCTGGGCAGGTTTCTCTCGTATGAGTCGTGAATACACTTGCAGATATGGCTTGTCAACTGCAGACTTAAGCATTGCTTTTAGTGCACAATACTCCCTTTTATACTGATTACATGATCTTCAGAAAAGTTGTGAAAGTAGTCTAATAAATTACTTAAATCAGTTGCCAAATTGTGCAAGTTCTTCTCGTGACAGATCAAAATTTTTGAAATCCAAGCAACTGAACCATTTCAGAGGTTCTTCCGAAATTCAGCAGCTGATCAATGTGAGATACTGCTGCATCTATTAAACTGTGCAGCTGTGTATCAGTCATAAAATTTACTTCTGGGCAGTTCCTTTTGAAAGTGAAAGGAACAATCTTGTCCTCACTGCCACGTTTTGAAATGAGGTAGTTCATGCATTTCTCTGCAGGATTATATTGGTTCAGAAATGATGTCATAAACTTTCCAGGTCTTGTTTTTAGCTCAGTCAACTGAAGTAAGCATGTCTCAACGAGTTGGGGACTTCTAATATTAGTAGGTCATCTTTCTGAAATTCAAGTGATAAATTTTTCAATATTGGCAGAAAATCTTGAAGAATAAACAGTGATTTTACAAACTGTACTGCGCATCTCTTAAGTGCCTTTGCTTTGGCCCCATCATCACCAGCAGAGTTTGACACATGTTCAAGATGCTGAATTAGTGTAGGCAGGTTGACTTGAACAGCATGAACTGAGCGTGTCTTACTTGCAAGCCAACGCTTCTTTATTGCACTGAAATGAGCCAACTCGGTGTATGACATCTGCTATTTCCTGCAGTTCCGAAGTTTCTTGGGGCTGTAGTGGTAAAATTTAAAATTCCTTTCAAGGTGTTTTCTACTTTTTGAACAAAGGGTTTTTTTTTCATGGCGTGAGAACTGCTAACTCCAGTTTGTGGGCTCGCATGCATACAGGTATTACAGTGGGGACATGTTCTCGGATTTTGCTATGGTGCCACCTGTATGGCCCATCATCACACTGGCACCATCAAAGTTGGCACATATGAGAACTGGTCCAGGTCTGCTCACATCGTTAAGGTCCGCAAAGAAAGATCAACAGACTCAAGTGCAGAGGTTATTGCTTAAAACTCCATCTGCATGAGAATGTTCAAGAGGTACAGCTTTAATTAACACAGTTGTAACTTTTTTCTGCGCCATCAACAAAGCGAAGGAAGACATTTTCCCTCTGATGCTTGCATCTGTACTGCCATCTGCAAAGCAATAGCAATTTTTGTATTTTTGATAGTCTGGATCTGTGTTGTAGACATGACAGCTGATATTGCGTTACAGAAATCTCTGGCCCGTTTACCATTTGCGTAATTGCTGCGAGTTTAACCCCATTTTTCTTGCAATGTGCAAAGCCACTCCATATCTGAGAAAGGACGTAAATTTTAGCCAAGGAATATGCGGTGTTAAATAAATGCCTCATTTTATTTTTGGTGACTTCCTCCATCTGAAAATGCATGATATTGCAGTTTCAGATATATTAAAATTGACTGCATGTTGACCAGTTTATGACTATGGTGGTTTGCACAAATTATATGTGGATTCGATTTCTCATGGGCTCTCACGGACTCAATTCTGAAATTATTTGAACCAGTGGCAAACACGTTAGGTTTTTGAATAAGCAGGAGTCGCAAAGAGTGGGATATTTCTCACAGGCAGAGCAGTACATGATGTATTTTGGTCATCATACCTTAACCAGGTAAACTGATTTAGCCAGTGATGCTGAAATGTTCGAGCCCTTTTTTCAACATCATATTTTTATCTTTGCTTCTTTTCTCAGTGTTTATTTCCTCATCATCTAAAATGAAAGGTCGCTTTACCTGTACTGAACCAGAATGTGATGGCACTGAACTGCTGCTACTGTTATGCTACTTTCGTTTCAGAAACTGAAGTGACGGTCAAGTTAGACTGATCGCCTGTTATGTCTACAAACACAGACCCAGACCGAGAACCTTGGTGCTTTTTCCTGACCACTAGTAGGCCAGGGGGCTGGTTGGGGCTGGCTTTCAGACTGTGAAGAAGGCTCAGGGTCAGGCTCTTTACTTTTGTTTCGATGAAGAAGATTTTTCCCTGTCAAAGGGAAAATAGAGTAACTAGCTTTGGCTTATTTTGTTGCATTATTTTAACTGTCTTCTATGCTGCAATTGTGAAATAAACTAATAAAGATTGTTGTATTATTGTACACAATAAATTCTATTTTGTGTTATCTTTGTGTGTGTTGTGTTACTGTAATTTTTTACCTTAAGCTGTTGTGCTTATGCAGCACTACAAGAGGGCAGGACAGAGGTGGGTAGGTGGGAGGGGCTGAGTCCAGAGCGGACGAGTACTAGCAGGAAATTGCTTTTCCTTCTTAGGTCAGGTTCGGTCTCACAGCCACACACAAACAAACACTTCCACCAGTGTAGCTAGTACTGGTAGGTTTATTTTATTTTTCGGTGTCCCAAAAATGCCTTTTCCCTTCTCAGGTCAGGTTTGGCCTCACAGCCCTTTCACATACACCTCCACCAAAAGTACTAGCTAGGGTTTATTATTTTCTTCTGTGTAGTGTCACTGTCACTTTTCACACAAAAATGTTTTTCTTTTCCCTTCCTATAGGTGGGTAGGTGGGAGGGCTGGGTCCAGAGCCGGAGGAGTACTAGCAGAAATTGCTTTTCCCTTCTCAGGGCAGGTTCGGTCTCACAGCCACACACAAACAAACACTTCCACCAGTGTAGCTAGTACTGGTAGGTTTATTTTATTTTTGGTGTCCCCAAAATGCCTTTTCCCTTCTCAGGTCAGGTTTGGCCTCACAGCCGCTTTACACATACACCTCCACCAAAAGTACTAGCTAGGGTTTATTATTTTCTTCTGTGTAGTGTCACTGTCACTCATGCCTCTCAACTGTCCCTGATTTTGCCTCAAAATTTCTGTCCCTCCTAAAAATTGTGTTTCCGTGACCAAACAGTGGTGGTTATAAGCATAAACTAATGTCAAACATTTAAGTTACAGACTTGTTCTTCTTTAGATAATGCATTTTACACTAAGCCCTTTATTCTACCAGCTTCCTGAGTGGATAACTCCAATTTTGAAGAAGTGTCCCTGATTTTGGTCCTTTGTCCCTGATTTTTAAGCCTTGTCCCTGATTTGTGAGGCAGGGGTTTCACACAAAAATGTTTTTCCCTTCCCCTTCCTATAGTATATTTCTAAGAAAGAAGTCCGCAGTTGTTCCCAAATTCCTGTACCCTCTCCTCTCAGGGCAGGTTAGGTCTCACTCACAGCCCACTGCCACACACACCTCCACCAAGTACTTGGTAGGACAAACAAAGTACTAGCTAATAAGTTTATTTAAGGTAGCTATCTTTTTTTGGTATCAATCTCTTTTTTATACTAGACTGTTTACTTTATTAAGTATTCAGTTCTTTCCCTTCCACAATTTCCTCTACTCTACCCTTAGGCTCTCAGGGCAGGTTCGGTGGTCTTGCAGGAGGCACACATTATCAGTCAGGTCCAAGTCCCTGATCTCTGCTCTCTCTCAGGGAGGGCAGGCTTGTCTCACAACACACCCACACACACACACCAACCCTTATCACATGATTATTATTGAAATGTTTAGTAATTCCACAACTTAAATTCAACACACAATCACTTCCCCACTTAGAGTCTCATGTTTTTTGCCTTTTTATTTATTTAAGAGCTGTGTATCCTTTTATTTTCTTCACTTCATGTGTCCAAAACACACACAGCTCCCTGAATTCAGTGTGCAGTGTTTTGCTTAGTTCTCCCTTCTTTATATATATATATATATATATATATATATATATATATATATATATATAAAATCAACAGATTGTTTAATCAGACTTTCCACTCTAAGCAAACTCTCTCCTCTCACATCCCCTCCCCCAAACTACAGATCCTCCTACTCTCCTGCTCCAAAATTCCCAATATATATTTGTATTATATTCTAACTTCTCTCTCTATTACTGATTTGCTAGTGTTCATGACAATCAGCCCCAAATACACAGTTTGACTGTGCTCCAAACAGAAACGATGTGCTCTCTGCCTCTCTCGAGAGCAGCGAAATGGCGCGTTTGCCAACGTGCACGGAGCTAGTGCTACTGCCACTCTGAGAGCTCCAGTCCAACCCCTAATGCGATCACCTATAGCCAGGACTGACAGGAATGTACCATCAGCTGTAGGCTGCCTAGCCTGTCAGTCTGGCTATTCTGACCAATTACGAGCACGTTTCTTCTTGGCGCTGCCTCGTGCCTCCCAAAGTGTCTGCTGGTGCCCGATTGCACAGTTAATTCGGGAGTCGGGACATGGGGCATGGTGGCACGTGGCTGTGGTGCGGTGGTCGCGCGCATTCAGCAATGCGCAAAGACTCATCTAGTGGCCAGCGAGAAAAAGCAGGTAAAACCTGCAGATTTTAAACTGCAGCATGGTAGTCCGTGGGACAAGCAGAACTCTGGCATCTGCTTGTCCCTACATAAAAATGGTAGTCCGGGATGTCGGGCTATAGGATTTGTCAAGCCCTGCTCAGCAGTTTAGCCCAAACTTACAGTGGACATCAGACCCATTGCTTATGCATCCTAGATGCTTGCCCCAGTGGAGGTGAAATACAACCTTTGTGAAAGGAATCTTTGGCTACATACTGGGCAGTGAGATACTTTATGTACGTCATTGGATATGCACCCATTATGCTGCATTCCAATCATTTGCCAACTAATGTTCTGTTGTCAGACAGAGTAAAAGATGACTGTATATCCAATGCCAGACTTACACACTGGTCTCTCATTTTATAGTATCATGACATCATTGTCCTTCCTATTAAAACTCCATCCTTGTTAGCCCATGGCCTACAATTTACAGGAAATACCCATGATTGTTCACTACAGCCCACTGATCTACCTTTCCAGTGCCCTTTCTGACAGAACCTCAGAAAGTGTTAAAAGACACCACTGTGTGTCATGCTTTGACTGATGACTCAGCCACACATACCATACGATGGTTAAATAGCAGGGTTGGAATTCTTATTGTACATCCTAGTGATGACAGAGTGTGCATGGCTAGTAATTGCATCATCATATATGTACAATTCACAGGTAATGTTAAAACACACCTGGCAAATAAAATGAAAAGCAGGGAGGCGAGGAGTCTCCTAATTACAAATATTTGTGAATGGTTTAGAGAGTTGGAACGTCCTTGAGAAAGACACAGCTTGTGTTAAGAAAGGAATGAAAAGGTTTTCCTTATGTAAATGATACTAGCACTCCATGAGAGGGTTACGTTCTGCCGCTTCAAGAAATGTCCTTGAGATAATTACAGAAAGCACTGCAGATGCAGTGTTTTATCATAGTTTCTAATTGGGACTGTTTCTCTCTAAACTGAATTTCTTTGGCAGAAGACAAACTTCTGTTCCAGTACTCTGTAGTATCGCTGTGAAATACAGTGACTTGTTTGTGTGCAACACAAACCTAACCAGATTTAAATCCTGTATATTCATAAGGTTCAAGCGTGTTGTATGTATATTCTTTATGCTGTATAAGAAGGACCCTTATCTGAGGGCAGTGTATAGGTTCCTTAATAAAGGAACTGAGGAATAACTTCCAGAAATAACTCTTATTAGAAAGTGAAAATGACATTCACCTATCAGTGATGACCTACTCATTTGGAATATCGCTGCTGTAACACTCATGAAAAGTTAAGGGTAATTCCTGAACACCTGAGAGTAGATTTTATCAACTATACCAAATCATAGTACTCCTACTGGTGTACACCAGTAAGTCAGTAAAAACCTAGACAGACTAAAATCCACTGTCTTATGGCTACACATGAGAAATGATGTCGAACACTACATTAGTAACTGTTTGATCTGTGCACAGAACAATCCTATACCAGCTAGGACAAATGCATTGTTACCCCAGAAGCAAAGGCCCTTGGAACAATATCTAGTTTGACTACATTGGCCTTATGCCAACCACTAAGAACTAGTTTGCACTAGTGATCACCGACCTATTTTCCAAATAGTTTAAAGCTATCCCAAAACAGAACAACACAGTCAAAGTGACTGCAAATGTCTTAGTAAACCAGCTATTTACCAGGTAGGGCTTTACCCACAAGTAAATTCTGATTACAGGAATCCAGCTTTATAGCCAAGTAATGCAGGAAATTCTGGATTGTTATGGGTAAAACAAGCGTTTCATATCCCTTACAACCCACAGTCATCAGGACAGGAAGAATGGGATAACAGGCAGAACTTAGTTATGTTATAATAAACTTGTTCAGAAAACCCAAAAGGACTGGAATTCATTATTGCCTTTACTCCTTATGGCAATAAGAGGGACACCCTCTGCAGGTACACAGCATACACTAATTTTGAAAATCATGACCTGACAGTCGATGAGACTCCCAGAACATTTACTTCTGGACCTGTGTACTGCTACTGCTGATAGAGCATCATATGTTAAATATCTCAAACAAGACATCTAAAAGGTATACCTGTTTGCTTCACAGTATATGGGCAAGGCCCAAAACATCCCTATCCCATTGTAAACAAATGCATTCCTGCAGGCTACCAAGTTTGACTGCCTCACTATAACAGTCATTGATAAATGGCTACATGCCAATTAAATGAACCTGTTTAAAGGAGATTAAATTACTTTTCCATACCCCAATGGGAGGAATAGTACTAAACTAACTATGTTTTCTTTTCTCTTTTTTTAGGTTCCAGAAAGAGAGATGCTTGCTTTTATGCTTATTATTCTTTTTAAAAGTATGGGTCTTCTTACAAGCCCAAACTACGCATCGTATTGCAGATAAGGACCAGTGACTTAATCCTAAATAGATTGTTGAGGCAAAATACCTCACAAGACCACATGATTTAATTGCATCCTGTGGAATTCACACTAAAGTCCTAAAATACATGTTCATTGTCCAGAAGGGTAGTGAGGCCTACTGAATGTTATGATCATTGCTTTGGATCAATTCTAGCAGCTAGACTTGATCTGGACTCCTGTTTACATTTACTGATATCAGGAATTTTGCATCCAAATTTACATGGCAATAAAAGCCATTAGACTTTGTTTTTTTTTAACCCTATGATGCTTCATAATTTGTGACACTTAATGCTGAGTGCCCAAAACAGAATGCTGGCCCATCCAGTGGTCTTAATAGCCACTTCTCAACCAGACACCTAGTTAATAATGTGCAGTTATGCACATCCCAGTGATTTTAAATCTCACCCTTTTAAACTTGAAGTGATTTGTTTTATGTTTCACAACAAACATTTCCCACATTTTTAAATAATGATGTGATTGAATACTCTGGCAGCATACTAGGTACTCATTAATGACTCCTATGCAGGGACTGATAGCACACACATACACACACTTGAAGTTTTCACATCCTGACTGCTAGTGGTACATCTTATAACTGTAAACCTACCCAAACACACTAGGTATTTTGGTTTTGTTCTTCTTATGTTTAAAAACAACACAGGTTTGGATTCAGGCCTATTTGGCTCTGACTTATCTATTTGAAATAAGGCTGATATAACCATTATTCAAGCACATATGTTAAAGGTTCATAAGAGTATGAAATATAATATGATACCCCCATTGCATGGTATACATGATTTTGTTCATAAAGAGTGATTTATATTTACAATATTAAGGATATTGGAAGGAGTTGACCTGACAAATGTTCATGTTAATCAGTTAATTTCTGCTCACATTATGGAAGCAGATGAGCATCACATAGCTAGGAAAGTCTTTGCACTGCCTACAGTTATTATGTTTTTACAACCCTTTGGTTATCTCTTCCGGGATCTGGAATTAGGATATATCCTTGATCTCATACATGACAGACATATGGGTCAGTGGCATTGCAGCATTTTGCACTTCTATTGCATGTGTTAACAAATATTTATTTGAATCTAGCACTATTCCCTTGTCAATGGCAAGGAACCTTGGATATGTCACCACACACCAGTATTGCTACATGTTTTGAAACTTATTTCTGCACAATCCAGGAAGCCATGTTTGTGACTCTCACAGTGTCATTGCCACATTTTCATCTGGCAACATCCATCTTTGATCGTCTGGCAACCATCCATTCTGATGATCATCTTGATGGGAATGTTTATCGTGAAAGGTTAAAACTATCTCCTTTCCTTGTTTACCATGAGGTCTTGGGATTGTGACTGACTCTAAACATTAAATGTCATACCTGAAAGGAACATCACCTTTATGCAGATGTAACATCTTCCAACTTGTCTTACCAACTTGTGAATACTGGCCTAATAACTGAAATTAGGCTTCCACTTGTAAACTTTCAAATCAACTGTATTCAATCCAGCCAATTAAGATTCTACTATCAAGCTCATTGTTATGCATACTATGAAGCTAGTCTGGGGTGGGGCAATCCCTAACTCAGCAAGAAGACTCTTCTTCATTTGATCTACAATCAAGAAATCCATTTTCTTCACTGCTTGTTTTCCAAGCCTGGCTGCGCCTCATACAGACTGAGAACTGAGTACTGTCATAAACTTTTATACTTTCTGCAGCCGTGTGATCACCTTCCACTGAATACTGTTGCTATTGTTTTGTAAAACTCAATGTGCAATCTAATGCACCCCTGCTGAGGCTTCTGAAAATACTGCTGCCTCCAGAACATTTTGATCTACCTTTGGAGAATCTGAATACATTAAATTTGAACTAATCTAACATTTGAAGAAACATGGACTTATCCCTGGAACTGTTAGTAGTTTATCCCTTGTGGACATTGACATTTCGTGTCCTATTCAACCCACTAACTGAAAATGCCATCCTTCATGGTGGTATATTCTGCTGATGTGGAACATTGTGTGGTGACCAACTATACATTCTTCTGATATGGACTAAAAGTTATGCAAAATGAACTTTTCTAATTTCTGTTTTATTCCCTAAACAGGTAATAGGTTATTCGGTAATCACACCTGTTCCATCCCGGAACCAGATATCATTAAGTCTAGTTCTAACTATCTTGATGCTCTATCTCGATTTTACTTATTTTTAATATCCATACAGGCAATTTAAGTTTGTCTCTTCAATTTCATACAAATAGGACAGATACACACTTGATACATATCAGTATTTACTGATTGTTTTGATATTGGAAAACCCCAATGTGAAGTTTTATTCAATGTTTATAGCAATACAAGGTTTACTATAATTTTCTCTTATAATTACATTTTGTTCTTTAAGGAAAACCTGAAATACCTGTGTGACCAGTTAATATTCCTGAATCAGGTTCATGCCACGGGCCTGTAGACCAATGGTGCCTAACCTCCATCTTTTGTTGTGTTGCCACTTTTGCAATTAGGGCAACAAAGAGGGATTGTTATGCCTGGGTTATGCCCCTATCATCCCACATACACCTCACACTGTATTCCTGGTCATTGTACTGTAATACTGCTATTTTGCACTATGCTAATACTGATCATGCATGATTCATTATACCTCACTATAATATATTTCTCTAGATTATGTTTTTTTTATAGATATTCCATATATTATCTACCTAATTACTGATAAGATGACTCAGAGGATCATCAGTGATTATTGTATCCTTATATTCGCATATAATTATATGTAGTGTATTTACACTCATATATGCCATGTAATAGGCCTGTCAGTAGTTCTGTTTGTCTCCAAGCAAGCTGACAGAGACAGAATGCCTTTGTTATGTCTAATATTTTATATTGTACGTAAGAAATGTACATGTAGTTTTAAACTGTCAGCATTTCTTTTGTCTAAGCTATAATGCTAATGGAAGCATATTCTGTCTCATATGATACTCATTAGTAATTCTGTCTCTAAGTCATTCTCAATGGAGAATGACTTAGGACCAATACATATTGTTTCTCATATCTGTAACTATGTTGTAATCTCTGTTGCTGTGCTGTTATCTGTAGTATTTAGCTGTCCAACTCCATTGTAGCTCTCTCGAGACACTACTGTAGCTGCTCTAGAAGGGCAGAAAGCTGGAGCACGGGAGAGATAGAATAAGATCTTAGACAACCTAAGATCTGCAGTTCTGGAGATCATTTACATTCTTCAGGAATGGTGAAACCCATCTCCTTATGATTTTCTCTGTCACATGCTTGGCGAAGTAGCATAATAAACTTTATTAGTACTCCTTGATTGTTTGCGAATGTTTCTTGGCAGCCTCCGAGACACAAGAATCTGTATTATTATTTTATTGTTTACCCTACACACCAAGAGTGTTTAGACAACAAGTTGGGTACAGTATAGAGAATGGGATGAGTGGTAGGCTGACAATGGCAAGGCATAATCGACACCTGCTGCTGCCTGCAGGGTGGGGTGAGGTGTTAGAGTTGGAACCCTAATTCCACATTTCCCTACTTTTGTCACTTTAACCCTAACTAGTACATTAACAAAGTTTTTGCAAAGAATTTACTTACTTTTGAGAAAGTATAATCATATTCTTATTTGCCTGTGGTGGCAAGGGCCCTGCACTCCCATCCATCCATAATTTTTGATATAGTGTAATCCTATCCTTATTTCCCTGTGGGATACATAGGCCATTGCATGTGGGAGTGCAGGACCCAGTCCATAATGGTATCCTGCACTCCCATCCATGCATAATTTTTCAGATACTGTAGTGGTATTCTTATTTGCCTGTGGCCCCTGTGCCCCCATCCCGTGAGTGTACAGCATCAAAACACCTTATATTGCAGTCTTTTCCTATAGAGAACACAGTAAAGTTGAAAGCTGTGTAACTTGACACAAAATTACTATATTTTCTCAAAACCACCAAAAGGCACATACTACCCTGAAAATTTCAGAGCAAAATTATAAACTGTTTCTTAACACCACAGTGACAAAGACACAGCTCTGTAAACCTCCCAGTAAAATGTTATCCTATGGGAAAGCAACCAAAATTCAAATCTGCAGAATTCCAAGCCAAAGTAATATATTTTCACCAAACCAGCAAAAGACACATCTGTGGATCAAGCCCTTTCTACCCTGAAAATTTCAGTCCTAAATTCCAAACCATTTCTTTGCTATGAAGTGACAAATAAACAGCTATATAAAATGTCTTTTTCATAAATTGCGAAACAGAATCCTGTTTATCAAATTCTTCACAATTTGCAGTGAAAGAAATCCTTTTCACAAATTGCAAAAAGGATCTTGTTTGCAGTAAATTTTTTAGAGATTTGCAAAACAGAATTTCCACGGCTAAAAAACACATTTCTCACAATGTAATCAAAACTAACCCCAGAATGCTATTCTGTGGGCCTATTAGGTAAACACAGCTGTGGGTATTTGCCAAATCCCTATATTAGTTTTGAATTTTAAGTTTGTTTCCTTGCTAACGAAAAACAAAATGGTGGCAGCACGAACTAAGATTCTGCATTTGCGATCAAGAATCATGTTTTGCAATCAAGAATCCTATTTCAAGCCTCATCTAACTTTTCTCATAGGAAATAATGGGAAACTTTAAAATTTAGTAACTTTAGAATGGATTCATATTTTTCCACCAATCCTTCAAAAGACACACACTGTGACCGAAACCTAATTACACACCATTTTGCATAGCGCGTGACAAAGAATTTGACATAAAATGGTAATTTACACATTTTGTGAGACTCCATATCTCTGCAGCTGCACTTTCAACCTGAATGAAACTTGTCACATGAAGAGATTTTGGTCCTTGATGGAACATGCCCGTTTCATGCAAATCACTTGAATGTTTGTGAAGTTATTAAAGTGCAAATTGCGATCAAGAATACTGTTTTGCGATCAAGAATCCTGTTTGAGCCTCACATCTAAATGTTCCCATAGGGAATAATGGAAAACTTTGAAATTTAATAGCTTTTGAACAGATTAATTTTTTTCACCAAACCTTCAAATCTGTGACCCAAGACCTATACACCCTAAAATTTCAGACCAATTGTCCAAACCATTTCTGAGAAATGCAGTGATGAAGAATTTGACAAAAAGTGGTAATTTCACATTTTTAACACTCTGTATCTCCGCACCCTTGCAACTGACCAGAACGAAACTTGCCAAATCCAGAGATCTGTGGTCCCTCATAGCACATGCAACATTTTATGCAAATCAGTTGAATGGTTGCAAAGTTATTAAAGTGCAAATTTTTGAGTTTAATGCAGAAGTGACCATTGAACTCTAACTATAGGAGTGCAGCCGCGCCCTATAAGATAGGGTTGAGTAGTCTGTTTAATGTTAAACCTCAAATTTTGTACATTAATATCTTTGGCACTCCTCGACTAAATAAGCTGAAATTTGGTATGTGGTGTCTAGGAGGCAAGGTCTTGATGGGCAGAAATTGTTGTGATGGCAGCTTGTGTGGTTTCTGAGATCCACATGTCATTTAAAAAAAAAAGTTTTCCTATACTTAATATTGTTTCTTTTACTCTCGCCCTACGGACATGGAAAGGATTTTTTGCCCGAAACCTGCAGGGACATGTGTCATGTCCCAAGGTAGTGCTCTTGACAGGTCTGGGGGAAAAATATAAAAGGGTTCCAGAGTTATTATGCATTAAATTTTAGTGTTTTCTGACCTGCGCATGCAGTAGGTTTTCAACTAACGGTCTGTGGCAAAAGTAAAAATCTGCGGCCATCAATGCTGGTTTTGGTTTCACACTACTGAATTGTCATGGCATCAAACTTTTCTTGTGCCGTACAACCACCATCTTGTAGAATTTTTCCATGAACCAACAAACGTGGAAAATACACAAAAATGCTGGGATTTTAATAAACAAACATCAGAACCTAGCTAACCAGGACCCGTTTAGCTAGATTATGATGTTTAATATAATACCCTAATATATTTTCTGGGCACCCAAAATCCTGGGTGCCCAGCTTAGCAATAGAGCGTTTCCCTGCATTCTCTGTGATGAGAACACCAGGAATTTCTTGACTTCTGCAGCTGCAGATGAAGTTGTGCTTCCGGCTGCAGTGTTAACTGTGAGCTGCCCTTTTCCCTGGTGTCTAGTGGCACCTCCACCCACCAATCATCATCCACATAACAAAATAAACTATATTCCCTGGTGTCTAGTGGCACTCCACCCTCCAATCGCCATCCTCTAAGGTTTATTTTAGCCCCCTGTGCCCCACTGCCCATTGTTTATATAGATAGTGCCAACATCGGAGGCCCAATCCCCATGTCAGCATTACGAGCCTTCCCCATCAGTATGGGACACTGTGGAGCCCACCCCAGTGTCCTGAAATATTTATTTTGTAGTATCCAGGAAAGAACAGTCCCCAACATCTTTTTTAACCTGCAAACAAAGAAAATGTTCCCTCATCGTTCCCTCCCCAATCCCAACCCTCCCACTGAGCACCCACCACCCCAGACACCCTTATCCTATATTTACCACCGAGGGTGTATGCAGTCATCTTCAGGGACCAAGACATGTTTGAACCTTTCAATGCTGAACCGTGAACTGAGGATTCAAGAAAAGTGCCATTTAATGTATTTCAATGGTGTTTTGAACTTATGTTCATAACTTTGCCATTTTAGAATTTCTTTCACCAAATTTTCAGCATGGCCTTTTTGGGACCCCAGCTCATGAACACTGGCATTGCCATTTCATTAATCTGCCCTAGAAGGTGATTTTGTGGTCACTCGCAAAATCACCTTTTGGGGCAATTTAGCTACCAGTGTTCATGAGATGGGGTCCCAAAAGACCATGTTGAAAATCTGGTGAAAAACACCTAAAAATAGCCAAGTTATGAGCATTCATTGACATTTTCTATGTGCTTGCATAACTTTGGTAATTTTCAATATTTTGACTCCAAACGCTCCAAGAGTGGAATAAGGCAATTGTATCCCCAATTTATAAGGCTGGAAATAGACATGAAACGCTAATTACAGACCAATCAGTTGTGGGAAAATTATTAGAGAAATTGATACAGCACGAATACTATCTCACATTAACCACAATAACCTAATTGATACAACTCAACATGGTTTCTCACCAGGTAAATCATGCTTAAGCAATCTGCTCTGCTCTTTGAGTCTATAAATGCTGCACTGGAAAAGGCCTTCCTGTTGATGCAATTTTTGGATTTCTCGATAGCCTTTGATATGGTCTCACACAAAGTATTACTTGAACAAATGATCAGGCTTAAATTTCCGACATATATTAAAGTGGATTTCATCCAGGTTAACCAATAGAAGACAGAGTAGCTATACCGAGACATATGTCAGCTTGGGGCACGGTCACTAGCAGTGTACCTCACGGCCCTAATTTGGGCTCAACTCTTTATAATATCTTCATAACATTGATGCAAACTTCAAGTAGTGTCTGGATGGCAAAATACACTGACAATTGTAAACTAAGTGGCATTGTGACCAATGTCGAGGCTGCAAAGCACCTTTAGGAGAACCTTGGTATACTTGAATCTTGGGCTTCTGCTAATAATCTGAGTTTCAGTGTAGCCAAGTGTAAGATAATGCACTTTGGATGTAGTAATCCAATGTACTCATACAAATTGTATAACATTACATTCCACGAGATAACAGATGAAAGGGATCTAGGTGCGATTGTCAATAATAAATTATACTTTGACACACACAGACCAGGACTACATTTAAAAATGCCATAGATTAATATGGTGTATTCTTAAAAATATTAAAAGCAGAGATGCTGAAGTTCTTATACCCTGTATACAACCCTTGTGACAGCTGCATCTTGACTACTGTGCACCATTCTGTGCTCCCATGACCATCGGCTGTAAAACCTAGTAGAAGGTGTACAGAGAAGGATTACTAGAAGCATATGGTCTATGCATACCCTTCCATATGGAGATAAGTTAGATCAACTTTGGGCTATATTCTATGCATTATAGGCAGTTAAGAGGTTTATGTTTTACATTTAATGTATTCCAAAACAATTTTCTATTTAATGCAGTTGGGTTAAAGAGAAATAGAAGTCTAATTAACACTAGAACCCATAGCCAGAAATCAAGAAGTGATGTCAATAGAACAAAAAGAAGAAATGACTGGTATAATCAAAGAATTATTACACCATAGAATTCAT
Organism: Neoceratodus forsteri; assembly: GCA_016271365.2. Classification (NCBI taxonomy): domain Eukaryota; kingdom Metazoa; phylum Chordata; order Ceratodontiformes; family Ceratodontidae; genus Neoceratodus; species Neoceratodus forsteri. The sequence continues at coordinate 964,309,469 of CM057458.1, read as the reverse complement.
TACCCTTGTCAATAGTTAACAGTGAAAATATGAAAATTTTAAAACTGGGCTTGATTTACTAATAGGTAACAGAAAATTTGAGTATCTTGACTCCACTTAATTCAGGTGGCAGTTTCAAAAGGCCTCAGCCTCTTAACTTGAATCCATCCTATGAACCTGTAGAATGTTCCACATTGCCATTTTCATACCACCTCATGAACAACACAGCTGTCATTTTTCAAATCCAGCCAAAATGTGTTTTCGCACTTGTGGCATAGAATGGCATTTGGCACAGATTTGATCATTTTCACATACGGGTTTATGAGATGACGTCATAAGAAGACTATGTTGAAAATTTGGGGTCAAAATATGAAAAATGCCAACATTATGACCATTCATTGCAATTTCACCATGCCCACTCATAACTTTAGAAATGTTAAATATTGTGAGCCCAGATTTTCAACATAGCCTTCTTATTACTCTACCTCATGTATGTCACAATTGTCATTTTCAAATCCTGCCCAAATTGTGTTTTCACACCTGTTTCGTGGAATAGTGTTGCAGTTGCACAGAACTGTGTTTTGGCAGGGATTCAAAAATTTTCTTTACGGATACATGAGGTGGGGTAATATGATAGCTATGCTAACAATTTGGTCACTGTTGTCCTATAACAAGCGCAGGGCCTGGAGGGCTCCTTTGCTTCCACAGCTACATACATAGATGCATCTATTTGAGGGATGGGATGCAGAGCCCAGAGGGCTATTTGCTCCACAGGCAAATAAGGATACAATTATACTATCTCAAAAGTAAGGAAACAAATTGCAAAAACTATGTTAATGCTGTAGTTAGAGTTGCAGCCACAAACGTAGGGAAATGTGGTGTTATGGTTTTCAAACCTAACAGCCCACCCCATGCTGCACACAGCAGCAGGCGTCGAGGAAGTGCATTGGGGTCATCAGCTCTAATGCTCACCCCATTCTCCTATACTGTACCCATCTCAGCTTATTTACTTATGGAATGGGGTGAGCGTTAGGACTGATGACCTCAAGGCACACCCCAATGCTGTCGGTGTCTAGTAGGGTGGTGTTAGGGTTGAAAACTCTAACACCACATTTCCTACTTTTTCACTATAGTAACAACCCTAACTGATGCATTAACAAAGTTTCTTACAATGAATTTCCTGACTTTTCAGATAGTTTACTTGTATCCTTATTTGCCTCATGGAGTGCAAACCCTTTTGGGCCCTGTGCTTCAACCCTCCATAACTCCATAACCCTCCATAAGCAGTGTCAGTGGCTCATTGGGTAGCACACTCGCCTCTGAGGCTGGGAGATCAGGGGCTGTGGATTCAGTTCCCACATCTGGCACTTGGGTTAATATCCCGTACTGACACTGTAGTGCAGCATGGGAGGGTGCTGCACTTCTGAAGTGCCGTCTTTCAGATGAAGACGTTAAACTGAGGTCCATTCTGCCTGGATTGGTGGTAGTTCAGGTGGATGCTAAAGATCCCATGGCACTTATCGAAAGAGTAGGAATTTCCCGGTGTCCTGGCCAAATTTCCTCATTCACTAAACATACCACCAACAGCTTAATCTGGTTCAAGGTCAGTTGGCATTCATCTGTATCCCTTCCCCAGGTTGTGCCTAAAAATAGGCAGGATTTGTCTAGTGCACTTACCGGTCAACAAAAACTAAACAAAAAAAACAACTCTCCTTATGTCACTGTGCCCCCATGCTCCATGATTGTTCTTATGTGTATATGTATGTAGTTGTGGATGCATTTCCATTTATAGGAGAACAGTGACCAAACTGTCAGCATATCTGTCTTATTACCCCACCTCATGTACCCTTTACAGAAAATTTTCAGATCCCACAAAACATAATTATGCACAATGACAGTGCCATTCTGCACCACAGGTGTGAAAACACATTTTAGTTACTTATTTAGTTACTTTTTGTTTTTGACCAGGAAAGGAGGACTAGACAATTCT